>CM061133.1:307163303-307869393 GCA_030789695.1 Scilla litardierei | reverse complement strand
ACTCCTTTCAAGAGGAGTAAGTTTGACCAATTTAAGAGAATGTGACCACATCTAGGGGTGGCAAAATGAGCCCGACCCGAACTCGTTAACTAGGTATGGGTAGGGATCAATCCGGGTCAAGTAAGATCCAGGTTGACCCGACCCGACCCGGATAAAATCCGGGTCGGGTATGGATTTGACCTGCCAACCCGAATGACTTGAAGTCAACCCAGTTTACTTTCTTTATATATATAAAAATTTAAATAATAACTTCACCACACAATTACAATGGGAGTTGTGCTTATACGGTTTGAAATGTTGCCCTCTTCTTTAAGAGGTCTTTGATTCAATTCACTTTACATACAACTTCTTAGTTACTTTTATTACTTTCGTTCGTTAATAAAATGGTAAAGTTAATTATACTCCCCCGCTATCATCAGTGAATTTTAAGCGACGAGCTGCTGTCAAGTATGCAACACATAATAAATTGACGGTGGCTCTTAATAAATAGCCGGACATCGAAAAAGGAGCAGTTGCACGTAATTCAAATCTTAACCCGACGGGTGAACCCGAACCCGACCCGGGTATTTTCCAGGTCACCCGAACCTGCCCGACTTCAATCCGGGTCGGGTTAGGGTTTATCCCTATCCGGGTCGGGTCAAATCTGACCCGACCCGAACCCGACCCGTTTGCACCCCTAACCACATCACATTCCATCAGAATTTATAATCAAGAGAGGTAAGTTTAACCAATTCAAAGGGGAGTGACCACGTCACATTCTCCATTTTATAGCATCAACTTTCCGCTACCATCCAAATACAAAAAAGACTTAATTTTTGGGGCATCTAGCCAAGACTATTAATTGCGTTTGTATTATATATTCCAAGCATTGTACCAACAAAATTGATGAGATTTTCTCGTTTTTACCGGACTCCACAAAATATTTGACAACAATCTTCCACCTTTATCAATCTACTATAGAAACTGTCATAGGTCATACCTGGATGCAGAGAGCAACTCTGGGGGAAAAAGCCAGACAGAGGCCAGGATTGAGCTGCTTGAGCCTAAAAATAATTTGATTGCACATTGCACAAGATTGGTATCAGATATCAGATTCGTCGCTCTTCGTTTTTTGAGGTAGCAGAAGCAGAAGAAAGAGCTTCGACAACAGCATCAGCCAGATCTGAGATGAACGAAGACGTGCACCCCAGAGCTGGTACCCTGCCCCAGTTCTCAATTCCAGATGCTAAAGCCAGTTCTTTGTACTCCATGTCAATTTCCTCCAGAGTTTCAATGTGCTCGCTCACGAAGCTGACAGGAGCAATGATATATAAGACCCATATTGTAGTCACCAACCCAGGAGTGACAATAAATCATTGCTTGGAATTCGGGGAACGAACCTTATTGGGACAGCCAAAAGACTCTTTACACCTTTTCTACCGAGCTCCACCAAGACCTCATCAGTATAAGGCTTCAACCACTGTACAGGACCAACTCGGCTCTGGCAAAAATTCAGGGGAAAAAAAATCACACAATCAGTATGTAAGTTTATTTCCTCCAATACACACCACAAACCACGGAGGCAATAGAAATTTAGGGCTTAAGATAATTTAATAACTTATCATACACCTGATAGGCGAGGGTATGCAGGTTGGTGATTCCTCTAGACTTCAACTCGTCCATAATCAACCTAATACAATCCTCCATCTGATCTCTGTAAGGATCCCCTGCATCAACAACATAACTGACGGGAACTCCGTGTGCACTGAAGAATATCATAACCTAATAGTTTTAAGGCAAAAGAAATTAACATCAGAAGAAATAATCAAACACAAACAGGTCTATATATTGATGAATGCGTAAGAAATTCCACTTAACACTGAAAGCGCCAATTAGAATCATGTATAGAAAGGGCACGGTTAGCGAATGGGGTGTGTGCGTCCTATTTTCATTTGGGAGCTGGGGGTTAGGTGGTTGTTCTTTCTTACTTTTTTATTTGGGAGGATGAGGGCATCAATTTCGATAAAATACTATAAATTATCAAGTGTAATATAACAAGAGAGTGAACAAAGAAGATGCTTATGTTGCTTCATTATGCTTCATTGTCATAAGCATAAATCTACATTTCGATTTAATAAGCACTGAGTGAAAAATAATTACATTCTTGTGTTTGCCAGCAAGATTACATGAGCGTAGCATGTCATTGTTATCTACAATTTAATGGTTACTACCATTGTACCATTGTGGGAAGCCAAACAGATTATGATTAATAAAGAAACAACTCCACCATATAATTGAAGGCCTTGAGGCTAACACTCACGAGTCTGCTTTCAGTATTAAGGCATCTGCCATGGCACTGTTCAGTGCAAGAATTAACAAGCACCATTAATCTTTTCTATTTTCTCACACCAACTAAATTCGACTCAACAAGAACAAACCCATCAAACGGAGGAGTATCCGCATAAATTTTAGGTAATCTTACGCAGATGCTTCCAACTATAATCTGCTTACAAACAATCTATCGGCCCCACTACTGGCTCTTTAACCAAACTCCCACTCCAAAAGCCCCAGACTAGTACATACAATGTGGACACTGGCAAAGAGGTGAGCCTGTAAGCAAAAAAATGAAACAACACACACGTACGAAAAATAGTAATTCCTTACGGATGCTTCTAACAATATCTAGTACCGGTTACTTTTGTCCAACGCAAACTCCGACCCCTTCAGCAACGGTCACTTCTGTTCAACCCATCAAATAAAAGAGTAACACCATAAATTTTAGATAATTTTATGCAGATGCTTCCCATGAGAATCTGCTTACAAACAATCCATGGGTCACACTTTTGGCTATTTAACCAAACTCCCACTCCAAAAGCAACAGATTAGTACAGACAATGTGGACACCGGCAAAGAGGTGAGCCACTGAGCAAGAAATGAAACAACAGTCTTACAAAAAACATAGTAATTCCTTATGGTCGCTTCTAACAATATTTGCTACCTGTTACTTCTGTTCAACAAAAACTCTGACCCCGAGAGCACCAGGCTCAATGTGGAGGGTTGGCGCACATGGCAAGGGAAAGTGTACACTTGCTCGCATAATTGAATGTGTGTGTAAGTGGTGTGCCAAGGTCCATGTGTGTCATGCATAGGCATGTGTGACTGCATTCATGTTTACATTTGGATTATGTTTCCGATATGTCGGGTTTGAACTGAGCCACTCTGAAAGAATCATGGCATGCTTAAATGGTTCTTAAGGTCTAACAGAATGAAAAATAATTAGACATGCCTATTAACATGCCACTATGATTAACTAAAAAAATTACCTGTTCAGGCTTTGAGAATCCTAATAGTTCTTTATCTATCAAATCAGCCATGGATTTGATGTAGCCTTCACGTTGATACCATGACTCTATGATTGAGATTGGCAGTCCTTCAAAATAAGCATCTTCCCTGAAACATGTGGTTCATGCACAATGATACATTCAGAAAACATAAAACAAGTACAAATTAAGAAGAAAAAAAGCTTTGATATAACAATTAAATTTAAACTAAATAGTTGCTTGGTAGAATGGTAAAGGGATAGGAGGATTACGAAATTGGCGAGGGTTCCATTCCTGGCGAGGCATCAATTCCACAAACAAAATAAAAATAGAAATTAACTAGTTAACCTGAAGATATTTTGAAGAAGACGGATACTTGACCCACTTGTTGAAATAGAGTATTGTGGATAAAGTGGGAGAACAACAAGCTTAGTAATATTATCCCTTTTAATCTGTCACATACAAAAAATCAAATATATAAAGTCAGCACATCAATTGTCATATTAGGCAGTCTGCTAAGTCAATGCAGAACAATATTTTCAGTTCTGCCAGGATGCCAATGATGAAAACATCAATGATGTATACTCATAGCATCTCAGTTTTCTAAATTTCATGAGGCATTTGAGCGTCAAGATGATTTCATTGCTACAAAATTACTCACACTGTATGCTAGAGTAGTCAACTGAATCCATCACACTTTCCCATCAAATTACGTAGCATGTACCAAAATCGTAAAATCTTAATATGACAATGATACTGAGGATTCATAAAAGAATAAAGGAAATGCAACCAGATATGGCTGGCATATTAACAGGTTACAAGTGGGTAGCAAAGTAGATTACTATATATTGTGATTATATTTTAGAATACAGGAACAAATTGATGAATAGAATGTATGAAACGTTTGCAGCTTTTGCAACGTGCTTGAATAGCAAAACTACAAGAGTTTAATTCAACTCTGCAGAGTTAGTAGTATACTTGACAAACAAGGGAACCATACTGTAAACATAAAGCATAAGATAGAAACAATTTCCCACTCAGAACAGCACCTGGCATGTATGATCAAAACTGCTAGCAAATTCATTCTGCTTGCAAGCTAAGAAAATAATATGGCTAACCTGTTGAATTGCTTCCTCTGTGAAGGGGTACCAGTAACGCATCCCGACATATACATTTGCATGCAATTTTTTCACTTCCAAGGCCAATTTCAGTGCATGTGCCTGATATAAATGTCTTATTATAGTCAGTGGCCTTCAGTACATATCCAATAAAGTAGCCACTAAAACTAAAAATGATGCAGCAAAGGTGTTCATCTTGGTCTTTTTGAATTTAAAAACAATCTAGTGAAAAAAAATAAAGGTAATGACACAAAGCCCCTCTAATGGTTCCTCAAAAATCATTTAATTATCCGTACATTTTTTTTTCAATTACTTAACACCTTTAACGTTTACTTTTTGATTAATTAACATCCTTGACTGGTCAATTTTTTTCTTTAAATGGCCAAATTATCCTTCACTCTTCTTGTTATTTTTTTCCTTGCTGTCATTGCTATTACTTCTTTTTTTTATGCTCTCTTCTTCTTCTTCTTCTTCTTCTTCTTTTCTCTACTTGTCCTATTCTGATTGATGCCGTTTCTCCTCTTTTCTTGGTGTTGCTATTGATTTCTCATTCTGCTTCTTCTTCGTGTGACTTCCTTGTTTCTCTGTCTTTCTTCTTCCTCTATTCCTCTGTTACTATTTTTCTTCTTCTTCTTCTTTCTTCTCATTCTTGTTGCCATTGCTTATCTATTCTCTGCCCTCTCCTCGTTCTCTTTATTCAAGGTCAAAGAAAGAAAGAAAACATAGCATCAGAAAGGAAGAAAGAAGGAAGAGAATAGAGCTTCCTTCTCCTTCTTAAAGCTTAAAAAGGAAGATACAATAGCCATCCTATCCAAAAAGTAAAAACTCATCATCTCCTACAAAATAAAAGATCAAACATCAATGGTAGCAAGAGAGATGGCATTTTAATCATTTTAAAAAAGGGATTCAGTGTTGTCCAGTGATGCAAAAATGTGGTTAAGTGATTTTCAAGTAAACACTGGGAATGTTTTGAGTTACTATCCCAAAAAAATAAGTACAATGCATTTAAAAGCCAGAGGAAGAAGAATAATAAACAAACCTGTTCATTTGTTATCCTTCGCAAAGGTGACCCACCACCAATAGAAGCATATCCTTCTTTACTTTTTGGAGCTCTAACAACTGAAATTAGTTGTGCTAATGGTCTCTGTAGAAATCGGAACAACCTTGGAAGTCGTATTATGTCCTGTAGAAACAGACTAAATACTCAAGACAAGCAGCCAAAACAGAATGATAGTTCAGGCTATTTGAATCAGGAATGCCAAACATGCTTTAATGTATGAATTCTAAAATAGATAGCATCTGATATTACTGGACAATGTCAAATATGAGTGCATCAATGATTCTACTTTTCCTAAAGGTTAACTGAATATTTAGACAATAGTGGCAAATAATGTGTGGGAACTCAAGATGGCATGGAAAACATAACAATTATTGTTTCCTCCCCTTATAGCGCATTAAATCCCTTCTTACAGTTGCTCAGACATGCAATTGGCCATCTGTGCTGCTCGAACGTTAGGTACGTCCAAAAACTCAACGCGCGAGTTTGACAAACACAAGTTTCAGTGGCATCACTTCTATAGAAATTGTGGGGTGCTCACTGTAGCTTTTGGTTATTGTATTATTTCTTAGGTAATTTTGCACCAGAGGGTCTGTCCAGTTTGATTTCAAAGGGTCAGGCTGTAGGCTTCAGATACATTTGATGAGTTGAGTCCAAAAATATCAAGATAACAAAGCATATTAGAATATGTATGGCCCGCTCAGGTTTGTTGGATCAGTTCGTTGCCTTAGGGTACATAGGATCAAGTGGTATAAGTGGGGTTAAAAAAGTTCTGCAGGAAATGTAAATTACATTGCATAATGACAAACTGGGTCAGATAGGTTGGTCCTATTTAGGTCAGTTCCGACCCATTTGGACCATGCAAATAATGGAAAAGGCCATTTGTATAATCACCTTTCCTTCCTCATATCGCAGAGATTAAATTCATCGCCTATCAGGTTAAATGTCATATTTTTGGAAATTGGAACAACTATTGAAAATTATGGCATGATTGGGCCGTAGAAGTTACATCAAAACACCTCACAGTCGTCAGCTCAAAATGAATCTCCTTTTTGGCAAAGAAAATGTACTTAATATGCATGATTATCTCGTCTTCTTCCATCTTGATACTTAAGTCTCATCTTTGTCAAAGCCAAATATTCTATTTTTATAAAATTGGTAGTCAATTGGTTCAAATGTATATAGTAATGATGATACAATCAACACTATGAATTGAAGGATGAGCACTTCTACATAGGAATGTGTAGATTTATTTCTCTTGTGAACAATTGCACCCTCTACCCTCCCATCTCAACCATTATAATGCCAAACCCCCCCCCCCCCCCCCCCCCCCCAAAAAAAAAAAAAACAAACAAACAAACAAACAAACAAAACAAAACAAAACAAATGAATTGATATTTCAATGACTGCCATGATTAATATAATGGCCTCCTTTTTAAAAAGAACAAAAGAAGATAATAGGATTCAAAATCCAATGTGAATTTAATTTTAAAGGCACCCTCATTAGACCCGCACTTAATAGTCCTCAGTTTCCACTTCCCAGTGACATGTTTTCAGTAAATAAATAGTAAATAATATATGCCACGCATAATTATATATTATTATCTTATAAAGAAAAATGCATTGAAGTCTACAACTTTGTGTAATTTTCACCCGCCCAATGATCGCATACATAAATAATACTAGTTCAACAGGATATGATCACATATGCACTACAAGCATATGTGACAATACTGTAGTTAATTACTAGATTTCAGCCATGGTGATGGTGACTTAAATTCTTTTTTAGTAAAATGAAACATCGCAGCTCCATGGCTTTTGGTATCCATCCTCCTCTTTCACTTGACTTTTGTCTGTTCAGGGCACAGATCCTTCAAAGCACATATCAGGACAATCGTATATGATTAATACAATACAGGGCAAAAGAGCATAAATGTCGCACTAGTTATTGGGCAGAGCATTTATTAGTGACAAATCTACCTTTACCGCATTTTATATACCACGTATAATGCACTATATTGAATTCTTCAATGTTTTCTCTCTTTGCTCTTCAACCTGCATAGGCAACAGACATGTAAGGCTCAAAGACCCATTTTAGCCCACTTCTCCAGACGCCTATGTAGCATAGACACTCCTGTCATGAAATTTTGTCGTGTTCAAGATCTATTTGACACACATGTTGGACATGTGTCCTATATATTTTTTATAATTTTGAGCATGTGCCAGTGTGTCGTGTCCGTATCAGTTTGGCCGTGTCCATGCAAGATATCCAGACACACTCCATGTAAAGCAGATGTTTGCACTTTGCAGCTAGCAACCTCACACATTCCTCGTTCACAAAAGTGTGTTTTTCCATATCTATTCAGTTTGCAGCATTTCTGTTGAACCACATCCATTTTCTGTTGAAGAAGCATAACCAACAACTTTTGCCTAGTGGAACTCTACTCTTCTGTTGCTTGCAGCATCAGTCGTTACTCAGCCATAACAACACTTGGCAACAAATGAACCTCTGTATTCATCTGCCCGTATGATCTGACACGGTAACACAAACTCTAACAATCCAAACAAAATGATGATCTCCAAACAAATCCCGCCATGTCATATGAACTGTTGTCCCTTCTTTGAACTATCAATGTGACTTCAAATCTTTGGACCAAAGCACTGCAAACGTGAAAATTTTGTTGTCTAAAAGGGAATGGATTATACAGACCTAAATATATGGCTATTCAAGATATATCCACCTACCATCAGTCCATCACTAACCAATATACTCAATAATACCAATTTAGACTTACAATTCATGTGATGTCAAAAATGATACATTCGTTTTACATGCTTATTCCACATAGGCTGCTTATTCCACATAGGCTGGCATGAATTAGAGTATACATTCCCCCCAAATTTATGATTTAGTGTTTCTTAAAGACTGCACTTACAGGATAAACTTGTTAAGTTAGGGCCATTTGTCACTAACTTGCAGCCATTAATGTGAGCGCTCGACCTTTCAGCGGGGGAAAGCATAGATAGTGTATTATAAAACATAAGTTACACTATCTTTTTTATTTCTAATGCTGGTATAGATTTTACCTCGACAATTTCAGTAAATGGGAAAACATGTAACATAGAAGGGGAAAATTCTGGTGTTGTTACATTTTCATAAAACTTAATACAAGATTTGTTTTCAAAGTTGAAATTACAGGAGCTCTTATTGCAGTTGGAGGAGCTTTTGTTCAAAATTCAAAAGATTCCACTGGACGATCCACAATTCAGAGGAGATTCTGTCCAAAATGATGCAAAATATACAAAATCCTCAAGGCCTTTTAACCTTATTGATCCCTTGTGATCTGATGCCAACGAAACACGATGTCGTCAATGGGTTCTGTATATTGCATTTTAGCATTGGGCCATTGCTGAAGAAAAGACGTTGCCCAAATGTTTCTTTAATCTGCTCAGTCCTAGTGTATGTGTTGCTACATAGTTTCCCCACATTTTGGGGTCACACAAATAAAAGGTTGCCGTTCATCGCGTATTGTGCTTTTTCACTAAGTAGTGCGTGCCTCCACTCTCAACTATGTAGTTAAAGACTTCAACACCTTTCTTTGAATAACATTCACCGTTTCTTCCATCAAATATCATGATACCTTCACCAACATATAATCATGGCTTTCATAGTTAAGGAGCCATATCACTTGCAAAATGTTTATATCAACATGTCAACATGTCAACACGTTATTTTTTTCTGTCATTAACTAAGTGGAAGGGATTACACCCCCTTACTAAAATCAAAGCTGGAAAGCTTCAAGATTGTGCCACTTAAATAAAACAAAGGAGTTCCTGACTTGCTGATATCAAAAGGCATGCTTGGTGATAACAGGTGCAGTAAAAAAGGAAACTTCAAATATATTAAGGGTGTAAATTAAAAAAAATCTAAGCCAACACAACTAATCCATCAGAAACAAAAAAGAAAGAAAAAGAAAAGAAATGCAAAAAAGAAACCCAAATGGGACACATGATAAAAGCTGGAGGAATATGATGGGATGTATAGGACTTGCACTAAATGGAAACATACACAACAAACATTTTATGCAATCTCAATAACTGGTGGTTGGATTTTGACGGAGTGTAGGCAAAAAACTAAGCCAACTAGATGTAAGTCAAAGAAAACAATATGAAGAAGTTTTGCTTTACCGGCTGTAACATTAATAAAAATAAGGGAATTGCTATGCACACATACCGTTTTCCTCTGTGCACGACCGCTTTAATTTTCCGAAAAATAACCAAACTGTCATTTTCAAAAACCCTGAAATACCTTGCCAAAACCAAAAAAACATTTTTGTATGTGGTGAGTAAAAATTGATGTACAGACAAAAATTACTCACCGCGCACAACAAACAAAAATTTTGTCTTGTTGTATGCGGTGAGTAAAAATTGATGCACAAGCCAAAATTACTCACCGCGCACAACAGGCAAAAAAATTTTGCATGTTGTGTACGGTGAGTAATTTTGGTATATGCATCACAATTTACTCACCGTGCACAACAGGCAAAAAATTTGACTGTTGTGTGCATTGAGTAAAAATTGATGCATTGAGTTTTCTTGATTTACTATACTACAGTGCAACATTAACTAATAAGAACCTGATGCGGCTAGTAATTGGAGGGAGTGGTATTTGAGTAAAATAACAAATTGTGGTGTTTTTCTATTTAAGGGGGTTGCACCGGCCCTAATTGGGATGCGAAAATTGTTGAGTGAATTTTATTCTACTTTATTATTCCCTAGTTTAAATGTATTAGGCTTTTCTATCCTCCTAGATTAATTCTTATCTAGTTGCTATTTCATTTCGTAGTTGTTAAATTAACGAGTAGCCTCTTTTTAGCATTAAATAGTTATTTTCAGATCTGTATCTTCAGATCCAGATCTAGGTTCGCATCAGTTGGTATCAGAGCAGTAGATCCATGGCGACCACAAGCAATGAGGAGAGGCTCGATCGGTTCGATCGGTTCGATCGGTTCGATCGGTTGGAAGAAAAGATTCGGTCCAAATACAAGGGATGTAGCGACGGATCGAATCAAGGGTTGGAGATGAGGATTATGGAGGCGCGCCGTAAGTTATCGGAGGATTTGGCGAAGATCGTTCGTCGCTACCAGTAGGATTTCGTGGAGAACGCTCGTTGCTACCCTTCCCCGACGAAGGCAAAGATAGATCTGAAGATTTCAAACCCAGATCCACCATATTCAAATTCAGATCTGAAATTTTCAAATCCAGGTCTGAAATCTGCAGATCCAGATCTGAAACGACGAGAGGCGCTCCTATCGACAGCAAAACTGGGAGGGGCGCTCCTACAGAGTATTCTCGAGGGGCTGCCGCCCTTCCTGGAACCCACAAGGGGGCTGCCGCCCATCCTGTGGCCTCCAGGGGCTGTCGCCCCTACTGCAGGGGCTGCTGCCTCTCCTGGAACCCCCAGGAGGGCTGTCGTCCCTCCTGGGACCTCCAAGGGGCTGCCTCCCCTCCTGGAACTCCCAGAGGGGCTGCCTCCCCTCCTGGAACTCCCAGAGGGGCTGCCGCCCCTCTGCAGCCCCCAAGGGGCTGCCGCCCCTCCTGGGGCTCCCAGGGAGGCCGCCGCCCCTACTGCAGGGGCTGTCGTCCCTCCTGGGGGTTCCAGGGGCTGCCGCCCCTCCTGGAGCTCCACGAGCGCGTCAGGCCCTTCAATATCGACGACGAGGCCCCCGAGACGCCGGACATCGAGAATTTGACTTTTTGGGCCCAAAATAGCGGGCAACAGAGCTCGTCTAGCAGTGCAACGATGACGACGACCATACAAAGTATTTGTGGGGGCCCGACGACGCTTTCTGAATCTCGCCTTGGCCCGACGATATTTTTCCGGACGTCGTTGAAAGCGGTGGGGACCACTATCATCCGTTTGACCCGGGAGAAGGATTGCAATCGACCGGGTAGAACGGATGGCCCACGGACATCATGCACCACCTTAAGGACAAGGTAGATTTTCAGCGACGGAGTAGTGATGCGGCTAGTAATTAGAGGGAGGGGTATTTGAGTAAAATAACAAATAAGGTGTGTTTTTCTATTTAAGGGGATTGAGCCGGCCCTAATTGGGATGCAAAAATTGTTGAGTGAATTTTATTCTACTTTATTATTCCCTAGATTAAATGTATTAGGCTTTTCTATCCTCTTAGATTAATTCTTATCTAGTTGATATTTCATTTCGTAGTCGTTAAATTAACGAGTAGCCTCTTTTTTAGCATTAAATAGTTATTTTCATATCTGTATCTTCAGATCCAGATCTAGGTTCGCATCAGAACCTAATTGATATTTATTAATGTTCAGTTGATTATATTGATGCATTAAGAATGGTGAGAGCAATAGCATTAAGAATAGTGAGAAGTTGCTCTGGTTATGGTCAGTGAGAAGTTGCTCTGGTTATGTGCTTAAAAATTGATTTAAGAAAATTGATTAATATGCAAAAGGGAGAGAAAATTGATGCATTAATAACCTGATTCATCTATAGTTGTTTATATTGAAGTAAAAAGGGAAAGAAATAAATGTGATGCACAGATCAAAATTACTCACAACACACAACAAGCAAAAGTTTTGTCGGTTGTGCATGGTGAGTAAGAATTGATGCACTGACCAAAATTACTCATTGCGCACAACATGCAAAAATTTTACGTGTTGTGCAGAGTGAGTAATTTTGGTCTGTACATCAATTTTTACACACCGTGCACAATAGGCAAAAATTTTGCCTTATGTGCAGTTCACTGTGAGTAATTTTGGTGTGTACATCACATTTTACTCACCACACACAACAAGCAAAAATTTTACATGTTGTGCGCATTGAGTAAAATTGATGCATTGAGATTTGTTGATTTACTTCACTGCAGTGTAACATTAACGAATAAGAACCTGATTGATATTTACTAATGTTCAGCTGATATTGATGCATTAAGAGCAGCGATAAGTCTCACTTGGTCTGGTTATAGTCAGTGAGAAGTTGGTCTGGTTATGTGATTAAGAAAATTGATTAACAACTGGCAAACGGGAAAGAAAATTGAAGCATTAAGAACCTGATTAATCTATATAGTTGTTTATATTAAAGTAAAAAAGGAAGAAATGAATTTTGTCTGTTGTACACGATAAGTAATTTTGGTATGTGCATCAATTTTTACTCACCACGCACAACATGCAAAAAATTTGTTTGATGTGTGCGATGAGTGATTTTGGTTTATGCATCACATTTTACTTACTGTGCACAACAGATAAAATTTTTGCCTTTTATACGCATTGAGTAAAAATTGATGCGTTGAGATTTGTTTGCACTTTTTGCACTGCTTTTTAATTTACTTCACTGCATTGCAACATTAACATCAAAAAAGAACAATCATAAACATGATTATTTCAACCAAAAAAGGCTTAATGGAAGTTTGGACCGTCATGAATCAAAATTAAGCGCACACAAAAATTATTCCATGAAGTGAAAACTGACCCAGTACTTGTCATGGATCAAGATCTGAATTCTTTTTGTCAGATTTTCGTTCCATAAAATCGTTCGTGCCCAAAAAATTTATGCTCGATCGACAGATTTCAGGTTTTTCATCCCTTAAAATTTGTCGAAAGAATTTTACAAGATTCAGATCATCCTCCAGTCGATATGTATTCGGAAATAAAATGATTTTAGGGTGTTTTGGCTTATGGTATTTCGGTATTATTGGTTGTGCGTTGAGCAAAAAATTAAATAATAATATTTAATTGGTATGTGCTCGGAGTAAAAATTTAAGCGATCGTGCGCAGAGTAAAAATTTAAGCGGTCGTGGGCAGGGTAAAACGGTAGGTGCGCAAAGCAACTCCCAAAAAATAATTTGAAAAAGAAGGATCACAATATTGGTCAGATCCTGAATAGTTGTTGACAAAGCGCAAAACTGATAATTATGGCTATGGTGACACACACAAGTCCATAACAAACATGTAGACTAATTACGCAAAACATAATGCACATTAGAAATTCCTTATAGTTACCCTTCGATTTCCATCCCATCACCCGCATGCCCACTCACCCACTTACACATTCAAGACATATGGTAAAAATAAAAGAAATAGAAAAAACATAAAGCATGATAATATATAACGAAAATGAGAAAACAAGAACCAACGTAATAATGCCAAGTCGAAACACATACTGGATCTGCAAATAAATTAAACAGAAATGGCTGCACATCCTCAAGGGTATCCGGACCTCCTAGGTTCAAGAGAAGCACGCCAACCTTCTCTTGTGCAGTAGTTGAATAATTTCCAACAGCATTCTCATCAAAAGTGCATGCTTCAGCGGAATATAACATTTTCCCAACAATTTTTCTATTTTTAGCCGAAAGTTGTGAAGATGATTTGACCAAATTCCCAATTCTAGTAGAACCAACATCAAATTTTAAAACACTTGTTTTGAGACATGACCTGAACCAAAAAAAAAGTTAAATAATTAAATAATTTTAAAAAAATATCATTCAAGCGGCAACAAGAGCAATTTTAACAAATTCAACTATGCCGTATCAATTGGAAAGCATACATTTGAATCAAAACCAACCTATTTTTGATTTGCTGCCTAGAAAACCCCGAAAGCTTAGTTTGGGGGACTCCAGTGCATAGGGATTCCATGAAGTCCAAGCTAGTGGAAACTAAAACCTGAAATCAAAAATACAAATAATATACAATCAAAATGAAAGACCTAATCTATAAGATTTGAACTTTAAAAGCGAATTTCATCAAAGAAAAAACTGAAGGGGCAAAAAATGGGAGAGAAAAAAGCACAAGCGTCATCTCGCCGATTAGAATAAATAAGGCAAAGATCGACGTACTTTACTGAGATCGATCAAATTCCAAGAATCTGGCGAGAAGATTGAAGAATCGAGGAACCCTAATTCGTGGATTAATCCAGGAAATTGAGGATACTAAGAGTTAGGTTTCCGATCGTCGAGAGAGCGAGCCTTTTCTGGTCGGCAGTCAAATGAAGAATAAAACCGGCACCAACTACCAGCAATGCAGGAGATCTCGGATAAGATACACCGCGGGTACATGTTGGCAGAGAAAACAGCCGGCGGACCGTTTGGTTGGTTAAAGGCAGACCATGAAAGGTTAGGGGGGTGGGTGGGGTCTGAAATCTGAGTTCCAAAAAAATAAAAAGCCATGTTATGACCCGTGTCCGTTTGGCACAGCGAAGGTCGACTCTCGGGTGCAAAATCGAGGAAGACAGTCAGTTAACGGATGAAATGACGACATGGTAGTCGTCTCCCGGGCGATAGAATGACGTGGAAGTCATCTCCTGGGGGGGGCAATATTGATGTGCGAAAAGAATACATGGGTCAGTCGTCGCAGGGAAACAATAGTAGGGACTAAAGCACAAAAAAACGTCGCTGCAGAGCGGAAAAGAGCGATGAAAAACTTGTAATTTTTGGTTGATAGGCCTAATGTCATTTGGGTTGAGCTAAATGAACATTAATGATGAATTTATCATTATTTTAAGCATGTTACCGTCTCGATATTATAAATTTCTTAGCATATTAAAGTTAGTAATACATAATTGTTAGCATGAAAGAAATATCCAAGAAGAATAAAAATGTGCTAATAAACATTTGGAAAGTGTCTATAATTGTTAAATTTTTGTAAATTTATTATAGAATTGAGTGCCCCTTTGAGAAGTGTCTGGTATGTTGAGCGTCCAAAAAGCGTCGATGTTCAATATATGTTCGACATGATACAACTTGATGATAGACATATCCATGCTACATGCGATGGAATACATTACATTTAATATCAGTAACCTAATTCCTAAGCAGCAGCTGTAAATTTTCTGTGTGAATAGTATGGCTAGCCCTGTAGATGACATGGATCCAATTATTTTCCCTTTTGAAAGAAACGTACAGAGAATGAATTCCATTATGAATATGACAATTGTTTCAGAGTGTTTTCTCACTACAGAGCGTTGACCATGGACAACCCGGTCAACGTGGTCAAGGGGCCCGCTTGGGTCCCTCGGGGGCTTCGAATCGGTGCAGATGGGACGAGGGGAAGCCTCGGCCCAGGTTGAGATGCTCGGCCTCGGTCGGACGAGCACGGCCTCGGAGGAAGGAAGACGAGGGGTAGCTTCGGTCGTCCAGCTAGAGGCATGGTCGGCGAAGGGCGAGGGGAAGCCTCGGACCCAGTTAAGATGCTCGGCCTCGGTAGGATGTGCTCGGCCTCGGCGGGCGGACGGTGAGGGTAAGCCTCACTCGTCCAGTTGACTGTGAGGTTGGAGAGGGGCGAGGGGAAGCCTCGGACTGTTGATCAGCTATCCACCTGCATAGACGAGAATGCTCGTCAGGGGGCCGGACCTAGGTTCCGGCCAAATCCCCTCCGATGCCTAAGTCAGATAGAGATCTGAAAGAGGAGGCCCGGCGGAGACGGTTCGACTCGTGAGGAGATCGGAACGGCGTCTCACGGCGCGAGCGGGGGAGGAAGGAGATAGGATGGGGGGAGCTAGGTTGTTGATGGAGTACCTTAGGTTTTAGATACCTGAGATGTGGTCACTCTCTTCGTCGTCTTCCTAGCCCGTTTATAGAGCTCCCAGCGTGATTGCCTCTGGCCCACGTCCCACGCCCGCCCTCGATCGTGCCCCATCAATCCGCCCCCTCGCCGCCGCTCTCTTCGCCATGCCAGCACCTCCCCATTACCGCCATTTAGTGGTCGCGCGTCCGGGGGAGCGGTTTTCGCAGGAGTGGGCGAACGACCAACGGGTTATGGGGGCCGGGTCGGATCGACGTTTCGAGAAGGTCCCTTGTAGGGCCTTTGTCGAATGGGCTTTCAGGATGCAGGTGGGCTCTTGGGCTCGTGCTTTATGGGTCTCGGTCAAATAGGCGTAACAATTGCCCCCATCTGTAACGGCCGGTAATTTTCAGGTATGTTTAATTGCGTGTGTGCTGGTATTTTACTTCCAATTGTCTGAGTGTTTTTATCCGTAGAGTCGACGCGAGCGCGTCTAAATTTTTCACCGTAGTTTAATAGTTACTAAAGTTATTTTAATTTACTAATTACCAACATTATTTAATCTAATTACTTTGGTTACTTATTAGTTACTTAAGTATTTAGTCAATTAGCTAATTAATTGGTTAAATTCACCCACCCATGTTTTTCTCATTCTGAGCACGTTACATTCCCCAAAACACGTTCAATGCATCCCCCTAAAATTTTTAGTCAAAAAGCCCTACCAAACTGCATTAATCCCAAACCTAATTCTTGACTAAACTTCCTCGGTTAATGAACTCTGTCTCCCTGCATCTTCCTCCTTCACGGATATAGCCCTGCATCTCCCCCTCCCGATCATCAACTCCCCCCCTTCATTTCAATGCCAGCAAGCCAAACTCCATCCCCAACCTTCCCCTTGTTTGCAGACAAATCCCCCTCTCCCGTTCATCAATCTGCCATTCCCAAAATAACACAAACCAGAAATTGAGGGGTAGAGAAACAAAAATCAAATCTGAGCTCGCCAAATTCAGATCTACATCTCCCAAATTCAGCCCCAATTCACAAACCAATTTCAGAATCCTCATCCTCATACATTTCAATTCCTTCATCAATTCATCATCCCAACTTCATTCACCAAATTGAGAAATCAGAGAGCAAAACTGTGAGAGGAAAACAGAAATCAAACCCCCCAATTTTCAGATCATCCTCTTTCCCATAGCCGAGCCCCTCCCTCGCACCACCCCGGCCTCCTCTTGCGTCGCCCGGAGTGCCCTAGGCCGCCGCACACCCGCCCAGCTCCGCCCCACGCTACCGCACGTAGCCGCTCGCAGCCGCCCTAGGCCACCCCCCCCGCCGGATCCCGCATCGCCCCACCCCGATCCGGCCTCCCCCCGCCTGCGCCGACCCGCCTGGCCCCCCTAGCGCCGCCGAGCCCCCTTGGCCGCACCCCCAAGCCCCCTTGGCCGCACCCCCAAGCCCCCGATCCCCCGTCGCCCCTTGCCCCGTGTCCGCCTGCAGCCAACGAAAAAAAAAAAGAAGAAGAAGAAGAAGGAACGAGAAGACAGAACGAAGAAGGAGAAGCAGAATAGAGAGAGAAGAGAGAAAGAGAGAGAGAGAGTAAGAGGTAAGGGGTATTAATTTGTTGCATAAGTTTTGGTGCCTACTTCACCTAACATTAATAAGATAAGATATTAGTTATAATTAGTTATAATTAGATTAGTTTAAATTATGTTAAGTTAATTTATTATAAGTTAACAGGTTAAGTTATTAGTTTTATTATTATTATTATTTTGAAGTTAAGTTAATTTTTCTAATAAGTTAAGTTGTAAAGGTAAGATATATTTATAAGTTAGTTAAAAATATATTTTTATAAGTTAGTTATTAACTAAGTTAACATCACTTAATAAATAAGTTGGATATTTTATTAACAGTTTCGTGTAACTAACTCGTTTGTAACACGTGTGAACTAGGTACATCGACCGTCTTTCAAAACGCGCCTTTCACGACAAGGCAATTCGGTAACTCATCGTACCCTAGCTATGGGGTTTAAAAGCAATATTGCTGCATGCCAAAATTAGCTTCTTTTATTGACAAAGTGTTTCACTTGAACAGTTAGCTAAACTTGATAAATTGCACCGTACCGTAATTTGAATTGGACTCTGTGACATGCTTAACTGTCAACCGGAAGATGTGATTGGAAAAGTAAGAATGATGATTGACTTGTAAATTGTAAGTACGGTAACCTGCACACACACTGGGTTTTGGGGTAACTTATAATGACGAGGGTACGGGAGCGACTAGTCCAGACTTTGTTGTCACTGTGCGGGTTCTAGCAACCCATAACAGTGCCGGTGACAACCATCACAGATCACAGATCACAGATTATTGCACAGTACTCAGGGAATTGGTTCGCCCGGGTAGCACCCGCGGCAAGAGTTGGCCTCTTGGTTGCTTATTGTACCCCGCATTATAAGTCACGTAGGCTCATGCACAATTAAAAGTCTCGTAACTGGTCATTTTAAATATTGTTTATTGCTGACAGAATTGAAAAAGTTGTAAATCTGTTATGTTACTTTCATGCCCTATTGTACGCACTTTACTTCTTGTCTCTTTAGATTGACATGCTAGTTTTGCCATGCTCATTTATTGTTTTAAATAACATGCTAAAGATACTTTGAGTTACGTCTGATCCTGGCGACCCTTCTTTTTGTGGTGGTCTCGCCAGATACAGCACAGGTTGAGGAAGTTGCACCAGGGACTGCAGACGCTGAGTTTGCTGTAGAATTTGACCAGGAGGACGCTGGTTACTAAGTGTGAGTGTGTGTGTGTTTGTTTTTATTATATGTATCAGAGTGGCTTGCTTGGTGTGTGTTTGTATTCTCGAGTTGTATTTCTTTTCATGTACGCTGCTGGTTTGTAATAAGGTTTACACCACTTTCATGTATGAGTTTTTTGGCGCATTTCTGCAACAGAGCCTGTATTGATCTCATCGGTGCCTAGCAGGACTTGTGCATTTCCAAGCAGTAACGGGCCCGAAAGCGGGTCGTTACAGGTTTGGTGGCCCATGCAGGTCCGCGCTAAATACCACATGAGCAGTACAGGAAGTTCAGAATGTGCTGTATAAAATACTCAATGAAACTGATCAAACCTTATGAAAACGCAGGAAAGCAATGGAAAGGAACACTTCAGGAAGCGAGGACAGTGCGTTTGGATCCGGGATCAATCACCTGAATGGGGGTCCCAACCAGAATGATGCTGGCAATGGAACCAACACCGGTCCAAACGCGACAGCATTTCCATCCGCACCATTGTCTGCAGAAGATTGCATGCGGGGCATGTATGCCCTTCATCAGCAGCTTGGACAGGCTTTGGAGCAGGCTTTACGCAGAGAGCAGAAAGCTGACCCAAGTGCTTATCACTTTCGAGGGATGAACCCGAAGACTTTCGCTGGGACCGAGAATCATCTCCAAGCGGAAGAATGGCTCAAGGGCATCACTGATGATCTGAGAGCATCTCAGATTCGAGAAGAAGCATGGGTGGATACCGCCAAAAGGCAACTAACTGATGGTGCTCGAGACTGGTGGCAGGCGGTAGAAGACCGTTTGGGATTGCCGATTTCATGGGATGTCTTCACCAAAACATTCAATGCTCAGTACTTTCCCCCACAGGCAAAGATCCTGATGAGGAAGAAGTTCATTAACCTGAAGCAGGGCTCGATGACCGTGGATCAGTATGACGCTGAGTTCTCCAGGCTCAGCAGGTTTGCCCCGGAGATGGTTGCAGATCCATTGACTCGAGCCCAGCAGTTCCAGCAGGGGCTCAATATTGAGATTCGAAGGATGATGGTCGGTGCTAGTCCGACCACACATGCTGAAGTTTTAGCCATTGCTCGGAACCATGAGATGGTTGAATTAGAAGCAAAGGAAGAGCAAAGGCTGACAGCACTTGCAAGGCCCTCACCGACCCAAGCTGGGCCAAGCAGACGGCCACAGATACACCGTCCTATTCAGCAGGTTCAGTTTAAGAAACCAGGACCACAGCAGCAGGCACTCCCGGTCTGCCACTTTTGCGGAAAATCTGGACACATCAAATCTGAGTGTCGAGGATTTTTAGGCCTTTGTTTGGTTTGTGGAGACCCTGGACACGTGGCTAGGAATTGCCCACATCATAAACCACGTGCTCCAGTTCCGGTTCCAGCTCCAGCTCCAGCCCCGGCTCCTCGTGCTGTCCCGACTGGGAACGCCCCACAGCGTCCACCTCTACCTCCACAGCAGAGGGTGTTCCAGCAGGCGAGGCAGCAGCCACCACCGAGACGCCAGGCTTACACCATGACCGTCGAAGAGGCTGAGGCCACCGGTGAAGTGATCACAGGTATATTTCTTGCATAGTTCGTACCTCAATTCTTTCATTAGCATTGGTTGCTTAGATTAGTGTTTGAACCTAGGTGTCGTGCTAGTAGCTGGGCAACCTGCCCTCTCCTTGTTCGACTCGGGAGCATCACATTGCTTTCTGGCAAGTCGATTCGTTCGCACCCACACTATTCCTGTCAAACCTTTAGCATCCGGTTGGAACGTCAACACGGGTGGCGGAGTGATAAAGACGACCCGTGGGTATCCTCAATGCCCAGTGGTTATTTGTGGGCGAGCGTTATTTGCTGACTTTATGATGATAGACATACCAAACTTTGATGCTGTATTCGGGATGGATTGGTTGGGGACTTTCCATGCCACCATCGACTGTAGTCGAAGGAGGGTAGTCTTCGAGATTCCTGATCATCCAAAGTTCGAGTTCATTAGTGGAAGCAGATCAGTAGGCCCAGTGGAGTTCAGAGCCAAATCGACCGAAGCATTGGCAGCTGCTATGGAAGCTGAGCCTGAGATACCAGAAGTGGTTCGAGAGTTCTTGGATGTGTTTCCAGACGACCTTACAGGTTTGCCTCCGGATCGCACTCTCAAATTTGCCATAGAACTAATGCCAGGAGCTCAACCAATATCTAAGGCACCGTATCGTTTAGCACCATCTGAGCTAGAAGAATTGCGTGCCCAACTAGATGAGCTTTTGAAGAAGGGATGGATACGACCCAGTGTATCTCCCTGGGGATCTCCTATATTGCTGGTGAAGAAGAAAGATGGATCCCTTCGTATGTGCGTTGACTACCGTGAGCTGAACAAAGTCACCGTGAAGAACAAGTACCCTCTACCGCGCATCGACGATCTTTTCGACCAGCTCGGTGGATCAAGCATCTATTCGAAGCTGGATCTGAGGACGGGATACCATCAAGTGAAGGTGAAGGATGAAGATGTTCCCAAGACTGCATTCAGGACCAGATACGGACATTATGAGTACTTAGTAATGCCGTTTGGTGTAACCAACGCACCCGCGGTATTTATGAGTCTCATGAACCAAGTATTGTATGAATACTTGGACAAGTTCGTAGTAGTCTACATCGATGACATTCTCATCTACTCGAAGAATGTAGTGGAGCATGCTGAGCATCTCAGGAAGGTTCTCGAGACCCTGAGAAGACACCAGCTTTATGCCAAACTTAGCAAATGCGAGTTCTGGCTGAACAAGGTGGCGTTTCTAGGCCACATAGTGTCCGGAGAAGGGATTGCTGTTGATCCTGAAAAAGTAGCCGCTGTTCAAAACTGGCCAGTCCCCCGAACGGTGACTGAGATTCGAAGTTTCTTGGGACTTGCTGGCTACTACCGGAGATTTATCAAAGACTTCTCAAAGATCGCAGGAGCCTTAACGCGATTGACAAAAAAGGATGTGGTGTTTGTTTGGTCAAAAGCATGTGAGGATGCTTTCCAGGAGCTGAAGAAGAGGTTGACGACTGCGCCTATTCTGATCATTCCAGACCGATCAGGAGGATTTGAAGTCTTCTGTGATGCATCTGGTAAAGGACTTGGATGCGTGTTACATCAGCACGGTCGAGTCGTAGCCTATGCATCCAGGCAGTTGAATATTCATGAAAAGAACTACCCCACTCATGATCTTGAGTTGGCGGCAGTAATTTTTGCATTAAAGATTTGGAGGCATTTCCTATTGGGAGAGCATGTGAAGGTGTTCTCGGATCATAAGAGTCTAAAGTATCTCTTCACTCAGAAGGAGCTCAACATGCGTCAGAGACGATGGATAGAGCTCATGGCGGATTATGACATTGACCTTCAGTACCATCCTGGGAAAGTCAATGTCGTACCTGATGCATTGAGTCGTCTACCAGCGGTAATGACCCTTACGACTCAGTGGAGATTGCAACAAGAGATACGAGACATGGGTATAGAAGTGATTCTACCAGGGATGACAGCATCTTTGATGGGCATGCATATCCAGTCGACCTTGGTAGAGAGGATCAAGAATGCTCAGATGGATGATGAGAAGCTGCGGAAGATCAAAGATTTGGTGATAGCAGGCCAGAGGCCAGAGTTTAAGATTCATGCAGATGGATCCTTAAGGTTTGGAGATAGGATCTGTGTACCGTCTGGCGTCATCAGAGAGGAGCTATTGGAGGAAGCTCACAGTTCTCCATACTCCATACACCCTGGAGGTACCAAGATGTACCAGGATCTACGACAGCATTACTGGTGGCATGGCATGAAGAGAAGCGTCGCTTGGAGCGTAGCGAAATGTATTGTGTGCCAACAGGTGAAGGCTGAACACCAGAGGACTGCCGGTTTGTTGCAGCCATTGCCCATTCCGGAGTGGAAATGGCAGTACATCACGATGGACTTCGTGACTGGTCTACCCAAGAGTACAAAGCAGAATGACGCTATCTGGGTGATCGTAGACCGATTGACCAAGACAGCGCACTTCATTCCTTTCCGAGTGGGCCAATCAACAGAAGTTTTGGCCAAGAAGTACATGAATGAGATTGTGAAGCTGCATGGAGTTCCTATCAGCATTGTCTCAGACAGAGACACCAGATTCACTTCTCATTTCTGGAGGAGCCTCCAGGAAAGCTTGGGGACTCACTTGAGTTTTAGTACGGCTTACCATCCGCAGACAGATGGTCAGTCAGAGCGTACTATTCAGATACTGGAAGACATGCTGCGGGCATGTATGCTAGACTTCAAAGGATCATGGGAAGATCATCTCCATTTGGTGGAGTTTGCATACAACAACAGCTACCAGTCTAGCATTGGTATGGCGCCTTTCACGGCACTGTATGGGAGAAAGTGCCGATCCCCCTAGAGCTGGGATGATGTAGGAGATCGAGAGTTGGTTGGTCCTGAGCTAATCACCAAAGCCGTGGATGTGGTTTGGACCATCAGAGAGAAGCTGCAGCTGGCTCAGGATAGGTACAAGCATTGGGCGGATGCGAAACGTCGACATCTAGAGTTTCAGCCCGGAGACCATGTTTTTCTGAAAATTTCGCCTAACCGAGGGATGATTCGTTTTGGGCGGAGAGGAAAGCTTAGTCCTCGATTCATTGGACCATTCGATATTTTGGAGCGGGTAGGAGAAGTGGCCTACAAGCTTGCATTGCCTCCTGCCTTGGAGGGAGTGCACAATGTGTTCCACATCTCGCAGCTGCGTCGATATGTGAGCGACCCTAGTCATGTCGTGGACTACTCGGAGATCGCAGTTCGTCCGGACTTAACATACGAGCAGCAACCAGTGCAGATCTTAGATCGACGTCAGAAGGTCTTCAGGAACCGGACTATTGATCTAGTCAGGGTGATGTGGCGTCGCGACTCACCTGGTGAATCAACTTGGGAGCGAGAGGACGAGATGCGAGAACGTTACCCCTACCTTTTCCATGCCCTGTAAAGAATTCCGAGGACGGAATTATTCTAAGGATGGTAGGATGTAACGGCCGGTAATTTTCAGGTATGTTTAATTGCGTGTGTGCTGGTATTTTACTTCCAATTGTCTGAGTGTTTTTATCCGTAGAGTCGACGCGAGCGCGTCTAAATTTTTCACCGTAGTTTAATAGTTACTAAAGTTATTTTAATTTACTAATTACCAACATTATTTAATCTAATTACTTTGGTTACTTATTAGTTACTTAAGTATTTAGTCAATTAGCTAATTAATTGGTTAAATTCACCCACCCATGTTTTTCTCATTCCGAGCACGTTACATTCCCCAAAACACGTTCAATGCATCCCCCTAAAATTTTTAGTCAAAAAGCCCTACCAAACTGCATTAATCCCAAACCTAATTCTTGACTAAACTTCCTCAGTTAATGAACTCTGTCTCCCTGCATCTTCCTCCTTCACGGATATAGCCCTGCATCTCCCCCTCCCGATCATCAACTCCCCCCCTTCATTTCAATGCCAGCAAGCCAAACTCCATCCCCAACCTTCCCCTTGTTTGCAGACAAATCCCCCTCTCCCGTTCATCAATCTGCCATTCCCAAAATAACACAAACCAGAAATTGAGGGGTAGAGAAACAAAAATCAAATCTGAGCTCGCCAAATTCAGATCTACATCTCCCAAATTCAGCCCCAATTCACAAACCAATTTCAGAATCCTCATCCTCATACATTTCAATTCCTTCATCAATTCATCATCCCAACTTCATTCACCAAATTGAGAAATCAGAGAGCAAAACTGTGAGAGGAAAACAGAAATCAAACCCCCCAATTTTCAGATCATCCTCTTTCCCATAGCCGAGCCCCTCCCTCGCACCACCCCGGCCTCCTCTTGCGTCGCCCGGAGTGCCCTAGGCCGCCGCACACCCGCCCAGCTCCGCCCCACGCTACCGCACGTAGCCGCTCGCAGCCGCCCTAGGCCACCCCCCGCCGGATCCCGCATCGCCCCACCCCGATCCGGCCTCCCCCCGCCTGCGCCGACCCGCCTGGCCCCCCCTAGCGCCGCCGAGCCCCCTTGGCCGCGCCCCCAAGCCCCCGATCCCCCGTCGCCCCTTGCCCCGTGTCCGCCTGCAGCCAACGAAAAAAAAAGAAGAAGAAGAAGAAGAAGGAACGAGAAGACAGAACGAAGAAGGAGAAGCAGAATAGAGAGAGAAGAGAGAAAGAGAGAGAGAGAGTAAGAGGTAAGGGGTATTAATTTGTTGCATAAGTTTTGGTGCCTACTTCACCTAACATTAATAAGATAAGATATTAGTTATAATTAGTTATAATTAGATTAGTTTAAATTATGTTAAGTTAATTTATTATAAGTTAATAAGTTAACAGGTTAAGTTATTAGTTTTATTATTATTATTATTTTGAAGTTAAGTTAATTTTTCTAATAAGTTAAGTTGTAAAGGTAAGATATATTTATAAGTTAGTTAAAAATATATTTTTATAAGTTAGTTATTAACTAAGTTAACATCACTTAATAAATAAGTTGGATATTTTATTAACAGTTTCGTGTAACTAACTCGTTTGTAACACGTGTGAACTAGGTACATCGACCGTCTTTCAAAACGCGCCTTTCACGACAAGGCAATTCGGTAACTCATCGTACCCTAGCTATGGGGTTTAAAAGCAATATTGCTGCATGCCAAAATTAGCTTCTTTTATTGACAAAGTGTTTCACTTGAACAGTTAGCTAAACTTGATAAATTGCACCGTACCGTAATTTGAATTGGACTCTGTGACATGCTTAACTGTCAACCGGAAGATGTGCTTGGAAAAGTAAGAATGGTGATTGACTTGTAAATTGTAAGTACGGTAACCTGCACACACACTGGGTTTTGGGGTAACTTATAATGACGAGGGTACGGGAGCGACTAGTCCAGACTTTGTTGTCACTGTGCGGGTTCTAGCAACCCATAACAGTGCCGGTGACAACCATCACAGATCACAGATCACAGATTATTGCACAGTACTCAGGGAATTGGTTCGCCCGGGTAGCACCCGCGGCAAGAGTTGGCCTCTTGGTTGCTTATTGTACCCCGCATTATAAGTCACGTAGGCTCAGGCACAATTAAAAGTCTCGTAACTGGTCATTTTAAATATTGTTTATTGCTGACAGAATTGAAAAAGTTGTAAATCTGTTATGTTACTTTTCTGCCCTATTGTACTCACTTTACTTCTTGTCTCTTTAGATTGACATGCTAGTTTTGCCATGCTCATTTATTGTTTTAAATAACATGCTAAAGATACTTTGAGTTACGTCTGATCCTGGCGACCCTTCTTTTTGTGGTGGTCTCGCCAGATACAGCACAGGTTGAGGAAGTTGCACCAGGGACTGCAGACGCTGAGTTTGCTGTAGAATTTGACCAGGAGGACGCTGGTTACTAAGTGTGAGTGTGAGCGTGTTTATTTATTATATGTATCAGAGTGGCTTGCTTGGTGTGTATTTGTATTCTCGAGTTGTATTTCCTTTCATGTACGCTGCTGGTTTGTAATAAGGTTTACACCACTTTCATGTATGAGTATTTTGGCGCATTTCTGCAACAGAGCCTGTATTGATCTCATCGGTGCCTAGCAGGACTTGTGCATTTCCAAGCAGTAACGGGCCCGAAAGCGGGTCGTTACACCATCGGTCGGGTTGATCGGCCTCGGCCGGTTCGGCTCGGCCGATGTGACCTCTGCCGATTTTGACAGGCTCTCCAGTCGATGCCGACTCATTTATTAGTCGTCATCATGAGTTAGCCCGTTCGATGTTTTTAAGGCGCGGGCTCCAAAGCGCCGTCGGCCTTCAGATGCTGCCACGTGTAGTGGCAAGCTTATCCCCGCCGCTCGCGGAGTCGCCTTAAGTTCGAGAAGCCGAAGGGTTTGTGAGCCGCCATTGGTGGGGTCGATCAGCCTTGGCTCGCTCAGATCACCCGTTATGTCTCCTGGGATTCCGAGCGACGCTTCAATCGAGGCGAGGCCATAAATGCAGGTCATGATGAGGCGGATCGATTGGTCTTCAACTGGCGCCAATTTCGGAACGCCGCCGACTCTTCGAGCCTCGCCACGCATTCTTGTCAGGCGCTTCGAATTCTCCCCTGGCATATAAGATCCCCAGTTGTGTTGATCTCCACTTCTTCTTCGCTCCTCCCGGTATTCAGAGACTTCAGCAACTCGGAGTTCCCCGTCGCCTTCGCTTCTTTGTCCTCTCCAAACTAGTTGAAAATAGGTAATTCCTCTCTTGCTGTCATCCTATGGCTGCTCTTAGGATAGGCGGTTCTGGCCGGAGGACGAGGGGTCCTCCGGAGTCCGGGCGGGGCGAACCCCGGCTAGGGGAGTCTGGTTCTCCCGCCGGGAGTCGTTCTCTTCGAGATAGGGGGAAGGAGAAACTTTTTCCAGACTACACCTGTGATGACGTGGCGTTGGCTGCCGTACGGCTTAATGTGCCCCCGGTTGTCCTCCGTACGCCGTCGAGGACCCCTCCTTCGATGGCCGCGGAGATCCGGGAAAGATATCTCTGCTTCCCATACGAGGTTCGGGTTCCATTCGTCGACGAGCGGATTTGCCTCCCGAGGAGCAATGAGGTCGGCGTCTACGTCGAGATGTTCCGCCTGGGTCTTCGCTTCCCGCTCCATCCCTTCTTCATCCAGGTCATGGAACATTTCACAGTGTCCCTGTGTCAGTTCACCCCGTGTTCGATCGCGGTACTGACGGGTTTCGTAACGCTCTGCTGTACCCGTGGTCTGGAGCCGACTCTCCCCCTTCTCTTCTACTTTTACCAGGCCCAGACGGTCGGTCCGGGGTCATGGCTGCTACTCCGAGCTCGTTCGAGGAGGGAATGCCTGATCGGGTTACCCCGCTGGTCAGGGGATTGGAACTTGGATTATGTCTTCGTGGTCTTCTTGGGCGAGGCCCAGATTCTGACAAGCTGGGGCAGTTCTGTCCATTCTCGCCCGTCGTTAGTTCTCTCAGACGCCGACCGGGCAGCCGCTGCGCTTCTGTTGGCTCTTCCTTTGGAAACGAAGTCCATTGGGTCTTTGCTGGACGACCTACTCCTGAAGGCCGTCTTGTGGTCTCCGGGTAGGTCGCTTTTTCATCCCCGGATCGCCCTATGACTCATCCTGATTTCGGTCTCCTTTGCAGGGATGGCTGGCCGCGAATTCGTCCGTGACGTTGACGAGCTGATCCGTCGTGGAGCCGCTCGGAGCCGAGGTAGTACCTCTGGAAGGGCGCCTCGGAGGACCGTTGAGGAGGAGGTGCGCCGAGCCGAGCCTGCCGTGGGTAAGGTGGCGGCCGCGCCTCCCGCCTCTTCTTCTGGCGATCCCCTTCCGGGGGGGGTGAGGATGGTGCGAGGCGGAAGCGTTCTCCTCCGGCGCCTTCGGAGCTCCACGGTGGAAAGAAGAGGAAGGAGGACGTGGATCCCTCCGGCCCGGCAGGTTCCGCGCTTCCCGTGGCGACCGCCGGGGATCCTTCGATAGCTTTGCCAGCCACCCCCCTCGCAGCGTCTTCGCCCGTATCACCAGGGGTCGGGGCCTTGTTGGCGAGCGACTTGGCTTCGATTGTCGTCCCTGGGAGTTCGATGTTTGCTGACCGAGCAGTGGCCCAGCAGGTCGCCGAGGTCTCCGTCCCTCCCCGGGACCGCAGCCTCCTCAAGAAGATCCCGGCCGACAAGATGTCGGATTCCTTGGTCTGGATCCTCCAACAGGTTCGATTATCTTGCTATCCTCTCTTTCTCTTTATCCTCTTCTTAGCCCATGTCTCGTCTTTTCAGGGTTCAGCGCTCGCTGTGGAGTTGCAGTGTCGAGCCGTCTGCTTGAGGGAGATGGAGGAGTCTTCCATGAGGGCTCAGGAGCGGGCCGGGGCGGCCGAGGTGGCCATGATGGAGGCCCAGATGGAGTCTCGGCGCCTCGCCCTCCGTGTGGCTGCGTTGGAGGGGCAAGTGGGTGACCTCGAGGGAAAGCTAGGGGATGCTCATCAGTCGGCTGAGGAAGCGGCGGAGTCGTTCCGTCTGGAGAGGGAGGAGCTTCAGAGGGAGCTGTCAGACCGGCGTCAGGTAATGCGGCTGGCGGAGGAGGTGGAGAAGGGCGTCGTCGAGACCCTGGGGAAGGAGATCTTCGAGGTTCTCAGGGGGGCCTTCGGTAAGTATATAGACATCATCGCCCCCCGGATCGTCGAAGTCGTCCAGTCTTCCTTCCGGGAATGTGCGGAACGTGTCCGGCAAGCCCCTCCGCCAGTCGAATCCCCTCGCTCCGAGCAGGGCGAAGTGCCCGAGGATGTGTCCTCCCGAGCTCGGGCTCCTTAAGCAGTCCCTCCCAGCCTTATCCTCAAATTTTTAAGCATCCGCTTCGCTTTGGGCCAGTCTACTTGAAATGGATCCCCGGCCCCCGCCATCTCCTTCAGCCCCGCGGCCAACAATTGCTGGTTGCATGGCCGCTAGCTTGGGTCACCTACTCTGGGTCTTTTGTCAACCAATTTTGCTTTGTCGGTGTCGATCTGAACTCTGTCATTTGTCGCGAGTAGACTGTTTGTAGGGTGTCCCCTTCGCCTTGATCCCCTGTAAATAAGACGCATTTTTGTACTCGGGTTAACTATTATAAATGAAATCGACTTACTTGGAATTTTTGTGTACTTGGCGTTGTTGCCTTGTTCTTGGCTTGGGAATGGACGAAACTGGCGTTGGCTGGGGGGATTCTCCCCAGACTTAGGGGCGCAGGAGTCGGTCAGCGAGGGCGAAGCTTCTCGACTTAGGACCGGTTGGCATCCGTGCCTCCTGGGGAAACTGCCCCAGACTTATGAGCGCTGGAGTCGGTCGGCGAGGGCAAAGCTCCTCGGCTTGGGACCGGTCGGCGTCCGTGCCTGCTGGGGGAATTGCCCCCAGTCTTATGAGCGCTGGAGTCGGTCGGCGAGGGCAAAGCTCCTCGGCTTAGGACCAGTCGACGTCGTGCCTGCTGGGGGAGTCGCCCCCAGACTTATGAGCTCTGGACTCGGTCGGCGAGGGCCAAGCCCTTCGGCTTAGGACCGGTCGGCGTCCGTGCCTGCTGGGGGAATCGCCCCCAGACTTATGGGCACTGGAGTCGGTCGGCGAGGGCAAAGCTCCTCGGCTTAGGACCGGTCGGCGCCCGTGCTTTGCTGGGGGAGTCGCCCCCAGACTTATGTGCACTGGGGTCGGTCGGCAAGGGCCAAGCTCCTCGGCTTAGGACCGGTCAGCGTCCGCGTCTGCTGGGGGAATTACTCCCAGACTTATGAGTGCCGGAGATAGTCGGTGAGGGCAAAGCTCCTCTTCCTCCTCCAGTGAGGCGGCGGTCCCCAGCCTTTTGCGTTACTGGCGACATGTCAACTCCGTCGGAATTTTAAATAAAGACAATAAAAAGAAGGCGTTTGTACTCTCATGGGTCCAGTTGGACCGGTACATTTGGAGGAAACGGAAAAGGGGAAATGAAGCTAAACAGAGGGATGTAAAACTAGATATCTCCCTCATACTTAGGCTGCCCCCCGGGGGGAAGGATGTTGCCTGCTCACTCTACGATGCGGAGGGGGCCTTGGATGGTGTTGATCTTCTTCCCCTTGTCTGGCTGTGTGGAGGTCCCTTCTCCATGGGCCGGCTCGTCGGCCTGATTCCTGGCGTGCCCTCGGCTCATCAGCTTCTCAATGTCCTTCTTCAAATGCCAGCAATCTTCCGTGTCGTGACCATCGTCCTTATGGTACTTACAGTACTTCTCCCTGTTCTTCCCGCCTCTTTTAGCCTTCGGCGGGGGGCGATCAGCTCGCTCTTCCTTCTGTACTTAGGCGAGAATGGCGTCTGGGGTGGTGTCCCTCGCGCTTTCTCCCCATTGCCTGTTCCTTTGTCTCTTTTCGGTCCGGTATCCTTCGGGGCTTGCTCGTCCGCCGTCGCCACGCTTGGTCCCTCGAGCGGTTTTTCCTGCATCCTCGGCCAAGGCCTCCTCGGTCAGCATAAAGCGTTCGGCCCTTGCCATGATCCCGGGGAGGTCCTTTGGGGGGTCGTTGTGCAGGGACTTCTTGAGGCCCCTGTGGCGAAGCCCTTTCTTAAGAGCCGTCTGGACCACCAGGTCGGGTGGGTTGTTCACGTTTAGCCTTTCCTCATTGAAGCGGCGCATGAACTGTCGGAGTGGTTCGGCCGGGCCTTGCACTATGTTGAACAGATGTTCAGCACCAGGTTTGATCAGCCTCCCCGCCATGAACTGTTTGCAGAACAACTGGGCGAGTTGTTCGAAGCTGTCGATGGAGCGGCCGGGCAGGCTGTGGTACCAGATCCTCGCCGCTCCCCTGAGAGTAGAATAGAAGCCCCGGCAAAGCAGGTCATCGTCAGCTCCCTGGAAGGCCATGTCCCCCTCGTAGTCCATCACGTGGTGCGCCGGGTCTCCTATTCCATCGTACTTTCCCAGCACCGGGATCCGGAATCGGGAGGGGACCCGTGCGTCGGTTATTCTCCGTGACAAGGGGCATCGATCTCCGTGGATGCCTCCTGGGATGCGGTACTCGCCTGCCTCTGGATCGACCGGGGGTGGGGGTACCACCGGCGCCAACGGGGCTGGCTCCGCAGCCTTCGCCACGCTGGGGGCCGGGCTGTCCCGACGTTCCCGACTCCTCCTGCGGGAGCTCCTGCTCCGCCGCGATCGGTCTCTCGAGTGGTGTCGTTCGCTTCTCCTGCGGCGGGACGACCGCGATCGATGAGACGAGGCCGTCCTTGATTCGCCGTCCGTCCCTTCGGTCTCTCTTCGGCTCCTTTCACGATTGGGTGAGGAGGCGCGTGACCTCGCCTGACGAGAGCCGGACAACGTGAACCGACGCTCCATGTTCGGTTTCCGGGTCCCGTGGTCGTCGACCACGGCGGACCGCAAGTGTGGGGGACCCCCCGCCCATCGATGGCTGTCGTCCAACGTGCCTCCGTTGGGTGGCGCAGGGCCGACGAGCTGCTGCACCGTTGCGACCAACGTCTGGAGGCTCGCGTTGGTCTCCTGAGCTAGGGCGCGGAGCTGTCCCTGCGTGGCCAGTTCTGAGCCGCCGGTTTCTTCGGTGGAGAGGGTGGGGTGGCCGTTGACGGGTGTGTCCTCGGGATTGCCGTTTGTTGTGCCATTCCCCTCCTCCGGGATGGGGGGCATGCGCTTCCTCCCATTGCTGGCTCGTGCCATTGTTGGTGTGGTTTGCTTCTTCGTGGGACGGTTTCTCGATCCCACAGACGGCGCCAGATGTTTCAGAGTGTTTTCTCACTACAATGCGTTGACCGTGGAGAACCCGGTCAACGTGGTCAAGGGGCCCGCTTTGGGTCCCTCGGGGGCTTCGAATCGGTGCAGAAGGGACGAGGGGAAGCCTCGGCCCTGGTTGAGACGCTCAGCCTCGGACAGACGTGCTCGGCCTCGGCTGGAAGGGGGACGAGGGGTAGCCTCAGTCGCCCGGGTAGATGCACGGCCGTCAGGTGGCGAGGGTGAGTCTCAGACCCGATTAGGACGCTCGGCCTCGGTAGGATGTGCTCGGCCACGGAAGGCTGATGGTGAGGGGAAGCCTCACTGTCCGGTTGATCGAGTGGTCGGAGAGGGGCGAGGGGTAGCCTCGGCCCGTTGGTCTGTTGTTCACCTGCGTAGACGAGAACGCTCGTCAGGGGGCCGGACCTAGGTTCCGGCCAAATCCCCTCCGATGCCTAAGTCAGATAGAGATCTGAAAGAGGAGGCCCGGCGGAGACGGTCCGACTCGTGAGGAGATCGGAACGGCGTCTCACGGCGCGAGCGGGGGAGGAAGGAGATAGGATTGGGGGAGCTAGGTCGTTGATGGAGTACCTTAGGTTTTGATACCTGAGATGCGGTCCCTCTCTTCGTCGTCTTCTTAGCCCGTTTATAAAGCTCCCAGCGTGATTGCCTCTGGCCCACGTCCCACGCCCGCCCTCGATCGTGCCCCATCAATCCGCCCCCTCGCCGCCGCTCTCTTCGCCATGCCAGCACCTCCCCATTACCGCCATTTAGTGGTCGCGCGTCCGGGGGAGCGGTTATCGCAGGAGTGGGCGAACGACCAGCGGGTTATCGGGGCCGGGTCGGATCGACATTTCGAGAAGGTCCCTTGTAGGGCCTTTGTCGAATGGGCTTTCAGGATGCAGGTGGGCTCTTGGGCTCGTGCTTTATGGGTCTCGGTCAAATAGGCGTAACAATACTAAATTGCTCTAAGCAATTTAATTACTATTTACCATTATCATGTATGCATTATCATGCAACGGTTCAGTGAATTAATTACACCAACTTAATTAAATTATTTGTCCTGTTTTTGAAACACATAATCCAACTTATTATTATTTTTCTTGAGACAATTTGCATTATCATGACCAATTTTGCATTGGCAAGTTGCTTCATTTAGTACTTTGTATCGGTGTGACAGTTGTTTAGTACTCGTATTGGCAATAACGATATGCAATGCTGATACATTGTATTTGTGTTACATAGCTTACTTATGTATTATTTTCATGAAGACAATGGCTGAACACCCTTGAAATGCACTGCAAAGACTGCTAAAGAGACATCAGTAATGCTAGTTCTTTATGTTATTTTACATTTCAATGGCTCTTATGATCATTGTCCTGACCGACAGAACTGGAATAAAGCTCATGGTGTATTTCTAGGGCAGCAAACAAGCTTGAAAATTATCCAACATCAACTGGATGACAGTTATATGCAGTTACCTTTGGCTTTTAAGGGGCATCTGGGAGACAAATAAAATCAGGAGAAGGGTCATCTTTCTTCATGCTATACACACAAACGCAGAAATCAAACTCGACCTCAATCAACGAATCACAACCAATCAATTAAATCATCTATTCAGGTCGATCAGAGCCTGAAATTGAGAAATTGAGAAATTCTCAACTAAAATCAGTTAAATCACAACCAATCAATTAAATCAACTTCTGAAATTGAGAAATGAGTAATTGAAAACTTGGCAATGTCCCTGAAAAAAGTATGTGTAGTGAATTTCTGCGTCATGCTAGTACAAACGAATAAAATTGAGAACCTGGAAATGAGAAATCAACGAATGAAAATGAGTACTCCTTAGTTTCAATTAGCCATTATCAATAGACACAAAGCCTAGAACACAAAAGGCTTAAATCGTCTAGTTTCAATTAGCCATAGTGCTCATTCAATAGGGCTCTCCACACTCCTTAGTTTCAATTAGCCATTATCAATAGACACAAAGCATGGAACACAAATAGAAAGAAGCAAACAGAATCAAAGTGGGGATTAGAAATATTAAAAAAATTGATTACCGGAGGATGCCAAACATTGATTCCATAAAAATTGATTACCGGAGGAAATTAAGGAAAGAATTTGAGAGAGAGTGGAGAAATTAATTCTCTAATGCCAAACAGTAATACCAACAATTAATTCTCTAATGCCAAACATTAAGGAAGGAAACATTAATTCTCTAATGCCAAACATTGAATCTCTCTCTAATGCCAAAAATCCACGTAGGAAACATTAATGCCAAACATTGATTCCAACGAAAAACCAGAGATCTGAAATTAAGGAAAGAAAGTGAGAGAGAGAGAGAGAGGAGATTACCGGAGGACGTCGTGATTCCAACGATTAATTCTCTAATCACTCCATAGTTTCAAAATACACAAAGCCTGGAACACAAATATAAAGAAGAAAACATTAGCAGTAGACAGAATCAAAGGTTGGATCAGAAATATTTAAAAAATTGATTAACGGAGGAAATTGAGAGAGAGGAGAAATGAATTCTCTAATGCCGAACATTAATTCCAACGATTAATTCTCTAATGCCAAACAATAAAACCAGAGAGCAGAAATTAAGGGAAGAAATTGAGAGTTTCAAAATACACAAAGCCTGGAACCCATTTGAATAAATATGCAGTTCTTCTGATTTGAACCATCATTAAATTCATTTCCAAACCAATATGGTTTCTCTAAGTTTCCAAACCATATCCCAAGCAATTATATTGTCACGCCCCGCTTCCCTAAAATGGAGGCGAGACGTAAGAAGGTCCGCTCAAGCGTGGAGCTGCGAAGCTGCACGCCTGATAAGCGTAAATTTAGTATAAGCAGGTCCCTGGAATTGCAAGCGAAACAACAACAATAATAATAATAAGATGAGACGGATATGAAATACCAATCCCACAGTTTGTCCACAAAATATTCAACATCACAGAAAAAACCACCAGGCTAAAAGAAAGAGTCTAAAGGCCCAGAACAAGGCCAAACATAACACAAACATAACAGAGTATCAAACTAGGTGCCACGCACCGACAACCTAAGAAATCTAACAAAACTAGACGTAGACACTAAGACTGATCTCCAGTGTCTACGAAGTCCTCGTCCAACACGGGCGCAAGCTCGGCGTCCGCAAACACCTCACCCTCAACAAGTAACTCTGGCTCGGGGCCTAAAATGTGTCACCCAAAAGAGAAAAGGGACACATGTCATCAAGTCAAAAGACTTGAGCAAGGAAACTGTAAGTAACTAACAACCTAGCACTTATAATATTAAACAATGACATGACAGTTTAGTTTGATGCAGCAGTTTAAAGAGAGAGTGTCACGCACTCACGATGTAGCAATCACTAATCACTAATCACGATTCACTTATCACTATTAATCACTCGTGCACTAGAGATTTCGCCTACTGGCCAGAGTGGCGGATCAGGCCAACTCGGGGCTCAGGTGGCCGCATATCTCTTACCCCACCCATATGTGTCGAGCGTTGGGGTTTCCAACTAACTGAGCCCTTTTCTGGATCACAAGCTAGGAAGTGTATTTCACTTGGCATAGGGGTGCACCTAGCCTTATTTATCGAGCGTTGGGGTTTCCAACTACAGGGCTCGCTTCTGGAACACGAGCCAGGAATATAAATATTGTAGCGTGTGCTACGCAATCACGATGAATAATCAATATGCAATGCCATGAACAGATATTTGCGTACCGTTAATTGAATTTAAACGTGACATACAAGCATGATGAGGGTGACGGACGAAGCTTCGTTGTCAAGCTAGGTCAAAGGCGTCTAGACGGCTATCCTTTCACCGTCTAGTCTCTTTTACGCTAAAGCAAGGGAAATGGCCTAAGACATGGCCCAAAACAAGAGATGCAAGTTTCACTTGCCTGATACCGGGATTGACGAGCAATGGAGATCGTCACACAAGCTAACTACGGAATAGATCACTGTTATAGCAAAACAATCATTAGAACAATGATTCTAAATTAATTTCTTATTAGAACCATAATCATCCAATAATCCATTTTATTAGGGTTTCACAATGTCAAAGTGGGTTATGCTAAAACTAAGGGAATCGAGTATCACCGTGAAGAAGCGAAGGAACGATGCCGAGCAACCACGGCAACGGAAGAACGATCCGGCTCAGATCTGTAAATGAGGGAAAAATCTGGAGAAATGGGTTTTGATGTGGACTTTGGGGGTTTGATGAAGGTTTGGGGAAGATGGAAGGTGGGTTGTGACAAGGGAGGGTTTGGATGATGGAGGATGAGCTTGGGATGAAGGATTAATGGTTTGAGGAAGATGGGGGCTCAATGGGGGAGAAATTAGGGTTTTAGATCATGAGGAAGAAGAAGAAAACGTTTGGAGGGGTATTTATAGAGTTTGGTGTCGGCTAGGGCAAAACTAGGGTTTACAGCACTGGTTAGTCGGTCAAAGAACAACCACTGACCGACTAGTTTGGGAACTAGTCGGTCGGTTGACCAACTCAGACCGACTAAGTGTAAACAGTAACCCAGACGAAAATTAGGATTTAGATTTAGTCGGTCAAGGAACAATTACTGACCGACTAGTTTGACATCTAGTCGGTCGATGAACGTTCTTAGATCGACTAAGAGTAAACAGTACTCGACTGTACAGAAGAACTAAGAATTAGTCGGTCTGAGTACAAAACTTAACCGACTAGTTTAACAACTAGTCGGTCGAAAGATGAACTTAGACCGACTAAGAATGAACAGTACTGATACCAAAAATATAGTAAATGAGTTAGTCGGTTAAAGAAGCATTGCCGACCAACTAGTTTGCAACCTAGTCGGTCAACCAACGTTCTTAGACCGACTAACGACAAACAGTAACTCCTGAACATTTAACAAAGCCCACTAGTCGGTTCAAGAAGGTTTTCCGACCGACTGGATCGTCATCTAGTCGGTCGGTGCCCCTTCTTACACTGGCTAATGAGCACCAAAAGTTCCGAAATGGACCGCGAAGCTCCGGGATGGTTTCCTAAGTCTCCTAGGCTCGTTCTAACTCTAAGATATCGACGTTATGAATCCCGTCACGAATGACTTACTTCAAACACGCCGACCGACGGAAGAATCTAGAGAATCACGACGAAACGAACGAAAATGAAAACTACGGAGACGGAAATGGAAATCACAACAAGGGAAAGCAACCAAATATATAAATATTTATAATAAAATCCATACATGAAAACCAGTCGTTACATCCTCCCCAACTTAAGAAAAATTCCGTCCTCGGAATTCCCAACACTCACGTGTCCGAGAACAAAAGTTGGTAGCGCTCTCGCATCTCATCTTCTCTCTCCCAAGTAGAATCTCCCGGTGAACCATGCCGCCACATCAATCTAACAAGATCGACGACCTTGTTCCGAAGTGACTTCTGACGCCTGTCCAGAATCTGCACTGGATGCTGGTCATACGTCAAATCTGGGCGAACGGCGATCTCCGAGAAATCAACAGCATGAGATGGATCGCTGATTTATCGGCGAAGCTGCGACACATGGAAAACATCATGGACTCCTTCCAAAGACGGCGGCAAGGCTAAGCGGTAAGCTACCTCGCCAACCCTCTCCAGAACATCAAACGGTCCAATGTATCGCGGGCTCAACTTCCCTCGCTTCCCAAAACAAATCACTCCACGATTCGGGGAAATCCTCAGAAACACATGATCCCCAGGCTGAAACTCCAAAGGACGACATTTAGCATCCGCCCAATGCTTAAAACGGTCCTGAGCAATCCTCAACCTCTCCCGAATGTTCCTGACAACCTCCACAGCCTCCACAATCATCTCAGGTCCCAACAGCTCCCGATCGCCAACGTCCTCCCAACTCAATGGCGATCGACATTTCCTTCCATACAAAGCGGCGAAAGGCGCCATGCCAATAGACGCCTGGTAGCTGTTGTTGTAAGAGAACTCCACCAAGTGTAGATGGTCCTCCCACGAACCCTTGAAATCCAACATGCACGCTCTCAGCATGTCTTCCAAAATCTGAATCGTCCTCTCGGACTGGCCATCCGTCTGCGGATGGTACGCCGTGCTGAAACTCAGACGCGTACCCAAACTCTTCTGCAAACTCTGCCAGAACTGAGATGTGAACCTCGTGTCCCTGTCCGACACGATACTCATGGGGACTCCATGAAGTCGCACGATCTCCTGCACGATTCACGTTACATCACTATCTAAACTAGAAGAAGGAAATAGAAACAGAGGGTAAAGAAATCACCTCCCTGTATCTCCTTGCTAGCGCCTCAGTGGACTGTCCCACTCGAAATGGAATAAAGTGCGCGGATTTGGTCAATCGATCTACGATCACCCAAATCGCGTCATTCTGCTTCGGACTCTGAGGTAGTCCAGTCACGAAATCCATAGTGATGTGTTGCCATTTCCACTCCGGAATCGGAAGCGGTTGTAGCAACCCGGCCATACGCTGATGCTCCGCCTTCACTTGCTGGCAAACCAAACACTTGGCTACACTCCGAGCCACACTCCTCTTCATACCATGCCACCAATAGTTCAGACGAAGATCCTTATACATCTTGGTCCCACCAGGATGCACAGAATACGGCGAACTATGTGCCTCCACCAACAACTCATCTCTGATATCCCCAGCTGGCACACACAGCCTGGCTCCGAACCTTAACGAGCCATCATCATGAATTAAAAAGTCAGTCCGCAGACCGGCTTCCACCTGCTCTCGAATCCTCACCAGCTTCAGATCTCCGGCCCGACTCGCCTTAATCCGATCCACGATCGTTGACTGCACATGTATGTACATCAACGAAGAAGCCTCCCTGGGAAGAACAATCTCCACACCAGACTCGCAAAAACCCTGATGCAATCTCCACTGCGAGGTCAAAATCATCACCGCGGGAAGCCCACTCAAAGCATCAGGAACCACATTCACCTTGCCAGGGTGATACTGCAAATCAATCTCGTAATCTGCCATAAGCTCCAACCATCGACGCTGTCGCATGTTGAGCTCCTTCTGGGTAAAAATATACTTCAAGCTTTTGTGATCGGTGAAGATTTTCACTTTCTCACTCAGCAAGAAGTGCCTCCAAATCTTAAGAGCAAACACAACGGCAGCCAACTCCAAATCATGCGTCGGGTAATTCTTCTCATGAACCTTGAGCTGACGCAATGCATAAACCACCACATGTCCTTGCTGATGCAAAACACAACCGAGACCCTTGCCAGAAGCATCGCAAAAGATCTCGAATCATCCACTGTGATCAGGCACAACAAGAACAGGGGCAGACGTCAAACGCTCTCTCAGAACACCAAAGGCATGCTCACAGTCACCCGACCAAACATAAGGTATATCCTTCCGTGTCAACCTGGTCATTGGCTCGGCAATACGGGAAAAGTCCTTAATGAATCGCCGATAATATCCCGCCAAACCAAGGAAACTCCGAATCTCAGACGCAGACGACGGAACAGGCCACTCCCTGATGGCCCTAATCTTCTCGGGATCCATTGAAATACCATCTCCAGTCACCACATGCCCGAGAAAAGCAACTCTGTCCAGCCAAAACTCGCACTTTGAAAACTTGGCATACAACCGATGCTTCCTCAAAATTTCCAACACCGTCCTCAAGTGCGAGGCATGCTCTTCCTCCGACTTCGAATAGATCAGAATGTCGTCAATAAAGATAACGACAAACTTATCCAAAAAATCATAGAAAATCAGGTTCATCAGATTCATGAAAACTGCGGGTGCGTTAGTTACGCCGAAAGGCATAACCACAAACTCATAGTGTCCATACTTCGTCCTGAAAGCTGTCTTCGGCACATCATCCTTCTTCACCTTCAACTGATGGTAACCACTCCTCAAATCCAACTTAGAAAACACCCTCGATCCTCCAAGCTGATCAAAGATATCGTCGATGCGAGGCAACGGGTATTTATTTTTAATGGTCACCGCATTCAGCTCCCGATAGTCCACGCACATGCGACGCGAACCATCCTTCTTCTTCACCAACAACACCGGTGCTCCCCACGGAGACACACTGGGATTAATGTAACCCTTCTGCATAAGCTCATCCAATTGCCTACGCAACTCCTCCAACTCTGCTGGCGCCATACGATATGGTGCCTTCGAAATGGGCTGCGCACCTGGAATAAGATCAATAGAAAACTCCAAAGCTCGATCAGGTGGCAATCCAGACATCTCCTCGGGGAAGACGTCATCAAAATCTCGCACCACAGCTGGCCTCCCCAACTCCATCTGCATTGCCACAACCTCCACTGGTCTGGACCGAAATCTGACAAGACTAAGCGAACTGCTACCGCGGCTGAACTCAAACACTGGGTGTCTAGGAATCTCGAACACGACCTTCTTCCTCTGACAGTCGATCGTAGCATAGAAGCTCGCAAGCCAATCCATCCCAAAGACCGCATCGTAGTTGGTGATGTTGTGGACAATAAAATCAGCATAAAGCTCATGTCCACAAACCACCACAGAGCAAGGACTGCACCCACGATGCACCGAGACTACTCCATTCCCTGTAACGATGTTCCAACTCTTGGAGAGAGGGGACGTCGACAAGGAATGCTTCTCCACGAAGCTCTGGGCCAAAATGCACATCGACGCACCTGAGTCAAAGAGGACTCGGGCAGGGAATGTGCAGACCAAAACCACACCTAACAAACAGTCTAATCAATCAAATCTTACTCTAGCAATATTCATACACAAGCAACCAACATAATTTAACAATCAACTAATTAGGAAAGGAACAACTAGATTGAAAGTTACCTGCAATGACCTCATCCATGGCCAAAATCTCCTCCTCGGTCATCAGAAATGCCTGCCTCCTCGGCGGAACAGCCTGCCGAAAGGCAAGCCCTTGTGGAACAAGGGGTACCCCACGACCAGCGGGCACCGGGGCTCTCTGCTGCAACGGCGGGGCAGCAATAGGTGCCCTCCAAGGTTGCTTCAACCTCAGGCACTCCCTGAGAGCATGGGCGGGATCTCCACAGGCAATACATTCCCCAAGAACCTCCTACACGATTCCTTGATATGGCCCTCCTTGCCACAGAAATGGCAAGTCTTCTGAACAGGCCCTCCTGGTCTCTTAAACTGAACAGGCTGGTTCGGCCTGAATCCAGGTCTAACCACAGCTCTTGCATGTTCCACATGCCTCTTCCCAGCACCAACAATAGACCCCCTCCTCTGGTTCACGAGCAGCTCCTGCCTCTTGGCTGCTACTAGAACCTTCTGATAAGATTCCCGGTCAGAAGAGGTCACAAAACTCTGGAGCTCCGAAGCAAGTCCCTGCAGGAACCTCTGAGCTCTCTCCTCAGCGTCCTGTACCATCTTCGGTGCAAACCGACTCAGCCTCATGAACTCTTGGTGATACCGGTCCACCGACGAGCTTCCTTGCTTCAGATCGATAAAACGCTACATCATCTCTTCCCTGGCAGCTTTTGGGAAGAACTCACCATCAAATCTGGCCTTGAAGGTAGCCCAGACGATCGGCTCCTCCAACATCTTCTCTTCAGCATCCCACCAATTTCTGGTGTTATCCCTCAGCTGGCGCTTCGCCAAGTCAACCCAACTAACTTCGTTGACCTTGGACATCTTCAGTTTGTCCTCGATATTCCTCATCCATTCATCAGCAGCTAGTGGACCTTCGGTTCCATCAAAATATGCAGGTCCCAGCTCTCTGAACTGCTTCGCCCCAGGCTCAGGACGAGGGGCTTCCACCACCCGAGCAGCTCGAGCCACCGGAGCATTCTGTACCTGCAGAAGCACACCCTGCTGAACTTGCATCATCTGCATCATCATCCGCATCATCTCTCCGTTAGTGGGCTCCCGCTCAGGCTCATCGTCATGAGGGGGTGCACCACTACCACCACCACGGGTGATTCGCCTTCCTGCCATCTAATGACACAGAAAACGAAACAATTAGACTCATAGCTTAGGAATCATGTGTCGAACTTATTTGTTGGACAATCTTATATTATTATAGTTATCCCGATAATTGCAGTTACAGAAGGACCTGCATGGGCCACCACTAAAACCTGTCACGCCCCGCTTCCCTAAAATGGAGGCGAGACGTGAGAAGTTCCGCTCAAGCGTGGAGCTACGAAGCTGCACGCCTGATAAGCGTAAATTTAGTATAAGCTGGTCCCTGGAATTGCAAACGAAACAACAACAATAATAATAATAAGATGAGACAGATATGAAATACCAATCCCACAGTTTGTCCACAAAATATTGAACATTACAGAAAAAGCCACCAGGCTAAAAGAAAGAGTCTAAAGGCCCAGAACAAGGCCAAACATAACACAAACATAACAGAGTATCAAACTAGGTGCCACGCACCGACAACCTAAGCAATCTAACAAAACTAGACGTAGACACTAAGACTGATCTCCAGTGTCTACGAAGTCCTCGTCCAACACGGGCGCAAGCTCGGCGTCCGCAAACACCTCACCCTCAGCAAGTAACTCTGGCTCGGGGTCTAACATGTGTCACCCAAAAGAGAAAAGGGGCACATGTCAGCAAGTCAAAAGACTTGAGCAAGGAAACTGTAAGTAACTAACAACCTAGCACTTATAATATTAAACAATGACATGACAGTTTAGTTTGATGCAACAATTTAAAGAGAGAGTGTCATGCACTCACGATGTAGCAATCACTAATCACTAATCACGATTCACTTATCACTATTAATCACTCGTGCACTAGAGATTTCGCCTGCTGGCCGGAGTGGCGGATCAGGCCAACTCGGGGCTCAGGTGGCCGCATATCTCTTACACCACCCATATGTGTCGAGCGTTGGGGTTTCCAACTAACTGAGCCCGCTTCTGGATCACGAGCCAGGAAGTGTATTTCACTTGGCATAGGGGTGCACCTAGCCTTATTTATCGAGCGTTGGGGTTTCCAACTACAGGGCTCGCTTCTGGAACACGAGCCAGGAATATAAATATTGTAGCGTGTGCTACGCAATCACGATGAATAATCAATATGCAATGCCATGAACAGATATTTGCGTACCGTTAATTGAATTTAAACGTGACATACAAGCATGATGAGGGTGACGGACGAAGCTTCGTTATCAAGCTAGGTCAAAGGCGTCTAGACGGCTATCCTTTCACCGTCTAGTCTCTTTTACGCTAAAGCAAGGGAAATGGCCTAAGACATGGCCCAAAACAAGAGATGCAAGTTTCACTTGCCTGATACCGGGATTGACGAGCAATGGAGATCGTCACACAAGCTAACTACGGAATAGATCACTGTTATAGCAAAACAATCATTAGAACAACGATTCTAAATTAATTTCTTATTAGAACCATAATTATCTAATAATCCATTTTATTAGGGTTTCACAATGTCAAAGTGGGTTATGCTAAAACTAAGGGAATCGAGTATCACCGTGAAGAAGCGAAGGAACGATGCCGAGCAACCACGGCAACGGAAGAACGATCCGGCTCAGATCTGTAAATGAGGGAAAAATCTGGAGAAATGGGGTTTGATGTGGACTTTAGGGGTTTGATGAAGGTTTGGGGAAGATGGAAGGTGGGTTGTGACAAGGGAGGGTTTGGATGATGGAGGATGAGCTTGGGATGAAGGATTAATGGTTTGAGGAAGATGGGGGCTCAATGGAGGAGAAATTAGGGTTTTAGATCATGAGGAAGAAGAAGAAAATGTTTGGAGGGGTATTTATAGAGTTTGGTGGCGGCTAGGGCAAAACTAGGGTTTACAGCACTGGTTAGTCGGTCAAAGAACAACCACTGACCGACTAGTTTGGGAACTAGTCGGTCGGTTGACCAACGCAGACCGACTAAGTGTAAACAGTAACCCAGCCGAAAATTAGGATTTAGATTTAGTCGGTCAAGGAACAATTACTGACCGACTAGTTTGACATCTAGTCGGTCGATGAACGTTTTTAGACCGACTAAGAGTAAACAGTACTCGACTGTACAGAAGAACTAAGAATTAGTCGGTCTGAGTACAAAACTTAACCGACTAGTTTAACAACTAGTCGGTCGAAAGATGAACTTAGACCGACTAAGAATGAACAGTACTGATACCAAAAATATAGTAAATGAGTTAGTCGGTTAAAGAAGCATTGCCGACCGACTAGTTTGCAACCTAGTCGGTCAACCAACGTTCTTAGACCGACTAACGACAAACAGTAACTCCTGAGCATTTAACAAAGCCCACTAGTCGGTTCAAGAAGGTTTTCTGACCGACTGGATCGTCATCTAGTCGGTCGGTGCCCCTTCTTACACCGGCTAATGAGCACCAAAAGTTCCGAAATGGAGCGCGAAGCTCCGGGATGGTTTCCTAAGTCTCCTAGGCTCGTTCTAACTCTAAGATATCGACGTTATGAAGACCGTCACGAATGACTTACTTCAAACACGCCGATCGACGGAAGAATCTAGAGAATCACGACGAAACGAACGAAAATGAAAACTACGGAGACGGAAATGGAAATCACAACAAGGGAAAGCAACCAAATATATAAATATTTATAATAAAATCCATACATGAAAACCAGTCGTTACATATATATTACTCCTTCAGAAGTTGGCTTCAAGTGTATAAATGCTTCCCTCAAAAAATTCATAATCTGATCCATATTGCTTTTGTCATTGACATTTCCAAGAAAAACATTGATAACATATCCTCGTTTGTTTCCCTTTGCCATCTTCGATTTCCATGACTAACTATGTTTCGTTAACTTGAAAAGCTGAAACACATCTTCTCTTTTCCAATTAACACAAATTTCTTTGGAGCACGTGCCCCGGACCCGTGACAGACAATGTTTTGTGATAGATGGAACTTCTCATGCGTTACAAAACTTTCATTTCTATGAATTAACATTAAAATTTAACCTTAACCAAACATTAAAAATGAACTAACATTTACTTCACCTTTGCATCCACACTTTCATCTTCGAAACCTCACTTGTATAGGGAAAATAGCCAAGTCTCTGTTGTAAATCAAAAGATCCTAACCCTTCCATGGAGGACAACATAAATGGAAAACAATCAAACCTACACAACGGTTATCATAACCATAGCATTATAGGTACAGACTAAAATTATCATTGAAATTCGTTAGGATAACAATATTATTCGCTTCATTTCAAAAAGTGGAGCTCACCGGCATAAGCTCTCACCGTCTCACATCCTCAGCGAGCGGGCAGCTCCTCCTACAATCTATCTGCACCCACAAAATTTCCCAGAAATTAATGTTAAAGAAGCCTCAGATGACATTATTCAATTTAAAAAAGAAACTCGTGGGGCAGGGGCAATTCTCATGCGTCCCCAAAGGAAACTCTGAAAGTGATTTGCATCGGAAGGAAGCATCCTTGAAATTTTGAGAAAATTTAAAATCCGATTCTCTGATCACAAACCGGGAGACTGCCGACGCAAATTCACAGCACCGGTGAGGGATGGGAGGATACAAATTTATACCTGATTCCGGCAGGGGTTAAATAGGTTCATATAATTGCCAAACAATATATCCAAATAAACTATCCAGAAAGAATCATTTATAGGTAAATTTCACACTGACCAATGAAAAGGTTCTGGAATGTGACCACACCGTAGTGAGATACGTACAGTAGAAAACATCACGTTCACAGGACGGCTTTAAGTTCTCAGATGTACACTAAATGCAATCAATTACACTTACAAATTATTAGCAAATCGGATAATAATAGAACGATGGAATCACAGTTCAAAGAAAAGACTGTAGCTTTCCAACAGAACTCACAGTGAATCTAGGCCCGATTTAACCTCTGCGAGGGAGGATGACACCTGATCGGAACCGAGGTATGCCGTCGGCGGAGATCGGAGAGCGACGCCTCGAGATTCGCACAGCCGTGCCGAGGAATTTGAGAATTGAGGCCATCAAACAACAATTGATTTGAAATTAATTTCTCTATACTTACAGAAGCAAACAATTGATTTGAGAGCAGAAGCAAATCACAGAAGAGTTGAGAACGTCGCAATTTGAGAACGTTGCAGAGGAGTTTGAGGGAAGTTAAGTTTGTGGGTTGGAGGTTGAAGTTTGAGGGAAGGAAGAAGATGAGGGAAGGAAGAAGAAAAGTGGTTTTAAGTGGTTATAGAAATTGGGCAGTTGCTATAACCGGTTCAATTCAAAACGCAGGAGAGATTGAGGCCTGGCGTAATTTCTAATGACACATAGGACAAACCGTGACACGTAGGACAAAAACCGCCACGTAGGATAAAGGTTTGAAAAATGTCCTGAATTGTATAAGAGATTATTTGGACGAAAACCATGTTGATGTTATGAATCAACTACAGTGGGAGAAGCCCCCAGCTCTTTATTTATAGGCAACAGGAAAGAATACAAATATGGGCTACATTGATATGGGCCTATCTCTAGGATAGCCCAGAATCTCAACCAATTACGGTTAAATAACCATTCACAACACTCCCCCTTATCCAGCCATAGGTGTGGACTCTGCTCGTGAATACTTCAGGATTCTGAGCGTAGAAGAGTCTCAAATAGGGTGGATACTTCAGGATCCTGAGTTGGTGAGATTTGCCTCATTAAAACCTTTAGCTATGGAATATCCAGTGGGAAAAACCATAGTTAAGGAAAAAGAGTACAAACTCTACCTAACTCCCCCTGATCTGTACAAGCTCTCAAGCTTTCAGATCTCTTAAGCGTCTCATTCCAATCATATGTACAAGCTTCCTAAAAGTGGTAGTAGGAAGGGCTTTAGTGAACAAATCTGCCAAATTGTTACATGATTGCACTTGTCTGATGTCGATCTTACCATCTCTCTGTAGCTCGTGCGTTCAGAAGAAATTTGGTGAAATGTGATGGAAATTGAATTCCACCCCCAAGTGATTTTGATGATAAGCACACCAAATGAAAGTACTAACTACACTACACTCAAGTGTGCATAATTTGTGAAGCTCTACTCATACTCAAAGAAGCACACTTCAACGCTCAAAGACAAAGACGAACATGACTAAACTCAAGTGATGAAGCTCAAGCTCAAACAGAACAAGAAGCACAAAGAGAAGCTCGCTTTCGCTTCACCAAATTGATCAAACTTCTGAAGACATGTTCTGAGTCTATAGTGAGTGTGTCGTGTCTCTTTAGGGTATTTGTTAAGCCATATCATATAGACAAAACGCACACACAAACAATTTCGAAAATATTTTTAAATTATCTTCAAAATATTTTAGAGAGCTTTCTCTAGTCATCCTATAACTTCCGTAGTGAAACTCCACACACCCTGGAGTTAACTACCTGTCTGACTAGAAGTGTTGCAGGAAAAACTCCTCTGGGAGTCGACTACCAACAGTAGGGAGTCGACTACCAGACAGAGATCAAGAATTCCTGAAACACTCTGGGAGTCGACTACCTACATGAGGGAGTCGACTACCAGCTGTAAAATTCTGACATTTTTGAATTTGAATTTTGAAATTTGTTGAGCAATTTACTCCGTAATTTCTGGGACAAAGGTAACGAAAATTCAAATTTCAAATCTCAGTTTTTCCCTATAAATAAGAGCTAAATTCTTTTGTGAAAACACAACTATTGAAAATCAAAAATCTCTTGTGAAAACGCTCTTGAATTCAATGCTCTCATTTCTTTCTAGCCAATTTGATTTTATTTGTGATCTTGCAATATTCTCTTATCAATTCTTTTAAGATCATACTCTTATTTTTTATTGGCTAAAACGTTTTCAAAATCCTTATTACTATTCTCTTTATCTTGTTTAAAGGATTTTTGAAAAAGCTATAGATCTAGATCACAAAGAATTTATCTTGTATCTTTGTGTGATCTAGACTTCTATTCTATCAAGACACTGCACAAATTTGTCTATCTTTGATTGGCTATAGAATCGGGTGTAAAAACCAATCTCCATCAATTTATTGTGGTGTATTGGATAAAATTTCATTGTGTTGGTTGTTGGAACACTAGACAAGTCTAGGTGTTGCCAGTCGGAAATCCTGGTTGAGACTAGGTCGTTGGAAACCCTAACGAGTGAAGTTAGGTAATTGTATTTGCCAAGGCAGATAGTGGAAAATCTCGTACCGGATTGGTCGGGGACTGGACGTACCCGGGTTGCGGGGAACCAGGATAAAATCGCTTGTCTCTGCGTTTGTTTTTCTGTGCTTGTTTATCTTTTAATATTTGTTGAAGCGTTTTTAATCTTCTGCAAAGATTAAACTATTTGTATCCGCTGAAATTTATATTATTCAATCTTATCTGTGCTTATATATACTCTGGGAGTCGACTACTGCTCATAGGGAGTCGACTACCTGCTGTGAAATTGCTCTGTGTATTTTTAAGATTATATTGTTGATTAAGAACCAAGCGTAGATCGCTCTACTTGGTTTCTTAGGCAACATTAGAAGGACGTCGATTAATTATCTAAAAAGTTTATTATATACACAACACTATTCAACCCCTCCTTCTAGTGTTGTTTGACATCCACAGGATCCAACACTTGGTATCAGAGCGAGGCTACAAAAGTGATGGCGTCAACATCTTTTCACTCTGAAGGACTGAATACCATGCGACCACCTCTATTCAACGGAACCAACTACGCTAGCTGGAAGATCCGAATGAAGACTCACCTAGAGTCATTAGACATTGAAGCTTGGACTATTACCAAAGTCCCGTACATCGCACCCACCGACGTTGAGTTTGGGAAATGGTCTGTCGACGACACGAAGAGAGCTAATCTCATTGCAAAAGCAATGAATGCTCTGTTTTACGCTGTTACAGGAAATGAGTTCAATCGAGTCTCCCAATGTGAGACAGCACATCAAATATGGCATACTCTTCAGGTAAGTCACGAAGGAACTGAAAAGGTAAAAGAATCTCGCATAAACGTTTTACATTCAAAGTTCGAATCTTTTAAAATGGAAGAAGGAGAGAGTATCATCGATGTGAATACTCGTTTTACTAATATTACAAATGAGCTTGCAGGACTAGGAAAGAAACTTTCCGAGTATGAACAAGTAATGAAGATACTAAGATCCCTCCGACCCGAGTGGAAGGGAAAGACTACGGCCATTCGAGAAGCCCATAACGTAAAGGACCTCACCATCGAAGAACTAATGGGAAATCTCATGACGTATGAGATTGAACTTGAAGAAGACAAGAAAATCGAAGAAAAGCCAAAGAAGAAGAATCTTGCGTTCAAAGAACAAGAGGAAGATTCCGACTACACGAACAAAGAAGACCATATCGCGTTCATCTCAAAAAACTTTAAAGAGTTCATCACTAGTAAGTATGGAAAATGATATTTTAGACCCACTAACGGTATTATTTGTTTTGGTTGCAATAAACCAGGGCATGTCAAGAGAGACTGTCCATTGGAGAGAAACAACCGTGATTCCAAAGAACGTGGGAAGAACAAAGACAATAATGAGAGGCGAAACAATGTAAGAAACAAGTTCCGACGACCAAAGAAAGAAGCTTATGCAGCCTTCGACCAAAGCGACGATTCTTCATCTGATGAATCCTCAGAAGAACATAATGATGAAAGAAGAGAGACGGCACACATGTGCTTCATGGCATCTACATCCTCCAAGGTAAGCTCGCATCATGATTCATCTAGCGACAATAAGTCATCGTCAAGCGATGATGAAGACTTGGATTATAGGGGAGCATATAAGGAGCTATGCAAAATGCATGAAAAGCTCATTAAAGAACATAGAAAAACACTTAGAAATATTAAAAGAGATACTAAAGAAAAAGAAGAAGTCATTAAAGAAAATAGTCTTCTTAAAGAAAAGAATGATCTTCTGCAAAAAGATATTTCACTAGTAAATGAAAAAGTTGAAAATCTAAATAATCTTCTCGTATCTGTCAAAGATAAATACGACGCTACGATGAAAATTATCGAGAATTTCAACAAAGGAAAAGGGAAGCTAGATAGTATAATAGATAATCAAAAAGCTTCATCTAGCAAAACTGGACTCGGTTATGATTCACATCATACCAAGAAACGGGTTAAGCATACTAGGATGTATCATTCTAACGATAATGTCTTGAGCATCTGGGTACCAAAGAAATTATCTAATCAGCGAAGAAAAAGGTACGCTACTGACTTTGTTCAACAAATTCATTTTAACAAAAATTATAAATATGTTGTTCATGAAGGAACTAAACCGTATTGGGTTTGGCTTCCTAAAGACTAACTCCTCGGACTCAAAACCAAAGAGTACCATAAAACGCTTATTTTTTCAGGTACTCTAAAAGAGGAAAATCAAAGAGGAGAAATCAAGAAGTCAAACGGCTGAATCAGAACAAAAGTTTTTTTAACTAAATTATTTTTCTTACACACACACACACACACATATATATGTTTAAATGTGTTGTAATATGTGTATATGATTGTGTTTTATTCCTAAAACATTTCTTGTTCAGAAAGCACACTCAACCTGGATCAAAAACTCCCTGGGATGAGAAAACGACTCAACCCAGTAGGGAGTCGACTACCTACAGGAGGGAGTCGACTACCTGTGCGTAAATTTCTGGGCTTATCTTGTTTTTTTGACTAACTCATATTGGGTTCTATTGAGTGGATGGGTTCAGATCCACTAAGGCAACTTACCCAATAAGCCTAAAACTCATCCTAGCCATCCAAAACTTGATCTAAAGGCCCTCCTTTTTTCCCCATCTCTTCATCCAAACATCAAAACCCCAAGAGAAACCCTAAGGGTAGCCGACTACCCCTCTTCTTCCTCCTCCTCTCTTGATTTTTCACCTTGGTGCTTGGTCATTTGGAGCTATTTTCTCATCTTTCTCCCAAGTTACTCAAGGTAAATTTTTTCTTACTTCATGATCTTTATTATTTCTTCTCTCTTGGTTATCTAGTAGTGTAAAAATGTTGTTTTTTCTTTTACTCTATCTAGATGCCTATCAAGGGGATTTTCTCCAAGAAGAGGAAAACTACTACAGAAATTGATTCTGAAAAGGAGACTATCTTACCCTATCTTTTCAAAACTACTACCTATGAACAATTTGTTAAGATCTCAAAGAAACCTATCTTGCATGAACGATTTGTCAAACTTAATGATGTTATCAATTATGGCATTGCCAGTCTGTTAGATTTTCAAAACTTAGCAAACTTGTTTTCTTCTGAAAATGTGTACCTCTGCTATCCTAGGCTTGTTCATCTATTCTATGCAAACATGGACTATGATCTTGTTAAAAGTCGTTTCATAACAAAAGTCCTTGACACCAAACTTGCTATTACTGTCAAATCCCTAGGAGAAGCCCTAGGAATCCCATACTCTGGCATGCTTCTTGACAAAATCGAAATGACTGATGAGAACATTCTAGAAAGAATGTATTTGCCCGGTAGACACTTTCAAACCAAACTTCCATGTAACAATCTTCGCTATCCGGCGAGGATCTTGGCTAATATATTGTCTTATAACATAACTCAAAAGTCTGGGAGCCATGCAATCCTATCTGAGAAACAAGCTAAGTGTATCTATGCCATCCTAGGTAACATTCGCATTAATTGGGCCAAAGTGATTATGGATTCTATCCTAGCCTCAGCTTCTTCTGATAGACCCTCCTCCACTCTTTCTCATGGGCACTATCTTACTATACTATTCATTAGCTTCAATGTGCCACTGGATCATGAAACATCTATTCTAGAACCTGCTCGTATTTTTGATGTGCATGCACTTGGGAGAATGAATCTCCACCATGACCTTGATGAAAATGTCCCTGAAGAACAAATTACTGCCGAAGGAGGATCATCATCCTCAAGGAGAGGTAAGAAAGCTGTTATTTCAGATTCAGAAGAAGAAGGTGAAGAAGAAAGAGGAAGCGGAGAAGAAGAAGAAGAAGAAGCACCGGCATATATTCTTGAACTTCAGGAAATGCTCCTGAAGAAGATTGGAAGGTTGAAGATCACACAAAAGCAAGGATTTGAAGACATCAATCGTAAAGTGGACGATCTGAAAGAGTTTGTTGTAAATAGCAACAAGATAACTGAAGACACACTTGCCATGATCCTTGATGAGATCAAGGAACTAAAGAAAGATGGCGGTCACTCTTAGCTCTTTCCTTCTCTAAAAACAATGGTTCTCTTTAAAACAATGGTTCTTAAAACTATGTCATTTGAGACTATGGTCTGTAATAACTCTCTATGTGGTGTTTTGCTACAATATCTCTGTGCTATATATCAACTGCTAGTATAAACTAATACATCTCTTGCAGGCACAAGAAATTGAATTTCCCTCCTAAACACATTTGTGTTGTCATTACATTATTTGTTTTTTTTGTTGATGACAAGGGGGAGAAAATTCATGAGACATGAGATACAAAAAATTTTCATTATATGTATACTGTTTTGTGTATTGCTTTGATGCAGGGGGAGAACCGCATCAAAGCAGGGGGGGGTAAGTATACCACGTATTTTATTATCTTTTACTTCATTTTTTTCTCTCATTTGGGTGTCATCATCAAAAAGGGGGAGAGTGATGGAAATTGAATTCCACCCCCAAGTGATTTTGATGATAAACACACCAAAAGAAAGTACTAACTACACTACACTCAAGTGTGCAGAATTTGCGAAGCTCTACTCATACTCAAAGAAGCACACTTCAATGCTCAAAGATAAAGACGAACATGACTAAACTCAAGTGATGAAGCTCAAGCTCAAACAGAACAAGAAGCACAAAGAGAAGCTCGCTTTCACTTCACCAAATTTATCAAACTTCCGAAGACATGTTCTGAGTCTATAGTGAGTGTGTCGTGTCTCTTTAGGGTATTTGTTAAAGCCATATCATATAGACAAAACACACACACAAACAATTTCGAAAATATTTTTAAATTATCTTCAAAATATTTTAGAGAGCTTTCTCTAGTCATCCTATAACTTCCGTAGTGAAACTCCATACACCCTGGAGTTAACTACCTGTCTGACTAGAAGTGTTGCATGAAAAACTCCTCTGGGAGTCGACTACCAACAGTAGGGAGTCGACTACCAGACAGAGATCAAGAATTCCTGAAACACTCTGGGAGTCGACTACCTACATGAGGAAGTCGACTACCAGCTGTAAAATTCTGACGTTTTTGAATTTGAATTTTGAAATTTGTTGAGCAATTTACTCCGTAATTTCTGGGACAAAAGTCAACGAAAATTCAAATTTCAAATCTCAGTTTTTCCCTATAAATAAGAGCTAAATTCTTTTGTGAAAACACAACTATTGAAAATCAAAAATCTCTTGTGAAAACGCTCTTGAATTCAATGTTCTCATTTCTTTCTAGCCAATTTGATTTTATTTGTGATCTTGCAATATTCTCTTATCAATTCTTTTAAGATCATACTTTTATTTTTTTATTGGCTAAAACGTTTTCAAAATCCTTATTACTATTCTCTTTATCTTGTTTAAAGGATTTTTGAAAAAGCTATAGATCTAGATCACAAAGAATTTATCTTGTATCTTTGTGTGATCTAGACTTCTATTCTATCAAGCCACTGCACAAATTTGTCTATCTTTGATTGGCTATAGAATCGGGTGTAAAAACCAATCTCCATCAATTTATTGTGGTGTATTGGATAAAATTTCATTGTGTTGGTTGTTGGAACACTAGACAAGTCTAGGTATTGCCAGTCGGAAATCCTGGTTGAGACTAGGTCGTTGGAAACCCTAACGAGTGAAGTTAGGTAATTGTATTTGCCAAGGCAGATAGTGGAAAATCTCATACCGGATTGGTCAGGGACTGGACGTACCCAGCTTGCGGGGAACCAGGATAAAATCGCTTGTCTCTGCGTTTGTTTTTCTGTGCTTGTTTATCTTTTAATATTTGTTGAAGCGTTTTCAATCTTCTGCAAAGATTAAACTATTTGTATCCGCTGAAATTTATATTATTCAATCTTATCTGTGCTTATATATACTCTGGGAGTCGACTACTGCTCATAGGGAGTCGACTACCTGCTGTGAAATTGCACTGTGTATTTTTAAGATTATATTGTTGATTAAGAACCAAGCGTAGATCGCTCTACTTGGTTTCTTAGGCAACATTAGAAGGACGTCGATTAATTATCTAAAAAGTTTATTATATACACAACACTATTCAACCCCCCCTTCTAGTGTTGTTTGCCATCCACAGGATCCAACAAAACGTGCTTTGTTCTGTCGCCTTTGATGAAGCCACCTCGTAGCTGAGCTATGCAATCAGCATTGTCCTCGAACATTGTAGTAGGTTCAAGATCTCCAGTCTTTAGTCCGATCGTAGACAGAATGTGGTGGACAACTGAGCGTAGCCATACGCATTCTCTGCTCGCTTCGTGGATGGCAATGATCTCTGAGTGATTGGATGAGGTTGCCGTCAAGGTTTGCTTAATGGATCTCCAGGAAATGGTTGTCCCTCCGTAAGTAAACACGTACACAGTCTGTGATTTTGCGTTGTGGGGATCCAAGTAACCTGCATCAGCATAACCAGCAAGTGTAGAGGATATTCCATTTTTGTAGAAGAGTCCCAAGTCTGTAGACCCTTGGAGGTAGCACAGAAGGTGCTTAACTCCAGTCCAGTGGGGCTGCGTGGGCGATGCACTGTATCTGGCTAGCAAATTTACTGCAAACGCTATGTCAGGACGCGTGCAATATGCCAGATATATGAGTGCTCCGATGGCACTAAGATAAGGGACTTCTGGACCAAGTATATCCTCCCCCTCTTCCAGCGGCTGGAAGGGGTCTTTCTGTGCATCCAGAGATCGTACCACCATAGGTGTACTTAGTGGATGACATTAGTCCATATGAAATCTTTGCAACATTTTCTTCGTGTATGTGGTTTGATGTAATAGGATTCCATCTTTTAGATGTTCAATCTGTAAGCCAAGGCAGAATTTCGTTTTGCCTCGGTCTTTCATTTCAAATTCTTTTGTTAGGCTTACAGATATCTCAGTGATCTCCTCAAGAGATCCTATGAGATTCAGATCGTCTACATAGACAGCAATTATTACGAATCCTTTTCCCTTTGTTCTTATAAAGATACAAGGGCAGACTTCATTGTTTGTGAATCCTTGTTGAACAAGGAATTCACTGAGTCTGTTATACCACATTCTTCCTGATTGTTTGAGACCATATAATGATATTTGTAGCTTAACAGAGTAGACGTCCCGAGGTCTATCTTTTAGTTCAGCAGGCATAGAAAAGCCATCAGGAAGTTTCATGTATATCTCCTTGTCGAGATTGCCGTATAGATATGCAGTCACAACATCCATTAGCTGCATATCTAGGCCTTCCTTTGCTGTTAAGCTTATCAGAAATCTGAAAGTGATCGCATCCATGACCGGGGAGTATGTTTCGTCATAGTCAATACCCGGTCTCTGGGAAAATACTTGTGCTACAAGTCTAGCTTTGTAGTGTGCGATCTCATTATTTTCATTTCTTTTTCTTACGAATACCCATTTGTATCCCACAGGTTTGACACCAGTAGGTGTCTGGACTATTTGCCCAAAGACTTTGCGTTTCTGAAGCGAGTCCAACTCGGCTTCTATTGTCGGATTCCACTTTGGCCAGTCATTTCTACGTTTGCATTCAGCAACGGAATGTGGATCATGATCATCGTCGCTTCCGGCGAAGTGAATAGCAATGTGAAACGCGAAGTCATCGTCGACGACTGTACTCTTTCTGTCTAATACCTCCCATGTATGTACATAATTCAGTGATATTTCAGTTTCTCCCGGTAGTTCCTCTGCAGTGGATTCCGGGAGGGGAGAGGGTATGGACACGAGCTCGTTTCTCTGTGGGGGTATCGTCCCAAGGTCTCCGGATATTTTTCTTTTTCTTGAATGTTTATCCTTGGAGCCTGGTGGTTTGCCTCTTTTCTGTTGAGGTGCAGCCACTTCTGCTGCTGGTGGATTGCATCCATCCTTTGGGATGTCAATCCTAGTTGGAGTATTTGCAACAGGGATGTGTAATCTGACAATCTTCTGGTTGTCAGTAAACGAGTCCGGTGATCTATGAACTGTGTTCTGGATGTGTAAGATCTTTAGGATCTCATCATCACATTGTTTTGGTACCAGATCGTAGTGGGTCAAACTTTTTGTTTCCCACGTTAACATCTTCGCACTAGACTTTTCAATGTCTAGGCCCATTTTGGGGAAATATGTCTCATCAAAGTCACAGTCTTCAAGCGTGCCTTAAAAGCGTCCCTCGTTTGGGGTTCTAGGTATCTTATAATGGAGGGCGAGTCAAACCCTACATAAATACATAGGCGACGTTGAGGGCCCATCTTGGTCCTCTGGGGGTGGAGCAATGGGGATATATACTGCACAGCCGAAGATTCTCAAGTGAGAAATGTTCGACGGCGTTCCATATGCAAGTTGCATTGGAGAGAGACTCTGACCTCCTGAGGGTCTTATTTTTATTAGTGATGCAGCTTGCAGAATTGCATGTCCACATGCATCCATCGGCAACTGGGATTTCATTAACAATGGACGTGCAATCCATTGGAGTCTTTTAATTAGCGACTCGGCTAACCCGTTCTGGATGTGAACATGAGGCACCAGATGTTCAATTTCTATTCCTATTGCCTGGCAATATTCTTGAAATGACTGAGAGGTAAATTCCCCCGCATTATCCAGACGTATTTTCTTTATTTGGTTGTCTGGAAAATGCGCCCGCAACTTTATTATTTGTGCCAAGTGCTTTGGAAAAGCTAAGTTGCGGGTTGAAAGTAGACACACATACGAGTATTTTGAATATGCATCAATTAGTACCATGAAGTACCGGAAGGGCCCGCTAGGGGTTGAATAGGTCCACATATGTCTCTGTGTATTCTTTCGAGGAAGCTAGGAGACTCAATATCCACTTTAAGTGGTGATGGCCTTGTTATTAATTTACCCTTGAAGCAGGGTACACAAGGGAATTCTCCCTTCTGAAGAATCTTCTGGTTCTTCAGGTTATGCCCATGAGATTGTGATAAGATGCGATGCATCATCACAGATCCAGGGTGGACAAGTCTATCGTGCCAAAGTAAAAATTTGGTTGGTGTCGGTCACTTCAGGTGCTCCGTCAGGTTTGCTTACTCTCTCCAAATTTTTGTATGGTAGAGGCCCGATGAAAGGCTCTCAAAACGTTCAAGTATGGTTTTAAATCCATTTTCTTGAGACGTTACATACAGTAATTCATTTTCTTTTACATTTGTTGTGTCCAAGTGGAATCTGTTAAGACGGATATCTTTGAAACTTAGTAAGTTTCGCTTGGAATTCGGAGAGTAAAGTGCATCTTTAATATTTATTTCTGTTCTTTTGGGGAGCAACAAGGTTGCATTCCTAGAACCTTCAATTACGTCCAATGGCCCTAAAATTGTATTTACATGGCTCTTATACGGTATAATGCTATGGAAGTAGCATTTGTGCTGAAGGATCGTATGTGTCGAAGCACTGTCTACCAAGCAGTCATGTGAGCATCCCATCTAAAAAGATGAGTAAACATTTACATTCAGAAAAACTAAATTTTATTCAACAGAAATCAAATTACATAAAAGCTCTCATAAAATAGATTGTTCTGAATAAAATGCTAAGATAAATAAAGTAGGCTAATCAAGCATGTCATCTGATTCGAAGTCTTTTGATATGAACTTGACTGCATTGTTTGCAGCCACCAGGTTTGATTTAGCATTCTTTTTCTTGCTTTGTTTATAAAGCTCTTGGAGATGCAGAGGGGTCCTACACACTCTGGACCAGTGGCCTTTCATGCCACAGATGTGGCACTGGTCTTCCCAATCCCTCTTGGGTGGGGGTGCATCATTTTTCTTGTTGTCATTCCTGCGCCAGGTGAACTTGCACTTCCCTTTATTCTTTTGCTGCTACTGTGCTTGGCCCTTGGCTCTTTTCTATTGTCCCCCTTTCTGTGGTCTTTCTTTTCTTTTATTATCTCTCTTCTTTTTGAAGGAAAATGAATGGTGAGCTTCTGGTAGGGGGCAGTGCCGGGAGGAGCGCATATTGTAAGTGGCGAGAAGAAGCTCTCTGTTTTGCTCAGCCATGAGTAAACATGACAGCAACTCAGAATACTTGGTGAACTTGCGTTCACGGTATTGCTGCATGAGTATCGCATCTTTTTCCTGGAAAGACGTATACGTTTTTTCCAGCATGCGGTCTTCTGAGACTTTCTCACCACACAACTTTAGGCGTGAGGTGATGCTAAAGAGTACTGAGTTGTAATCAGCAATAGACTTAAATTCCTGCAGTCTCAGGTTCTCCCACTCATATCGTGCCCTTGGGAGTATAACATCTTTATGATGTTTATATTTGTCCTCAAGGGCCGTCCATAGCTCAAGTGGATCTTCGACCGTAAGGTATTCAGCCTTTAAGGTCTTGTCCACATGGCGGTGAATGTAAATGATGGCTTGCGCCTTCTCTATATCGCTAACATTTTCTTTTTCTGTCACTGTAGCAACGAGGGACTTTGCCCGCGGGTGAAACTTTACATCTAGCTGCCAGCTTAGATAGTTTCTACCTGATGCATCCAGCACTTCGAAATCAACACTTACAATTTTAGCCATTTATCTAGCAGAGCACAAACATGCATGAATTAATATTTTAATCAAAGAAAACATTTTCATACGGAGGCAATATTTAATGAAAGGCTAAATGTGTGGATCGACCAGTCCCACAAGAAAGAGTCCAAAGTCCATACAGTCCAAATTATACAATTTGCAGCTTTTAAAAGGAAAATACAACTTTGGAAACCCCGTGGGTCCCATAAGATATCTCCAGCTTCAAATGTGGCCTCCATCTCCATGGAATTTGGTCTTCTTTCTTTGACATTTACATAAATTCCTCACTACAATTTCTCTCAAAAATAAAAGAAAATGCGGAAAAATAAATTGTGTGACTTAAACAGCCGATCCAAAACCACATTTAGCCATTCATGCAGAAATATTGTGCTCATCAACATTTTCTTTACAGACATCGCATGCAGTTATATTCGCATGAGGATAAAACATTTAATAACTTAATAATTATTGGACCACTGGGCAACGTCATACACCGTTAGGTTAGTTGACTAACGGCAGAGCGATCACAGGATCTTCCTAATTATTAAGTTTTAAATATATTGCACAACCATGCATATAATATCCATAGAATTTGTCGGTGATGTAAAGCATGTAAAGGCGATTTTTACAGGAAAAAATCATTACGATGCAAGGGTTGTATAGTAAGAGGGTTTAATCAATCAAATTGAATAAGAGCCCAAAATTGACATTTCCGTTGTAGAAGGAAAATGGTTTTCCTCTTTAAATCATCCCAAATAACCCCCAAAGTCCTCAATAGTCCCTTATATGCCCGTTTATTTCCCCATAATGTACCGTGATTTTTCACGAATTTATAGGCCCTCAAACGTCCTTTTAAATTTATTTTGTGGCCCCTTAAAAATCTTTTAAGGCTTATTGTTAGCCTTTGCCCCCTGTGTGTTTTTTTGTTGAAAAGAACTGGCCTGCGGGCCTAAAGCCCGCAGATTGGCTGCGGGCTTCAGTCCCGCAGTCATATATATATATATATATACGTATATACATATATATATATATACATATATATATATATACATATATAGATATACATATATATATATATATATTGAAAAGTAATTGGCATGCGGGCCTGCAGCCCGCAAGTCCGATGCGGGCTTCAGGCCCGCAGTGATATTCTTTTTTTTCTCTTTTCAATGTGGCCTGGAAAGGCCCACTAGGGCTTTGGGGGCGGTGGCTAGGGTTAGCCGTCGCTGCCCCCGTGTTTCCGCCGATCGGTGGGGCGGGGGGGAGGGCGATCGGCGGCGCCTCCCTATGGGGGGCAGTCTGCGGTGCCTAGAACGTTGGCCCCCCTTCGGGGGGGGGGGGGCGATCGGCGGAGCCCCCCTTTGGGGGGGCGGTTTTCGCGCAGAGGTAAAGCTGGCCCCCCTTCAGGGGGGTGATTGGCGGCGCCCCCCTTCGAGGGGGGCAATTTTTGGGCACACGGAGAATGCCGGCCCACCCTTCAGGGGGTGATCGGCGACGCACCCCCTTCGGGGGGGCGATTTTTGCGGACAGAGGACACTGGCCCCCCCTTTAGGGGGCGATCGGCGTGGCGGCGCGAGGCCGCAGCCCCCCCTTGGGGGGGTCATGCGGTGGCGCAAGGCCGCAGCCCCCTTCGGGGGGGGTCATGCGGCAACGCAAAGGACATAAGTCCCAATGGTTTTTTTGGGGGAAATTGATTTTTGGATGAGAGAATTCATCGTTTATGGGTGACGCACCCGTAACCTACACCTGGGTTCCACCCGGCGGTGTCACGATTGCCAGGCGTGATATGGCACCTAGGCTACAATTTCGGGCTCAATCCGCAAGCGGACGGTGTCGAGTTATAGTATATAAGATGTCAAATCTCATAGGGACGGTGCTAGTGTCAATTGGTTCTGAGTTTATATCTAAATCTTGAAGTGGGATAGCTGTCGGAGTAAAGGATTTGGTTTTGGTGTTGTTGTTGTAATATCAATAAAAAGGGACTAGGGTGTTAGGGATCACCACTAGGATCGTGTGGGGTTGATGTTGGGATAGGATCCTTACATTGCATTGAGGTTAGGGAATTAATCCCCCAATTCGTACCACTTTCGTGGGTTAGAATTGCGGGGTATTTCGGTGGCTCTCGTTGATGCAATGGCGGTGGCCGTCAACGTAGTGGTATGGTTCGTCGATGGATCCCCTCAAGGCGCGAGCCGGGCATGGTCACGTGCCTTGGTTGGATCCATCGATTTCCCTATTCGAATCTCTATATACCTCTTAAGCACATCAATTCCACAGACCGTGGGCATGATCTCAGTACGGGTTATCTACGGATTCGGTGGGATCTACCGAAATACAACCTTAAATCCTCAATTCAACGTAGGGATCCAAATCTACATCTTCCCCCTAGGGTCCTAGGGCTAACCCATCAACCCTAGAATAAATCTACTCACACATCGCAATAGTGGCAGACAAAAACATCAATTCCAAAGAAGAAAATATTATAGCAATCAAAAGATTAGGGCTAAAAGACTTACAACGAGAATAGACGAACAATAGATCCAGAAAAAATCTGTATTCCAATAGGCAAACGCAGATAAAAACAAAAGCAATGATCTCCAAGTGTTTGATCCAAAAATTGCTTACAAAAATTAGTCTAAAGATCCTTATAAAAATCGCCCCGCTCTCCCTGTCTAAAAATATTCAAAATTCCTAATTGAAAAATCTCTCCTTCAGTCCCCGCACAGCTCCTCGCTTCAGTCACCCAGAATCGCGCGGATCATGGCCTTTCAAAACTTTCCAAAAATGACCCCGGGGTTGCCGACCGAGTAGGTGACTCGGTCGAGCAATAGGCTGCTCGTCCAGTGGCTCGGCCCGAGTATAGAAGCTATTCGACCGGGCACTATAGAAAATCAAAGTGGCTGCTTAGCCTACCCAGACCGAGTAAGCTCTTCTCGGTCCGAGTAGGGGTCGACTCGGTCGGCTGCTCGGGCCGCATCGTGGCTTGCTTCGGCTTGGGGAGATTGAGGCTACTCGACCGAGCAGGTGAGCTGCTCGGTCCGAGTCAGCCTGTATCAGCTCTCTTCTCAATCTGATATGGCTCGGTCGAGCAGCTAAGCTGCTCAGACCGAGCATTTTCTGAGAAAATCTGCAGAGGCTCCTGGGATCTCTCTCTCTCTCTCTCTCTCTCTCTCTCTCTCTCTCTCTCTCTCTCTCTCTCTCTCTCTCTTCTCCTCTAATGGCTACAGAAGTATGGCGAGCTCCTCCAGAGCCGCGCCAATAAGCTCACGAGCACGTCGGATGTGTCCATACCCGAGTGGGGTCCAAAATCGCTCTAAAATCCCTGAAAACTCACAAAACACTACGAAACTCGAAAATATCGTCAGAAATGCAATATCGTAGTAAAATGAGGGATTTGGATGCGAAAATGGCAAGAGAAGCAATAGAATAATGATATGAAAATAGTATAAAATGTGGATACATCAAAATCCCCCAAGCTTACCTCTTACTCGTCCTCGAGGAAGACGAATAATCGGTACGCCAGGAGGAAAACAAAAAAGAAAATAAGAAAACGAAAACAGAAAGAACGGAAAAAACAAAAAGAGAAGCGAGAGGAGAGTGCTAAGGAAGATCGGTCAGATCTCAGGCCTAAATAGTATACCACGATGCTCTGAATGATAACATACATGCTACTGGCAATTTCTAGCTTTACACATCATATGACTAGCATGCAGTGTAGGCAAAGAATAGGAATCTACTGAATTAACACCATCAAATCATATCAATCTCATGCCTAGAGTCTAGTATAAAGGAGTTGGCAACGCCCTTTTCAATCACAAATACACAAGGAGCATAAAGGAATCACACAGCATGCAATATAGAATAGAAAAAAACCATGCCATTCAGATATTCATTTCGATACATGAAAAATCTCCAAAACTAAAGAAATTCGTAAATTTTAGGCGTTATTAAATCTCCCTGATGTGCACCGTCTCCACTCTAATGTCATGCTCACTCATGTAATCAGTTGGTTTATCCCCCAAGCTTAGCTTGAGACGTTGCATCAAGGAAAGTGATATGTAATTTTTATTTCTCTTCCCAAGATAAATGATAGCTTCTAATGAAATGATATAAAACAATATTTATTCATTTTCTCTCTTTTTTCTTTTCTTTTTCAAACATGAATATATATACATTTTTTCTTCTCTTTTTTTCAATTAGAAGCTATACTCTTTCTTTTTAGGTTAGGGAAGTGAGATGCGGTAAAGATAGCTATGGGGTGTAACCAACTGATATGTAGAGATAGAAATAGATATGTGGAGAAAGAAAATAGTAGGATTCTCGGTTCACTCATAAGAGGGTGCACAATAGTTTGATAAATTAAAACCTGAACTAAACTCATATATATAGTATGGATATTTTCACTTCTCCAATTGAATACTGAAAAGGCATGCAGAGCTAATCACAATATCAACAAGTATGCAAACAGAAGTGAATAAGATAAGAAAACAGATGCTCCAAATGTTCTAGTGATGCGTCAACCTAGGTGCATTTCCCAACATAGATCATACTAGATACTAAGTCATGCATTCGATTTTCAATTCATTTCAAGTATTAAATCAGATAGATCATCAAAAGAAATGCATGCATATAAATAGTAAAGCTGAAATTCACCCGAATAGCACATCAACAGAAATAAGCATCGCAAAAGACTAATAAGGCCACGAGAGATATCATCATCCGGAAACATCCCTAGCAAATAAGGAAAAAGGAGCAGAGAAAAAGAGAAAATATAGAAAAAGAGATGCATGCATGGTAAAAATAGGAAATATGATGCAAAATGAGAAAAAAGAAAATGACGTGAAAAAACGGTGGAAAGGTGAAATAAAAACTGAAATAAGGAAAGAAAAAGTAAAAGAAAAAATCAAAAATAAAGCGGTAGCGCTCATCCCCAAGCTAAACCTAGCAGTGTCCTCACTGTTAAGAAATCGCTCGTGAGCAGGAGATGATGCTAGAGGGGTGGGGTGGGTGGGGGAATAAAATAAAAATAAAATAAACAAAAATATGCAAAAAGAAAAAAAATAAAATAAATGACATGATGCAGTGCAAAATGAGATATGATACATGAGTGGGGGCCTCCCCAAGCTATGTAAAAGTAGGGCACCAAAGAGACAGATGTGCACAAAAAATATAGGGGAGGCAAAGTGGGTATGAACTACATCAAGCGGAGGCACCACCCTCTGGGGGTGGTGATGGGTCCCTCTGATATGGACCAGGGGTGGTGGGTGGAAGGTCCGGCTGGTACTCATGTGGTGGGCTGGAGGTGATATCGACATCGGCAGTGGAGGGCTCGGTTGAATGTGAGACTATGGCAGAAAGTGGATCAACTGTGACAAACGACTCAAAAATGGAAGAAACCGGCTCTGCAGAAGCCTGAGGAAGTGAAGCTGTAACGACTGGTTTTTTATCTATTATATATGTGTTGGTTGTTCTCTCCCTTGTATGTTTTTTCCCGTTTCTGTAGTTGGGCATTTCCGCTCAGTTCTTTATAGTCTACCAGTTCCTTTCCATAGAACGATGAGCTTGGAGTAAGTATTTTTATGATGAACTTCATCTTGTCCGCATCTTAGAGCTAGAGTGATCTTAGAAGCCATAGGAACCGTTCCCGAAGCCTCACGCTTCATTTAGAGACTTTTCGTTCATCTTAGTTGGTTCAAGAAGGGGAAACAACCGACTAGATTGTAATCTAGTCGGTCGGCAACTCTTCAGGAACCGACTAGTTCATCTTGAATATTTCAGCTGAGTTACTGTTTCCACTTAGTCGGTCTAAGCACATCCTTCGACCGATTAGTTCCTAAACTAGTCGGTTAGAACTTCTTCTCGGACCGACTAATTCTGTATTCCTTCTGACAGCCGAGTTACTGTTTATCGTTAGTCGGTCAAAGAACGACTATCGACCGACTAGTTGATAAACTAGTTGGTTAGAGTTTCTTCTCCGACCAACTAACTCTCAGTGCTTTTTGCCTATCATCTTCCATACTTAGTCGGTCAAGGAACACCCAGCGACCGACTAGTTTCCAAACTAGTCGGTTAACCAGTGTTCTCAGACCGACTAGTTCGGTTTCCCCTAAATTGACGTTATTCTCTGTCGCCTGTTTAGTCGGTCTCAGTTGAGTCACCGACCGACTGGTTTCCAAACTAGTCGGTCGGCAAGTCTTCACTGACCGACTAATCTACTCAGAAACCCTAGGTGTGGACCCAGCCGCCGCTTGTTTTTCTTATTTAAACCCTAGTCTTTTCCTCTTCCCTCCTCACTATTTTTTTAGTCGCCGTCTTCCCCTTCCTTTTCTCCTTCCTTTCTCCACCGCCATTCCCTCAGGCCGCGCCCCCTCTTCGACCCTCCAAGAGCAGACCTCCCCCTCTCCTCTCCTTTCTTCTCCCTTCCTTCTTCTTCCTTCTCCTGTTCACCATCTTCCTCCTCCTCTCCCCAGATCCAAAAACCCACGGCCAAGCCCCATGCCGCCACTTTTCCTCCATTCCGTGATCCCCTCACTTTAGCCCCTCCTTCTCACGAGTCGCGAGCCTCAGATCTGACGTCGTCGACCCCGGGAATACGCCGAGATCCTCGACACCACCTACGGAGCCCGTAGACGTCGCTGACCGTCGACTTCCTCGCTGCTACAACCAAATCAGACCGTGACATCGAGGAGCTTCCACCATTCAGATCCGACAACAGATCTCCGCGCAATCATCGTTTCAGGTTGGTCCCCTAACTCGTAGAAACCCACGCAGTAGAAAATTGAAACCTAATTAAAAATTCAGCAACTCAATTAAATTTACTTTCCGCTCTTTAAAACGTTGAGAAAACCTAGAAAATCAACGAATGGACTTCTTGACTATACACATAGGATAGATCGTCGATTAGGCTAAATAACCAAAAATGCAAATTTTGTACTACTAGGATAGTCCCGATCAACCTATCTCGATCAACCTAGAAACAAACCCTAATAGGTCTGATGAATATCGCGACCTGACACCGTTGCCGTGTCATTATTTCAGACGGACTACCGAGAGCACGGCGCTTGGACGAAACGCTCTGGACGGACGACACACTCGCCACCGCAGGCAAGTGCACCCACTTGCATTTTCAACCGCGTCTTGGTCTCGAACTATTAGAACTGTTAGACTGTGTGTGTAGGACTGGACGTGAAATGATAGCGTCTGGGACGCCTTGACGACTTAGACTTGACGACAAAGTCTAAGCTCGACAAACAACAACTTTTGACACCGTAGGATTGCCATATGTGTGCGTGCGTGTGGACACCCTAGAATAACCCTTCCTACACTTGTCATGTCATGTCACTGTTACACAAAAAGCCTTCGGGCGTTTCGGATGCTATCCATGCGAGAGTGATTCCCGTGACCGTTGTACAAAAAGCCTGCGGGCGTTTCAGGTGCTTCCCTTGCGGAAGTGATCTCCGTGCTTCCTGTCCTGAGTTCTGGGGTTTGGGGTGGAGTTGAGCGTGCGCACGGGGAGAGGGTCTGATCCCCCTCGAACCGTAAGGCGTGAACCCTTCGTGTTTTACTAGTCCTGTCAGTCGTGTCGTGTCTTGTTTTCGTCTTGTTCTGACACCTATAGGATAGTCCCGTAATCGGTAGCACACGCTACTGGTGGGACCGAAAAGGTGCTTCTCTCAAGCGCAAGAGTCCGTACAAGTAGTAAAATCTGGGAGTCCAGATGTCGAATCCACGGGAAGAAATCTGTTGCAACCACAATTCAAATCAAATAGAAAACCTACGAAAAGAAACTAACCACTTCAATGATGGTGGTGATGATAGTATGAAAGTATGTGATGGTGACGTGCGAACAATACGAACAACGAAAATCGTGTAAGAAAATATCTATAAAAAGTATGCACATGGTATGGGTTCGTTAGGATCAATGAATCGTATTAATTTGGTTGACAAGTATAACGCAATGAATTCTCCTTTTGGGAGCAATTCATCGGAAGATGCCCTTTTGGGGGTTCAAGCAAAATATTCAATATGATCGTCGCTAAAATTATAATACGATATGAAACTCTCTTTTGGAGAGATCAAAACTACGGTATGAAACTCCCTTTTGGGGAGATCAAAACTCACCCTTTTGGGGCGATCATCAACTAAATCAATTCTTTTGGAATATGAAAAAGTCGATTTACGAACACAGATTACAATTTTAACGACGTTTAACGATTTAGCACAAGGATATTCAACCACACTAACACAAATCACATCCCCTAACTACTCCATACCATGCACAACAGAGATTTATCTACTCATAATGCAATAATAAACAACTTCCATAGCAAAATACATCAACTTCATAGCAAAAAACGATGAAAAACACCAAAATACGGGGTAGAAGTTTAGAAATATATCACCAAATCTCTAAGTTTCGACTTCAAACTCTCTGGAAATAATAACAATAGCCTCTGGAATTTTACAGAATTTTACAGGGGGGAAATACGGCTCCTAGAGCCTCCAATACGCCCAAAATACGCCCCAAATCTGCTTGTATACCCTCAAAAACCCTAGGAATACCTTTTATAAAGAGATTGCGGGTTTATACGTTGCTAACGGGTCTAAACCCGTACCCAAATCGCGCCAATACCCGCATCCGCAATCGGATCAAATACGAGCCGTCGGATCCTTGCGGGATCGTCCCAGGACGCGCCACGTGTTTTCCAATAATTGTGCGCTCTCCGAATTCGGATCAAAATCGATTTCAGCCGTCCGATCTTGAAATGGGTGGCTACGATCTCGCCACATCGCCTTAAAAAATGCCGCTGCATCCGCTCCGCCCGATCTCGTCTGCGTTCGAAGCGGGTCGATTTGGAGCCGTACGATCGAAATCGTGCGCTCGAAATGTTGCCACATCGCCCCGTAACGCTGCCGCCTCGAGTTCAAATCGCGGGGTTGCTCTCCACCGTTCGATGGTGATCTCACGGTCGAGAATCAACCGCCCTCACATTCGCTAGCGTCCGTTCGATTTGGCGGGGGAAACTGGGATGAAGCCATGTGTCCTCGAGGAACTGCGATCCGCGTCGCTGATGCGGGCCGATTTCGACCGTCCGATTTGAGCAGGGTGCGCCAGATGATGCCACGTGGCCAGAGAATTGCTGCTGCAGCTTCGTTCGAGCGGGGTGAACGAGCGCCATCAGATTGCAATCGTGCGACCCTGATTACGCCGCGTCGCCCGCTTATCAGCCGCCGTCAGATCTAAGCGGTGACGCGTGGATGAATGCCACGTGGCGCGCCAAGATTCGTGCAAACTTAATTTATTTCCAATAAATGGTATTCTGCATTCAAAAATTCATAGAAATTATCACAGATCTCAGAAAAATACAAATAAATAGTCGTTGGAATCGTGAGATCGAGACGATGCTAGGAAAAATATAAAAAGTGCAGAAATACTCCATTAATTGCTATTTTATGCTCAAACAAGGTGAATTCTCTAATAAATAATGATATATAAAATACGCACGTATTAGAGAACAATATAGCATCATATGAGCACAAAATAGGGCTAAATGGGGGGGGTTAAATATGTAATATTGAATCCGAATCACACCCCCCCAACTAGCGATTTGCTAGTCTCTAGCAAAAAGAGCGATAAATACGGATGGTTAATAAAACAATAAATTCTTTCAAATTGCTCGTGGCATGGCTCAATAATACGCATTCCAACATGATCTTGACCATCAATATACACATCCATGAACAAAATCAATCACATGATATTTTCTCTAATTTAATTTGAATAAATAACATACAAGCATCGTTTTGCGCAAGCGAAAGTATAACAGTCGTTTTGTTCTAGTTTTCTTGTTTCCAAGGAATTGGCCTATCAAAACAATCATTCAAGACATGGGTATTGAAGTTGCTTAGTATATTCACCATTTCTTTTCTTTTATTCGTTCCGCGTAACGCGCATCAAGCAACATTCGCAGAAAAAGGTATAACTTGGATCGCTTCATCAAATGAGTGAGTTTCCTGTCAATGGCTCCCAAATCAGACGATAATAGGGCATTAGGCCAAAAAGGACCCCTTGGACTGTACTACTCGAGCCAACCAAGTTAGTTATTAGTGATATACTTATTCATTCATTTTTCATCATTCATTTTTCATTCATTTTTATTTTCATTTCTTTCTTTCTTTTCTTCATCTTTTTCTCTTTCTTTGTAAGCAACTCAACACCCATTCTTTGAATATAAACATTAGTATCAAAGGCCAAATTCCTCTTCAACTTGAAGACTTTTATAATAAATCGTGTATACTAAAGCTTTTTCATCACATTAGCATGCATGAAATGAATTCAAACTATTTCGAGATATTAATCATGGAAATTGAAAATTTTCTTGAATAGTATATTAACGGTAATTCCATGAAGGAAAATAATTTAATCAAGCCATAAACAAATTTTAGAACTCAATTAATGCGTAATCATCCGTATTTGAGGCATATGAATGAGTTTTAAAATGATGAGATTTGGCGATTTATTCTTCTAAAAAAACTAAGGTCTCATACACAACCCCCAACTAAAGATGGACATTGTCCTCAATGTCGGAAGAGGTACGAGTTTATTCAAGCAAGCAACCTAGAAAGCATATAAAAACTACACTACTGGAAAGAACACACCGTGATCAAATGGCGGATCCCGAATCTTTGATGGTGGAGGAAGTTGTTCAATTTGCTCCTTGCGCTCCTCGGTGATTATTCTTCCTCCAAAAACTAATTTGGACCCTAGCAACACAACTCCAAGCATCTCTATAAGCTGTTTGCCAATGTCTTGCGAGAGATGAGTTATGTCAGTCCAAATTAATTTAAGATTCCTTTCAATAAAATTATTCCAAACGTAGCATCAAAATAAGTGAAATGAATTAAAGCAAGTTGACGACTACTCCCTGAAAGATTTGCACTACTCTCTGTACGATGCTCGATCGTTGGGGAGAGGGATAAATGATTTTGGGACAAAACTGGAGGAGGGCATGGTTCTGACTACATGGCGATAATCTCAAAACCCTTGTCCCTAGCTGTCTCCTTCTCTCGTTCATCCAAAATTGCTAGCTCGTCCTCTCTTTTGCACACACTTTCTGCCATGTGGATATTTATATTCGTGTCCTCAACGTGACATGGCTTGCTCGATATACCTGCAATAGAAGATAAACTCGTATTAGATTCTTTAAGTTGAATATCAAAATAATTATTTTCTTCTAAGCAAGCGGCAATCAAATTAAGATCTTCAATGGATTTCTGAATCTGTCGACTCTGAGCTAGGAAATTCTCCTGGAATTGATGGGATGTGGCCTCCTGTGTCTGAATAATCAGGTAAGCTTCCTCTTTCAAGGATTGCAAAGGTACGTCTACGATTTGCTCTTCTTGATCGAGGCACGAAGGCTCCGTTGAATCGCTCTCTGAAGTCTCTTCCATGGTTTCTTCATTTTCTTGCAGAGACTCCATGTATTCCCACGCCTCTGTCGACGTCATGCCTCCCAAGAATTCCTGCAGCTGTGGTCGTAGTCCATCTAGGAAGGACGCCATAAGCTTTTCATTTGTGTACCCATGCTGCGGATAGCTCGATATAGTGTCTGTGAACCTCCTCCAGGCCTGAAAGAAAGTTTCACAGTACGTTTGATTAAAATTAACAATTTTGAGCTTCTCCATTCTATGTTTGTGTGCATTAGCATACCTTGCATCATACAGATTGTTTGTGCAATAGAAGTTCATATATTCCATTTTTTAAAAAAATTAAAATAAAATAATAAAAAAAAGTTTATGTACAGTAAAGTGGAAAGATCTCACCGAAGGTCTTCTGAATGAAATAAACCGTAGTCACAAACCATTCCTCCCCGGCAACGACGCCAAAAACTTGGTGGGACCGAAAAGGTGCTTCTCTCAAGCGCAAGAGTCCGTACAAGTAGTAAAATCTGGGAGTCCAGATGTCGAATCCACGAGAAGAAATCTGTTACAACCACAATTCAAATCAAATAGAAATCCTACGAAAATAAACTAACCACTTCAATGATGGTGGTGATGATAGTGTGAAAGTATGTGATGGTGACGTGCGAACAATACGAACAACGAAAATCGTGTAAGAAAATATCTATAAAAAGTATGCACATGGTATGGGTTCGTTAGGATCAATGAATCGTATTAATTTGGTTGACAAGTATAACGCAATGAATTCTCCTTTTGGGAGCAATTCACCAGAAAATACCCAATATAACTCAATGAATTCTCCTTTTGGGAGCAATTCATCGGAAGATGCCCTTTTGGGGGTTCAAGCAAAATATTCAATATGATCGTCGCTAAAGTTATAATACGATATGAAACTCTCTTTTGGAGAGATCAAAACTACGGTATGAAACTCCCTTTTGGGGAGATCAAAACTCACCCTTTTGGGGCGATCATCAACTAAATCAATTCATTTGGAATATGAAAAAGTCAATTTACGAACAAAGATTACAATTTTAACGACGTTTAACGATTTAGCACAAGGATATTCAACCACACTAACACAAATCACATCCCCTAACTACTCCATACCATGCACAACAGAGATTTAGCTACTCATAATGCAATAATAAACAACTTCCATAGCAAAATACATCAACTTCATAGCAAAATACGATGAAAAACACCAAAATACGGGGTAGAAGTTTAGAAATATATCACCAAATCTCCAAGTTTCGACTTCAAACTCTCTGGAAATAATAACAACAGCCTCTGGAATTTTACAGAATTTTACAGAGGGGAAATACGGCTCCTAGAGCCTCCAATACGCCCAAAATACGCCCCAAATCTGCTTGTATACCCTCAAAAACCCTAGGAATACCTTTTATAAAGAGATTGCGGGTTTATACGTTGCTAACGGGTCTAAACCCGTACCCAAATCGCGCCAATACCCGCATCCGCAATCGGATCAAATACGGGCCGTCGGATCCTTGCGGGATCGTCCCAGGACGCGCCACGTGTTTTCCAATAATCGTGCGCTCTCCGAATTCGGATCGGAATCGATTTCAGCCGTCCGATCTTGAAATGGGTGGCTACGATCTCGCCACGTCGCCTTAAAAAATGCCGCTGCATCCGCTCCGCCTGATCTCGTCTGCGTTAGAAGTGGGTCGATTTGGAGCAGTACGATCGAAATCGTGCGCTCGAAATGTTGCCACGTCGCCCCGTAACGCTGCCGCCTCGAGTTCAAATCGCGGGGTTGCTCTCCATCGTTCGATGGTGATCTCACGGTCGAGAATCAACCGCCCTCGCATTCGCTAGCGTCCGTTCGATTTGGCAGGGAAACTGGGATAAAGCCATGTGTCCTCGAGGAACTGCGATCCGCGTCGCTGATGCGGGCTGACTTCGACCGTCTGATTTGAGCGGGGTGCGCCAGATGATGCCACGTGGCCATAGAATTGCCGCTGCAGCTTCGTTCGAGCGGGATGAACGAGCGCCATCAGATTGCAATCGTGCGGCCCTGATTACGCCGCGTCGCCCGCTTATCAGCCGCCGTCAGATCTAAGCGGGGACGCATGGATGAACGCCACGTGGCGCGCCAAGATTCGTGCAAACTTAATTTATTTCCAATAAATGGTATTCTGTATTCAAAAATTCATAGAAATTAGCACAGATCTTAGGAAAAATACAAATAAATAGTCGTTGGAATCGTGAGATCGAGACGATGCTAGGAAAAATATAAAAAGTACAGAAATACTCCATTAATTGCTATTTTATGCTCAAACAAGGTGAATTCTCTAATAAATGATGATATATAAAATACGCACGTATTAGAGAACAATATAGCATCATATGAGCACAAAATAGGGCTAAATGGGGGGTTAAATATGTAATATTGAACCTGAATCAGCTACGACTACTACTTGTCTCGTTTTACTTTCCTGCTGCGTTACTACTTTTACAACTCAGTATAACCCTAGCATGTTAATCAACCAGTAAAACGATGTTTAACAATACAGTGCACTTGCGGTAGAGTCTGACAGTTTCTTGTAGACTTTACCTGACGTACAGTCCCTGTCTTTGGTGTTGTACGTCAGGTGTTGAGCCAGAGTACATCGACGAGGCGGACTTGTCAGCAGACGTGGAGCCGGAGGATACTGATCTAGATTACATCCCAGAGGAGGACCAGAGTTAGAGGCCTCTCGTTGCTGTTCCAGAGTTCCTGTTCCTGTTTAGATTGGGTGCGTAGCACCTTTTGTTTTTTTGTCTAGGTTGGGTGCTTGCACCAGTAGTTTTCTTTTCTGCAGTTGTAGCCCTTCGGGCGTTTTAGACTCTCAGTACTTTGGATGAATGTTTTGGAATAAAATGATATGCTCTTTCCTTTCAGTACTTTTATTGTTCCGTACTAACTTGCAGGGACCTGTTCCTTCGTTTTGGAATACCACAGATGCTTATTGGGTCTGAGCTCTCAGCTCCGGCCTAAGTGGGCCTTAGTCACGCTTCGCCTCTGTACTTTTGGGAAGCATGGCGTGACAGGTTTTAGTGGTGGCCCATGCAGGTCCCACCCTTTCTACAAAATTCGGAACAATCAAAGTATTGAACTTCATTTTATTATCATCCAGTAATTGTACGAGTCTAATCTAGGTCTTCTGTTAATAGGATGGCAGGACGACGTACTACCCGATCGGGGAGCTCAGGAGATGGAATTCAGGAAGACCAGGGCGGAGAGTTCCGTCAGTTTCTGGGTGTGATGAGAGAGATGCTGGAGGTGCAGCATCAGTTGGTTCACCAGTCCCAGCGTGCTGCCCAGGCTCCCCCAGTTGCACCACCACCACCTCCACCTGCCCCTCGAGCTGCTTCAGGAGTGAATCAGTTCAATGAGCTTCAACCGAAGACATTTTCTGGGAAGGAAGGACCTCTGGGTGCTGACGAGTGGATCCAAAGCACTGAGGAGAAGCTGATAGCTGCGAAGATTCCAGATGACAACAGAGTGGAGATAGAGAAGATGCAGCTGACCGAGATTGCCAGAAACTGGTGGCGCATTGAGGAGAGGCGCCTGCAGAAGCCAGTAGAGTGGAAGACTGTAATGACCCGCTCCCCAGGATACCCGAGAAGTACGAATTCGTCCCAGGTGATCCCAAAGTAGGGAGTGTTACGAAGGAAGAATGGAACCGAATTACAATGGAACCAGCAGGCCACTGCGCACGTGCTGGGAAGTACACGTAATGCTCCAATAATTCAACACCAAAAAACAATTATTAAAGAAAAAATACAACAAGGAATAGTACATTCATATATAAAGAAATCAATTACATTATTAAGAGTGTATCGTACAAGATTGAATCCCCTTCTCTCAGGTACAACAATATCTCACTAGTACAACCCTCAAAACTACACCCACCAGTAACTCCAACGTCCAACACCCTGCTGCACCTGCAAGACTACTAACACCTGAAAATCCACGGGAGGAGCACGTCAAAGTGTGTCCAAGTAGGAATACTACACCTTTATATGGAATATTATTTCTCCAACATGCATTATCCAAGGTGACAAAGAATAACATAAAGGCATAAAGAACAACAGAGAATGCATATTAAATATGAATTAGAAGGCAACCAAATGACGTAACAAGTGAACATAAATAAGCATGGAAACATTGCAATGAATATGTGAGCATAAATCATAACAACATCATAAATGAGCAAAGATCTATTTAATAACAACATTTGGTGCAACTACTTGCTTCGTCTATTTTATTTAACTTAGTGATATCAAGTGGTGGACATGAATATGGAACCATATTGTCATGGACAAAGTGCTAAGGAGTTCTTTGACATGGCTTCCTAGTTTTTCCTTTCTTTCTTTCAATTTTCATTACTCATTCACATTGGGTCATGCATCTCCTTATGCACCCCGTTTTCCATCATAACATAAACTTAGAAATCCATGCCAACCTCCTACCCTAGCCAACTTAGCCATGGCAATAAGACCTCACTTCTTGCCATCACATTCAATTCACATATCAACCTCCACATTCATACATTCATCTTTTATAAACAATTTTCCACATAAAATGCTCCATTTCATTCCATATCACAATTGCCATTCATACTATAAGATAATACACCAATGTAACATAGCTAGGCCCTAGGCCAAATTGCAACATGTGGCATGTGGGGTATTCCATAAAGAGGTGGGATGCATAAATTTGGGAACATAAGAGGGTATGTCATTAGCACCTCTACACATGTTTTTGTAATATTAGAATAGATCCATAACCACAACCAACTACTGCATGTACAAAGGAATCATATGGCATAAATGTTACAATTAAGTCAAGGATACCACTATGAACATCACACATGAAGTATAGTGACATGTACTACTTGATGTGAATTATACAACACAATTAAAGCTAATATGGCAGATTATAAAGGAGCATGCTAAAACATGTGAAAAAAAAGTGATACAAGAGTGGACATGTAAACTTGCATAAAAACATGTAGCTTAATTTATTTAAAAAAAGCATGTAAACTACCATCATGAAAATAATATTCCATATAAGATGAGATTCCTACCTCTCAAAGTCCAACATTTCCTTCCTTAAAAACTTTTCACTTCTTAATTCCTCCTTAATTTCTTCCTTCCTTTTAAGCCCTCCTTAATGCCTCATCATTCCTCCTTTCTTTTAATTCTTCCTTAATTCAAGATGTTGCCAAATTAAGAGAGGGGGAAGAATTGTGTTCGGCCAAAATGTGAGAGCAAAGATTGCTCACGGCAAGGCATAGAGAAAATATGGAAAGAAAAAGGAAAGAAAGAGAAGATAAATGAGAAAAGGAATAAAAAGAAATGAAAACTCCATCTTGCCAACTTTGTATTTTCCATTTCCATTTCTAAATTTTCTTTTTCTCCAAAAATCCATGACGAGGCCACATGTCTCATGACTCACCCAAAACTTAGCTTAGTCTCCACATATGTGTCACATTTAGAACAATAGGATTTTGGAAAATAATTATTTATCACGACATATAGGAAAAGACACTAATGTCCCTTACCAACTCAAGAAGCCAAAATGACTATTCTAACCTCACCTCTTCTAGCTATTAACAAAAATGCCATCATATGAATCTACCCCTCAACTTAGGTAGATAATTGCTATAATGCCACTATTCATACATACAACTATATGTATATACAAAAATACACACATTTATACATACACATATATTTATCTTCATGTACCTTATTATACACTCATATATCCACATATACACTAGACAAGACATACATATATATACACACACATACATACACTAGTCTAGGTATTCACTACCAATATACATACTTACATACACCAATATTTTTAACATAACTTACAACCATATATACCCAAGCATAGTCCAATTTTTATATCACTACATAAATATGTAAACATACTAAATACACGTAGTATCATACATCTAAGGATGGACACATACACACATATATGTTCACATATAATACGCCTTATATCCATGTATACTTCCCTACGCACTAAAATAAAATACATACAATGTAGACATACATACAAGTATACACGTATAGAAGCATACACAATTATAGTATTTCCAACACAGGGCATTACATTCTACCCACCTTAAACACAAAGTCCGTCCTCAAAGTGGGCTTTACTGTTAAATTATGTTTCAAAATAATTTTAATTATTATGGGATCCCACCAAAGTGGGCTTTACTGTTAAATTATTATTATTTCGTAACATAAACAGTTAAATATATACTTTTGTATGATTGGTTGCCCAATATTTAATTTAATTTGGGTTGAAGGAGGAAATAAGACGTTTTTTACATTCATCCTCAAAGAAAAATTTTGTGTTAATTGTGCAAAATAAATTTAAATTCGAAGTTTATGGCATAAAACAATTTATATATATATATATACTCCGGTATATAACAAGTTCGACTTATATAACAAGTTGAATACATACGTTTGTATGAAAATTTTGGTTGCCTTAAATTTGATTTTGAAGAAAAGTGGACTTGAATATCTCCACTTAAAGTATATCCATGTATTAAATTGCGACTTAGATTCAAATTTTACAAAGGTATATATTTATGAAATGATTTCGTGCAATCATCACCTCGCCAAAGTGGGCTCTGTTGATTTGCATTATTTCATTTCATGAATATAAAAAGAATCAAATGTGCCCGTGATTTGCGTAAGAATGCTAAATCGGCCCAAAGGAAGATTACCGTTCTATACCATTTCATGCGCACCTGTGGCAATAGACAAGGTGATGATTAGTGAGTTCAATGCATGCAAATTTAATTCGGCCCAAAGGAAGTTTTATTTTTGGCATGTTATTATTGTCATTGTCTGATTGCTACAACAAGATGTCAGTGACTAGTCAATAGATTATCCAAAGATAAATATTGGACTAGTGGGGGATGTCTTGAGATGGGAAAATATCATTAATTTGAATTTGTTGTTGTATTTAATACTCATATGAACATGTTATAAACTGTTTTCTTGTTCTCTTTTCAGCTAATATTCCTGAAAATTTTTCTGCCAACCTAAAATCAATTCCAGTCCTTAATGGTACTAACTTCAAGGCATGGAAGGAGAATCTTTTGATAATCCTCGGAGTCATGGATCTTGATCTGGCATTGAGGACCCATTGTCCTCCACCACTCACTGATGAGAGTACCTCTGATGAAAAGAGGGAGTTGGAAGAGTGGAAGAGATCAAATCGCATGTGCCTAATGCTAGTGAGGAATGCCATTCCAGAATATCTCAGGGGCTCTATTTCAAAGAAAATTTCCACAGCTAAATGGTTCCTTATTGAGCTTGAAAAGAAGTTTGTCAAGAATGAAAAGGGTGAGGTTAGTACACTCTTGTCAAACATATCTTCAATGAAATATGAAGGTAAAGGAAACATCAGGGAGCATATAATGAAGATGTCTAACATTGCTTCAAGGTTGAAAGCACTTGAGTAAGACCTCTCTGAGGCTCTGCTAGTGCATTTTGTTTTGATATCTCTTCCATCTCAGTTTGAACAGTTTAAGATGAGCTACAATCTGAAGGATGAGACTTGGTCTCTGGATGAGCTCATCTCAAACTGTGTAAAGGAAGATGAAAGGCTTGAGCAAGAATTGACAGAAAGCCCTCTCCTGACATCCACCTTCAACAAAAGGAAGAAGGATACTGAAGCTGCAGATACAGCTTCTCAAAAGAAACAACGAAGGGAACTGAAAAGTTCAGAAGGTCATGGTTGTTTCTTTTGTGGAGCTGAAGGGCATGTAAAGAAGAATTGCTCAAATTATCATGCTTGGCGTGCTAAAAAGGGTATGTTTCTTTCATTCGGTTTGATTCTAAGTTAATTTCTTTTCATGCAACCTTTGGTACTTATAGGCATGTGATAGAAAGATTTGGTATAACCATTCACATCATTGTGTCTATGCGGGATTGCCTAAGATGCCAAGAGCCAAATGATGGTGAAAGATACATCGATATGGGCAATGACAAGATGGTTCAAATAGAGGCACATTAAATTTAGATTATTTCTTTTAAATGCTAGATTGTATTTGAATTTTATGAGACTATTATGTACCGTTTTTAACGGAATTTGGATTTCCATTTCTATTTTGAACAAATTCGGTTATAAGTGTTCAATTTTGAATGGAAAATTTGGTTGTCTCTTAATTCAAAATTAGTTTATTCTAGTTCTTTAAAAGATCATTATAATTTTCATTTATTTGGAAATGTTGCTTCATCTATAGAATTCCTGCATTTAAGTACATGTGTTGTAATGAAAGAATTAACAGTTTAGAATTCAGTTATATTTTGATTGCAGCTTATATCCTTAATAAAGTTTCAACAAATGAATCACTTGCATGTTTGGAGATGTCCAACTAAGGTAAGGCTTTATAAGCCTAATAAAGTAATAGGACATAATGCTAATGATTTTCTAATTTTGTTGAATAGTTTAAAGTTGGAGTTTGAGGGGAAAAGTTTGGTTAATGACATTATTCTTGAAGAAGATTAATCTCACAGGTGTTGTTGGCATTATTCAGGATGGTATTCCTGACATTGTTCAAGACACATTAAATTCAAGATAATGTTGCAATTCCTCCTATTTGGGAAATTGTTCATAAGGACAAACTCTAGCACCCTCAAAGCACTAATTGCCATTCAGGAAATCCATTAAAGAGATGACAAGCTCACTGTTGACATTAGGATGATGGAAGTTCGACTTACATCAAGTCATAAAAGTTCTACATCTCTAAAATTGATTATTTAATTAATCAAGAAAGTCTTTAAATGATACTTAAAATCTTTTTCTCATTACCTTAAGGTTTGAAACCTATTGATTGTAAATAGTTTTTCACAATCAAAAGGAATTCAAAAGGGTATTAAGAAAAGATTTAAAGCGCATCACTCAAAGACTTTATACGGAAAAGAATGCTTTAATTGAAAAGAGACTTTTATTCAGTTTTCATGAAAGACTCTGTAAGGTTTATAATGGCATTAGTAGAGCATTTCAATATCGTTAATGATATATTAGATTTCATTAAGTGACCAACTAGTTCGGTTTTGAGATGATATTTAATGATGTTATCTAAGTTCTGTGGGAGCATGTAATTTCTATAATATCTATGTGGTAATGAATGTTAAGTTTTGTGGGAAACAAGTTTAGTCTCATTAATTACCCTGAGAATAATCTTCAGAAGATTTCCTATATCTCACCAATAGGGAGTCAGTTTTATATGCATTTGGTTATTGCATATATTACAGATGTGTTAGGCAGATTGTTAAGTTCAGGAGTTGACCATTTGACAGTAGCCAAATGCGTCTTACGGTATTTATGGAGAAAAAAAGGGTTACATGTTCAAGGATTAGTAGTCAAAAAGGTTTGAGATCATTTTGACATACTGACTCTGATCATTTATTGGATGCAAAGAATATATGAAAATCTATGTTAGGCGCCATCTACTAGAAGAGATCTATATGGTCCCTTTTTATAGTCTCTTCTGATATGGCTTTAGATTTCATATCATATTATGTGACATCAAAATCATGAAATATATCTGCATATTTTGTCACTATGCTACAAATTAGGGATGGTGTTGAAACACCACACAGTTTATTTAGTGACAATGAAGTCTGCAGTTTTATATTCCAGCAATAACAGGAACTCGACAAAGTTAAGATATTCAGAGATCAAGTTCCTAGATTGTTGATTAATAATAGGAGTGTATAATTGTCTAATGAGCACATCGGAACAAACCATTTAATTACGGATCCGTTATAGTAAGGAAATGTCATCCAAAAGGTTTTATGAGCTAGCTACTCATATGGATGTCATTTCATTAAGAACATTCAGTTTTGTGGGAGTTTGTTCTTTTGGGTGCTCATATGATAGACAAAATTAAGTCTCCAGCTTAAGCTTGAGTTATTTTCTGATCAGAAATAAAGTTTTTGGTTTCAGTTCGGCTTCACTCCGATTTTGGTTTGTTTATGATCTCACTAAGGTTAAGGAGGATCAGTTGGAAATAGACATGTTAGATCACATTACATGTAATTCTCACGCTACACATCCACTTCATAATCCATGTCATTCTTTTGTATTAGCACGGTGACCACTGATGGGTCGAGCTGCAATTGCTGCGGCGAATATCTCTTTGATCCCTTGCTAATATAATTGATGGACCGTATTTTTTTTGACTCATTAAAGAAATGACAGCATGTTAAGATCTTATTTGGTTGTATGCACTATGAAATATAATTATAAAGTTTAAGCATATAGCCCAAGTGGGAGATTGTTGGAACTTATCCAACTAAGTTGGATCTTAATCCAATGTTGGGCTTATATGCGGTGAATAATTATATAAGTGCTACGCTGTCATGTTAAGCCCAATATATTAGTGATCTGGTTTTAATTAATTAAATGGGATAAATGAGTTAAACAGGTTGTGGGGCCTTTATGTGTAGAGACTATTGGGATTCAACTCGTTGATGGGCCGAGTTGGAAACCCTAGGGCTATGGAGGCTAGCCTATAAATATTAGCGGTCATGGTCCCCGGAATACACGAACAAAGTTGAGCCGTCTTTTCTACCTCCCGTCGCTAGGAGAGAAACCAGGAGAAAACTAAAGGGGTTCTCCAACGGTTGATTCGTGCTATTCTGGAAGATCTTCCGTTGTGCTATCGTCAGGATCTTTCAGATTATTAGCGATGGACTTAGGTACGCTTCCGCTAAATTCGAGTAGGTCAATGATTTAAGATTCCGCATGTTATACATCTAGATCTGTGTTATTCGGTTTGTACACATCTAGATCTTTAGTTTCTACAGGACTTTCTAAAGCTAAGGGTCTACGGTAAGGAGGGTCATTGCTAGACTCTAAGCCCATCTACCCACCTTAGGACACAACTACCCTTATGGAGCATTACCCGCACTATCCTTATGCACGCCACAGTGTGGAGACCTGCATGGGCCACCAACTATAACGACCCGCTCCCCAGGATACCCGGGAAGTACGAATCCGTCCCAGGTGATCCCAGAGTAGGAAGTGTTACGAAGGAAGAATAGAACCGAATTACAATGGAACCAGCAGGCCACTGTGCACGTGCTGGGAAGTACACGTAATGCTCCAATAATTCAACACCATAAAACAATTATTAAAGACAAAATACAACAAGGAATAGTACATTCATATATAAAGAAATCAATTACATTATTAAGAGTGTATCGTACAAGATTGAATCCACTTCTCTCAGGTACAACAATATCTCACTAGTACAACCCTCAAAACTACACCCACCAGTAACTCCAACCTCCAACACCCTGCTGCACCTGCAAGACTACTAACACCTGAAAATCCACAGGAGGAGCACGTCAAAGCGTGTCCAAGTAGGAATACTACACCTTTATATGGAATATTATTTCTCCAACATGCATTATCCAAGGTGACAAAGAATAACATAAAGGCATAAAGAACAACAGAGAATGCATATTAAATATGAATTAGAAGGCAACCAAATGACGTAACAAGTGAACATAAATAAGCATGGAAACATTGCAATGAATATGTGAGCATAAATCATAACAAGATCATAAATGAGCAAAGATCTATTTAATAACAACATTTGGTGCAACTACTTGCTTCGTCTATTTTATTTAACTTACTGATATCAAGTGGTGGACATGAATATGGAACCATATTGTCATGGACAAAGTGCTAAGGAGTTCTTTGGCATGGCTTCCTAGTTTTTCCTTTCTTTCTTTCAATTTTCATTACTCATTCACATTGGGTCATGCATCTCCTTATGCACCCCGTTTTCCATCATAACATAAACTTAGAAATCCATGCCAACCTCCTACCCTAGCCAACTTAGCCATGGCAATAAGACCTCACTTCTTGCCATCACATTCAATTCACATATCAACCTCCACATTCATACATTCATCTTTTATAAACAATTTTCCACATAAAATGCTCCATTTCATTCCATATCACAATTGTCATTCATACTATAAGATGCTACACCAATGTAACATAGCTAGGCCCTAGGCCAAATTGCAACATGTGGCATGTGGGGTATTCCATAAAGAGGTGTGATGCATAAATTTGGGAACATAAGAGGGTATGTCATTAGCACCTCTACACATGTTTTTGTAATATTAGAATAGATCCATAACCACAACCAACTACTGCATGTACAAATGCATCACATGGCATAAATGTTACAATTAAGTCAAGGATACCACTATGAACATCACACATGAAGTATAGTGACATGTACTACTTGATGTGAATTATACAACACAATTAAAGCTAATATGGCAGATTATAAAGGAGCATGCTAAAACATGTGAAAAAAGTGATACAAGAGTGGACATGTAAACTTGCATAAAAACATGTAGCTTAATTTATTAAAAAAAAGCATGTAAACTACCATCATGAAAATAATATTCCATATAAGATGAGATTCCTACCTCTCAAAGTCCAACATTTCCTTCCTTAAAAACTTTTCACTTCTTAATTCCTCCTTAATTTCTTCCTTCCTTTTAAGCCCTCCTTAATGACTCATCATTCCTCCTTCCTTTTAATTCTTCCTTAATTCAAGATGTTGCCAAATTAAGAGAGGGGGGAAGAATTGTGTTCGGCCAAAATGTGAGAGCAAAGATTGCTCACGGCAAGGCATAGAGAAAATATGGAAAGAAAAAGGAAAGAAAGAGAAGAGAAATGAGAAAAGGAATAAAAAGAAATGAAAACTCCATCTTGCCAACTTTGTATTTTCCATTTCCATTTCTAAATTTTCTTTTTCTCCAAAAATCCATGACGAGGCCACATGTCTCATGACTCACCCAAAACTTAGCTTAGTCTCCACATATGTGTCACATTTAGAAAAATAGGATTTTGGAAAATAATTATTTATCATGACATATAGGAAAAGACACTAATGTCCCTTACCAACTCAAGAAGCCAAAATGACTATTCTAACCTCACCTCTTCTAGCTATTAACAAAAATGCCATCATATGAATCTACCCCTCAACTTAGATAGATAATTGCAATAATGCCACTATTCATACATACAACTATATGTATATACAAAAATACACACATTTATACATACACATATATTTATCTTCATGTACCTTATTATACACTCATATATCCACATATACACTAGACAAGGCATACATATATACACACACACACACACATACATACACTAGTCTAGGTATTCACTACCAATATACATACTTACATACACCAATATTTTTAACATAACTTACAACCATATATACCCAAACATAGTCCAATTTTTATATCACTACATAAATATGTAAACATACTAAATACACGTAGTATCATACATCTAAGGATGGACACATACACACACATACATTCACATATAACACACCTTATATCCATGTATACTTCCCTACGCACTAAAATAAAATACATACAAGGTAGACATACATACAAGTATACACGTATAGAATCATACACAATTATAGTATTTCCAACACAGGGCATTACAAAGACCTTCCGCTATATGTTCAAGGAGAAGTATTTCACCAAGGCAGCTAGGAGAGAGCTGATGTGCAAGTTTGTGGATCTGAAGCAGGGGGACATGTCCATCGATGAGTATGAGGTTGAGTTTGAGATGTTGAGCCGTTTTGCCCCACATATGTTGAAGAAGGAGGATAATCGAGCTGAGCGGTTCAGACAGGGACTACGTCCGAGGGTCCAGGCTTCTATGTCCTCGGCTAGTTTCTCGACCATGAGAGAGGTATTGGATGCTGCGAAGAATCATGAGACGATATCACACCTGCCTGACCCTCCAGCTGATAGAGGGAAGCGCCCCATGGAGCAGTACCGGCCACCTGCGAGGCCGACGATGAGGCCAGTTCAGACAATGCCTTTCAAGAGGCCAGTAGCACATATGCAGATTCAGAGTAAGGGATCATGCCACTTCTGCGGCAAGCCAGGACATGTTCAGAAGGATTGCAGGAGGAAGCTGGGATTGTTCTTGGTTTTTGGAGATGCCTCACACGCTGCTAAGGATTGTCAGAGAGCGCGTCATGCCGTGGTTTGAGCACCAGCCCCACTACAGGGTAGAGCACATGCCCCAGTTTAGAGAGGAGCTGCTGTACGAGGACCACCCTTGGCGCCACAGAGGCAGATGTTTCAGAGGGCAGTGCAACCCCAGAGGCCGGCTTACACCATGACCGCTGTTGAGACTGAGGAACTAGATGGAGTTATTGCAGGTATGCTCCGAATCTAGTCTTTCATTTTATAGAGTGGACCTTATTGTTAGTGTTGATTGTTTGCCTTGTTTGCTAGAGTAGTGTTGTTGACTTTAGTCTCTTTACCTCTTAGGCACCATTCTAGTGTTCTCTCACCCTGCTTTGGCTTTGTTCGACTCCGGTGCATCCATGTGCATCCTATCCCGGAGGTTTATAACAAAGCACTCCATTCCCACCCACGCACCTCCTAAGTGTTGGGACATCACCATAGGGAACGGAGTGGTAACTGTGAACATGAGTTGTCGATCGATTCCTTTGGTGGTCAGTGGACACGAATTATTTGTAGATTTCATCGTCCACGACCTGCCGCATTTTGATGTCGTTCTTGGCATCGATTGGCTGGGAGATTTCCATGCCTCGATCGACTGCCACAGCAAAAGAGTGGTATTCCAGATTCCAGGCCATCCGGAGTTCGAGTTTCGCAGCAGAGATGAGTCGCTTGTGCCCATCAAATTTCGGGCCAAGCCGGAGGTGCCGATTTTGGCAGCTTTGCAGATGGAGATCGACCGACCAGCGATCGTCAGGGACTTCGACGACGTCTTCCCAGAGGACATCTCGGGTTTGCCACCCGACAGGGCTCTGGAGTTCGGCATCGATCTGATGCCGGGTGCGCAACCGATATCGAAGGCGCCGTATCGAATGGCTCCCGCCGAGCTTGAGGAGCTGTGGAAGCAATTAGATGAGTTGCTACAGAAGGGTTTCATCCACCCTAGTGTGTCACCGTCGGGTGCACCAGTTTTGCTTGTGAAGAAGAAGGATGTGTCCCGCAGGATGTGCGTGGACTATCGAGGACTGAATGCTGTCACAGTGAAGAATAAGTATCCGCTTCCGCGCATCGACGATATTTTTGATCAACTGGGAGGTTCGAGAGTTTTCTCGAAGTTGGATTTGAGGAGCGGATACCATCAGCCGAAGGTGAAGAAGGATGATGTGCCCAAGACAGCTTTTCGGATGAAGTACAGACATTATGAGTTCGTGGTTATGCCCTTCGACGTGACCAATGCTCCAGCGGTATTCATGAATCTGATGAATTTGATATTCTACGACTTCTTGGATAAGTTTGTCATTATCTTCATAGATGACATACTTATTTACTCGAAGTCTGAGGAGGAGCACAGCTGTCATCTGAGGACGGTGCTAGAGATGCTGAGGCGACACAAGCAATATGCCAAGTATAGTAAGTGCGAGTTCTGGCTAGACAGAGTCGCGTTTCTGGGACACGTAGTGTCTGGTGATGGCATATCTGTAGATCTGGAGAAGGTCAGAGCAGTCAGAGATTGGCCGACTCCGCAGTCAGCGTCTGATATCAGGAGCTTTCTTGGCTTAGCAGGCTATTATCGACGGTTCATCAAGGATTTCTCGAAGATTGCAGAGCCGATGACGAAGCTGACGAGGAAGGATGTTGAGTTTCAGTGGTCAGATGCTTGTGAGGAGGCTTTCAGTATCTTGAAGGCGAGGTTGACCACGACACCGGTTTTGGCAGTACCGGATCGGAGCGGAGGCTTTGAAGTATATTGTGATGCATCAGGGAAGGGCATGGGATGCGTCTTGCATCAGCATGGCCATGTGGTCGCGTATGCTTCTCGTCAGTTGAGGACTCATGAGAAGAGTTACCCGACACACGATCTGGAGTTGGCAGCGGTGATTTTTGCATTGAAGATCTGGAGGCACTTCTTGCTGAGTGAGAGCGGGAAGATTTTCACCGATCACAAAAGCTTGAAGTACATTTTCACGCAGAAGGAGCTCAACATGTGACATAGACGATGGTTAGAGCTCATGGCTGACTACGAGATAGACATGCAGTATCATCCCGGGAAGGTGAACATAGTGCCCGATGCTTTGAGTAGACTTCCCACTGCTATGACGCACACTACCGACTGGAGGATTCAGCAGGAGCTGAAAGAGATGGATTTAGAGGTCGTTCTACCTGGTGTGGTTCATTCATTCATGAATTTGCAGATTTAGTCCACGATCGTGGATCGGATCAAGGCAGCACAGGCAGGAGATCTGAAGCTACAGAGGATCAGGAGGCAGGTTGAAGCTGGACAACGGACGGAGTTCGTGATTCATGAGGATGGTTTGCTGCGGTACGGCAGCAGACTCTGCGTACCTGCAGGTGATGTTCGGAAGGAGCTGTTGAGCGAGGCTCATAGCTCGCCATATTCTATACATCCTGGTGGCACCAAGATGTATAAGGATCTCCGTCTGAACTATTGGTGGTTTGGCATGAAAAGGAGTGTGGCACGGAGCGTTGCCAAGTGTTTGATATACCAACAGGTGAAGGCTGAGCACCATCGTACTGCTGGGTTGCTGCAACCGCTTCCTATCCCGGAGTGGAAGTGGCAACATATTACGATGGATTTCGTGACTGGTTTACCTCGGACCCCGAGGTAGAACGACACAGTCTGGGTGATCATAGATCGATTGACTAAGTCTGCGCACTTTATCCCATTCCGAGTGGGCCAGTATTTGGAAGCTTTGGCGAGGAAATATCTAGAGGAGATTGTACGCTTACATGGAGTCCCTGTGAGCATTGTGTCTGACAGAGACACGAGGTTCACATCTCAGTTCTGGAAAAGCCTGCAAGAGAATTTGGGTACGAGTCTGAGTTTCAGCACGGCGTACCACCCGCAGACCAATGGCTAGTCCGAGCGGACTATTCAGATACTGGAGGATATGATGCGAGCTTACACGCTCGATCTGAAGGGATCTTGGGAGGACCATCTCCACTTGGTGGAGTTTTCATATAACAAACAGCTACCAGGCGAGCATTGGCATGGCGCCGTTTGCTGCCTTATATGGGAGAAAATGTCGATCACCACTGAGCTGGGATGACATCGGAGATCGGGAGCTGTTGGGTCCAGAGATGATAGTGGAATCTGTGGATGTCGTGAGAGACATCAGGGAGAAGCTCAGAGTTGCACAAGATCGTTTCAAGCATTGGGCGGATGCCAAGAGGAGACCTTTGGAGTTTTAGCCTGGAGATCACGTCTTCCTGAAGATTTCTCCCAACCGCGGAGTTATTCATTTCGGGAAGAAGGGAAAGCTGAGCCCGAGGTATATTGGACCTTTCGATGTGCTGGAGCGTGTGGGAGCAGTGGCCTACCACCTTGCTCTGCCACCATCTTTGGTGGGAGTTCACGACGTATTCCACGTATCTCAGTTACGTCGGTACGTCAGTGATCCACCGCACACAGTGGATTTCTCAGAGATTACGGTCCGTCGGGACCTGACCTATGACCAGCAGCCTTTGCAGATTTTGGACCGTCGACAGAAGCAGTTGAGGAATAAGGTAGTCGACCTGGTGAGGGTGATGTGGCGTCACAAATCACCTGGAGAGTCCACTTGGGAGAGAGATGATGAGATGAGAGAGCGATACCCACTTTTGTTCCCTGACACGTTAGTGTTAGGAAATTCCGAGGGTGGAATTTTTCTTAAGGTGGGTATGATGTAACGACTGGTTTTTTTATCTATTATATATGTGTTGGTTGTTCTCTCCCTTGTATGTTTTTTCCTGTTTCTGTAGTTGGGCGTTTCCGCTCAGTTCTTTATAGTCTTCCAGTTCCTTTCCATAGAACGATGAGCTTGGAGTAAGTATTTTTATGATGAACTTCATCTTGTCCGCATCTTAGAGCTAGAGTGATCTTAGAAGCCATAGGAACCGTTCCCGAAGCCTCACGCTTCATTTCGAAACTTTTCGTGCATCTTAGTTGGTTCAAGAAGGGGAACCAACCGACTAGATTGCAATCTAGTCGGTCGGCAACTCTTCAGGAACCGACTAGTTCATCTTGAATATTTCAGCTGAGTTACTGTTTCTACTTAGTCGGTCTAAGCACATCCTTCGACCGATTAGTTCCCAAACTAGTCGGTTAGAACTTCTTCTCGGACCGACTAATTCTGTATTCCTTCTGACAGCCGAGTTACTGTTTACCGTTAGTCGGTCAAAGAACGACTATCGACCGACTAGTTGATAAACTAGTCGGTTAGAGTTTCTTCTCCGACCAACTAACTCTCAGTGCTTTTTGCCTATCATCTTCCATACTTAGTCGGTCAAGGAACACCCAACGACCGACTAGTTTCCAAACTAGTCGGTTAACTAGTGTTCTCAGACCGACTAGTTCTGTTTCCCCTAAATTGACGTTATTCTCTGTCGTCTGTTTAGTCGGTCTCAGTTGAGTCACCGACCGACTGGTTTCCAAACTAGTCGATCGGCAAGTCTTCACTGACCGACTAATCTACTCAGAAACCCTAGGTGTGGACCCAGCCGCCGCTTGTTTTTCTTATTTAAACCCTAGTCTTTTCCTCTTCCCTCCTCACTATTTTTTAGCTACTGTCTTCCCCTTCCTTTTCTCCTTCCTTTCTCCACCGCCATTCCCTCAGGCCGCGCCCCCTCTTCGCCCCTCCAAGAGCAGACCTCCCCCCTCCTCTCCTTTCTTCTCCCTTCCTTCTTCTTCCTTCTCCTGTTCACCATCTTCCTCCTCCTCTCCCCAGATCCAAAAACCCACGGCCAAGCCCCAGGCCGCCACTTTTCCTCCCTTCTGTGATCTCCGTGCTTCCTGTCCTGAGTTCTGGGGTTTGGGGTGGGGTTGAGCGTGCGCACGGGGAGAGGGTCTGATCCCCCTCGAACCGTAAGGCGTGAACCCTTCGTGTTTTACTAGTCCTGTCAGTCGTGTCGTGTCTTGTTTCCGTCTTGTTCTGACACCTATAGGATAGTCCCGTAGTCGGTAGCACACGCTACGACTACTACTTGTCTCGTTTTACTTTCTTGCTGCGTTACGACTTTTACAACTCAATATAACCCTAGCATGTTAATCTACCAGTAAAACGATGTTTAACAATACAGTGCAATTGCGGTAGAGTCTGAAAGTTTCTTGTAGACTTTACTTGACGTACAGTCCCTGTCTTTGGTGCTGTACGTCAGGTGTTGAGCCAGAGTACATCGACGAGGCGGACTTGTAGCAGACGTGGAGCCGGAGGATACTGATCTAGAGTACATCCCAGAGGAGGACCAGAGTTAGAGGCCTCTCGTTGCTGTTCCAGAGTTTCTGTTCCAGTTTAGATTGGGTGCGTAGCACCTTTTGTTTTTTTGTCTAGGTTGGGTGCTTGCACCAGTAGTTTTCTTTTCTGCAGTTGTAGCCCTTCGGGCGTTTTAGACTCTCAGTACTTTGGATGAATGTTTTGGAATAAAATGATATGCTCTTTCCTTTCAGTACTTTTATTGTTCTGTACTAACTTGCAAGGACCTGTTCCTTCGTTTTGGAATACCACAGATGCTTATTGGGTCTGAGCTCTCAGCTCCGGCCTAAGCGGGCCTTAGTCACGCTTCGCCTCCGTACTTTTGGGAAGCGGGGCGTGACAGAAGCACTGAGTGGTGAAGAGTGTATCACGATGTCCGGCCTGGGAGGAGGAGCTGGTGCAAGGATGACAGTATGTGGGCCACGGTGGCGAAGCATGTCGATGATAGAGGTAAGATCCGACTCGACTATAGATCTGTGTGTCGCCGTCGTGAGTAAAAAGTCATCGAAATCCCGACGTAAGCGGGAAGTCAACTCCTCTAACGCGGTCAATCGGTCGTCGGGAGTACGCGAGTCAGGTGGAGAGCGAGGAAAACGTCTGTGAGACACCACTCTCATGAAGCGGCCCTGTGCACCTGATGCAGTGTGCCTAGCGTGTAAGGTAGGAGAGGGTGAGCTCGTAAATGGGTCAGAGACGGTTGAAGAAAGAGCTGTTACCGACACAGAAGTGTAGACAGACGTCAACACGCTCTCGGTAAAAATGGCGACTGATGCGGAGGGGGTGGTGCCAGATAGTGGGATGTGTGGACCTAAAGAGATAGGAACTGATGCAATAAGGTCCAAAAGAGGTGGGAGGGTGGGGGCAGGATCGTGAACGGTGGAGTCAAGATCTATGGGTGCGTTAGCAAAATGTATATCGGTGCCCTCCGACACCGATACAGAGATAGAAAAAATCCGAGTCTCGGGGCAGGAGGTGAAGACAGTTCCCGAGGACTCGGCGGAGGCAGATAAGGTGGAAACAGAAGTGGTGGAAGAGGCGGCTCCAAAAACTGATGGGTGAGCTGGTGGGGCAGAGAGGCCGGCAACTAATGCAGCTATGTCAAGGAGCTCGAACACCGGGGAGCAGGAAACCAGGTCATCGTCAGGTGCCTCGACCAGTGCTCCAGGGGGCTCGAGAACATGGATAGGAGGGAGTGGAAAGACCGGAGGAATCATCCAGTCAAGCTGGACGGCGGGGATGTGCGTCATGTGAGGGGTGGGTAGAACCATGTGAGGAGTATAGGTGGTGCCTACTAGATACTACTAGTGACGAACACCGTGTGGTCGGATACTGTACATGTGCTCGAGCACGCTAATGGTCAAGCGTGTCGGGCCGGGGGGACAGTGAAGGTCACATGGGATGGGAATATCTAGCATCCTCGCAAAAATTGTGAAGAAGACATCACAGCAAATGTCTATGGAGTGGTAGCTGATGGCTGTCTGGTAAAGTCGGTGACACAGCCAGTGGGCTGCGTCAGAGAGCATGAATGGTCGCAGAGAGCTGTCAGAGTGGAAACGAAGAGGCCGAGTCATATCCATAAGATGGATAAGCTTGGGGAGGGACATGGTCCCGACCTCAGGTCTGCCGAAAATGGTGCAAGCTAGGTGCCGCTGAGCGTAGCGAAGGCATGGGTGCACAATGCACGATGCCTTCCACCGGCTAGGGCGATACTGCAGAAGTCCAGAAATACGCTCCCAAAAGGAGCGAGCGTCAAAATCGTCAACATCAAAAGTGGGCGAAAAGGCTAGTCTGGGCTCTGGGACGGCAAGTGAAAATACTCTCGGATCATAGCAAATGTGACGATGCAGTCGTGATCTAGGAGGCGGAAGGTAATGCCGTCACCTGTCGGGGTGAAAGCTGTTGGATCCTGTGGATGGCAAACAACACTAGAAGGGGGGTTGAATAGCGTTGTGCAAATAATAATCTTTTTCGATCGTTAATTAAAACCCTTCTAATGTTGCCTAAGAAACCAAGTAGAGTGATCTACACTTGGTTCTTAATCAACTTAATTAATCTTCAAAACAAGTCAGAGATAAAACTCTTCTGGTAGTCGACTCCCTAAGAACAGTAGTCGACTTCCAGATGGAAATTAAGCACAGTTCAGTTAAATAAATACTTAATGAAGATATATAAGATTTCACAGAAGTATAAGAGAGAAGCAGATACAGAAATTAATCTTACAATATATTATGAACGAGTTACAAATGTAATACTCAATGAATCAAGATAAACAAAGTAGAGATAAACAATCACAGAGAGAATCAAACACAAACACAAGGATTTTTATCATGGTTCCCCACAACCTTGGGTACGTCCAGTCCCCGACCAATCCGGTACGAGATTTCCACTATTGCCTTAGCAATACAAATACCTAGCCTCAACTAGGATTTCCGACCACCTAGACTTGTCTAGGATTTTACCCTTGCCTCACAACCCGAGGACTTTACCTTGCCTCACAACCCGAGGACTTTTCACAAACACATTCCTACAACAAGGATTTACAACCACCCTTATCACCAAGGGACTACAAGTGAAATCAAATCCAATACACCACAATGAATTAGTGGAGATTGGTTTTTACACCCAATAATTCTATAGCCAAGATTAAATTTGCAATTGTGCTTAATGTTGCTAAAAGAATTTAAATCGTTTGTAGATCACACAAAGAATATGAATTTATTCAATGTGATCTAGAATCTAGATGTGTTCTTAGATCACACAAAGAATATGAAATTATTCAATGTGATCTAGAATCTAGATGTTTCAAAAATCCTTTGAGAATATAAAAAATCAAAGAGAAGGATTTTGAAAACCAATTTGCAATAGCCAAAAATAATAATGATCTTAAAACGAATTATAAAAGAATATATCAGAAATTGAAAACTCGTTTTGGCTTTGAAGAACTTTGAGACCAATGAGAACGATGAGATCTTTTGAGAGAATAATAATTTTGCTCAAGAATGAATTGGTGAGAAAAATGTTCTCATAGGGTCTCTATTTATAGAGCCAAAGGAGAATTCAAAATGATTCAAATCAAGTTTGACTTTTGACAAAATAATCAAGCAATGAATAAATGAGAGAGTGAATCAGGGAATTCTGGTCGCACTGCTGGTAGTCGACTCTCTAACTTTGGTAGTCGACTCCCAGAATGTTTCAGAGAAAATCTGCTACAACTGGTAGTCGACTCCCTAACTTTGGTAACCGACTACCAGAGTATCTTTTCTGGTAGAAGACAGAAATCAGTGTAGTGAACTAATGTGTGTTTGTAGTTGACTACAAGTTGAAACTTAGCTTCTATGAAAAGTATGCTCTCAAATAAGTTTAAAATAAGTTTTAAAAACATTTTAGAAAATCATTTTGTGTGTGTGTGCAAATTCTTCTTGGCTTTGACATAATACTAAGAAAATGAAAAACAACTCACACACTAGACTCTATGAAGAACTTGAAGCCATGAATGAGCTTGAGCTAGTTGCATATGCGTCGCTTGAATTTGAGCTCCTCTTTAGCTTTAGCTTGAGCACATTCTTTGAGCTTTGGAGTTGCGAGCTAAATTCATCTTCATCTTCTATGTGTGTGGTTGAAGTTCTTCTTCTCGGAGTATGTTTCGAGCTTCAATTAGCTTATTGCACAACCTACACACTTAAGTAGTATGATTAGTAATTTAACAACATTTGGTGTGATCATTAACAAAACAAACCACTTGGGGGTGGGACTAGATTCACATTAAAAGTAAGGGAGCCGAGACCCTCTAGTGCTATGTGGGTGTAGGTCGGCGCGTGTACACCGAGGAATCGGTCAAAATCGATCGCTCGATACAGGTGGTGAACTCCCTGTAGGAGTCCCAGTGACCTAAGGGCAGACACGTCTATAAAAGCGGTAGGGACAAGGCGGCACTGAGAGAGCCTGTAAAAGTGCTCACGGTGTGCGGGGTCTCAAAACTAGATACCATAAGTCGGGAGACGTGCGGGGATGTCATCCCTGGTGGGTGCGGGGTGTTGGGATGATATGGTAGAGATGGTGGAAGCAGCGGTGGAAGGGATAGGGCCTGTGGTGGTGGGGATCATGGCTGACGTGACAGGTGGGGGTGGGGGGGTGGTGTGAGCAGTGGTAGACGGTGTGGTAGTGGCGGAAGTGGTGGTAAGGCGGGCACGACGCGGGGGTCAGGAAGAGCAGGCGCCAGACGACGGCCTCTTCCCGTGAACCGGGGGTGAGGTGGATCCGCGTGTGCAAACCATCGTGTCGCGTGCAGTATGATGATATGGTATGAAAAATAGAGAAGGGAACGAGTGTACCGTATGCGCTAGGGATGCGAACGATGTGGGTGCATGAAAGATCCCCAAGCTAGTCCGTAAAGCTGCTATTGACATCAGTGGAGAGTACCTGCAATTCGAAACATGTAAAACATCAGATAATCGATCAAAAATGGGTGATACGTAGAACTGAGATGACTTAGACTGAGCAGTGATACTGATCGGTCTGAGATGTGCTACTCGGTCTGGGGATGTGACCGAGCAGTCGAGTTGCTCGGTCCGTGCCCTAGGGCACAGATTTGGGGGGGCGAACGACGGTTGCCGTTAAGAGAGAGGGGGGAAAGAACGGTGGGGGTTGGGGGTTTAAAGATGGTGGGGTGGGGATTTGGTGGGAAGGGGGTCGACGGCGCCGTCGGTGGCGGCGACGCCGTCGACGGTGCCGTTAACTGTGTAGGGTGAAGGGGGGAGAGAGGAGGGGGAAGAGATAGAGAGAGGAAAGGGGGAAGAGAGGGGGGCGGATGACCAGATAGCAGCGGAGTAGCTGGCAGCGCCGGCGGTGGTGTGGGTAGAGGAAGACGGCGCGTGGGGGGCGAACGAGTAAGTGGGGTAAGGGAGCTCTTGGGGTGAAATTTTCGGGAGGTAAAATTTCTGATTAGGTTAAAGAAATTTTAACAGTGAGATAAAAAAAGTTAAAATGTGTTTGGTTTGAAACCCGACCCGACTCGGTCCGAGCAGATTGGCTGCTCGACCGGGCCAATGAAATTTTTTGATGCAAATACTCCCTTGCCTACTCGATCGGGCAGTTCGATGCTCGGTCCGGGCCGATTCCTACTCGGGCCGGGCTAATAATATTCTGTCCGGGTCGACAGAGTGACGTTTTCTCCTCAACTTCGAAGGCCTGTAGTACTCGACCGAGTAATGGATTGCTCGGACCGAGTCGTTTCCTACTCGGGCCGGGCCAATAATATTCTGTCTGGGTCGACAGGGTGACGTTTTCTCCTCAAATTTGATAGCATGTAGTACTCGTTCGAGCAGTTTAATGCTCGGACCGAGTTGATTTCTACTCGGACCGAGCAGGAAGCTGCTTGGGTCGCGCCATATATCTCCCTGTTTCCGTATCTGTGCTTCTCGACTGAGCAGTGAAGCTGCTCGGTCGATTCTCATGTGTCTCTTGTCCCTCTTCTTTTTCTTTGGTTTTCTCCCCAGATCTTCGAATCTGATGTTCCCCTCCGGCTTCCTTCCATTTATAATGTCCATACGCATACCCCCAATTGTACGTCCTACACAAAATACCAACTCATCAAATTTTTTGTGATTTTTGTAGTTTTGTCTAAAAATACGAAATAAAAATGAAAAATAAGAAACTAAGAAAGAAAATTCAAAGTCTAAGAAATTGGGTTGCCTCCCAATAAGCGCTCGTTTTCAGTCATGAGCTCGACTCCCTGAAGTATATCAGTTATCATTCGGTGCGCGCGGTGGTCGCGCGTCAATCTTTGTGATGGTGCAGTCTGGTGGCATTTGATTTCTGCCTACTCCAAGGTTCACCTCCACATAACATATGATCTCCGGTTCCTTGTGATTGTTGGAATGACGTTGAAATTCCTCATCCAAAACATGGATGTACGCGGCGACCGCTTTGTTGTAGGTATGGCCGCCGTCATCGTCGATGCTCGTCTTCATTGGGTCTTTCAAGACCCCCTTGGTAGTAAAATCTTCAATTGCTTCTTCTTCAAGAAGCTCCAGATAACTAGCCCCTTCTACATGGGCTCGCTCTCTCATTGGCTTTTGTAGCCGGAACTCAGCTTTAATATCTCCTATGTTGAGAGAGTGTGTCCCTTCCCGGACGTCTATCAGAACACCGGCCGTCGCCATAAAGGGGCGGCCGAGTATGGGTTGAGAGTTCCCTCCCTCAGGCATGTCCATGATGATGAAGTCGACTGGAACACATAGCCCTGGAGGTATTTGGAGGTTGACGTCCCTTGCTATTTCCACCGGGTATGTGATATAATGATCAGCGAGTTGGATGAACATGCTCGTCGGTTCCAGCTCACTTCCCGTCTGAAGCCTCTTGAAAATGGAGAGGGGCATCGGGCTGATGCTAGCCCCTAAGTTAATCAACGCCCTGCTGATCGGCATCCCTCCAATGGAGCACGACACGGTAAAGCACCCCGGATCCAGCAGCTTCCGGGGAGGTGATTTTTGATAATGGAGGTAGAATCCTCCAATAACTTGATTTCTTCGGGCCTTCTCTCCCTGTGATGAGATCCTTTAGAAATTTAGCGTAGATCGGGATCTCTGTGATCACATCCATAAAAGGGATGTTCAGCTGGATCCCCTTTAATAGCTCCATGAATTTAGAGTACTTCTTTTCCAATTTGGCTAAGGTTAGCCTCTGTGGGTATGGAGGAGGAGGTCGGGAGGATTTACTCTTGGATGCATCAATGGGAGGCGTCGTCGTAGTAGGTATGACGGGAGGTGCATCCGCTTTCTCCTCAATAGTGACAGGCCCTTCAGTGGCCTCAACTCTATCGCTGTCATCAACAGCTTATTCAATTGTGATCTTCTCCTTATTAAGCACCGGGACCATAACGGTGTTAGTCACCCATCCTACTCGTATGGTCACTGAAACCACGGCATTGGCTTGAGCTCTGGGTTAGTCTCCGGCTGGGAGGGCAATTTCCCCTGATTCTACAGCAGCTGTGACATCTGCCCCCTCAGTTCATCGAGTGAAGAATTTATATTCTTGAATTGGTTCGATGTATCCTGATTGAGGCGGATCTGGCTGCTCATGAAGGTCTCCAGTGTGGCTTCAAGATTAGACTTGGGCGGAGCCGGCGCAAAATTCTGCTGAGGCGGCCGGTTGAACTGATATCCCGGTGGTCTGTAAGGCCCAGCTGGCCTAAAGCCGCCCTGCTGCTGGCTCTGCTGCTGCTGAGGAGGAGGATGTGGTCTCTGAAATTATGGAGGTTGCAGCCCTCCACTTGGGTTTCCGTAGGAAAATCCCGGGTGATTCCTGGCAGCCGGATGCTGCCACTGATTCTGTCCCTCCCCTTGGACGTACTATACGGTCTCGGATGTCTCAGCACCCTCATAGTGGCCCTCATTACGGATATATCCCAGATCTACATATTCTTCCACAGGATGATATGATGTACTAGGAGAAGCGGGGATGGAGTCTAGACGCTGATCAATGCGGGCCACTTGCTTGCACAAGGTCTCAATGTGAGAATCCAAGTGGCTAGCGACCTTGACCTCAGGCGTCTAGGTCACAACGGTCTGTTCATCGTTCCACTGCTGAGTGTTGGCAGCCATGTGCTCCAACAGATCTATAGCCTCCTCAGGAGACTTATCAAGTAAGGCGCCCTGCGCCGCAGTATCGATGATCATCTTGGTGCTAGGCTGGAACCGATTGTAGAAGCTCTGCACCAAATCCCAAAGCTTGATCCCATGGGGAGGACACTGGTATTGGAGGTCCTTGAACCTCTCCCAAGTCTCGTAAAGTGACTCCTGTGGGAGCTGCTTGAAGTTAGAAATGGCCCCATGGATCTGGACCGTCTTTGAAGGTGGATAAAACTTATCCACAAATGCAAGCGTGAGCTTCTCCCATATGGTGAAATGGTTGGGAGGGTGGGCCTGGAGCCAATAGGAGGCTTTATCCCTTAAGGTGAACGGGAAAAGCCGCAGCTTCACAGCATCATCACTGCCGTCCTTCGCCTTGAACGTATCACACTTCGCCAGGAAGGAGTCAATGTGATGGTTGGGATTTTCATGAGGATGCCCGTGGAAGGGATCCTGCTGCATCAGATTAATCACCGTCTTGAGCTCGAAGGTCACCGCCGTCAGTTGCGGTCTGAGGATGGAGGAGTAATTCCCAAAAGTAGGTTTCATGTGGTCTCTGATGGACCCGGTGCGAGGAGGAGGATGAGGAGGATTCTCTCCCATCTGAGCAGATGGAGATGAACTTCTACTAGGGGCTCTTAAAGCCCTGGCTGTCTTTTCGATCTCAGGATCGAATAATAATTCTCTAGTAGACCCTTTGTGGCAGGTGTTCATGCACCAACAAAACTCAAGGAAATACTGTCAGTAGCACCGAAATAAATAAAAATAATAAAAATGATGGAAGGGTAAGAAATGATCGGAATGCTAGCAAACTTCACAAAATAAAAACAAACTGAGATGGAACACTATTGCCGTCCCCAGCAACGGCGCCAAAAACTTGATGCACCCATAACCTATACCTAGGTTCCACCTGGCAGTGTCACGATCGCCAGGCGTGATATGTCACCTAGGCTATTTCGGGCTCAATCCGCAAGCGGACGGTGTCGAGTTATAGTATATAAGATGTCGAATCCCACAGGGACGGTGATAGCGTCAATTGGTTCTCAGTTTATCTCTAAATCTTGAAGTGGGATAGCTGTAGGAGTAAAGGATTTGGTTTTGGTGGTGGTGTTGTAATATCAATAAAAGGGGACTAGGGTGTTAGGGATCACCACTAGGATCGTTGGGGGTTGATATTGGGATATGATCCTTACATTGCATTGAGGTTAGGGAATTAATCCCCCAATTCGTACCACTTTCGTGGGTTAGAATTTCGGGGTATTTCGGTGGCTCTCGTTGACGCAATGGCGATGGCCGTCAACGTAGCGGTATGGTTCGTCATGGATCCTCTCAAGACGTTAGCCGGGCATGGTCACATGCCTTGGTTGGATCCATCGATTTTCCTATTCGAATCTCTAGATACCCCTTAAGCACATCAATTCCACAGACTGTGGGAATGATCTCAGTACGGGTTATCTACGGATTCCATAGGATCTACCGAAATACAACCTTAAATCCTCAATTCAATGTAGGGATCCAAATCTATATCTTCCCCTAGGGTCATAGGGCTAACCCATCAACCTTAGAATAAATCTACTCACACATCGCAATAATGGTGGACAAAAACATCAATTCCAAAGAAGAAAATATTATAGCAATCAAAAGATTAGGGCTAAAAGACTTACAATGAGAATAGACGAACAATAGATCCAGAAAAAATCCGAATTCCAATAGGCAAACACAGATAAGAACAAAAGCAATGATCTCCAAGTGTTTGATCCAAAAATTGCTTACAAAAATTAGTCTAAAGATCCTTACAAAAATCGCCCCGCTCTCCCTGTCTAAAACTATTCAAAATTCCTAATTGAAAATCTCTCCTTCAGTCCCCGCACAGCTCCTCGCTTCAGTCGCCCAGAATCGCGCGCATCACGACCTTTCAAAACTTTCCAAAAATAACCCTAGAGTTGTCGACCGAGTAGGTGACTCGGTCGAGCAATAGGCTACTCATTCAGTGGCTCGACCCGAGTATAGAAGCTACTCGACCGGGAACTATAGAAAATCAAAGTTGCTGCTCAGCCTACCCGGACTGAGTAAGCTCTACTCGGTCCGAGTAGGGGTCTAATAGGTCAGCTGCTCAGGCCGCGTCGTGGCTAGCTTCGGCTTGGGGAGATTGAGGCTACTCGACTGAGCAGGTGAGCTGCTCGGTCCGAGTCAGCCCGTATCAGCTCTCTTCTCAATCTGATTTGGCTCGGTCGAGCAGCTGAGCTGCTCGGACCGAGCATTTTCTGGTAAAACTCTGTAGAGGCTCCTGGGGGCTCTCTTTTTCTCTCTCTGCTCTCTCTCTCTCTCTCTCTCTTCTCCTCTAATGGCTCCAGAAGTGTGGCGAGTACCTCCAGAGCCTCGCCAATAAGCTCAGAGCACGTCGGATGTGTCCATACCCGAGTGGGGTCCAAAATCGCTCCAAAATCCCTGAAAACTCACAAAACACTACGAAACTCGAAAATATCGTCAGAAGTGCAATATCGTAGTAAAATGATGGATTTGGATGCGAAAATGGCATTAGATGCAATGGAATAATGATATGAAATTAGTATTAAATATGGACACATCAATGAGCAATAAGCAATCCCCATTATCGATCTAGCGAGATCTAGGGGAAGAGCAATCATACGTATGATAAAAAACATCGTTTTTAGCGATTTTACCTCTATATCAATCCTCCGAATATAGCGACGGTTGAACGAAGCCCTACGCGGTTGACGACACTCGATTGAGGAAGCCTTGCACCACGCACGTGGATCTCCCGTCTCCTTTCGCCTTCGCCTTCGCAATGAACGAAAACAAAAATGTGTGGAAAAATTTTGTAGAGTCTCGTGCTGATAACGTGTTATGAATCAACTACTGGAGGAGGAGCCCCCAGCTCTTTATTTATAGGCAATAGGGGAGAATACAAATATGAGTTACATTGATTTGGGCCTATCTCTAGGATAGCCCAGAATCTCAACCAACTACGGTTAAATAACCATTCACAACAGTTGAGAAATATATGTTTGTTATGAATCAACTACTGGGGGAGGAACCCCCAGTCCTTTATTTATAGGCAGAATAAGAGAGTAGAAAGATATGATATATAGATATGGGCGTATCTCTAAGATACCCACAATCCTAACCGACTCTGGTGTTTCCATTCACAACACTCTCCCTTATCCAGCCATAGGTGTGGACTCTGCTTAAGAATACTTCGGGATTCTGAGCGTAATAGGAGTCTCACATGGGGTGGATACTTCAGGATCCTAAGTTGGTGAGGTTTGCCTCGTTAAAACCTTTAGCTATGAAAACCCATGTGGAAGAAACCATAGTTAAGGAAAAAGAGTTCAAACGCTCTTTAACTCCCCCTGATTTGTACAAGTGACTCTGCTCATAAATACCTCTGGATTCTGAGCGTCACATAGGGGTGGATACTTCAAGATCCAGAGTTGATGTGATTTGTCTCGTTAAAACCTTTGGCTATGGAAAACCCAGTGGGAAAAACCATAGCTAAGGGAAAAGAGTACAAATTCCCTCAACTCCCCCTGATCTATAAAAGCTCTTAGGCTTTGAGATCTCTTAGGCTTATCTCATCACTCCTATTTATAACATTCCGGAAATATACACAGATTACAAACATTATCACCATTGAGCAACTGTTGAATCCAGAAACTCTAGAGAGGTGTGCTAAGTTTCGTTGCCTTTGATGTAGTCATTAGACTATGTGGTCAGCTCCACAATACCAGCCTCTATTCCAATCGTCACTGGGATGTGATGTACCATCAAGCGCCCTCAAATACACTATTGGTGTGATTCTGGAATGATAAGGATCTCGGAATGATAGGATGATGTTGACGTCATAAGTTGCTTTGCGGATCTGCAGTAGATGGCCATCCCACTGTGGGTACCCGTTCTGTGATTTCTCAGTATAGGGGCCGGACCTGTAACCTGCATTTGCATAAACATTGGAGGATGCTACTTCATATTGTAAGTCCAAATCTTTCGACCCTTGGAGGAAGCGCAGAAGGCTTAACTCCGGTCTAATGGCCCTATTAGGTGCCAACTATATCTGGCTAATGAGTTTACTGCAACTGCTATATCAGGAGGCGTGCAGTTAGCCAGGAGTGCCTGATGGTACTTAGATAAGGGACTTTAGGACCAGTTATATCCTCCCTCTCTTCCAGCGATCGGAAGGGTTCTTTTTGTACATCCATTAAGTATACTTCCATAGGTGTACTTTTGATCACAATTGTCCTTTTTTAATTTCTCCAACGCACTTCTGGGCGTATGTAACAGGATTCTATGAGCCATGACTTTATATTTGCCTAGGTCTTTCATTTCATTTTTAATAGTCAGGCTTGAACAGATGTTTCGGTTTTCTCTTCAGGAGATCCGATGAGATTTTAGTTGTTTACAACTATGATCTCTAATCATGTTCTTTGCTTATATGCAAAGACAACCCTCAATAGGAATCATTGATTTGTCAAATGATTCTCTTGGTTGTACATTATTTATTATACTTATTGTTTTTCTTCAATAGAATAGACGTCCCGAAGTCTATTCTGGCATTTAAGAAAATGTGGAATTTATCTATACCAAGATATCCACAAAGGTATGCCATCACAACTTCCAATAACAGCATATCCAAAATTTCCTTTGCCAAATCGTAAGGTATTCGCTTTTGATAACTTAGGGAGACTGATGCATCATTTATGAGTCATGCTCATTTTAATTTGTTCGATCCCTACTTTCAGCGAAATTTTCCCTTGGGCTATAGGCTGTACCTTATAACATACGATTTTATATTTATTTTTTCTTATGTGTGCAATACTTATTTTACCCACAGGTTTGACACCTTTTGGTGTCTGGACTTCAGGTCCGAATATTTCACGTTTCATTAGTGAGTCCAGCTCATATTTTATTGCCTCGTTCCACATTTGGCCAATCTCTACGTTTGCATCCTAGCAACGGAGTATGGAACGATAATTTATAAACATCATCACTTTTGCGATGTATATGGCAATATGATACATGAATACATTGTCGACAATTATGTTCTTTCTGTCCAATCACCTCCCTAATACGTACAACATTTACTTTCAATTTCAGTATTTCCCTGCAGTTCCTGCAGTGGATTCCAGGAAGGGTGAGGGTGTGGACATGAGCTCATTGTCCTGTGGTAGTATTGTCTTAAGGTCTCCAGGTATTCTTCTTCTTTTTTCTTTAAAATTTCTGTCCTTGGAGCCTAGTGGTCTGCCTCTTTTCCGTTGAGGATTAGCCACTTCTGCTGCTGGTGGATTACATCCATTCTCGGGGATGTCAATCCTAGCTGGAGTTTTTGCAGCAGGGATGTGTGACCTGACAATCTTCTGGTTGTCAGTGAATGAGTTCGGTAACAGGTGAACCTTGTTCTATATGTGGAGGATCTTCAGGATCTCATCTTCACATTATTTTGTTATCGGATCATGGTGGTTCGAACTTTTTGTAACCCACGTTATAATTTGCTTCGCGCATCCAGTATCTGGGCCTATTTTGGGAAAACTCGTCTCATCGAAATCACGGTCTTCAAGATGTGCCTTAAAACGTCCTCCGTTTAGGGTTCTAGGTATCTTATAATTGAGGGTGAGTCAAACCCTACATAGATACCTAGGCGACGTTGAGGACCCATTTTTGTCCTCTGTGGTGGTGCGATGGGGATTTGAACTGTGCGACCGAAGGTTCTCTGATGAGAAATGTTCGGTGGCATTCCATATGGAAGTTGCATTGGAGACTCTGACCTCCAGAGGGTCTTATTTTCATTTATGATGCAGCATACAGAATTTGCATGTCCCCATGCATCCATAGGCAATCGGGATTTAATGGACGTTCAATCCATTGGAGTCTACTTATCAGTGACTCTACCGACCCATTTTGGGTATGAACATGCGGCATTGTATGTTCATTTTTTATTCCAATTGCTTGGCAGTACTCTTGAAATGACTGGGAGGTATATTCCCCAACATTTACCAGACTTATTTTCTTAATTTGATTGTCTGGAAAATGTGCCCGCAACATTTTTATTTGTGCTAATAGCTTTGAAAAAGCTTGGTTGCGGGTCATTGGTAGACACACATACGAGTATTTGAGGATGCAATTACCAGTACAATAAAGTACCACAATAGCCCACTAGGGGGTGGATTTGTCCACATCAATCTCCTTATTTTTCTTTCGAGGAAGCGTGGAGATTCTTTTGTCGCATTTTAATAGAGATAGCCTTGTAATTTGTTTTCCCTTATAGCAAGGGATGCGAGGGAATTCTCCCATCTAAAGAATCTTCTGGTTCTTCAAGTCATACCCATAGGATAAGATGCAGTGCATCATCACTAATCCAGGGTGGCCAAATCTATCATGCCAGAGTAAAAACTTGGCTGATGTCGGGTACTTCAGGTGCTCCATTTAATTTCGCTTACTTTCTCCAAATCTTTCTATGGTTGAGGCTTGTAAGGCTCTCAAAACGTTCAAGTATGGATTTTAATCCTTTTTCTTGAGACGTTACTTACAGTAATTTGTTTTTCATTTACATTTGCTATTTCCAAATGGAATCCGTTGAAAACGGATGTCCTTGAAACTTAGAAAGTTTCTTTTGGAATTCGGAGAGAATAGTGGATCCTTTATTTTTGTCTGTGTCAATTGGGGGGGCAACAGTGTTGCGATCCCTAGATCTTCAATATGGCCCTTATGTTAGGCTTTGTATTGAAAGATCGTATGTGTTTATTGTCTACTAATCAGTCATGAGGGCAGTTCTCTATTAAGAAATGAATTATATATACACATTTTCAGAGAAAACATTCAAAGTCAAATTCCATACTAAGAAAGCTCTCATAACAAGAAATGTTTTAAACAGTTTGCTAAAATAGAAGGCTAATCAAGCAGGTCATCATATTCGAAGTCGTCAGCTGTACACTTGACTGGAGCATCAGAGGTCATCAGGTTTGTTTCAGCTTTATTTTATCTTGTTCTCTTTATACAAATCCTGGAGATGCTGCGGAGTATTGCACACTCTGGATCAGTGGCCTTTCATGCCACAGCTACAGCACTGGTCTTCCCATTCCCTCTTGGGTGGGGGTGCGTCATCTCTATTTTTGTCATTTCTGCGCCAGGTGAACTTCCGCTTACTTTCATTTCTTCGTTGCTGGACTTGGCCCCTAGCCCTTTTGTTCTGTCCCTCTTTCTGTGGTCTTTCTTTTCGTTTGTTGTCCCTCATCTTTCAAGAAGAAGATGCATTATAAGCTTCTGGGAGGGGGCAGTGCCAGGGGCGCGTGTTATGAGTGGCAAGGAGAAGCTCTCTGTTTTGTTCAGCCATGAGTAAACATGACAGTAGCTCAGAATACTTGGTGAACTTGCGTTCACGGTATTGCTGCATTAGTATCGCATCTTTTTCATGGAAGGACGTATACATCTTTTCCAGCGTGCGATCTTCTGAGACTTCTTTACCACACAACTTCAGGCGCGAGGTGATGCTAAAAAGTGCTGAGTTGTACTCAGCAATGGACTTAAAGTCCTGCAGTCTCAGGTTCTCCCACTCATATCGTGCCTTGGGGAGTATAACATCTTTCTGATGTTTATACCTATCCTCAAGGGCAGTCCATAGCTCAAGTGGATCTTCAACCGTAAGGTATTCAGCCTTTAGGGTCATTTCCATGTGGCGGCGAATATAGATAATGGCTTGCGCCTTTTCTATATTGCTTACATTTTTATTATTAGTTACAGTAGAAATGAGGGACTTTTCCCGCAGATGAAACTTCACATCGAGCTGCCAATCAGATAGTTTCTTCCTGATGCATCCAACACTTCGAAATCGACACTTGCAATTTTAGCCATTTTATCTAGCAGAGCACAAATATGCATGAATTAATAATTTAAACATTAACATTTTCATGCGGAGGCATTTTTAATATGAAGGGCTAATTGCGTAGATCGGCCAGTCCCACATAAATAATAGTCTAAAGTCCCATTACAGTCCATATTACACAAATGAAAGCTTTAAAAAGAAATTACAACTTTGGAAACCTCCGTGGGTCCCATATAAGATCTTCAGCTTCAATTGTGGCTTCCATCTCCATGGAAAATGGTCTTCGGTCTTGGACATTTACAAAATTTCCTCACTACAATTTCTCTCAAAAGTAAAAGAAAAGTGCAGGAAAATAAAATGTGGCACTTAAACAGCTGATCCAATAACCACAATTAGCCATCCATTGCAGAAAATTTGTGCTCATCAAACATTTTTATCAGACATTTTCATCAGACATTTTCATCACAGGCATCACATGCATTTAATATTCGACGTCAGAATACTCTCAGGAATAGCGTATTCAACCTCGTTAGAGTGATGTGGCGACATGACTCACCCGGTGAATCCACCTGGGAACAAGAAGATGAGATGCGCGAGAGATATCTATATTTCTTCACTAAATCTTAATTTCATTGTATCATTATTCTCTGTATTTTAGTATGAGAAATTCCGAGGACAGAATTTTTATAAAATAGGTAGGATGTGATGACCCGTATTCATCAGTACGCGTATACTCATATTCTACGTATTTTCTTAAATTAAAAGTATTTTATAATGATGGGTCAGGAGTTTAATATCAAAATGGTTTCTAAATCAGTTATAAAAAATATTTTGTAGAACCAATATTGTTATAGCCTATTTTAGTGAGTACGAGTGCCATCCTAAACCCCTAAATAATTTATATAATTATTTAAACTCAATTATTAATGATACAACCATAACAATTATTTTTCTATATAAATGTTATCAAAATGATTTCAAACTTCTACCATGTTATTCTCGGATCATTTAGTGCTCCCCATATTAGTTTCATAATTTTCTGAAGTCAAATCAATAGAGAACCCACAAACCTGCAACCTAAATCTTTTAGCCCAAAACTCGTATCTCCATAGCTCAAACTACGAAATAGATCTCATAGTCACGATTCTTGTGACGATACGAACCCGTGGCCATGTTTTCGTAATTTTTTCGGAGTCATATGTAATTTTTGGGTATTTTTATGTTTTTCTTGATAATCACCCTTACTAATCACTTTTTATTATCACTAGTTACTATTTCCTTTAACCCTAATTACCCCACCAACCCCTAACCATAGCAGCCTATGTGCTAAACCGACAACTTTTTAAAAGTTAGTCAAACGGTTAACTTTGTTATTAATAGCATTGACTAAGTATTAATTACATTAATAAAAAAACTAATTCTTAATTACTATATAAACACCTCCCCTTAATCCTTCTCCCTCACACAAACACCCAGGCCCGAACAAAAAACAACCCCGAACCATTTCTCGCCTTCCCTCTCGTCGCCGCCCTCCTCCCCTTCCCGTTCTCCGGCGAAGGCGCCACCCCGTACCATCGCTCCGCCTTCAACACCACCACTCGAAGCACCCCAACCACCATCGAAGCTCGCCTCCGAGCGCCGCAAAACCCCATAACCTGTGCCCCCTCTCACCACTCCTCCACCGCGTCTCCCCCTCTCCCTCCGACGTGCCACCGCCACTGCCTGGGTTCTGCCCATCCGAGATCACCTCACCGCCTTCCCGTCCTCTGGCACCCTGTCGTACGATGCCGCAGCAACCAAGCCCGTCGCCCGCCTTCCCCAAGCACCCGCCGCTCCTCGTTGCTGCTGTCACCGCCAAGAGCACCGCCTGATGCCGCCACCCGCCTCGACGCTGCGACCCCGACGCCCCCGACCGTCGGCCCCCACGACGCCGCCACCGTCACCGACGACAAGCGCACCTTTACGCCCTCGCTCTCTCTCGCAGGGAGGTAAGCACGTGTATGGGTATTTTAAAAACCAAATACATTTTTAAATACGTACGTATAGAAATACATATAGGATATACTGATAGTAATAAATTGATATTAAATCGTATAGGCCTCAGAAAATTACGAGACCAGTTCCAGAAAATCAGAAACGACGATACGGACTCATTGGTGCTAGTTTCATCGCTAAAAGGCAAGTATATCTCCCACAGTGATTTTTCAAAGGCAAAACTTAAATAAGCTAAATTCCTTTTAAAATTCGTATCTAGAGATTTTCACGTACCCTGACGTACGAGAAAAATATATGTTGTAGTACTAGTAAATACGATCATTTTGACCCCTTATAGGAAGAATTCTGACATACGGGTTGTTCTAAACAATTCTTTGAACATATGTCTTAAAAATGCTTTCTTGATTTAAAAATTGTTTTTCGCCCTTTTAAATTGTTAAAATTTGCTTAAAAATTATTTAACAATCTTGAAAAATAGCTACTAGCCTTAGAAATATTTTAAGCTAATTTAAACTTGTTTGCTTAGTTAAAATCATTTCTTGCTCATTCTCTTATCTATTTAAGTAATTTTTACGTTTTCGTTTAATTGTTGAATCGAGTCGTGAAGTCGTGAACTTTTGCAAGATTATTGTACAAATTATTGAAACACCAAGACTGAATTGACTGAATGGAAGATGGAAATTCAATAATAATGAATGGAAGATGGAATTTTAATATAATGAATGGAAGATGGAATTTCATCAATAAATAGATAGTACACATCCTCTTGACCCGACACTTGACTTGACCATGAGATTGGGGTAGTCTATGATCACAAGTGTTACGAAGTGGTTGGATGCACCCATACTAAATTACTTCCAACACATTACGTGGGTCAGATCCTTGACCGTCGCCATATCGGGACGGTGGGTACTGCCTCGGAGTTGCTCCCATCGCAGGGCGCATGTTGGTTATATCTCGTACTCTTGGACATGGACTTATCACTAGAATACACTGGTTATTAAATATTGCTCTAACCGCTTTTCTACATGTTACTACAGTTTTTCCATTAAATACTAAATTGTCACTGGTTGCTGATAGTATTGCAAATTGTTATTGAATAATGAAATTGCTGCAGGTTGCAATTGTTGAGAATACTTAAACTGTTATAACTCTTTCCTATTGAACATATTACTTGTCTTTTCAGCTTTGTTTAATTTAAAATGTCTGACATTTTGGTTTTGAGATTATCTTGCCAAGTAAACCTCGCTGGCGGACATTTCACTTTGTTGTTTTACGAAATGTCCGTCAGGTATCAATAGTGAGTTCGCTGAAGAATTTGCTGCAGGAGTCGAGCCAGTGCTCGAAGACTACGTGGAGTACCTACATGCTGAAGATTTGACGATCACCTTCGCGGTTGCTCCTTTATATTTGAAATAAATGTAATTTGTGTACTTTGTTTGTATTGGCCATACTAGGCATATGTTGTACTTTATTTTAGACGCTTTGGTATTATAATAATGTCATATGTACTATAACTTATAAGCATAAGATTATGCCATTTTATTTCACAGACGCTTAGTGTGTTTCAACCAAGGAGGAAGAAAAGAAAAAGAAAAAAGGTACACCTCCTTGTTTTAAGCACACCGCGGACCCGCTCGCGTCCTCACTCCCCGTAGAATGGAAAGCGGGACGTGGCACAAACAGCGGAATTGGTTGAGATTATTGAATGGAAAGATGAGACATCATACGCATCTAATATGATGCAAATAAACTGAATAGACTGAATGGAAGATGAAACTTCAATATAAATGAATGGAAGATGGAACTTCTATATAAATGAATAGTACACATACTTTTGACCTGGCACTTGACTTGACCCATGGGATTGGGGTAGTCTATGGTCATAAGTGTTACAGAGTGACTGGATACCCCGACCGAATACCTTCACACTTAAGGAGGTTAGAACTTGACCGTTGTCATATAGGATCGGTGAGCAGCGTTTCGGATTGGCCCCCGTAACAGGGTGTATGTTGGTCATTTCTCGTACTCTTGGACATGGACTTAGCACTAGAGTAGAATGGTTATTAATTATTGTTCTAATCTCTTCTTCTAAAGGTTGTTGACAACGTTATAGTTTTGTTATCAAATGATAAATTGTTACATGTTGCTAATAGTATTGCAAATTGCTACCATATGATTAAATTGCTGCAGGTTGCAAAATCCTGTGAATGTTTAACTATTATAATCTCTTTTAAATTAAAATTATTGGCTGTCTTTAAAGTTCAAATTGGTTCAATTTTAAATGCTTAACGTTTTGGTTTTGGAGATTATCTTGTTGAGTAAACCTTGCTGACGGACATTTCACTTTGTTGTTTTACGAAATGTCCGTCAGGTATCGATAGTGAGTTCTCTGAAGACATTGCTGCAGAAGTCCAGCCCGTGCTTGAAAAATACGTGGAGTACCTACCTGCTGAAGACTAGACGATTACCTTCGCGACTGCACCTTTAAATATTTGAAATAAAGTAATTTGTGTACTTTGTTGCTTCGGCCATACAAGGCCTATGTTGTACTTTACTTTCAGACGCTTTGGTATTGTAATAATGTCATCTATACTATTTCTTACAAGCATGCAAGATCCTGCCACTTTGTTTCACAGACGCGTTATTGTGTTAAGCCAAGGAGGAAGGAAAGAAAAAAGTACTCCTCTTTGTTTTAAGCACATCGCGAGCCCGTTCACGTCCTTGCTCCCGGTAGAATGGGAAGAGGGGGTAACAGGTTTTTGTGGTGGCCCATGCAGGTCTTGCTTATGCAAAAACTTTAAGAAATAGTTTAGACGACATTGATATCAAAGTATCTATAAATTTCTTACCGAACTTACCTTGCGATTTGTTTTGCGGCATGGCAGGTCGACCCAACATCAGAAATGCCAACGGCATCACTGATAATGACATTATAGGAATCATCAGAGAGATGTTGGAAATCCAACATCACATCCTCGAGCGTGAACCTCAACCTACTCCCCGAGGATATGCAGGAGGTAAACAATTTTGTGAGATGCGTCCTAATACGTTCTCTGGGAAGGAAGGTCCATTGGAAGCTGAAGAATGGGCGCAAAGCACTGAAGATAATTTGAGTGTTGCCCGCATCCCCAAGGCAGGATGGGTAAAGGTAGTCAGGCTCCAATTAACTGATAACGCCCGAAACTGGTGGGACACCGAGGAAACGCATATAATGCAGCCTATTGCATGGGCTACATTTCGCGAACGGTTCGACACGAAGTATTTTCCTAAGACAGCTAAAAGGGAAATTCAATAACATTTCGTCAACTTGAAGCAATAATCAATGACTGTTAACGAATACGATGCTGAGTTCTCCATGCTAAGTCGGTTCACCCAACACATGGTCGAGAATCCAGAAGATCATGCCTTCAACTTCTGCCAATGTCTGAATTTCAATATCCGAGCTTCAATTACCTCTGCCGATTTGACCAGCTATGAGAAGATAGTGGAGGCTACCTGTAACCATGAGGCTGTTGACAAACAACGTAAAGCAACCCAAGGAAAGCGTCCGATGGAACCACCAAGAAACAACGTCTGACCGATGCAGACTACCAATTTCAAGAAACCTGATGCTCCCAATAACCATCATGCGGTTCCAGCCAACAACCGAATCGCTGCTCCTCCAAACAACAATCGAACCCCAGTGATGTGCTACCATTGCAACCGATCAGGGCATCTTAAGAAGGACTGCCACCTACTATTGAACCAATGTTTGGCATGTGGATCATCGGAACACTCTATCAAAGACTGCCCTTAGTGCATCAACAAACAAGTGACTCCAACCGTGGGAGCTCCTGGATCGACATCTCGTGGACCACCCTTGCCTCCACAATAGAAGGTCTTTTAACAAGCCAGGACGAACCAGCTGAATCAGCCCAAGCGCCAAGCAGTCACCATGACTACCGAAGAAGCTGAGGCTACTGAGCCAGTAATCACATGCAACATCTAAGATCTTCCTCCCTTACTTTAACTAGATGCTCATCACTTTACTATAGACTGCTAAGTATACCTTATCATACTCTAGGTATCGTCTTAGTAGCATCTACACCAACCTTATCTCTCTTTGATTCTAGAGCCTCCCATTGCTTTCTATCACTTAAATTCGCTACAACACATTCCATTCCTGTTCACCCCCTTCCTAATTGTTGGAACAGTAATGATGTGTCATTATATTTCACATTTTATCTATAAGATTACACGTCGAAATGATTACTTATTTACATATTTTATACGCTTTTATGTTATTATTTGGAACAATATGACTTTCGGAGCGTTTATGTCCATTTCAGGGATTTGGGCGATATTGGAGCAATTTGGAGTCGATAAGACGATCGGCGATATGAGAGCACCAATGAGACTCATGATGACATATTTGAGGTGCCAAAGAAGAATACTGGAGCAAGAAAGAGACAAGAGAGAAGGTCGCTCGATCGAACTATGATGCTGCGAAGGAATCGAGTGACCCGAAGTGCTGAAAACAGGACAGTCGTTCACTATTTCTAAATCTGCTATCACCTGAGATTTTTTACTATTTTTCTGATATTTTTCCCAGGTAGTAGACTTCAAGAAGGTTCCAACGCCACCAAGAACGTGCCAATCGGAGGTCGGATGAGCACTGGAGAATTTCTACAAGTTGATGGTGAAGTGATGAAATTGTTCTTAGCAGCCGACTCGCCCGAGTAGCACTCTACTCGGCCCGAGTGGTGCACTACACGTTCAGAATGCTGTTTTTGGTGTCTGACTCGATCGAGCAGCCTCCTACTCGGCCCGAGTAAGAGCTACTCGACCGAGCAGCGCCCGGGTTGGCAGAGCGACGTATTTTGGTGTTTTGATTCTCTGTAAAACTCGGACCGAGCTGCCGAACGACTCGACCAAGCAGATTTGTGCTCGGGCCGAGTCACCGTGGGCCCATACTTTGTTCTGCGCCCGGATTTTTGTGGAGCGAGGGTTTTTGGGGGGATTTCTTCTGAGCCGCCGAGGGAACCTGGGGACTTCTGTAAGGGAGTTTTAGGGATAGTTTTATAGAGTTTTGGGGGAGATTTTTGTTTACTTTTCTAAAGAGAATTTTTAGATCCTTCTTAGACTTTTGTGGGGACGATCTTTTGGGGAGTTTGGCTATGCCCTAGGCCCATCCTTTGTATCAAGATAAGTATTTTTGTTCTTTTTAATTCTATTATTATTTCTTTGTGATTTAGTATTGTTTATCTATTCTTGATGCATGCAATGAATTCTTTGTGCGTTATTTCATCTATTGATATTGCTATGCTTGAGTAGTCTTTTCTAGGGCTAAGGGATTAGCCCATGGATCTTAGGATTTATATGCATAGTTGGGATTTTTATGGTGCCTTGGTTATAAATGGGGTTGTATTTTGGTTGATCTAGCAAGATCCCTAGGAGAATTCGTACTGAGATCGTGCCCATGGTCGGTGGAATCGATTAGCTTAAGGAATATCCTACGAATTTAATTAGGGAGTTAGTGGATTCAACTGAGGTACGTGACCATGCCCGGTTCGTGCCTTGAGGGGATCCACCGACGAACTATATAACTAATTGACGGCTACCGCCATTGCGTCAATAAGAGCCACCGAAATACCTCGAAGCTCTAACCCACGAGATTTGTACTAGCTGAGAGCATTCGAACCACGAGAGTGGTAAGATTATTGTAGATCCTAAATGCACGTATCGTGTACACTTATCGCGAGAGCGAGGTTAATGCGATACGTTAGATTCATGATGCCCAGACACATGAATTCACTTTCTAGATGCTACAATCCCCAATTAAACCAATGCAACGTAAGAGTCCCAACCTAGCGTCGACATCCGACGATCCTAGTGGCGAGCCCTAAGCCCTAATCTTTTGTATTTTATTTCTTTCTTTCTTTGTGTGGAACCCCATATTTGCGACGATGAGTGACACAACCTTCGCATCCATCACCATTACGACCCTCCACACTCCACATCCACCAATAAACTCGCAAGTCTAACTCAACCTAGGAGTCGATAGATAGTATAGCAGCGCTTCCCCGTGTTCGATACCCGCTTGTCACTATACCGTGTGCTTGCGGTAAACGACATCGTTCGGGGTTACATTCCGGACGCATCAAGTTTATGGCGCCGTTGCCGGGGAGGCGTTCCGCCTTATTATCTATTTACCACAATTAGGTTGATTAGATTGCGTTAAAAATAAAAAAAAATTCAAAATTTTTTTCCTAAAAATAAATTTTTTTCCTTTTTAAAAAAACAGAGAGAGATTTTTCCCCACCCCCGTATATTATTACTATCTTTATCTTCTTGTGCCACTGATATTTTTCTCCAGGTATTTGCCTTTGTTGATCAGGTGCTATGGCTGAGATGGCTGAGCTTATATGGACCACATATTTTTATGCGCACCTTGATAGGATTCTTGCATGGCAGGATGAGGAACTTGATGCTTCAACCTGTGAGGAGACAATGGTCCTAGAGACTCTGCAGCCACCTCATCCTTCCACGGATGCTGAGGACTATCCCACAGAGCTTATTGCTCCCATTCAGGGAGAATCTTTTACTCCCTCGCCCTTTGCTTTTGATTCCCCTTATGTATATGATGTTTTTTATGATATAGATTTTGATGACTCGTCGTGCCTTTTGCAGGATACATATACATATGATCAAGAGGTACGATGGGACGTATACGAGGAGGAGAGAGAGGAGTTAGCACCCATGGATGCTATTGAATATGATCAGGAGGTGCGATGGGATGAGTCTGACGATGATGAGGAGTGGCCAGATGAGATCCACACTCATACGCCAGAGTTGCCTGAAAAGCCAAACGACGGAAAGTTGCCTGTCGTGGTGCATGAAAACGGAGATACATTTTCAGGGAAGTGTCGTCAACTGATCTTTATCTTGAATATTTCTTTGGATGACCTTCTTTAGAAAAAATTTATTTTGGGAAAAAATTTTCCACATCAGATTGATGCGGCTCATCTCTTGCAGGGTACAGGTGGAGTCCTTGGGGAGATGCTGGGAGTCGCATTGCTGGAATCTGATGGAGCCCGTGGAGATACGCACCTGGCGGAGCCACGGAAAGTGCAGATAGAGCAGCTGCCTGCACCGGCAAAAATTCTGGATCTGCCATTTGCTACAGGTGGTACCAATCCAGTAGTGTAGAATTTTATGCTTTAAATAATCTCGAATCCTCTCGGCAGCGAGAGGACCGTATATGATTTTATATGTTTTTTCTAGTTAAATAAATTCACCCCATATGATGGCTCATTTATCTTTTGCACCCAACCCTCTACTTATCACGCATGCCCACCATTATATTTGGTGTTTATTTCGCTCTCTTCCCAATTTTTATGTGATGTTTAAGCTTGGGGGAGAGAGACCATTTTATTGAGTGCCCCCCTTTTTATCGTTGTCCTCTATTTATATCATACACACATTGAGGACAATGTGATGTTTAAGCTTGGGGGAGTGCATAGTGCACGCACTTTGCTTCATCGTGAAACACACTTCGTATTTTCCATATGAACCATGTTCACTCTTATAGTTATGTCTCATATGCTTTATTTTCTATGAAATATCGTGGATTTATTTTTTTATGAACTCTGATATCTGTTAGATTAGAGTTTAATTCCTTGATTAGTGAATCTTTGTTAATATGCTTTTTCATAGTTGAATCCATAGTTTCACAACCATATTCTCGAAACAGTTAAGTTAAAAATGAATGAATCAAATCTGAAAATTATTTGACTCCTGTGTGATTTGCTTGATAATTTTATTGCTTCATGGATGTTTAATGATTCAAAGAGATAGGATAACCCCACGACAACTAAAGTAGTGATTATTAGGATTCCTGAAACCGAGCCATGTCTAGATTCTATGCTTTTTCTTTTTCTTTTGAAAATAGCCAATAAATGATCTTTGATCATGCTTTGCATTCCATCACGTTTACGCGAGTTTGCAAAAATCCCAAAAATACAAAAATCAAACAAATATCTTGAATAAAAGGCCCTAGGGGTTCTTCGTAACCTAATGCCCTAAGACCGTCTGGTCTGGGATGCATAGGCCGCTTCTTGTATATATTGAGTTATCTCGTGTATACAAGGAAAGAAAAATGCATATGAGATATTCATATAGCCAAAAACAATATAAAACTACAAAAATCCCATATCCTTATCCCCATTTCTATATAGAACTAAGACATGGCAAAGTTGATGGGTTCTAGGAGTCTTGAAATGGTCGTAGTGTGGTGATGCCTTACCTTGATTGGATTTGCTAAATTCATTCCATGAAGTATATCAAAATACCGCGCATGCTTGAAAATGTTTGATCATGACATATTATACTGCTTAGAGAATGAGTTGTGAACTTTGGATTCATCTCTATGAACTTAGTATATTGCATGATAAACTATGATATGATATAACTCTAATCTCTTTTTTATTGCTTATCAAATTCGTTACATTTATTGAAATCCACGTTATTTTAATTTGAGCAAGATTTAATTATTTGAGGTGTATATGTGTTCTAATTTCATATTGATGTGCGTTCACGAGATCTTGCATCTTGGGTTCCTATATTTTCTGAATTTAAGATTGAACCCCTTGCCTCCATTACACATCACCGCCTCACATCTCCATTGTACACATCTCCCGTGTTCGCTTCTTACTAGTCTTCCTCGAGGACGAGTAAGAGGTAAGCTTGGGGGGATTTTGATGTGTCATTATATTCCACATTTTATCTATAAGATTACACGTTGAAATGATTGCTTATTTACATATTTTATACGCTTTTGTGGTATTATTTGGAACAATATGACTTTCGGAGCGTTTATGTCCATTTCAGGGATTTAGGCGATATTGGAGAAATTTGGAGTCGATAAGACGATCGGCGATGTGAGAGCACCAATGAGACTCATGATGACATGTTTGAGGTACCAAAGAAGAATACTAGAGTAAGGAAGAGGCAAGAGAGAAGGTCGCTCGATCGAACTATGATGCGGCAAAGGAATCGAGTGACCCAAAGTGCTGAAAACAGGACAGTCATTCACTATTTCTAAATCTTCTATCACCTGGAATTTTTCTTTCTGATATTTTTCGCAGGTAGTAGACTTCAATACGGTTCCAACACCACCAAGAACGCACCAATCTGAGGTCGGATGAGCCCTGGGGAATTTCTGCAAGTTGATGGTGCAGTGCTGAAATTGTTCTCAGCAGCCGACTCGGCCGAGTAGCACTCTACTCGGCCCGAGTCGTGCACTACACGTTCAGAATGCTGTTTTTTGTGTCTGACTCGACTGAGCAGCCTCCTACTCGGCCCGAATAGGAGCTTCTCGATCGAGCAGAACCCAGGTTGGCAGAGCGACGTATTTTGGTGTTTTGATTCTCTGAAAAACTGGAACGAGCAGCCTCCTACTCGGCCCGAGCTGCCGAACGACTCGACCGAGCAACTTTGTGCTCGGGCCGAGTCACCGTGGGCCCATATTTTGTTCTGCACCCGGATTTTTGTGGAGCGAGGGTTTTAGGGGGGATTTCTTCTGAGCTGTCGGGGGGAACCTGGGGACTTCTGTAAGGGAGTTTTATGGATAGTTTTAGAGAGTTTTGGGGGAGATTTTTGTTTACTTTTCTAAAGAAAATTTTTAGATCCTTCTTAGACTTTTGTGGAGACGATCTTTTGGGGGGTGTGGCTATGCCCTAGGCCCATCCTTTGTATCAAGATATGTATTTTTGCTCTTTTTAATTCTATTATTATTTCTTTGTGATTTAGTATTGTTTATCAATTCTTGATGCATGCAATGAATTCTTTATGCGTTATTTCATCTATTGATATCGCTATGCTTGAGTAGTCTTTTCTAGGGCTAAGGGATTAGCCCATGGATCTTAGGATTTATATGCATAGTTGGGATTTTTATGGTGCGTTGGTTATAAATGGGGTTGTATTTTGGTTGATCTAGCAAGATCCCTAGGAGAATTCGTACTGAGATCGTGCCCATGGTCGGTGGAATCGATTAGCTTAAGGAATATCCTATGGATTTAATTAGGGAGTTAGTGGATTCAACCGAGGTACGTGACCATGCCCGGCTTGTGCCTTGAGGGGATCCACCAACGAACTATATAACTAATTGACGGCTACCGTCATTGCGTCAATAAGAGCCACCGAAATACCTAGAAGCTCTAACCCACGAGAGTGGTACGAGCTGAGAGCATTCGAACCACGTGAGTGGTAAGATTATTATAGATCCTTAATGCACGTATCGTGTGCGCTTATCGCGAGAGCGAGGTTAATGCGATACGTTGGATTCATGATGCCCAGACACATGAATTCACTTTCCAGATGCTACAATCCCCAATTAAACCAATGTAACGTAAGAGTCCCAACCTAGCGTCGACATCCGATGATCCTAGTGGCGAGCCCTAAGCCCTAATCTTTTGTATTTTATTTCTTTCTTTCTTTGTGTGGAACCCCATATTTACGACGTTGAGTGACACAACCTTCGCATCCATCACCATTACGACCCTCCACACTCCACATCCACCAATAAACCCGCAAGTCTAACTCAACCTAGGAGTCGATAGGTAGTATAGCACCGCTTCCCCGTGTTTGATACCCGCTTGCCATTATACCGTGCGCTTGCGGTAAACGACATCGTTCGGGGTTACATTCCGGACGCATCAAGTAACACCGTGAATGGCATAGTGAAGACTTCAGGTGGTTGTCGATCATTCCCTCTGGTGATATATTGATGCGAGCTCTTCGCTGACTTCATGATAATCGACATACCAAACTTTGATGATGTATTCGGAGTGGATTGGTTAGAAACTTTTTACGCTACCATCGATTGTCACAAAAATAAGGTAGTGTTCGAAATTTTCGACCATCCAGTGTTCGAATTTACGAGCGGAAGCCGTTCGCTTGGACATATTCAATTTCGGGCCAAGCCTGTGGAGATGATAAAGGCATCTATGCTAGCTGAACATGAGAAGCCCAGAGTAGTTTCGACGACGTATTCCCTGAAGAAATTTCAAGATTACCACCCAATCGAGCTCTCAAATTCACCATTGATTTGATGCCTACCACTTCAACCTATCTCCAAATCTCCTTATCGCATGGTGCCAGTAGAATTGGAGGAACTTCGTACTCAATTGGATGACCTATTGTAGAAATGATGGATACATCCTAGCGTATCTCCTTGGGGTGCACCAGTCTTATTGGTCAAGAAGAAGGATGGCTCGAGAAGGATGTGTGTGGACTATCGAGAGCTGAACACAGTCACTGTGAAGAACAAGTATCCATTACCGTGCATCGGCGACATCTTCGACCAACTTGGTGGATCTCGAGTCTTCGCCAAGCTTGATCTCCGAAGTGGATACCATCAAGTGAAGGCCAAGAAGGACGACATATCTAAGACCGCTTTTCGAACCAAGTATGGACACTACGAATTTGCGGTTATGCCCTTTGCCGTGACCAATATGCCAGCAGTTTTCATAAACATCATGAACCTCATCTTCTATGAGTTCTTGGATAAATTCATAGTGATCTGTATTGATGACATTCTGGTCTATTTGAAAAGCGAGGAGGATCATGCTGAGCACCTATGGATCGTATTAAAGACTCTGCATCGTCATCAACTCTATGCCAAATACATCAAATGTGAATTTTGGTTTGCCCGCATTTCTTGGGCATGTGATATCTGGAGATGGTATTTTGGTCGATCCAGAGAAGGTCGCATTTGCTAGAAATTGGCCAACCCCTCGGTCAGTTTCGGACATCCAAAGTTTTCTTGGATTGGCTGGCTACTACCGCCGATTCTTTCAAGACTTCTCCAAGATTGTTGAGCCCATGACTCGCCTGACGAGGAAGGACGTCAAGTTCATTTGGTTTGAAACTTGTGAACAAGCTTTCGAAGGATTGAAGACGAAGCTGATAACTGCACCAGTTTTGACCATACCAGACATAACTGGGGGATTTGAAGTATATTGTGACGCAGCTGGCAAGGGTCTCGGATGCGTACAATATTAACATGGTCATGTTGTGGCGTATGCTTCCTGACAACTGAAGACTAATGAGAAGAAATATCCGACTCATGATCTGGAGTTAGCCGCAGTCATTTTTGCTCTGAAGATTTGGAGACATTTTCTACTGGGCGAGCAAGTGAAGATCTTCACCGACCACAAAAGTTTGAAGTATATCTTCACGCAAAGTTGTAATTTTTGTTCGTAAACCGTTTGGAAGATGGAGTAGTTAGGGGATGTGATTTGTGTTATCTTGGTTGAATATCCTTGTGCTAAACCGTTAAACGTTGTTAAAGTTGTAATCTTTGTTCGTACATCATCTTTTTCATCTTCCAAAAGAAGTGATTGAGTTGATGATCGCCCCAAAAGGGTGAGTTTTGATCTCCCCAAAAGGGAGTTTCATACCGTAGTTTTGATCTCTCCAAAAGAGAGTTTCATATCGTATTATAACTTTAGCGACGATCTTATTGAATATTTTGCTTGAACCCCCAAAAGGGCATCTTCCGATGAATTGCTCCCAAAAGGAGAATTCATTGATTTATATTGGGTATTTTCCGATGAATTGCTCCCAAAAGGAGAATTCATTGCGTTATACTTGTCAACCAAATTAATACGAATCATTGATCCTAACGAACCCATACAATGTGCATACTTTTTGTCGATACTTTCTTATACAACTTTTCTTTGTTCGCATTGTTCACCACCATTAAAATCATCACATCGCCATCATTATTGAAGTGGTTAGTTTCTTTTCGTAGGCTTTCTATTTGATTTGAATTGTGGTTGCAACAGATTTCTTCCCGTGGATTCGACATCTGGACTCCCAGATTTTACTACTTGTACGGACTCTTGCGCTTGAGAGAGCGCGCCTTTTCGGAGCCCACCAAGTTTTTGGCGCCGTTGCCGGGGAGGAATGGTTTGTGACTACGGTTTATTTCATTTAGAGGACCTTCGGTGAGATCTTTCCACTTTACTGTACATAAACTTTTTTTTATTATTTTATTTTAATTTTAAAAAAATGGAATATATGAACTTCTATTGCACAAACAATCTGTATGATGCAAGGTATGCTAATGCACACAAACATAGAATGGAGAAGCTCAAAATTGTTAATTTTAATCAAACTGACTGTGAAACTTTCTTTCAGGCCTGGAGGAGGTTCACAGACATTATATCGAGCTATCCGCAGCATGGGTACACAAATGAAGAGCTTATGGCGTCCTTCCTAGATGGACTATGACCACAGCTGCAGGAATTCTTGGGAGGCATGACGCCGACAGAGGCGTGGGAATTCATGGAGTCTCTGCAAGAAATTGAAGAAACCATGAAAGAGATTTCAGAGTGCGATTCAATGGAGCCTTCGTGCCTTGATCAAGAAGAGCAAAGTGTAGACGTACCTTTGCAATACTTGAAAGAGGAAGCTTACCTGATTATTCAGACACAGGAGGCCACATCCCTTCAATTCCAGGAGAATTTCCTTGCTCGGAGCCGGCAGATTCAAAAATCTATTGAAGATCTTAATTTGATTGCCACTTGCGTAGAAGAAGGTAATGCTTTTGAAACTCAATTTAAAGAATCTAATACGAGTTTATCTTCTATTGCAGGAAAATCGAGCAAGCCATGTCACGTTGAGGACACGAATATAAATATACACATGGCAGAAAGTGTGTGCAAAAGAGAGGACGAGCTAGCAATTTTGGATGAACGAGAGGAGGAGACAGCTAGGGACAAGGGTTTTGAGATTATCGCCATGGAGTTAGAACCATGCCCTCCTCCAGTTTTGTCCCAAAATCATTTATCCCTCTCCCCAACGATCGAGCATCGTACAGAGAGTAGTGCAAATATTTCAGGGAGTAGTCGTCAACTTGCTTTAATTCATTTCACTTATTTTGATGACTACGTTTAGAATAATTTTATTGAAAGGAATCTTAAATTAATTTGGACTGACATAACTCATCTCCCGCAGGACATTGGCAAACAGCTTATAGAGCTGCTTGGAGTTGTGTTGCTGGGGTCCAAATTAGTTTTTGGAGGAAGAATATGTAATGCCCTACAAGCTACTGCACAAGTACTATAGGGGGGATGAATAGTACTTTAAAAATAACGAGGAGTATAATTCCTAATTATAATGCAAACAACTACCAAATCAATTTACGGAAGCTTAAATTGAAGACAACAACAAAATTAACAATGCTAACAAACGATATTACTGGGTTCGGATCCACCCAAGTCTCCCCGACTTGTTCCCGGTGATACTACGTCCCAACCACCCGGATCCCCTCCGGATACTTGAGTTAGAAACCCTAACTCAAGATTTCCACTATGAAATACTTGTGAAAAACCTCCACAAGTCAAATCATACAAAATGTAATTTGTGACTCCCACAACCCGGGATCACAATCACACTCTCACAACCGAGAGTGAAACTTACAATTCAAATATGAAATGAAATAAGAAAACTTCTTACCGACAAAATACATATGCCTTGAGTAATGCTTACGAATTAGGGCAAGGATGATTTTGAGGAAGAAGAAGTGGCACCAAACCCTAGCTCAAAGATGTAGATCAGCGATGGAGAGATATGGGGATGTTGGTGACCTAGAATCAAGCACTTGGCTTGGAAGGCTTCACACTCAATGAATCTCTCTTTGGAAGTAAGAGCTAGGAGAGATTATTGAATGGAAAGAATGAGCTTTGAATGAGCTTGGAATGATTTCTCTTGATCTCTAAACTTTCAATAATATCAGCCTTGGCAGCAATGAATGCAGCCCATCAAGTATATATAGGTTAGAGGAGAGAGAGAAAGAAATTCGAGTCATTAAATGCTCCAACGGCTCTTTTCTGAACCCAACTAGTCGGTCAAAGAACAACCACCAATCGACTAGTTCATCAACTAGTCGGTCTGTCAATTAACGTATACCGACTAATGAGTGAACAGAGAAAAGATCATAGCACAGACTAAAAGAACTAGTCGGTCTAAGAAAAGTAGCTGACCGACTAGTTTCACAACTAGTCGGTCGGTTAAACAACGTAGACCGACTAACAGATAAAACTGAAGTCTGAGCAGGAAATAGACTTAGTTGGTCCAAGAACAAATGTTGACCGACTAATTCACCAACTAGTCGGTCGCCAAATGAGCATAGACCGACTAACGATAAACAGTAAGTTAGGTGAAAAATTGGCATGTACAGTAAAACTAAAGTAGTCGGTCCAAGAAGGAAAGTTGACCGACTAGTTCATCAACTAGTCGGCCGATCAATGAACACAGACCGACTAATGATAAACAGTAGCTTAGGCTCAAATGTGCATGTACATGGAAAGCTCAACTAGTCGGTCACAGAAGCATCACTGACCGACTAGTTCACAAACTAGTCGGTCGGTGAGTCAACTTTGACCGACTAACTGTAAAGAGTAAAGAGCTTGGAAATGACTGAGAAGAACTAGTCGGTCCAAGAAGCTTTGCCGACCGACTAGATCACCATCTGTCGGTCAGTTCTTCTTCTTGAACCAACTAACATGCACAAGAAGTCCCGAATCGAAGCGCGAAGCTTCGGGAAGGATTGTATGGACTTCTACTAAGATCCTAGAGCTAAGATATGAGCGTTATGAAGAATTAAACCGTAAGACCTACTCAAGGCTTAACATTCTACGAAAGAAGCTTAAAGACTATAAATAAAACTTGACGATACCGTCTTCAATAGCTTCAATTGAATCTTGATGACTTCTAAATTGGTCCATAAGCTTCAACGAAGCTTTAGGCATACGATCACGTGCTTTGAGAAGTCTTGAGACGTCGTAATTGATATTCATGTGAATTTGGCGACGATCTCCATAATTGCGCTCACAAAGTGTTAGTTCACGATATATTTATGTTTGTTCATCATCCAAAACCAAATCCGGGGAGTCCAATATCCAACATTCTCCCCCTTTTTGGTGATGACAAACCAACATAAATAATAATCAAAAATAATAATTCAAATGAAATTTACTTACTCCCCCTGCATTGATGACACGTTAATTCCAATTTAAACAAAAATAATACGCAACAAGCAGACGAGTTAAGTATATAAAATGAGAATCGATTATTGAAATATTGAAATACCAAATGAAGGTTATTGAAATATCGGATTTGAAAATCCATTTATATATCTTAACTCCCCCTGAATCTAACACATCAAGTTAGATTCTTGGAATAATGCTTTAAATTTTCATTTGGCACATCGTTATTATTATATCTCCCCCCCTTTGGCATAAGCAAAAAGAGCGGGAGGAGAACACCGACAACAACAATGGCCTCAAATAAAAAGCACGGGAGTCGTAGAATACGACGATGGTTCAAGTGACACCAAAGAGAAAAATACGAATAAAATCAAGGCGTGTCAATGAAACCATAGTCGATAATCGTAAAACGAAATCATCAAAACTCAAATCATTTTTACGGATTGAGTTATGGAATATACTCTCCAATATCAACATTCTTGGTTAATTTAGTGCATGGAAAACAATTCTACGTTTCCATAGAAGAAATTTCTATTCAACCAAGTTAATATCGTCGAGCGACGAAATCAAACAGCAGAGGCAAAAAAATTATAAATTGTGCACAATAGAGTGAAATGTCAAGTGCGATGTATATATATGTATAATATGAACCAGAGTACATCACCGACATACAAAACATCGATCCACCGATCGGTGCACAAAATACATCATCATATCACAGATATCGGAGTGTCAAAAAAAATATACACCATCATCAAAAGTATCAAAATGATCCAAAATACATCATCAACAAGATCATAAAAGTACATCAAAAAGATCCAAAATACATAGCCACCCACACTATCCTACCCAACATCTCTCACAACTAGATATGTCATCCAATGAGTATCGGGAGAGGCCTCAAAGAAACTCAAGAGGCAGTGTGAGGATCAGAAGCAACTGCAGGCTCAGCAGGAGCAGAGGTGGTGACTGGATCAGCAGGAATGTCCGGAATGTCAGCAGGAGCGACGGCAGAAGTGGCAATCTCTGGAGCAGCAACAGCAGTGGCCTTAGGAGCACCAGTCAGAGTATCCACCGCAGGAGCGGTGGCAACAGGTGTGCTCTCGGGGGCACCAGCAGACGAAGCAGTAACAGCAGCACCAGAAGAGGAAGCACCAGCAGCAGCAGTACCAGGAGTGCCCTCGGGGGCACGAGTGGAAGCACGACAAAGCTCCTCAACGTCCTCCTCAGCCAACTCATCCAACTCCTCATCCTCAGAAACAGAAGGAGGAAGCTGAACACCCATCAGACTCGCCATACGGTAAACTACCTCCTCAGTACGAGCCAAACGAGACTCGTGACGACGAAGTAACCGAACGACATCATCAAGGGTGGCAGAGGGAGCAGCAGAGGCAGAGGCAGAGGCAGACGCTGAAGGTGCCGTCCTCTGAACGTGACGAAGCACCGCAAGAGATTTCTTGATGGCCGTCGCATTCAGGGGAGGACCAAGGGGACGCTCATCGTCACGAGGCAAGGGGACACGGAAGTGACGGAAAACAAGGGCCAACAAGCACGGAAATGGGATGTGAGCCGATTTAGAGGACTTGCGAATACACTCGAAAGAATCAATCTTATCGAGTATAATGCGAGCCCAATTAATCGAGCTCCCCATGAATATGGCATAGATCAGCTTCAGAAAGGGCTGGGACGGTAAAGATGAGGAGCCGTACTTTGGAAGCAAGCACGACTTCATAATCAGATTGAGGACCCATGCATTCGGTTTGAAAGATTTAGATGGCACGCCAATCATGGCGGGAGGAATCTGATGGAAAATCTCAGAAAGGACGGTCTGATCAAGGGAAGAAATATCGTCAACAGAGATGTCAGAGGGGAGGAGGCCAGACGAAGAGATACCCAAAATCTCTCCTAAGATTTCTGCTGTGAGGACTATAGGAGTCCCCAAAACAGTCGTCTCAACAGAGTGGGTCTCATCGTACTGGCCCCGGATCCTATTGGCGTAGAATAGCTTCACTAAACGAGGGTACGGGTGAGGATTCGCCTTCGGGTCATATCGAAGGTAATCGAGAAGACCCGAGGATGAAAGAAGATCAGCTAACCCTATGAAGTCACTGAACTGGACGAAATGCTCCAGAAGCAGCGGGCAATGTTCGATACGGTTGTAAGCTGCGAGACACAAAGGGTCGTCGCGACACAACGAGATATCGACACCGCCAACCGGCATCGGAGCCTTTCCCTTAGGCTTACGGGTAGACGTACGAGGTCGGGAGCTAGACTCAGGATGGGTAGGAGGAGTGGGTTCCCTATGAGTCTCAGGCTCGGGGATATACTCTGTGTCAGAATCCGAAGCACCGGGAGGAGTGGGAGCATGGAAAATAACTGGCTTGGGCTTGGGCTGAGATTTGGCTCGGGGTTTCGCAGTCGTCGTCCTCTTACGCTTAAGAGGAGGCGAAGACGAAGAGGGTTGGGTGGTCTTAGCACGGTGTTTTGGAGGGGTTCGCCTAGGTTGATCGGGGTCCGTAGGGGTTGGTTCTACGGTCATCGGCGAGGGGCTAGATGGAGTGATCGGGATACGTGTACGGGCCATAATCGAGGCACGACACGACGCAAGGAAGATCAAATCAAAGAAACCCTAGAAGGCCGGAACCCTAGCAAACCCTAGGATGAAATTAACAGTAAACCTAACCCTAGAGCTGAAACCGAACCCTAGATAGGAGAGGGAGGGAGAGGGGTTACCCTAGGAGGAAGATCGACGGCCGGCGACGGCGAGGTCGGTCGAAAAAGGGCCGGAAGTCGAAGGGTCAGCGAGGGGTCGGGGGTTTTGCTGAGGGAGAGATGCGGTTTCAATCGATTAGAATGAGAAAGAACCGACTAAAACAAGATTAAGTCGGTCGGGAGCTCAAAAGACTAAACAGTCCCTGGCACAACTAATCGGTCACAGTTCAAGCACTGACCGACTAGATCACGATCTAGTCGGTCGGTCAATGAGCTTGAACCGACTAGCTGCAAACAGTGGCTGAACCCAAAGTTAACTGACAAGAATTAGTCGGTCTGTGTTCATTTACTGACCGACTAGATTTCAATCTAGTCGATCGGTCACTGAACATGAACCGACTAAAGAGTTAAGCTGGAGAGGAAACTCAAAAAGCTTGAGTTAGTCAGTCTAAGTTCTTCTACTAACCGACTAGATGGGAATCTAGTCGGTTGGTGGTTAAACTAAAACCGACTAAATGAGTCCAAAAGTTAATCAAGTTCTCTCCTAAACACACTTGGACGATACATCGCAATCCTCTCAAATATCATCTAAACTACCCCATTAAACATCGAAATCTCAAATACGACATTCAAACATGAATTCGAGTAAAAATTCAAAATATCACATAAAATCCCGAAAAATCCAATAAGTCTAGCATGAATGAAATATTGCGAAATATAATAGCATGCAAGATTATTGAATGAAACATGAATCCTATATCTCGGATTCACCCATAATCCCCAATTCTCGACACAACCGCACAAAGGAGTCCTCCTTTAGGGGTTTCGTGAAAATATCGGCGATTTGCTTTTAGGTTTCAACGTACACTAAAATGATGTCCTTTTTAGCAACATGATCATCTAAAAAGTGGTGTCGGACATCTATGTGTTTCGAACGGGAATGGTGTACCGGGTTCTTGGAAAGACATATTGCACTTTGGTTGTCAACCATGATAGGGCAAGTATCACAATTTATACCAAAGTCTTTAAGTGTGTGTCTCATCCAAAGAACTTGAGCACACGCGGCACCGGCGGCAATATATTCCGCCTCGGTGGTTGAAAGTGATACGGAATTTTGCTTCTTGGAAAACCAAGAGACAAGGGAATTTCCTATAAAATGGCCAGTGCCACTAGTACTTTTCCTGTCGGATTTGCATCCCGCATAATCGGCATCACTATATGAGATTAACTCATATGTGCTAGATTTCGAATAAAGTAATCCAAAATCTAAAGTGTAACTTAGATAGCGAAAAATACGTTTTACCGCTACTAAGTGAGACTCCTTAGGTTGAGACTGATAACGAGCACATACGCATACGGCAAACATAATATCGGGCTTACTTGCGATAAGATAAAGTAAACTACCTATCATACCTCGATATAGACGAATGTCTACATCCTTACCGCCCGTATCCTTGTCAAGATGCGTAGTCGTGCTCATTGGAGTCTTTTTCCCGGAGGCACTCTCCATTCCAAATCGCTTTAGCAACTCCACCGTATACTTCGTTTGGTGGATGAAGATTGCATCGTCCATTTGGCGAATTTAGAGACCTAAGAAATATTTGAGCTCACCCATGTGGCTCATCTCAAATTGTTCCTTCATAACATTAGAAAACTCTTCGCAAAGAGCAAAGTTAGTAGCACCGAAAATGATATCATCAACATATATTTGAACTAAAATTATATCATTATTCGAATGCTTAACAAAAAGTGTAGAATCGGCTTCTCCCATTTTAAAATTCAAATCCAAAAGAAAATTCTTTAGGCGATCATACCAAGCTCGAGGAGCTTGTCTCAAACCGTAAAGTGCTTTCTTTAGTTTAAAAACATGATTTGGAAATTTTTCATTTATGAAGCCCGGAGGTTGAGAAACGTAAACTTCCTCAACGACATCTCTGTTTAAAAATGCACTTTTAACATCCATTTGAAATAATTTAAAATCTTTATGGCATGCAAAAGACAATAATAATCTAATTGATTCTAATCTAGCTACCGGAGCGAAGGATTCTTCGAAATCAATACCTTCCTCTTGACGGTAGCCTTGAGCAACTAATCGAGCTTTCTTCCGGACGACGACTTGGTTTTCGTCGGTTTTGTTCTTGAAGATCCACTTTGTCCCTATGACAGTGTGGTTCTTCGATGGCAATGGAACAAGCTCCCAAACTTCATTCCTCTCGAATTGAATGAGTTCCTCCTCCATGGCTAAGATCCAAGCGCTATCTTCGCATGCTTCATTAACATTCTTTGGCTCTATCGAGGAGGCAAAGGCACAATAAGCGAATTAGTTCACTTGCGATCTCGTCTTGACACTATCATGGATATTGCCAATGACTTGCTCATGAGGATGGTCACGAACGGTATGAAGCCGTTTGGGAATACCTTGGTCACTAGGAACATTCTCAACAACTTCATTAGTTGGGTTAGTCTCAATAGAATCAATAGAATCATTAGACTTAGAATTATCAAAAGAATCACATAAAACATCCATAGAATCATCATCATTTGAAATTCTAGAAGTAGTAAAATTCTCATTAAAAGAGACATGTAGTGATTCCTCGATCGTAGAGGATCTTTTGTCGTATATCCGGTAGGCTTTGCTACGTGAGGAATACCCAACAAATATCCCCTCATCCGATCTCGGATCAAACTTGTCCAAATTTTCATAAGTGTTTTTAATAAAACATTTTGCACCGAAAACACGAAAATGTTTCACTTGAGGCAACCTACCAAACAACAATTCATAACAAGTTTGTTTAGTGCCGGGCCTCAAAAGTATTCTATTAAACACATAGCAAGCGCTGTGTACCGCTTCCGCCCAAAATTGATGGCCAAGATGGCTATCATCGAGCATAGTGCGAGCACACTCAACAAGCATTCTATTCTTCCTCTCAACAACACCATTTTGAGGGGGTGCGCGAGGGAAAGAAAACGTGTGAGTAATTCCAAGATCATCACAAAAATTTGAGAAAGACTCATTCTCAAATTCACCCCCATGATCACTACGAATGGTGACAATGGTGGTTCCGATGAGATTTTGTACTTTCTTCACAAATGTTGTGAAGTTTTCAAAAGCTTCATTTTTATTACATAAGAAAAATACCCATGTAAATCTCGAATAATCATCTACGATGACAAGTCCATATCTTGCATTTCCTAAGGAAGCAACTCTAGTTGGCCCAAATAAGTCTAGATGTAATAGCTCTAGTGGCCGTTTAGTAGAAATACTTTTCTTAGGTTTAAATGAAGATTTAGGAAGCTTTCCACGTTGACAAGAATCACAAAAACTTTTCTTTTCAAAAACGAGCTTCGGAAAACCTTTAATGGAATTTAATTTTAAAAGCTTATAAAGTGTTCCAAAGTTCACATGTCCAAAGCGTCGATGCCATAAGTGTTGTTCACTTGTGTTGGCAACGAGACATTGTTCATAAGACTTAGGAAGATCCAAAATATAAATATCTTTATGACGTGTGCCGGAAAATAATAAATTATTATTATCATTTGAAATATGACATAATCCTTTCGCAAAGCTAACTTTGTAACCTTTGTCACAAAGTTGGCTTATTGAAATAAGATTATGATTTAAACCATTAACTAGATAAACATCACTAATTAAGGGTTTAGATGGGTTACCCACTTTACCAACACCGACAATGGTTCCGCTCTCGTTGCCTCCAAAGACTACCCGGTTCCCATTAGCAATGGGCACCACTCCGGAAAGCAATTGAGCATCACCCGTCATGTGTTTTGAACACCCGCTATCGAGTATTCAATTCCCCTTGGAGCTAAATTTAAATTTGTTGCTCCTTTTCTTTTTCTTTTCCTTGAGTACCTAAAGATAGAGAATTTCATATCATGGTACCCAAGGTCATTGGGTCCAAAAGATTATACCTTTGGAAGCCAAGTCCAATTGGACTTAGACTTCCCCACATAATTTCTACTATGCACAACATCCGAAAAATAAGCATTCATATACACTTGTTTTTCATCCATGCTTGTGTCCTTTGGGCTCCAAATAGTGAAAATCTTGGGAGCCCTCATCCTATTGGGTGCATGCATGCGTTGTTGATTTCTACGTGATGCATGTTGTGGATAGGCATAAGGAACATGATGGAATGGTGCAAGCGGATAATTATTCATATGATGTTATGGGTGAACATATGCATGTGTGGGAACACGTGCGTGAGGGTGTCTCACATGGTGTACACGTGCCCGTGAATGTGTTGCATAAAAATCATCATATGTGTGAGCCGGTGGAGTAGGACGTGTGTTCCTACGTGGCATAGTATTGGTGTACATATAAGCATGTCCCTTCTTTGGAGGTCCACCCAAAGTGGGTTTCTTTCCGAAAGAGGGTGTGGACGAGGTGGAAGCACCATTGGTAGAAGAACTACCAATAGAGTGTTTGCTACCACTCGTTGAGTCACCGGAAGTTGGCCTAACAAAAGTAGTGGCCGATATGGATGAACATCCCATCGTATACCCCAAGCCAATGTGGTGATTGGCCGGAAGTAAGTCACTTAGGATTATATCCAAATGGTCCTTACCCTTATTGAATTTATTAATTCGGCCTAATATGTTCTCATATTTCTCGGTGAGAGAACGCATAGAAGTATCCAAGTTGGATACTTGCGATGTGAGCACATAAACACGAGATTTAAGATTCTCGTTCTCAATACTCAAAGTCGAGTTTTGAGAAGTCAAATCCGCTATCTTGTGATCCTCCGGATCTTCAATGCTAACATGTTCAAGTTTAGATTTGAGATTAACAAACTCATTTCTTAACTCTTCAACAACGGTGTCGTTGTTGGTGATGATAGTCTTAGGCGAGGTTTGAATGCTAGCTAGGTCATCTTTTACTTTAGTATATCTATTTACTAATTTAGTGTATTTAGACCATAATTGAGAGTTAGCATTTCTAAGATCATCCATAGTTACCTCATCGCCTTCGTCGTCACTATCATCGGAAGAGGAGGATCCTTGATCATGCTCCTCTCTTGCCATGAAGCACATGTGCGCTTGCTCCACTTGCTCATCGTCTGACTCTCCGCTTGAGGAATCCTCGGAGTCGGTGAATGTTTCTCTGACAAGTCCCTTTTTGTTTCCTTTCTTGTACTTCTTGGACTTATCGAATTTCGGTGCCTTCCACTTCTCCTTTTGCTTGTTGAGAGGACACTCCGCTTTCATGTGTCTTGGCTTATTGCACTTGAAACACAAAGGAGAGGAGGAGGCGTTAGAAGAACCAAATTTAGCTTTGTTCTTATAGTTACCTTTTCGGAAGAAACGGTTGAACTTCTTGGCCATGAGTGCCATGGACTCCAAGTCCAACTCGTTTTCCGAGTCTTCATCATCGGTTGATGTGGATGTGGATGGAGCGGCCTTAAAAGCAATAGCCTTCTTATTTGGCTCGTCTTGCTTTAGGTAGGACTTCATCTTTTCCTGCAATTTTAGCTTGCTATCCTTACGTACCTCGTATGACATTAAAGTACCCATTAGTTGAACTACGGTGTACTTATTCATATCATTACCTTCCTCGATGGCGAAGGTACGCTTTTCCCAAGAAGAAGGAAGTCCTTCGATAAGCTTCGAACACTTCTCCTTTTGGGTGTAGGATTTGCCGAGAGCCTCTAACTCGTTTATGATGTCGACGAAGCGAGCGTAATACTCCTTCATCTTCTCACCCTGTTGCATATGAAACATTTCGTAATCTTTGTTAACAACTACGAGTTTAGAGTCTCTTACCCTACTCGTCCCTTCATGTAGTATGAGGAGGGAGTTCCAAATTTGATATGCACTCTTACATGTGCATATCTTATTGAAGTCCTCGGGCTCCAATGCGCATTGCAAGGCGTTCATTGCCTTGGCATTGCTTACCTCCGCGGCGACCTCCGCGGTTGTACATTTCACAAAGTCTTCTTCGGCGGGCTCGACGTATTCCTTCATCGTGGTCCTCCATAGAGATGCACTCCGGAGGAAGGTTTCCATCCGGCATTTCCAGTACCCGTAATTGGTACCGTTGAAGAATGGAGGCCTCGTCGAGGAATGTCCTTCCATCACCGAAGATGCTCCTTCACGGTTCCTGAAGGTGCCATAGTCGGAAGGTGGACGAACGGCCTTGTTGTCGTTGGCAGACATAGCTAAGTATCTGGCTCTGATACCAAATGTAATGCCCTACAAGCTACTGCACAAGTACTAGAGGGGGGGTGAATAGTACTTTAAAAATAACGAGGAGTATAATTCCTAATTATAATGCAAACAACTACCAAATCAATTTGCGGAAGCTTAAATTGAAGACAACAACAAAATTAACAATGCTAACAAACGATATTACTGGGTTCGGATCCACCCAAGTCTCCCCGACTTGTTCACGGTGATCCTACGTCCCAACCACTCGGATCCCCTCCGGATACTTGAGTTAGAAACCCTAACTCAAGATTTCCACTATGAAATACTTATGAAAAACCTCCACAAGTCAAATCATACAAAATGTAATTTGTGACTCCCACAACCCGGGATCACAATTACACTCTCACAACCGAGAGTGAAACTTACAATTCAAATATGAAATGAAATAAGAAAACTTCTTACCGACAAAATACCTATGCCTTGAGTAATGCTTACGAATTAGGGCAAGGATGATTTTGAGGAAGAAGAAGTGGCACCAAACCCTAGCTCAAAGATGTAGATCAGCGATGGAGAGCTATGGGGATGTTGGTGACCTAGAATCAAGCACTTGGCTTGGAAGGCTTCACACTCAATGAATCTCTCTTTGGAAATAAGAGTTAGGAGAGATTATTGAATGGAAAGAATGAGCTTTGAATGAGCTTGGAATGATTTCTCTTGATCTCTAAACTTGCAATAATATCAGCCTTGGCAGCAATGAATGCAGCCCATCAAGTATATATAGGTTAGAGGAGAGAGAGAAAGAAATTCGAGTCATTAAATGCTCCAACGGCTCTTTTCTGAACCCAACTAGTCGGTCAAAGAACAACCACCGACCGACTAGTTCATCAACTAGTCGGTCGGTCAATTAACGTATACCGACGAATGAGTGAACATAGAAAAGATCAAAGCACAGACTAAAAGAACTAGTCGGTCTAAGAAGAGTAGCTGACCGACTAGTTTCACAACTAGTCGGTCGGTTACACAACGTAGACCGACTAACAGATAAAACTGATGTCTGAGCAGGAAATAGACTTAGTCGGTCCAAGAACAAATGTTGACCGACTAATTCACCAACTAGTCGGTCGCCAAATGAGCATAGACCGACTAACGATAAACAGTAAGTTAGGTGAAAAATTGGCATGTACAGTAAAACTAAACTAGTCGGTCCAAGAAGGAAAGTTGACCGACTAGTTCATCAACTAGTCAGTCGATCAATGAACACAGACCGACTAATGATAAACAGTAGCTTAGGTTCAAATGTGCATGTACAGGGAAAGCTCAACTAGTCGGTCACAGAAGCATCACTGACCGACTAGTTCTCAAACTAGTCGGTCGGTGAGTCAACTTAGACCGACTAACTGTAAACAGTAAAGAGCTTGGAAATGACTGAGAAGAACTAGTCGGTCCAAGAAGCTTTGCCGACCGACTAGATCACCATCTAGTCGGTCAGTTCTTCTTCTTGAACCAACTAACATGCACAAGAAGTCGCGAATCGAAGCGCAAAGCTTCGGGAAGAATTGTATGGACTTCTACTAAGATCCTAGAGCTAAGATATGAGCGTTATGAAGATTTAAACCGTAAGACCTACTCAAGGCTTAACATTCTACGAAAGAAGCTTAAAGACTATAAATTAAAATTGACGATACCGTCTTCAATAGCTTCAATCGAATCTTCATGACTTCTAAATTGGTCCAAAAGCTTCAACGAAGCTTTAGGCATACGATCACGTGCTTTGAGAAGTCTTGAGACGTCGTAATTGATATTCATGTGAATTTGGCGACGATCTCCATAACTGCACTCACAAAGTGTTAGTTCACGATATATTTATGTTTGTTTGTAACGACTGGTTTTCGTGTAATTGGATTATTTATATTATAATATATGCTTGGTGGATTTTCTCCTTGGACGTGTGGTTTCGTCGCCATAGCTTTCATTTTCGATCGATTCGTCGTATTTTCTCGTTTCTTCCTTAGGATCGTCGATTTCGAAGTATGTCATTCGTGACGGGCTTCATAACGGTCGTATCTTACTATTAGATCAAGCCTAGGAGTCTTAGGAATCGATCCCGGGGCCCCGCGCTCCGTATCGGAACTTTTGGTGCTCATTAGCCGGTATAAGAAGGGGCACCGACCGACTAGATGTCGATCCAGTCAGTCGGCAATCCTTCTTGGACCGACTAGTTAGCTTTCTAAATTTCTCAGGAGTTACTGTTTACTCTTAGTCGGTCTAAGAACGTTCATCGACCGACTAGATGCTAAACTAGTCGGTCAGTAATTGTTCATGGACCGACTAACTCTAAATCCTATTTTCGTTCAGGAGTTACTGTTTGCACTTAGTCGGTCTGCGTTGGTCGACCGACCGACTAGTTGCCAAACTAGTCGGTCAGTGGTTGCTCTTTGACCGACTAACCAGTGTTGAAACCCTAATTTCTGGGCAGCCGCCAGCCTAGCCTATTTATACCCAACCCAAACGATTTCATCTTCTTCCACTCGACTCTAAACCCTAAAATCTTCCCCTTTGAGCCCACATCTTCCTCCAAGCTTCATTCCTTCATTCCAAGCCCTAAATCCATCATCCAATCCATCCATCCACTCTTTCTACCTCTCATCTTCCCCAAAATCTCACCAAATCCATCAAAATCCCCAAATCCCCCAAAACCCTAGTTTCCCCAAACTTCTCCATTTGCTTCCAGATCTGATCCTAGGGTTCCCCGGAGTGTTTCTTCTGCCTCCTCTCGGTAAGAAATCGATCTACCGTTGTTTTCATATCCTATTGTAATTTTTATGAAACCCTAATAAAATACTTGTGTTTTGATGATTGTTCCCCATAACAGCGATTCCCCGTAAGCTAGCATCCGCGGAAACGAACTTTCGTAACCGTCATCCCCGGTGATAGGCAAGTGAAACTTGCATCTCTTGATTTGGGCCATGTCTTAGGCCATTTCCCTTGTTTTAGCGCAAAAGAGACTAAACGGTGAAAGGATAGCCGTTTAGACGCCCTTGACCTAGCTTGACAACGAAGCTTGGTCCGTCACCCTCATCATGCTTGTATGTCACGTTTAATTTCAATTAACGGTACGCAAATATCTGTTCATGTCATTGCATTTTGCCTGTCATGTTTAATTCCTATTAACGGTACACAATTATCTGATCATGGCATTGCATAGTGATTATTTATTGTGACTGCGTAGCACACGCTACAATACCATGTTTCCTGGCTCGTGTTCCAGAAGCGAGCCCTGTAGTTGCTAACCCCAACGCTCGGATACCGGCTAGGTGTACTCCTATGCCATACACACACTTATTTTCCTGGCTCGTGACCAGAAGCGAGCATAATGAGTTGCTAACCACAACGCTCGACACATGTGGGTGGGGTAAGAGATAAGCGGACTGAGCCCGAGTTGGCTTGATCAGCCACTCCGGCCAGCAGGCGAAATCTCTAGTGTTTAAGTGATTGATAGTGATAGAGATAAACGAGTTGGCCAGTAAGTGGACTCTCTATGCACTAAGTGTTAAGTGATAAGTGATAAGTGATAAGTGTTAAATGATAAGTGACTAGTGAATTGGTAGCTTTTGCTACATCGTGAGTGCTTGCCTCTCTTTTAAACTGTTGCATCATATTCAACTTGCATGCCATTGTTTAACATTTAAATGCTAGGTTGTTAGTCACTTTCAGTTTCCTTGCCCAAGTCTTTTTAGACTTGCTGACATGTGCCCCTTTCTCTTTGGGTGTCGCATGTTAGTTGCCGAGCCAGAGCTTGTTGCAGAGGACGTTGTGTTTGCTGAGGAGGAGTCTTGTGGACACCGGTGACTTGTTGGGTTTCCCTTTTGTTTTAGGATTCCTGTTAGTTATTGGTGCGTGGCACCCTTGTATGTATGTTATACTTTGTTGGCCATGTTTGGGCCTTAGACCTCTTTTCCTCCTTTAGCCTGGTGGCTTTTCTGCGATATTGTAATTTGTTTATGGACATTTGGAGATTCAATAAAATATCGTCTCATTTCCTTATTATCATTGTTGTTTCGTTTCGCTTTGCAAGGACTTGCCATAATAAGTGTTTTTATACGCTTATCAGACTCGAAGCTTCACGGCTTCAAGTTTGTGCGGACCTTCTCACGTCTCGCCTCCACATTTTTGGGAAGCGGGGCGTGACAGGTTTTAGTGGTGGCCCATGCAGGTCCATTTGCAAATGCGAACTATCGGAACAACAATAATAATTATAGAATGTCCATTAAATAAATTAGAGCATCCAAGTTATAAGCCCGGAGTCTAAGTTTTTAGCATTCTTATGCCTTAGGTGGCTAGTAGGCGTGTTAGAGCACCTGTCCCAGCTTGATAGGAAATCCATTAGGTCAGGACTATAGTGTGACTTAGTTAGAAGTTTGTGCTTGCTAGTTAGAGGCCTCTGATTGTTTGTTAGACTCCATGCTAGTGATTTATATGATAGTCTTAAGAGTTACCTTAGTGATTCCTGTCTAGCTTTGACTAGGATAGACTTCTAGAATTCTTTGGTCTCTCGCTTGGGTTCATCGATTTCGGACCCAGCTAAACTCATTTCATCGCTGTCTAGCCCTAGAGAGTCTTAGCGCTTAGTTCCAAAACCTTTGGTTGGTTGACCGTAGGAGTTCCGTAGATTTTCCTAAGTCATAACCTAGGCGTATTTATGTTTCGATCATCCGACCAAATCCCTTGGCCTTTAGTTAACCCGATGATTAGAACCCCTGATTCAATCCTTCCTGGTCACTACACCTTGGTGTTACTGACCGTAGATCTTCATCATGGTTTTCTTGCATTGTGATTTAGGTGCATGCCTCACTCAACCACATTCATAGCCCTCGATTCACATGGTCCCCTCCTTACTATTATCGTTGATCTTTCAAAACCTTTTCCGTTGCAAATCTTAATTCTTCCAAGGTCATTTTCGAATTTCCCTTATTAAAAAGGTTTCCACTTGATTTTAAATTTTGTTTAAACCTTCTTTCAATATATTACCATTACTCCCATTTGAGCTAAAAGTTATTCTTAGATTTTGAAAAAAAAAACTATTTGGCCGTAATTTTAAATCACTAACTTGAAACCATTTTCTAACCTATATCTTCGCTTCTCGATCTCAAAACTTTACTACTATTTCGATGATTCGATATACCACCTTTTCTACTATTGCGAAATTCATTTTAGCTATTTACTATACGTGCTTTAAAATACTTCTTTCAAGATAAATAGAACTCCAATTAATTTATAAATATATACTGATTACAAGTTTGTCGTACCCGTACTTCAAGTCTTTTACCAACCCATTCTTGTGGCAAATCCTTGTTTCCCCTAAAAGTATTTTCGATGTTACTCTTTCGCTAAGTTTGAATTTGTTCGCGAACTTTTAATATATATATTAGGTTTCGTACTCTTTCGCGACTTAAATTTATTTATTCTTTTAAACATTGAAACTTTTGTCGAGATTCTTGATTATTAGTTTATAATATTCTTCAGCCTATATTTTCATATCAATATAAATGACTTGCCTCTTTTCACATACCAATTTTCTTCTGAACCGTACTTTTGTTTTTCCTAACCTGAATTATAAATTTCTTTCTTACTTATACCATTAAAACTTATTTGAATACCGCATCATGTTTGCTTCTTACATACCTTTCAAGTCACATGGGACTTCAGCTTTCAGCGAGTCGATGCTCAACTATTTCCCTAGTTCAGATTTTCGTAAAATTACTTTTCGAAACCCTTTCCTGACTTAGACATCCAAAATTCGGTTTCAAATTTTATTACCAATTTAATAATCCTATATATGTATATATTTTTCCCCCACTTACTTCCATACCACTAAGATGTTATTATCTTTCCATTCGCCATACATATTTCTAAAAATGACTTCTAAAGTAGAACTTCAATAAATTTTTATATATCAGTACTACGACCGTTATGCTCCTCGTTTCCCTTATTACAGATTTTTGTAAAGATCATTATTTCATAACCTTTTCTGATCTAGACCCTCCATAAATTTGATTTTTAAGTTTCACTGCAAATTTTGATAATACTACTAATAAGCTATTGTTATCTTTCCGTTCACCCTACATGCCTTTAGAAGAATTTCTAACCTAAATGGAATTTCAATTATTTTTATATCCGCATTAGGCTCATTAGCCGTATGTTAAGAGCTTTGTGTAAAACGATTTCTTTTTGGCAAATCCTGGTTGCACTAAAATGGTAGTTTCAATATTGATTATTTGAGCTTTTCCTGGCTTAAAGACTTTGAAAGTGTTTGGCATGAGTTTAAAATTCTTTCGTTAATTTAATTTCGTTTCAAAACTTTTGCCAACATTATTAAATCATCGCCGTATAATATTTTCTAAACTACGACCTCAAAATTCGTGTGAATGATTCACTTTCTTTTAATGACCTTACGTGAGCCAATGAACCGTTTTCTCCTATTATGTATATTCGACTCAAACTTATTTCAAACAATTTGTTTTGTCGACCTCTAAATATTTTTATACGGAAAAGGACTCCAACTTTGAAGTGTGACAGTTTTCAAACTTTTCGTGTTTTAGAATATGTTATTTACACTATTTTCCATGTGTCCTAATGGAGCATCATTACATCACTACACAACCGTTTTCATGCTTTCGATCTTTCTATTCGATACGCTCTTGATCTCAATTTCGTTCCTTTTGTCTAGCCAATAGAGCTTGTCGTCGCCGTGTCGACCTTAATATAGTTTGGTGGGCCCCATTAGTGTAATTTGATGTGTCGTCGTAGTGTATTTAATTCCATGGTGCATATGAAGTTGTATGTGTGTTGGTAAGTAGTTATGTATTAGCTGCATGAGTGTAAGTGTGATATACGTATGATAGTAGGATTATAATGTTTGATCGGTATTACTTGTTTTTATGAGATGTCGTATGCGTGTATACCTTGAGGTATACCCGACTACTGCATAACTTAACTTATGTATGAAGTGAATGTGTATTGATGTACCAATTATAGGTGGATGGATATGGTGTGAATATATACGATGCTTGGGTGTGACTATAGGTAAATACTTTTATTAGGGAGAGTATTGTAATTATAGGTGTGCTGATGTTTGTAATAATATCATGGTATATGAAGTGATTGAAATATGTGATATTACCTGGTTAGATATTAAGGGTGTTTGACATTTAGATATGTATGTGGTTATGTTGGTAGACGTGTGTGCATTAGCTAGTTTTGGCATATGTATGGATGCTATGTTATGTATATGGAATTATTCCGCTATGATTTTGAGTCTCACTCAAGCTTGAGTGGGTACACTCTATGTACATTGGTGTATTGTATGTGATTGGTGTATAATGATGGATGGTATATGTATAATGTTTGGATTATTTGTGCCTGGTTGTGTTACGCACGTGACTGTGGGTGGCCATACCAATATATAGTTATGTGAGTTGGTCTTGTGGTGTAGTTATTCACTAAGGACTTGGTTGCGTAAGTAAATGTGCGCTAGCTAAACTAGGTGCGTGGATGTGCTAAGCATATAGTGGGGTGATGGGTGTATATATGAATGAAATAATAGCGTGTGTGGGTGTGCACCATGCACGGGTAAGTATGTGATAATTATAGGAATTGGTGACTATGGTATGTGTGGTGTGTCGTGATTATAGCTATAGGACTATATATGAAGTGATAATACGGTGAAATGTGTGCATGCATTTGAATGATTATGAAATGTGAAATTATAAAGATGGTGAATGTATATTAGGTATAGTGAACTTGTTTTTTTATAAAAAAAATCGTATGGTGTGATTTCGCATGTTGATTGTTTGGCGCATACTAGGAGATATAGGGACTAGTGTATTCTTATTGTCTTGTCCATAGGTAGTTACCTATACGTGTAGATTCCGATGGTATTTTCTAGTGTGAAATTATTTTCAAATAAGTAAGAGACTTCGTTATTTTCATATAGTGTGTAATAAGTGTTTTATAGTTATATAGAATATACTTGCCTATATGAATGATTTGAATACGTGAATGGAGTTGTTTGATTATAATAAGTATAAGTGTACTATGTGCGTGAATATATATTTACTTCCGTGTTGTTAATGATTGACTACCTAGAGTATATATATATAAGCATTTGAAATGAATGTACTTGGTTGAAATTGTGATGTGATATTGATTGAGGGTAATTACTAGGGTGGCTAGATATAGCTATAGTTAGAAAGTCCGAGGACGGACTTTATTCTAAGGTGGGTAGGATGTAACGACTGGTTTTCGTGTAATTGGATTATTTATATTATAATATATGCTTGGTGGATTTTCTCCTTGGACGTGTGGTTTCGTCGCCATAGCTTTCATTTTCGATCGATTCGTCGTATTTTCTCGTTTCTTCCTTAGGATCGTCGATTTCGAAGTATGTCATTCGTGACGGGCTTCATAACGGTCGTATCTTACTATTAGATCAAGCCTAGGAGTCTTAGGAATCGATCCCGGGGCCCCGCGCTCCGTATCGGAACTTTTGGTGCTCATTAGCCGGTATAAGAAGGGGCACCGACCGACTAGATGTCGATCCAGTCGGTCGGCAATCCTTCTTGGACCGACTAGTTAGCTTTCTAAATTTCTCAGGAGTTACTGTTTACTCTTAGTCGGTCTAAGAACGTTCATCGACCGACTAGATGCTAAACTAGTCGGTCAGTAATTGTTCATGGACCGACTAACTCTAAATCCTATTTTCGTTCAGGAGTTACTGTTTGCACTTAGTCGGTCTGCGTTGGTCGACCGACCGACTAGTTGCCAAACTAGTCGGTCAGTGGTTGCTCTTTGACCGACTAACCAGTGTTGAAACCCTAATTTCTGGGCAGCCGCCAGCCTAGCCTATTTATACCCAACCCAACCGATTTCATCTTCTTCCACTCGACTCTAAACCCTAAAATCTTCCCCTTTGAGCCCCCATCTTCCTCCAAGCTTCATTCCTTCATTCCAAGCCCTAAATCCATCATCCAATCCATCCATCCACTCTTTCTACCTCTCATCTTCCCCAAAATCTCACCAAATCCATCAAAATCCCCAAATCCCCCAAAACCCTAGTTTCCCCAAACTTCTCCATTTGCTTCAGATCTGATCCTAGGGTTCCCCGGAGTGTTTCTTCCGCCTCCTCTCGGTAAGAAATCGATCTACCGTTGTTTTCATATCCTATTGTAATTTTTATGAAACCCTAATAAAATACTTGTGTTTTGATGATTTTTCCCCATAACAGCGATTCCCCGTAAGCTAGCATCCGCGGAAACGAACTTTCGTAACCGTCATCCCCCGTGATAGGCAAGTGAAACTTGCATCTCTTGATTTGGGCCATGTCTTAGGCCATTTCCCTTGTTTTAGCGTAAAAGAGACTAAACGGTGAAAGGATAGCCGTTTAGACGCCCTTGACCTAGCTTGACAACGAAGCTTGGTCCGTCACCCTCATCATGCTTGTATGTCACGTTTAATTTCAATTAACGGTACGCAAATATCTGTTCATGTCATTGCATTTTGCCTGTCATGTTTAATTCCTATTAACGGTACGCAATTATCTGCTCATGGCATTGCATAGTGATTATTTATTGTGACTGCGTAGCACACGCTACAATACCATGTTTCCTGTCTCGTGTTCCAGAAGCGAGCCCTGTAGTTGCTAACCCCAATGCTCGGATACCGGCTAGGTGTACTCCTATGCCATACACACACTTATTTTCCTGGCTCGTGACCAGAAGCGAGCATAATGAGTTGCTAACCACAACGCTCGACACATGTGGGTGGGGTAAGAGATAAGCGGACTGAGCCCGAGTTGGCTTGATCAGCCACTCCGGCCAGCAGGCGAAATCTCTAGTGTTTAAGTGATTGATAGTGATAGAGATAAACGAGTTGGCCAGCAAGTGGACTCTCTATGCACTAAGTGTTAAGTGATAAGTGATAAGTGTTAAGTGTTAAATGATAAGTGACTAGTGAATTGGTAGCTTTTGCTACATCGTGAGTGCTTGCCTCTCTTTTAAACTGTTGCATCATATTCAACTGCCATGCCATTGTTTAACATTTAAATGCTAGGTTGTTAGTCACTTTCAGTTTCCTTGCCCAAGTCTTTTTAGACTTGCTGACATGTGCCCCTTTCTCTTTGGGTGTCGCATGTTAGTTGCCGAGCCAGAGCTTGTTGCAGAGGACGTTGTGTTTGCTGAGGAGGAGTCTTGTGGACACCGGTGACTTGTTGGGTTTCCCTTTTGTTTTAGGATTCCTGTTAGTTGTTGGTGCGTGGCACCCTTGTATGTATGTTATACTTTGTTGGCCATGTTTGGGCCTTAGACCTCTTTTCCTCCTTTAGCCTGGTGGCTTTTCTGCGATATTGTAATTTGTTTATGGACATTTGGAGATTCAATAAAATATCGTCTCATTTCCTTATTATCATTGTTGTTTCGTTTCGCTTTGCAAGGACTTGCCATAATAAGAGTTTTTATACGCTTATCAGACTCGAAGATTCACGGCTTCAAGTTTGTGCGGACCTTCTCACGTCTCGCCTCCACATTTTTGGGAAGCGGGGCGTGACAGGTTTTAGTGGTGGCCCATGCAGGTCCATTTGCAAATGCGAACTATCGGAACAACAATAATAATTATAGAATGTCCATTAAATAAATTAGAGCATCCAAGTTATAAGCCCGGAGTCTAAGTTTTTAGCATTCTTATGCCTTAGGTGGCTAGTAGGCGTGTTAGAGCACCTGTCCCAGCTTGATAGGAAATCCATTAGGTCAGGACTATAGTGTGACTTAGTTAGAAGTTTGTGCTTGCTAGTTAGAGGCCTCTGATTGTTTGTTAGACTCCATGCTAGTGATTGATATGATAGTCTTAAGAGTTACCTTAGTGATTCCTGTCTAGCTTTGACTAGGATAGACTTCTAGAATTCTTTGGTCTCTCGCTTGGGTTCATCGATTTCGGACCCAGCTAAACTCATTTCATCGCTGTCTAGCCCTAGAGAGTCTTAGCGCTTAGTTCCAAAACCTTTGGTTGGTTGACCGTAGGAGTTCCGTAGATTTTCCTAAGTCATAACCTAGGCGTATTTATGTTTCGATCATCCGACCAAATCCCTTGGTCTTTAGTTAACCCGATGATTAGAACCCCTGATTCAATCCTTTCTGGTCACTACACCTTGGTGTTACTGACCATAGATCTTCATCATGGTTTTCTTGCATTGTGATTTAGGTGCATGCCTCACTCAACCACATTCATAGCCCTCGATTCACATGGTCCCCTCCTTACTATTATCGTTGATCTTTCAAAACCTTTTCCGTTGCAAATCTTAATTCTTCCAAGGTCATTTTCGAATTTCCCTTATTAAAAAGGTTTCCACTTGATTTTAAATTTTGTTTAAACCTTCTTTCAATATATTACCATTACTCCCATTTGAGCTAAAAAGTTATTCTTAGATTTTGAAAAAAAAAACTATTTGGCCGTAATTTTAAATCACTAACTTGAAACCATTTTCTAACCTATATCTTCGCTTCTCGATCTCAAAACTTTACTACTATTTCGATGATTCGATATACCACCTTTTCTACTATTGCGAAATTCATTTTAGCTATTTACTATACGTGCTTTAAAATACTTCTTTCAAGATAAATAGAACTCCAATTAATTTATAAATATATACTGATTACAAGTTTGTCGTACCCGTACTTCAAGTCTTTTACCAACCCATTCTTGTGGCAAATCCTTGTTTCCCCTAAAAGTATTTTCGATGTTCCTCTTTCGCTAAGTTTGAATTTGTTCGCGAACTTTTAATATATATATTAGGTTTCGTACTCTTTCGCGACTTAAATTTATTTGTTCTTTTAAACATTGAAACTTTTGTCGAGATTCTTGATTATTAGTTTATAATATTCTTCAGCCTATATTTTCATATCAATATAAATGACTTGCCTCTTTTCACATACCAATTTTCTTCTGAACCGTACTTTTGTTTTTCCTAACCTGAATTATAAATTTCTTTCTTACTTATACCATTAAAACTTATTTGAATACCGCATCATGTTTGCTTCTTACATACCTTTCAAGTCACATGGGACTTCAGCTTTCAGCGAGTCGATGCTCAACTATTTCCCTAGTTCAGATTTTCGTAAAATTACTTTTCGAAACCCTTTCCTGACTTAGACATCCAAAATTCGGTTTCAAATTTTATTACCAATTTAATAATCCTATATATGTATATATTTTTCCCCCACTTACTTCCATACCACTAAGATGTTATTATCTTTCCATTCGCCATACATATTTCTAAAAATGACTTCTAAAGTAGAACTTCAATAAATTTTTATATATCAGTACTACGACCGTTATGCTCCTCGTTTCCCTTATTACAGATTTTTGTAAAGATCATTATTTCATAACCTTTTCTGATCTAGACCCTCCATAAATTTGATTTTTAAGTTTCACTGCAAATTTTGATAATACTACTAATAAGCTATTGTTATCTTTCCGTTCACCCTACATGCCTTTAGAAGAATTTCTAACCTAAATGGAATTTCAATTATTTTTATATCCGCATTAGGCTCATTAGCCGTATGTTAAGAGCTTTGTGTAAAACGATTTCTTTTTGGCAAATCCTGGTTGCACTAAAATGGTAGTTTCAATATTGATTATTTGAGCTTTTCCTGGCTTAAAGACTTTGAAAGTGTTTGGCATGAGTTTAAAATTCTTTCGTTAATTTAATTTCGTTTCAAAACTTTTGCCAACATTATTAAATCATCGCCGTATAATATTTTCTAAACTACGACCTCAAAATTCGTGTGAATGATTCACTTTCTTTTAATGACCTTACGTGAGCCAATGAACCGTTTTCTCCTATTATGTATATTCGACTCAAACTTATTTCAAACAATTTGTTTTGTCGACCTCTAAATATTTTTATACGGAAAAGGACTCCAACTTTGAAGTGTGACAGTTTTCAAACTTTTCGTGTTTTAGAATATGTTATTTACACTATTTTCCATGTGTCCTAATAGAGCATCATTACATCACTACACAACCGTTTTCATGCTTTCGATCTTTCTATTCGATACGCTCTTGATCTCAATTTCGTTCCTTTTGTCTAGCCAATAGAGCTTGTCGTCGCCGTGTCGACCTTAATATAGTTTGGTGGGCCCCATTAGTGTAATTTGATGTGTCGTCGTAGTGTATTTAATTCCATGGTGCATATGAAGTTGTATGTGTGTTGGTAAGTAGTTATGTATTAGCTGCATGAGTGTAAGTGTGATATACGTATGATAGTAGGATTATAATGTTTGATCGGTATTACTTGTTTTTATGAGATGTCGTATGCGTGTATACCTTGAGGTATACCCGACTACTGCATAACTTAACTTATGTATGAAGTGAATGTGTATTGATGTACCAATTATAGGTGGATGGATATGGTGTGAATATATACGATGCTTGGGTGTGACTATAGGTAAATACTTTTATTAGGGAGAGTATTGTAATTATAGGTGTGCTGATGTTTGTAATAATATCATGGTATATGAAGTGATTGAAATATGTGATATTACCCGGTTAGATATTAAGGGTGTTTGACATTTAGATATGTATGTGGTTATGTTGGTAGACGTGTGTGCATTAGCTAGTTTTGGCATATGTATGGATGCTATGTTATGTATATGGAATTATTCCGCTATGATTTTGAGTCTCACTCAAGCTTGAGTGGGTACACTCTATGTACATTGGTGTATTGTATGTGATTGGTGTATAATGATGGATGGTATATGTATAATGTTTGGATTGTTTGTGCCTGGTTGTGTTACGCACGTGACTGTGGGTGGCCATACCAATATATAGTTATGTGAGTTGGTCTTGTGGTGTAGTTATTCACTAAGGACTTGGTTGCGTAAGTAAATGTGCGCTAGCTAAACTAGGTGCGTGGATGTGCTAAGCATATAGTGGGGTGATGGGTGTATATATGAATGAAATAATAGCGTGTGTGGGTGTGCACCATGCACGGGTAAGTATGTGATAATTATAGGAATTGGTGACTATGGTATGTGTGGTGTGTCGTGATTATAGCTATAGGACTATATATGAAGTGATAATACGGTGAAATGTGTGCATGCATTTGAATGATTATGAAATGTGAAATTATAAAGATGGTGAATGTATATTAGGTATAGTGAACTTGTTTTTTTAAAAAAAAATCGTATGGTGTGATTTCGCATGTTGATTGTTTGGCGCATACTAGGAGATATAGGGACTAGTGTATTCTTATTGTCTTGTCCATAGGTAGTTACCTATACGTGTAGATTCCGATGGTATTTTCTAGTGTGAAATTATTTTCAAATAAGTAAGAGACTTCGTTATTTTCATATAGTGTGTAATAAGTGTTTTATAGTTATTTAGAATATACTTGCCTATATGAATGATTTGAATACGTGAATGGAGTTGTTTGATTATAATAAGTATAAGTGTACTATGTGCGTGAATATATATTTACTTCCGTGTTGTTAATGATTGACTACCTAGAGTATATATATATAAGCATTTGAAATGAATGTACTTGGTTGAAATTGTGATGTGATATTGATTGAGGGTAATTACTAGGGTGGCTAGATATAGCTATAGTTAGAAAGTCCGAGGACGGACTTTATTCTAAGGTGGGTAGGATGTAACGACTGGTTTTCGTGTAATTGGATTATTTATATTATAATATATGCTTGGTGGATTTTCTCCTTGGACGTGTGGTTTCGTCGCCATAGCTTTCATTTTCGATCGATTCGTCGTATTTTCTCGTTTCTTCCTTAGGATCGTCGATTTCGAAGTATGTCATTCGTGACGGGCTTCATAACGGTCGTATCTTACTATTAGATCAAGCCTAGGAGTCTTAGGAATCGATCCCGGGGCCCCGCGCTCCGTATCGGAACTTTTGGTGCTCATTAGCCGGTATAAGAAGGGGCACCGACCGACTAGATGTCGATCCAGTCGGTCGGCAATCCTTCTTGGACCGACTAGTTAGCTTTCTAAATTTCTCAGGAGTTACTGTTTACTCTTAGTCGGTCTAAGAACGTTCATCGACCAACTAGATGCTAAACTAGTCGGTCAGTAATTGTTCATGGACCGACTAACTCTAAATCCTATTTTCGTTCAGGAGTTACTGTTTGCACTTAGTCGGTCTGCGTTGGTCGACCGACCGACTAGTTGCCAAACTAGTCGGTCAGTGGTTGCTCTTTGACCGACTAACCAGTGTTGAAACCCTAATTTCTGGGCAGCCGCCAGCCTAGCCTATTTATACCCAACCCAAACGATTTCATCTTCTTCCACTCGACTCTAAACCCTAAAATCTTCCCCTTTGAGCCCCCATCTTCCTCCAAGCTTCATTCCTTCATTCCAAGCCCTAAATCCATCATCCAATCCATCCATCCACTCTTTCTACCTCTCATCTTCCCCAAAATCTCACCAAATCCATCAAAATCCCCAAATCCCCCAAAACCCTAGTTTCCCCAAACTTCTCCATTTGCTTCCAGATCTGATCCTAGGGTTCCCCGGAGTGTTTCTTCCGCCTCCTCTCGGTAAGAAATCGATCTACCGTTGTTTTCATATCCTATTGTAATTTTTATGAAACCCTAATAAAATACTTGTGTTTTGATGATTTTTCCCCATAACAGCGATTCCCCGTAAGCTAGCATCCGCGGAAACGAACTTTCGTAACCGTCATCCCCCGTGATAGGCAAGTGAAACTTGCATCTCTTGATTTGGGCCATGTCTTAGGCCATTTCCCTTGTTTTAGCGTAAAAGAGACTAAACGGTGAAAGGATAGCCGTTTAGACGCCCTTGACCTAGCTTGACAACGAAGCTTGGTCCGTCACCCTCATCATGCTTGTATGTCACGTTTAATTTCAATTAACGGTACGCAAATATCTGTTCATGTCATTGCATTTTGCCTGTCATGTTTAATTCCTATTAACGGTACGCAATTATCTGCTCATGGCATTGCATAGTGATTATTTATTGTGAATGCGTAGCACACGCTACAATACCATGTTTCCTGGCTCGTGTTCCAGAAGCGAGCCCTGTAGTTGCTAACCCCAACGCTCGGATACCGGCTAGGTGTACTCCTATGCCATACACACACTTATTTTCCTGGCTCGTGACCAGAAGCGAGCATAATGAGTTGCTAACCACAACGCTCGACACATGTGGGTGGGGTAAGAGATAAGCGAACTGAGCCCGAGTTGGCTTGATCAGCCACTCCGGCCAGCAGGCGAAATCTCTAGTGTTTAAGTGATTGATAGTGATAGAGATAAACGAGTTGGCCAGCAAGTGGACTCTCTATGCACTAAGTGTTAAGTGATAAGTGATAAGTGATAAGTGTTAAATGATAAGTGACTAGTGAATTGGTAGCTTTTGCTACATCGTGAGTGCTTGCCTCTCTTTTAAACTGTTGCATCATATTCAACTGCCATGCCATTGTTTAACATTTAAATGCCAGGTTGTTAGTCACTTTCAGTTTCCTTGCCCAAGTCTTTTTAGACTTGCTGACATGTGCCCCTTTCTCTTTGGGTGTCGCATGTTAGTTGCCGAGCCAGAGCTTGTTGCAGAGGACGTTGTGTTTGCTGAGGAGGAGTCTTGTGGACACCGGTGACTTGTTGGGTTTCCCTTTTGTTTTAGGATTCCTGTTAGTTGTTGGTGCGTGGCACCCTTGTATGTATGTTATACTTTGTTGGCCATGTTTGGGCCTTAGACCTCTTTTCCTCCTTTAGCCTGGTGGCTTTTCTGCGATATTGTAATTTGTTTATGGACATTTGGAGATTCAATAAAATATCGTCTCATTTCCTTATTATCATTGTTGTTTCGTTTCGCTTTGCAAGGACTTGCCATAATAAGTGTTTTTATACGCTTATCAGACTCGAAGCTTCACGGCTTCAAGTTTGTGCGGACCTTCTCACGTCTCGCCTCCACATTTTTGGGAAGCGGGGCGTGACATTGTTCATCATCCAAAACCAAATCCGGGGAGTCCAATATCCAACAGAATAATCGCCGAGGAGCGGAAGGAGCAAATTGAACAACTTCCTCCACAATTAAATATTCGGGATCCGCCATTTGATCACGGTGTGTTCTTTCCAGTAGTGTAGATTTTTATATGCTTTCTAGGTTGCTGGCTTGAATAAACCCGTACCCCTTTCGACATTGAGGACAATGTCCATCTTTAGTTGGGGTGTGTGTATGAGACCTTAGTATTTTTTTTTAGAAGAATAAATCACCAAATCTCATCATTTTAAAACTCCTTCATATGCCTCAAATACAGATGATTACGCATTAATTGAGTTCTAAAATTTGTTTATGGCTTGATTAAATTATTTTCCATCATGGAATTACCGTTAATATACTATTCAAGAAAATTTTCAATTTCCATGATTAATATCTCGAAATAGTTTGAATTCATTTCATGCATGCTAATGTAATGAAAAAGCTTTAGTATACACGATTTATTATAAAAGTCTTCAAGTTGAAGAGGAATTTGGCCTTTGATACTAATGTTTATATTCAAAGAATGGGTGTTGAGTTGCTTACAAAAGAAAAAAAGAAAGAAAAGAAAAGAAAAATGAATGAAAAATGAATGATGAAAAATGAACGAAGAAGTATGTCACTAAATAAATAATTTGGTTGGCTCGAGTAGTACAGTCCGAGGGGTCCTTTTTGGCCTAATGCCCAATTATCGTCTTATTTGGGAGCCATTGACCGGAACCTCACTCATTTGATGGAGCGATCCAAGTTATACATTTTTCTGCGAATGTTGCTTGATGCGCGTTACGCGGAACAAATAAAAGAAAAGAAATGGTGAATATACTAAGCAACTTCAATACCCATGTCTTGAATGATTGTTTTTGATAGGCCAATTCCTTGGAAACACGAAGACTAGAATAAAACGACGTGTTATACTTTCGCTTGCGCAAAACGATGCTTGCATGTTATTTATTCATACTAAATTAGAGAAAATATCGTGTGATTGATTTTGTTCATGGATGTGTATATTGATGGTCAAGATCATGTTGGAATGCGTATTATTGAGCCATGCCATGAGCAATTGATAGAATTTATTGTTTTATTAATCCTCCGTATTAATCGCTCTTTTTGCTAGAGACTAGCAAATTGCTGGTTGGGGGGTGTGATTCGGGTTCAATATTACATATTTAACCCCCCATTTAGCCCTATTTTGTGCTCATGTGATGCTACATTGTTCTCTGATTCATAAGTATTTTCTACACATTTATTTATTAGAGAAAACACACTATTTGAGCACAAAACAGCATTTAACGACACATTTCTGCACTTTTTATATTTTTCCTAGCTTGGTCTCGATCCCACGATTCCAACGACTATTTATTTGTATTTTTCTGAGATTTGTGCTAATTACTGTGTATTTTTGAATGCAGAATACAATTTAAATGGAGAAATACGCAATTAAATACGAAAATACGCGCGGAAATACGTATCCGTATACCCCGCTGCGCTCCACAGACAGACACGTGGCGTGGTGATAACCGTTGGATGCTCATCCAACGGCGGAGAACGACTCACAGATGCGGGCTACGTGGCTTATTCGTCGCCGTTGGATCTTGATCCAACGGTTGCCATCAAGCGAAACGAGAGCAGCGGATCGAGATCTGGAGGGCCACGTGTCAGCCATCCGTGCCTCCCACCCGTATCCAACGGCATCAACAAGCGGCGACGCGGCCGAACATCGGCCGTCCGATTACCATCCAACGGACCAGACGAAGTCTGAGCGCGATGCGGATTCAATCCCAGGCGGGACACGTGTCATCATCCGGTCCATTACGCATGGATCCAACGGTTGGAATCAAGCTCAAATCGCAGCGGCCTGGGCAAAACGTCGAGGACACGTGGCCTGATCTCATCCATCATTCTGCTCGATCCAATGGCTGAGATCGCAGCCGCATGAAGCAATGAGGATCCGTGGGCTGATCAACGTTAACCGTCCGATTATACATCCAACGGACGAAGATTTCACCGAAGGCTGAGCGGATTCGAAGCGCACGCGAAGCGGATCCGACCCGGGGCCACGTGTCAGCTCCTCATTCCATCCCGCCGAGATCGGACGGCGATGATTTGCAGCGACGGCGGATCGGGTTCAAAGCGTAATTGGATGCGGGTTTTCAACCCGCGAAGCACAGTAAACCCGCAATGCCTATTATATAAGCGTATTTAGGGTTTTTGGGCGTATACAAGCAGATTGGGGGCGTATTTTGAGCGTATTGGAGGCTCTAGGAGCCATATTTCCCCTCTGTAAAATTCTGTAAAATTCTAGAGGCTATTGTTATTATTTTCAGAGAGTTTGAAGTCGAAACTTGGAGATTTGGTGATATATTTATAAACTTCTACCCCGTATTTTGGTGTTTTCTATGGTATTTTGCTATAAAGTTGATGTATTTTGCTATGGAAGTTGTTTATTATTGCATGATGAGTAGCTAAAACTTATTTGTGCATGGTATGGAGTAGTTAGGGGATGTGATTTGTGTTAGCTTGGTTGAATATCCTTGTGCTAAACCGTTAAACGTCGTTAAAGTTGTAATCTTTGTTCGTACATCGTCTTTTTCATCTTCCAAAAGAAGTGATTGAGTTGATGATCGCCCCAAAAGGTTGAGTTTTGATCTCCCCAAAAGGGAGTTTCATACCGTAGTTTTGATCTCTCCAAAAGAGAGTTTCATATCGTATTATAACTTTAGCGACGATCTTATTGAATATTTTGCTTGAACCCCCAAAAGGGCATCTTCCGATGAATTGCTCCCAAAAGGAGAATTCATTGAGTTATATTGGGTATTTTCCGATGAATTGCTCCCAAAAGGAGAATTCATTGCATTATACTTGTCAACCAAATTAATACGAATCATTGATCCTAACGAACCCATACCATGTGCATACTTTTTGTCGATACTTTCTTATACGACTTTTCTTTGTTCGCATTGTTCACCACCATTAAAATCATCACATCACCATCATTATTGAAGTGGTTAGTTTCTTTTCGTAGGCTTTCTATTTGATTTGAATTGTGGTTGCAACAGATTTCTTCCCGTGGATTCGACATCTAGACTCCCAGATTTTACTACTTGTACGGACTCTTGCGCTTGAGAGAGAGCACCTTTTCGGATCCCACCAAAATTAACATGAGACAACACAGATGGTTGGAACTTTTGGCTGATTATAACATCGACCTTCAATATCATCATAGGAAGGTTAATGTCGTACCTGATGCATTGAGTTGGCTACCAACTGTTATGATACTCACGGCTCAGAAGAGAATACAACTAGAGCTGCGAGAGATGGAGATTGAAATCATCTTACCTGGGATTGAAGCTTCATTAATGAATCTTCAAATTCAGTCTACCATCATCGATCGTATCAAAGCCGCTCTAGCTGGAGAGGCAATGCTGAAGAAGATCAAGGCACAAGTGGAAGCAGGTCTTCGAACGGATTTTCTTATCCATGAAGACGGGTCTTTGAGATATGGCAGCAGAATCTGCGTACCTTCAGGCGATATCTGAGAATAGCTAATAAATGAAGCACATAGTTTCCCATACTCCATTCATCTTAATGGCATCAAAAATGTACAAGGATCTTCGTCTAAATTTTTGGTGGCATGGAATGAAGAGAAGCATTGCTCGAAGCGTCGCCAAATGCCTTGTATGTCAGCAAGTGAAGGATGAACATCATCGTGTCGCAGGATTGCTTCAACCACTGCCTATTCCTGAGTGGAAGTGGCAGCACATCACCATGGATTTCGTCACTGGACTACCTCGGAGTACAAAGCAGAATGATGCCATCTGGGTGATCGAAGATCGATTAACCAAGTCGGTTCACTTCATACCATTCCGAGTAGGTCAATCGATTGAATTCATCGCGAAGAAGTACGTGGAGGTAATAATTATTCATATACCTTATAACTTCTTCCTAGTATATATCGTGATATGAATGATAACCATGCAGGAAATCGTGAGATTGCATGGAGTCCTAGTTAGCATCGTGTCTGATCGAGACACGAGATTCACTTCTCACTTTTGGAAGAGTCTGCAATCAAATCTTGGTACCAGTCTAAGCTTCAGCACTGCGTATCACCTGCAGACGGATAGACAATCAAAGCGCACCATTCAGATACTAGAAGATATGTTGAGAGCTTGTGTGCTTGATTTCAAAGGCTCGTGGAAAGACCACTTGCACATATTGGAGTTTGCGTACAATAACAGCTACCAAGAAAGTATCGAAATGGCCCCATTTGTAGCTCTTTATGGAAGAAAATGTCGTTCTCCTTTGAGTTGGGATGACATTGGAGATCGAGAACTTTTGGGTCCAGAGATGATTGTAGAAGCCGTTGACGTAGTGCGTACTATCAGAGACAAACTTCGCATTGCACAAGACCGATACAAGCACTGGGCCGATGAGAAGCGTCGTCATCTAGAGTTTCAATCTGGAGATCATGTATTTCTAAAGATATCTCCTAACCGGGGAATGATAAGATTTTGAAGAAGAGGAAAGCTCAGTCCGAGATTAATTGGACCTTTCGATATACTCGAGCGAGTTGGAGAAGTAGCATATCGCCTGGCTCTACCACCTTCACTGGATGAAGTACATGACGAGTTTCATGTCTCCCAGCAGTATCTTTAGATTAGTGATCCTACTCATGTGGTTGACCACTCAGAGATCAGAGTGACCCAAAACATTTCTGTTAAAATTCATCTCCCAAAATTACCGTTTTGATTCGACGAATTTATTTTCTATACAAACGTCTTCAAAACGTATTCAAACTTCTACAGTAGCCTCCTATGATCATTTAGGGCTCTCCACATTAATTTCGTAATTTTCTGATATCATTTCAATAGAGAACCAGCAAACCCGCTTTCTAAACGTTTTGGCCAAAAACTAGTATCCCCGTAGCCCAAACCCTGAAACGGACTTCGTATTCGTCATCCTACCACACTCCGTGTTCAACAATTTACATGGCCCACGCTTCATATCATGTTGGATTGGTATAATACAAACCTCAAAACTTCATGATTCACGTTTTATTTCCCATCCACAAGTGGAGGCATTCAAAAAAAAAATGTTAAACTTCATGATTTACGTTTATCTCCCATCCACCGGTGGAGGCATTCAAAAAAAAATGTTAAAATTTTGGCATGTAAATAATCCACATTTCACAGCCCTCCAACGAGCGTCAACGAAGCAAGCCAAGCACACACAGCCTGCTCCGGTGCTTTCTCCGCTCACTGCCGACTTCTCCGATGTCCCCCATCGCCTAGCTCATCCAGAGTGCGACCAGATCTTTCATATGAGCAACAACCAGTGCAGATTTTGGATTGACGTCGGAAGACTCTCTGGAATAGCGTAGTCGACCTCGTAGAAGTGATGTGGTGACATGACCCCCCCCGGTGAATCCACCTGGAAACGTGAAGATGAAATGCGCGAGCGTTATCCATATCTGTTCATTGTATCTAAGTTTCGTTGTATCTTAGTTCTCTGTATTTTAGTATGAGAAATTCCGTGAATGGAATTTTTATAAGGTGGGTAGGATGTGACGGCCCGTATCCACCAGTATGCGTATATTCCTATTCTACGTATTTTCATATATTAAAAGTATTTTAAAATGGTTGATCAAGAGTTTAATATCAAATTGGTTTCAAAATCCTTTATAAAAAATATTTTGTAGTATCAATATAGTTATAGTCTATTTTAATGAGTTCAAGTACCATCCAATACCCCAAAATAATTTATATAATAACTTATATTTAATTATTACCGATATATCTGTATCAATTATTTTTCCATATAAACATCATTGAAACGACTTCAAACTTCTACCATGTGATTCTATGATTATTTAGTGCTCCCCATATTAATTTTGTAATTTTCTAGAATCAAGTCGATCTAGAACCTGTAAACCCGCGACCTAAACATTTTGGCCCGAAACTCGTATCTCCATAGCTCGAAATTCAAAATGGACCACGTATTCGTGATCCTTGCGATGATACAAACCCACGGCTATGTTTTCGTAATTTTTCGAAGTCATATGTGATAAATGGGTATTTTGGTAATAATGATAATAATATTATTTACTAATGACCTTACTAATCTTACCCTTATTACTATTCTAATTAACTTACCCTTTAACCCTCACCCGTCGGCAGCCCCAGTTCTTAAACATGGGATCAAGTTTTAATTTTTCCATTTACGAATTCATCCCCTCTAATAACTCCTAGCCACCTTATTAATTACCCCTTATATTATTATAATATATCTTAATCCCTATATAAACCTATCCCTCAAACCCTCAGCCCAAACTCAGCCCGACCCAAGCGTGCGCACTCTCTCTCTCTCTCTCTCTCTCTCTCTCTCTCTCTCTCTCTCTCTCTCTCTCTCTCTCTCTCTCTCTCTCTCTCTCCACAACCCTCTCCCCTACACACACTCTCTCCCCCACCTCCCCCTCTCGTCGGCATCGACGCCTCGCTGCCTCCGCCACCCATCTAGCAGCGTCGCTCGCCTCCCACCGGTAGAACCCTCTCCGAGCTCCCAAAGCTCGGAACGCTGCCCAGCTCCCCTATCCACCCACCCCTCCTCCCTTCATGCTGCACCTCCTGCCTTGCCTCCGCCCGCTTTGCCGAGCTACGCATCCACCCCTCGACCTCCCCCGCTCCGACTCCAGCCTCCCTCCGACACCTCCCTAGCCCGAGAGCCCACCGTCGACCTCCCCACGCACAGCAACAAGTGCCGCTCTCCCATGCTCATTCGCCGCTTCCCCGATGTCGACGCCGCCTGCTGCACCCCGCAGTCGCCTTCGCTTCCCTCCTGCCACCGCCCTATCGCCAACAAACTGCCCGTCGTCGTCTCCAGCGCCAGCACCCGCCACCCCCAGTAGCTATCGTTGCACTCCCAGTATGCTTCATCTCGTTTGTCGTCGCCGCTGCCATTGTCGAAGGCCTCGCCGGAGACCTGCCACCGAGCCGCCGCCTCCGCTCGCCGCTCCCCCGCAGTCGCCGTCGAAGAGCCCACGTCCCCCAATGTGTTCATGTGTTTTAGGAGGTGAGAACGTTGTAGTTTTAAATTTTAATATGAAAAATATGTATTTAGATACGTATTTAAATATGTATACATATAGGCTAATCGTAATAAATTGTTTATAAATCGTATAGGCCTCAGACAAATACAAGACAAGGCCCAGAAAATCAGAAATGATGAAACAGACTCATTTGGCACTGGTTTCATCGCCAAAAGGCAAGTATATCTCCCACAATGATTTTTCAAAGGCAAAACTCAATAAAGCTAATTTCCCTTTATAATTCTGCTATTTTCACGTACACTGACATACAAGAAAATTATATGTTGTAATACTAGTTAATACGGTCATTTTGACCACTTGTTGGAAGAATTCTGACGTTGGTTTACCCTAGGGAAATCTTTGAAAAATACAATGAAAAATCATTTTCTCGTTTTTAATTAGTTTTTGGGTCGTATAAATTAAGAAAAATTCCCCTTAATTATTTTAAGATCTCGAAAGATGTTTACTAGCCTTAGAAAAATACTTTAAACTTATTTATTCTCATTTGCTTAGTCAAAACCGTTTTCTATGCTCATTTCTTTAAATTATTGTGCATTTATATGCTTCGTATAATTGCGTAACTAAATCACAAACGATGTAATTGGTTGAGATTATTGAATGGACTGATGAGACATTATACGCATATAATATGACGTAAATAAACTGAATAGACTGAATGGAAGCTGGAACTTCAATATAAATAGATAGTACACGTACTTTTGACCGGGCACTTGACTTGACCTGTGGGATTGGGGTAGTCGATGGTCACAAGTGTTACAGATTGACTGGATGCCCCGACCGAATACCTTCACACCTAAGGAGGTTAGAGCTTGATCGTCGCTATATAGGGTCGGTGAGCAGTGTTTCAGATTGGCCCCGTAACAGGGTGTATGTTGGTCATTTCTCGTACTCTTGGACATGGACTTAGCACTAGAATAGAATGGTTATTAATTATTGTTCTAATCTCTTCTTCTACAGGTTGCTGACAATGTTACAGTTTTGTTATCAAATGGTAAATTGTTACATGTTGCTAATAGTATTGCAAATTGCTATCAGATGATTAAATTGCTGCAGGTTGCAAATTGCTGCGAATATTTAACTGCTATAATCCTTTTAAATTAAACTTATTGCTTGTCTTTAAAGTTCAGCTTGGTTCAATTTTAAATGCTTAACGTTTTGGTTTTGGAGATTATCTTATCGAGTAAATCTTGCTGACAGATATTTCACTTGTTGTTTTATGAAATGTCCGTCAGGTATCGATAGTGAGTTCTCTGAAGACATTGCTGTAGAAGTCGAGCCAGTGGTCGAAGAATACGTAGAGTTCCTACCCGTTGAAGACTAGATGATTACCTTCCCGACTGCACCTTTAAATATTTGAAATAAAGTAATTTGTGTTCTTTGTTGATTCGGCCATACTAGGCCTGAGTTGTACTTTATTTTCAGACGCTTTGGTATTGTACTAATGTCATCTGTACTATTTCTTACAAGCATGCAAGATCCTAGCACTTTGTTTCACAGACGCGTATTGTGTTTAAGCCAAGGAGGAAGTAAAGAAAAAAATTACTCCTCAATGTTTTAAGCACATTGCGGGCCCATTCGCGTCCTCGCTCCTGGTAGAATGGGAAGCGGGGCGTGACAACATCAGGGCAGGTTCTCGTGGATTGTGAGTGGAGAAAATTGTGTTGTCTTAACCTTAGAGCCACGTTAACAATTTTTTCAGCCCCAAAATTTAACGAGCAAAACACAAGCACCAAGAATTTTAGAGAACAAAAGTGTATGCAGCCCGCAAACAATTGCGACAACCTTACAAGTTCCAGTTTCTAAAACGAGAATCCGAGAAACAACCCGCCTATCAATGGATTTGGTTTCATATTGTATCGAACCTGTGTCACGATCACTATGTCATCGATTGGTCGATGTCTAATTGGCGCTTACTTGGCAAATGAGTTGGCATTCTCTAGAAAATTCATAAATGTTCTTTTATAAATTAAAGCTTTAGAATATTCTTTTACATTCATGTTAACTCTTTAATAAGATGTCATCAAGAGTATTTATGGAGAAAATTCTAGAGACTCGTCCTAAACCATTAAGTCATGGAAGTCTCTAGAAGCCAAATCTCCATCGTTCATTGCAGGAAAGCTGTTTTTATAAATGGAGACAAAGAAAGGCCATTTAATTTTTATCCACCAAGAATCATCAAGCAATTAGCCAAGTAAATGCAATATAGTTCTCCACTTCCAAATTCTTCTTGTGTTCTTGATTGTTTTATGAGTGTGAGAACTTGAAAAGGCTGACTTAGCCATTCTAATAGAATGATAATGAGCCAAGTGTCATATGGGATTGGAGAAATCAAGTAGCTAAACAATCTGCCCGTGATAGTTGGTATCAGAGCTTGTAGTTTGGGAAAATCTTGTGCTTCGTGGAAAAGAAGAAGTCCACTAATGATATTCTACGCGACTCCGAGATGGCAAATGCCACCACTAGACCGCCTCGCAAGGAGAAATCCAGGAACATTAATTCAACGTCTACGGCATGGTTGGTAAGGTGGATCTCATTGTGGCTAAGGTGAAGTATCGGCTCGAGACCATGAATGAATGCATCGAGGAACTAAAATCTGGGAGGGACATGCTTTGAGATGGGATGCAAATGGTCTTGAAATCTATTGGGATCCTAAGATGGCAAGCTAAACACTAGAGGGGGGTGATTAGTGTTTCTTAAAAATTAATACACAAATAAATTAATCCCTATAAAATTAGCTTAAGTATCTTGAGGAAGTTACTCATTATGTACTTAATCAACCCAAATTATACTTGCAACAATGAGAGTTGAAGAGCGAAAGTAAAAAATACACAAGATATTTACAAGTAAGAAAGGGAGAGACAAAAATCAACAAGCGCAAACACAGTATATTTAACCTAGTTCACCCTCCCATGGGCTAAGTCCAGTCCCCAAGCACTATGAGATTTTCCACTATCAAACTCTCACCAAAGAGAGCAACTTGTCTCAAATTAGAGGGCTTCTACAAATCACACCTACCATCTCTTGCTAAGAATTTCAAGCACCTAGCCTCTAGCTAGTGTTTCCAATACAACATTATATCTTCTCTAAAGAGGACCTCACTTGAGGCTTTTTACAACTCAATTGTAATGCGACAAATTAAAGCACTTACCACCACACTTGTGGTTTTACAAACATCTTTCGTATGAAGATGAGTTGGTACACTTTCCTATAGCCAATTAAGATTGGAGCTTTTGTGTGATGTGTCGATAGGAATGAAAATATCCTTTGATCTCTAAAAAGATTAACTTAGCTTAAAGAGATCAAGAGGATTTGGGACTTGAATTGTTTCTTTGAAAAATCAAGATGAAAGCTTGTAGAGAAAACAAATTCAAATTTGCCAAATGAAAATGGCTTAAAAGCTTTGAAGAGAGAATATTTGGCTAAAGAGAGCTTGGAGAAAGAATACTTTGACTGCTTTAAAACGTGGAAATAAAGGTCTTAAAATCACTTAAAAACTCTGCAACTCCAGCTCTTAAATAGGGCAAAAATCCGTTATAAATCACTTCCCAAAATGCCCTCTCAACCTTTCGACAGCTTAATGTGAAATGCGGAGCTGTGTTTTTTTTTGTCTTTAACTCAAAGTAGTCGACTACAGTTCATGAGATAGTCGACTATAACCACAACTGTTGTTGACTATCACCACAACTGTTGTCGACTATTTTGAGCAACATGAAGAGTGCCCCCTTTTCCCCACTCAAAGTAGTTGGCTACTACTTTAAAAGTAGTAGGCTACAAATATGTTTAGGAAATATTTTCAAGAATATTTAAAACTTTTTCTAAATCATTTTGTGAGTTTAAATAATCTTTTAAAAACTTTTCTAAATATGTGTAGCTTCAATCCTAAGGCATACAAATATTCTAAGAACAAGAACATACATTGCATCAAAATATATCATATTTGGCTTTTTTTTTATGCACTCCATATCTTTATCTTCATGCCTTCCATCCTTTTTTGATTATTTGGCCTTTGGTTGAGCTCCCACACATCTCTTGATCTTCCTTGAATGCTTTTGACTTGGAATTTCCTTTGATCAATCTTTTGTGTTTTCATTTGAGTCATTTCATTGAATGTTGACTTTTGTTGACTTCTTAGACTTTTGTTGATTTCTTTGGCTTTTTGAATCTACACATTTGGTAATTTTAATTAGTAACAATCATTTGTTTAATCATCATCAAAACACAATTAGGGGTACTCAATATCCAACAATCTCCCCCTTTTTGAGGATGACAACAAATGATATAAAATTCATATAATATAAAATTCAAAAGAAATTACTTACTCTTCCTACAATGATGCATGGTTTATAGCCATAATTTTTTGTAAACTCCCCATTGCATCCTTGCATATTCTAATAAACATTTAAAGCACACTTTCATATTATATCCCAATGTGTGATATATAAAGTTCAAGTCATATATAAAAGTCAAACATGATTCATTGTGCTCAGAAAGTCCAACATATTCCAATGTTAAGCATAAAATCTCATATATGGACAAAGTCCAAAACATATATGAAGCATGAGATATATGACATCTTGGATATTTTATATGCATTACCACTAACTCTCCCCCTTTGTCTCATCAAAAAGAGAGTAGAGAAATAAAGTATGAAGTGGATAAATCTTATATAATTATTCACCGCATATTAGCCCAATGTTGGATTAAGATCCAACTTAGTTGGATAAGTTCCAACATAAATATCTAACAATCCATGTGCCAAATAATAGTTTCAATGAGCAACTTATTTAGAAGAAATCATTTTATAAAGTGTGATCAATGAGCTAAACCATGATATCAATAGAATAACCCCTAGGATTATGAAGAATAGGATATCTCATGAAATAATCTCAAGGCTCAAACGTTCATCATTTTTCAATATAATTTCAAAGTTCCAAAATCCAATAATCAAATAGTTTGTGTTAAAAGTGTGATAATCAAATTTTCAAATAGGTTGTGACAATGGTAAAGTGAGTGTCATAAACATAAGTTGTGAATAGGATTATAAGAATGGGATATCCATAAAATGAAAATAAGCTCAAACTCATAAAAATGAACATAAGACAACATTAAGTCTGTAATCATTCCAATGTCACAAATGAATTATTTATCTCCAAACATATGCATATATGCCCAACAATTGTAATGTTTCGAAATATGATATTTAATCTCAGTATGGCATAATTCGAACAGTCATTACAAATGAGCCTACATGCTCAAAACATATCCAATAATACATGTAATCAAAATTTCATACCTAATATTATAACAATATTCAAAAGAGAGATAATATAACAAATATTGACAATATAACTCGATATATGAAATTTTGTAACAAGATCATAATATGCTCAATTATTTGCCAAAAGATAAATGTTTCATAACATAAGGCATATAATCACAATGTTCTTGATACACCAAATATTACATAACAAAGTTTTGTATCAAAAGATATAATGTAGAAAATTGTTCATTAAAAACATAACAAACATAACAATATTGTAGCAAAATATTGTTGGAAGATATATGCCCTTGAGACAATTTATCTGTAGACCAACTTGTTCCAAATTAAATGGTACTAATTATCCAAGTATGAATAAATGTTTTAAATACTTAGATTATTTCCTTAGACTTAAAGCAAGGTTATACACGTATCTAGATAGAGATCTCGATATAAGAAGTGTCTGAACGATAGGAACTTGAGTCTTAAAGCGTTCATGGTCATATATGTGTCGAGAAAAGGACATCGGACAGACCATTGTGTCTTTGTCTTAACCAAAAGGATGATGATGATCTCATAATCGTTCAACCTGCTCATTAGAGAATGAGTCCACTAAACGACCCAATAAAGAGTTATCATATGGTTAACATTAACTAAATTGTCATTGATAACTCTCTAGTGATGATATGCAAATTGGTCCTTAAGACTTGAGGTCATTGTATGAACATGTGCGTGAACGGTGTGTAAGGACCCGGTGCTACGATGAAAACACTTGAAGGGGTTGAATAGTGTTTATAAAATTAAATAGACAATTACGCCTAATTAAAATCCTAACCAACAAAGATGCAAAATTACAATGAAACAATAATTAATCAATGAAAACACAAGATGTTTCAAGGGTTCGGATTACCCAAGTCAAACCCGACTTGTTTCCGGTAATCCTACGTCCCTACCACATGGGATACCACCCAGATACTCAAGCTAAAACCTAGCTTAAGTTTTCCTTTCAACCCACTTGTAACAACCCTACAAGTGTAATCAATACACGATGTTGATGACCTTGAATCCCACAACCTGGGATCAAGCAAACACTCTCACAACCGAGAGTAAAACCAGTTTATGAAAGTTATGAAATAGAAATTTACACACTTACAAATTACTTTTGACTTGAAGTAGAACTTGAAGGAGCAAAGTGAGGAGTGTGTTGTTCTCTTCCTAGAGGATAGACTAGCCCTTGCACTTGTCTTCACCAAAGCTAGAGGATCAAATTTGGTTCTAGTTGGAAGACAAGATTAAAGGTGGAATTCTAGGGCTTTGGATGAGAGAATGAAAGCTTGAACACTTGAACTTGAGAGATGAATGCAAGAATGTCTAATAGTTGATCAATGGAACAGTAGAAAGTCCTTTTATAATTTCTCTGAAAGCCCTAAATAAAATACCCAAAAGCCCTCTTAAAATCCGTAGAAGAAAAAGCCAACAGATTGATTTAATGCACAGGACAGGCAACTGATGAAGAAACTACAGTCGCATGATGCACTGTGTCAGAAGGTAGGTGAGAATTCAATCGGTAACTTACCACGTAGGCCAGGCGACTGATGAAGGTTGGACATGCGCTTGAGAAACGTTCAACAGGCATCTGAGTGGCAAAGTGCTAAAGTTACAAAAACTCAAGAATTCTGGGAAGCAAGGACATGCGACGATGAAGGTTGGATATGCGCCTGAGAAACCTTCATCACGTGTCTGTGTGCACAAGTGTGAATCTTGCCAAAAATGAAAGATCTGGTCAAGGGATGGACATGCGACTATAGCGGTATAAACAGGCGCATGTGCCATGGGCAGGCGCCTGTAAAACCTACTAAAGGTGCCTGGATGCACAAGTGCGAAAGTTGACAAAACTTGGGATCTTTGGGTAAGCTAATACATGCAATTGACTTACAAGTCACAGGCGCGTGGAGCTAGACAAGCGCACGTACATTGCACAACAGTCAATTGTTGAAAGTTAAGAAAGAAAGGTCCAAAATATCATGTCAAAACATGTGCATTACGAACGACTACAGAACAAATCTTATGCGACTGTATAGAGATAGTCACCTGTAAATTGTTCTTCAGTCACATGTCGAAAGTTCAAAATGCACATATTAGGGAATTTAAAGTTAGAGTCCTAGGAAATGAGTTCTAATGTATTATTCCAAGGCTAGATTGAGTAAAATGTGAGTGCTCTAAGAATATTCTACTTCAAGGCTACATTCTAATGAGAAAGAAACAAGAGAATAAAGAGGTTACATTGAGTTTTTGCTTCTCTTCTTTCTCTTGAATGAACTTGAAGTCTTCTTGAAGTTTCTTTCTTTAACTTTGATCACCCAATGGATTTACTTGCTTTGATTGATCTTTGATTGTCATTCATTATACTTTGATCTTCATGAATGGATTAGGCAATGACTTAACTGCATGGAGGGGATTAGTCACAAGTATTTATGTTTGCTCAACATCAAAACCTAAGTGAGTAGATGTCAATACTGTTGGGACATGTGATGGCAAAGAGAACACTAGAAGGGGGTGAATAGTGTTTTTGCAATTTAAAACTTTACCTCTAGAATTCTCCCTAAGATTAATGTAAAATTACCTAATATCAATCTTAATCAACAAATACTTGCAATAATAAAGATAAGTAGCGGAATATAAATGCAAGTGAATAAATAACAATAGTAAACACACAGATTTTTATCCTGGTTCCTCACAATCTGGGTATGTCTAGTCCCCGAATCTCAGTCGGGCTTTAATCCACTATTTTCGGTAAATAATACAAACCACCTCACCTCTAATGAGGATTTTCCCTTACATCACAACCCGAGGACTTTTACAAACTCCTTGCCTACAACAAGGATTTCCAACATCACCACCTAGCATTAGCTAGGATTTTCAACACCATTATCTCCAAGGGACTCAAAATTAAGATCAGATCCAATACACCACAATGAATTTGTGGAGATTGGTTTTTACACCCAATAATTTTATTGCCAAGAAGAATGTGCAATTGTGCTCTATGTGGCTAACGAATAATAAATCTTCTTTGAGCACACAAAGAATATTAGTTGATTCAATGTGATCAAGAAACTTCGTTGATTTAAAATCCTTTTAAGAATATATAAAAAAATGAAGAAAGAAGGATTTGAAAAACATCTTGTAATAGCCAAATTAAATGATATAAAAACAAGATAGAAAAATACGCACAAGAATAAGATCAGAATTTAAAAACTATTGGCTATGAAAAACTTGAGAGCAATGAAAATTAGAGAGCTTGAATGCTTGAGAGAATTTTGAATTTTGCTCAAGAATAATTGGTACTGAAAAAGCCTACATTAGCTCTCTATTTATATGGCCAAAAATGAATTCAAAACACTTAAAAACGTTTGATTTTTGCCCCAAAACGGCTACAAAACAGCTTCAATGAATCTATCAGTCGACAGCTGGTAGTCGACTCACAACGTTGGAAGTCGACTCCCAGAGCAATTTCTGAGAAAATCTGCCACAATTGGTAGTCGACTCCCAAACTTGGTAGTCGACTCCAAGAGTATTTTTCTGAGAAAGTCTGCTACTGACAAGTAGTCAACTCCAGGGTGTTTAGTAGTCGAATCCTTCTTAAAAAGTGATTTTCTCAAGAATTTTTGCTCTCATATCATTGAAAATAAGTTTATATAATAATACCATGAATTTAAAACTATTTTCAAAATCTTTTTGTGTGTGTGCATATTCTTTCTTGGCTTTGACACAATCCTAAGAAAAAATGAAAAACAACTCACACACTAGACTCTATGAAGAACTTGAAGCCATGGTTGAACTTGAGCTAGTTGCATAGGCTTCACTTGAGTTTGAGCTCCTCTTTAGCTTGAGCTTGAGCACAGTCTTTGAGCTTCATCTTTGATTTGGGTTCAATATTACATATTTAACCCCCCATTTAGCCCTATTTTGTGCTCATGCGCTTCAACTTTAGCGTGTTCTTCGAGCTCCAGGCTTCAGCTTCATGATGTAGACATGGAACGTTGGCTCAATCTATCTTCATCTTCTATGTGTGTAGTTACAATTCTTCTTGTTGACTTCATTTGAACTTGACTTGATTTGTTCCTTGCACATTTGCTCCTAGCCTTCCTTGATTTGTTTGCTCCATCACATTTGAGCTCCCTTAATTTGAGCACCCGTCATTCATGACTCTTATTTGTGCAATGCATCTTTGCTTCATAAACTATATTAAAAATACATTTCCTGTACACAAACTCGATGAAAATATTAGTAGCATAATATGTTGCTCATCATCAAATTAACCACAGTGTGGAGACTCAATATCCAACCAATACCCAACACGGTGTCACTTAGACTATGATCCAGATTCAAGGCAATGCCTACTAAAAGGTCTTAGGTTGAGAGACACTTGAAGCGTACGATGTGAGTAGTGATCAAAAGAGGATTCATGTCTTCCATTAATGAAAAGTTAATGTCACAGGCTCAGTACGGTTCTTGGTGAAAAACCTCGGCCGGGGTATATTGTAGTAAGTACAAGATGGACATACCAAATACCGGAGTATACTGACCAATGCAAGCCGTTTGGGTTGACAGTTTACCATACCTTAGGCTATGCAGTGACATAGTTATGACGAAGGGACGAAAACTGCATCATTCATCACGGGCACAGTAAGAGTGATTCGGACGACACATATGTCAATGTGTCAATCACATAATTATGATACCGAAACAAGGATAACACCTGTTGCTCGTGGTCACTATCGTCTAGGGATTTCGAGCCCCAACCTGTAAAAGGGTCAGGTTGTAGGGTCAGGCTGTAGGTCTCACACCGAGTAGGATTTGCGTCTTAGTAATAGAAAGGATATATGATGAGTGCACTCGGATGCACATGAATAATTAATGTCACGAAGGGTTTGTGATAATAAGTCTAAAATAATTAAATGGGGAATTTTACATGATATTATAATATGTCACAAAGTGTTTGTGGACATAAGATGCATAGAAATGAGGAGAGGATTTTTCTGCGAAAGTCAGGAAAAAAACAGCGCTCGAATCGGAGTTCAAACGGGCTCTATATGATTATTTAAAAGGTGTTTTAAATAAAAAGAAAAAAGGGGCTTAATGGGTTTCAGACGGGGTCAACCCCGCCCGAACCGCGGGTCAAACCCGCCAGGCTAAGCGGGTCAAACCCGCCGCCTGGTGGGTCCCGCCCGTGCAGGTGGGCTGGGGCCTGCCCGAGCGGGCGGGCCCGCCCGCGGGTAGGCACACCCAACCCACGGGTGGGTGGCGCACATGGGTGGGCCGCGGCTGTTCTTCTGCATATATGCAAACGCAGATTTTTTTGGCAAACTTTGAGCGGACGTTTGAGGGGTCAAACGAAGTCGAAATTGAGCACTGTTTGTTCCTAAGTGATCCTTGTTCAGAGCTCTTCAATTTTCATATAAGATGTGAACATTGAAATTCAATGACAAAAAAGATAGAATTTTTTTACTGTGACTTTCTTAAGAAAACAATTCTTTCCCAAACTTAATTTTGTCCCACATCGCTTGTGAGTTGAGGAAGGGGGCCCGGCTCCCTATATGAATAGGGGCTGAGCCTTCCCCTTGTTTTAACACCAAGTCTTCAATTTTGGGTAGCTTTTGAGCACGCCTGAACTTAGACTATATAATTATCCCTCCTTCTAAATTTTTTTTCTGTTCCTCCATTCGTGTCCTAACAAGACAGTGAGGAGGTTTGGATCGGATCCAAAGACTTTGACGTGGGTCCTTCTTAAGTGTAACTTTCTTCGACAAGTGGTTGGCTCGGAGGTGTAGTGTCGGCTCGCTTCGGGTGGTCAAAGACAAGTTGCTGAAAACGACGCTTCGCTTTCTGCGAAAACAAAGTAACGGGTTTGTCTATTTTATAATGTTATGCTTTTATATATGTTATAGTAGTTTAGATTTGTGTTTGGGGATGGTCAGATCCACCCCAAGACAATAGATTTTCCTGGTTATGGTTTATGTTAATCCTTAGGGCACTCATTAAATTGTTTAATGATTTTATTCCGATGCTTAATTCTGTTTTAGTCATCCGTCCAACGTAGGACGAGCGTAGATTTTATGCCATGAGGGTCTATTAAACCCAACAAATATTACATCAACCATATTTCAAACATGAAAACATAAGAATGTATCAAAATATCCTCACTCAAGTTCACCAAAGAAATATGGAAAAACTAACTTGGTGGAGCTCCTCCTCTAATCATCTCAGTCAACTCGGCAATCTCCTCTTGAATCTCATGAATCCTACAATCCGAGACATCTATTCTCCCATAAAGCCAATATATCTTTTTATCAAATCTAGAAAGGGTGTGTTGCATCTTGTGCTTAAGCTCTTGCTTTAACTCTTCGAGCCTTGCAAGTAAGATGGATTGATCAAAAGAAGGGGGTGCATGTTGAGTAGGTTGAGTGGAGGGGGTTGCTTCTTCCTCTTCGTCCTTCTCTTCATCCTCTTCTTCCTCATCATGATTTAAAGATGGATCTTGATGTAATTTCATTCTTTTTAGAGAAATTTTATTGAAGGGGGTGATAGGAAAAATGAAATGAATCTCACTAGCCAAACTAATGCCAAAATACTTTAAGATGAGAGTGAGGTAATGTCCATGATGAAGTGATTGTGAAGTGCTACGTGTAAGATTTTCATAAATCTAATATGCCCAGTTTAATTTTATTCCTACTATGAGAGCGTATACACACTTAGCATGGCCCTCAGATAGTACAAAATAACTTCTAGCTCTTTGGAAGATATTGTATTACAGAATTAATGCAAGAATCCTTGCCCTTAGCACGAATGCACTAGTTGCTATGTGAGGAGAAAATCTTTCCCTTACAGAACATGTTTCCAATGACTTATGGGTCATTCATGAAATTCTCTCTAAACGTTGTTCCCTTGCTTAGAATGCCTAAAATTTCTCATATATTGGATGCATCTAGTTTAATGCGTTTGTTCAAAACATTTGAAGTGAGCCTATATGCACTCTGATTGACTTCCATTTTTGTATAAAACAATTACAAGTCAGGTGTAGCATTTGCAAGAAATTTCAGTGGAAAATAATTCCTCAAGCCCCCAAAAATCTAAAATTTCCTTAATCATGTACCCTCCAAGATCATCAATTTTGACAAATCTTTCCATGAGGATACCCTTCCTGGCAATATAATGGTAGTTGTAAGGACCGTATATGCCTTGCAATACTAACAATAAACACTCTAGCGAGGGGTAAATACAGTAATGGCAATAATAGTGTAATTAAAAATTAAACTTGCAAATACGGAATTATAAGTGCAAGAGAAATTTTAACAACACAATCAAGCAAACGCTAACATAAGGTTTTTACAGTGGTTCTCCAACTTGGGTACATCCAGCCACACCAAATATTCACTATGATCTTATACAAGGTAGTGAATACAATCTCACAAAGAGATACCTTACATAAGGGATTTGAATTCTCACAAAGAGAATCTAACTCTTACAAAGAGAGTACCTAACTCTCACAAACAAAGCAACTAACTCCCACAAAGAAAGCACCTAACTCTCGCAAAGAAAGCTAGGGGTCAACTCTCACAAAGAGAGAAACTAACTTTCACAAAGAAAGTTAGGGGTTCACTTCACAAAGATGAAATAAATACTTTTGTCTATGCCTTGAGACGAACATACTCAATATGAAGAAGAAGGCACGGAAGAGGATCTCGAAGTGTTGAGATGAGCTTCATTGCACTTGGATGATTTCCCTTGAGCTAGCTTCAAAGCATGAAGACATTAGAGCTCATGAGAGGGAAATGAGAGAATACGAGTGGCTTAATGAATCTCTAAGATATTCAATGTTAACCAAGAATTCTAATAGAACTATACCATCTCATTTATATAGGAAGCCACAATAACCCCTAAAAAACAAGCAAAAAGGCCGAATGAACAAATCTGCAACGGCTAGATTTTGGGATGAAAGCTCTCGGACAGGCGCCTGTAGAAGAAACCCCAGGAGACTAATCAACGGCTAGAAAATTTCCAACGGCTATAATCTGAGCCAGAACAGGCGACTATAGAAGACTACACTTGTGCATGTACAATGTGCATGCGCTTGAATATACTTCAGCAGGCGGCTGACACTTGGGATGGAATGAAGCTGAGAAAATGCAAATTTCGCACTTGTACATTCAGAGTACTGACGGCCAAAGTCCATGCGCCTGAAGATAGACAGGCGACTGTAAACTCTACATCAGTCGGCTTTCACACAAAATGGATTGGTGCCCAGAAAAGACAAGATACGCACATTGGCACTCAGATGACTGAAGAACAACGTTCAGGCGCCTGATGGTAGACATGTGCCTATTAAATGAACTTCAGTCGCCTGCACCAAAAGCTCAAGAAATAGTCAAAAAAAAGTTGACTTGAGCTGTGCACAAGAGACGGCCGTAGAAGGCTGGCCAGGCGCTTGGAGATCACCCAGTCGCATGTCCTGCCTTCAATAATCGCCTTTTGGAAAGCCAGAAACTCCATAGAGATTTCTTGGCAAGGGGAACCTATAGGATTGGTTTATATGATTATCCTAAGACTCACTAAGATGGTTAATGCATATGCATGAATGAGTAGACCATCTATCAAGACATTACAAAATCTTAGACACAAAAAGAGAAATACAAGTAATAGAAATTAAATGGATTACATTTTGCATATCCTAGAATTTAAGGCTTCAAGCTCTTGATGCCTTGATGCTCCACATTATCTTCCAAGCTTTGGCACCTCTTGATGAGCTTCCCTTCATCAAGTTCTAAGCTTTGACAATGTTCCTCTTGATGTCCAGTCGCATGTCCTGCCTTCAGCAATCGCCTGTTGGAAAGCCAGAAACTATAGAGAGAGTTCTTGGCAAGGGGAACCTATAGGATTGGTTTCTATGATGATCCTAAGGCTCAATAAGATGGTTAATGCATATGCATGAATGAGTAAACCATTTATCAAGGCATTACAAAATCTTAGACACAAAAAGAGAAATGCAAGTAATAGAAATTAAATGATTACATTTTGCATATCCTAGAATTTAAGGCTTCAAGCTCTTGATGCCTTAATGCTCCCCATCATCTTCCAAGTTTGGCACCTTTTGATGAGCTTCCCTACATCAAATTCCAAGCTTTGGCAATGCTCCTCTTGATGTCCATCCTTGTATTAGTCTCCAAAAAACTTATTCTTCAATTGATAAACATGAGACTAAAACATTAGGAGTCATTAGTAACAACATAATGTTATGATCATCATCAAAACAACATTGGTCTAAAACACCAATAACTAACAGTTGTGATGGAGCAAATTATCACAATTCAAATAAGGAATGATGATATCCTTATTTGAAATATGTTGAGAAAAAGTGGGTTGTAAGGGTTGAAAAGATGTAGCCAAAGTGGGTTGTAAGGGTTGAAAAGATAAGGCTACAGATCTCTTCTTCTTAGGAATAGGTCTTCTGCTCATGATGCCTAATGTGTGTGAGTGCAACTAAAAATGATGCAAATAATGAGTAAAAAGATGAGATTAAGTGCAATACATAGTAAAGATTGAAATCAACACCAAAAACCTTTCACAATCTTTCTGAGATCCATGGTTGAGATGAGGAATTCTGAAAATTTTGAGGGATTTGCAAGCTAGGTTTAGAATTTGAAAGAAATGTGTTTTGAAAAACTTTTAGGGTTTTGAGTTAAGAAGAAGAGATCCTAACCATAAGATATGAAATGGAAGGCTAAGATCTCTTCAATCAAATGGGTTTGAGTCAATGGAAACCAATAAGAGTTAGATCCAAGTCCATTTGACTCAAATGAAACCCGTAACCCTGTAAAAAATCAAAATGAATCTAGGTCAGATCGACAGAATAATCGTCTATTCTCTATACTACAGTCGACTATCTCTAATACTGTAATTGGCTAATTTTTGAACAAATGGCTGATCAAAATTGTAGTCAACTAGCGTATTGCAAGTAGTCAGATAATGTGTTGATAGTAGTCGACTATCAGCTTGAGAATTTCAGCTTCGAGCTCAAGCACATCTCCCATCTCTCATCTAATTCCCATGGGTTTCTAACCCTACATGCACACTTCAAAACAAGCATACACATGCAATTAATGATACCTAATTACGTGTGATACCACGTGTTTTATTTGGGTATCTCACATAAGTTTTAAACCTAATCTATTTACCTTGGAAACCAAATCCACTTGGGTTTGGAATCCACATCCTTTATATATTTATAGTTTGCTGATTTATGAACATCTTTCATTAATTTAATTAGATAATCCTAGTCCCATTTTATTGTTTTTCACCATTTGAGAACCTATTAAATCTTTTACTTGTTCTTTATCCTTGTTAAATTTTTGAACATTATGATACAATTCATTATTTATTTTATCTCATTGCTTAATTTCTATATCCTATTGTTCAATATTTTAGAATCGTAAAGAAGATTTTTATTATCAATTTTAAGTTGGTTTTCCAACCTAAGTAATTTGTTCTCAGTATCTAAATCTTGATTAAGCAATGTTAATTCTTCGGATGTCTCCTTTAGTTTCATTAGTTCCAATTTTAACCTATTGTTTTCTTCGTCTAATTCTTTTATATAACTACGCTTTTTATGAAGGTTCTCAAATCATTGATACTACTATTAAGTTTTTCATGAGCACCACATAGTTCATTATATGCAGTATTAACATCAAATTGAAAAGTATCACTATCATAATCATTATCACTATCTTTATTGCAACTACCAACATCACTTATTTGGGTAGATGCACTTACCTTGAAAGTAGAGGCTATAAAGCACATTAAGGCTCTCTCTTCTGTTTCTTCATCCGACGACGATGATGAGGATGACGACGATTCATCTGAGCTTTTATCCCCATCACTCCTATCCCAAGCCACAAAAACACCCTTTTTAGGCTTCTTTAACTTCTCCTCTTTGTAGCTTCTCTCCTTGTTTGTTCTTGTCCTAGTCATTGTCCTTGCTTCTTCTCATTCTATCCTTGATCTCAAATCTCCTCGTGTCCTTGTTTTTCTCCAAAGGACAATCTCTCTAAATAAGTTGTTTGAGTTAAAAATGTGAAAATAAAAAACTAAAAAGAATGTTTAATTTGTTGTAAACTTGGTGGCTACGGAACCCGTAGCCCTGTATTTATAGTAATAGGGTTACATAATGGATGGATACCCAATACCTAGATGGGCCTCCAGAAGCCCGTTTATAAAACTTTCCCTTATCCATCCATTGTTGTAAGCCGTAATGAACGCTTCAGGATTCGTAGATCTTATCTGACCATGGGGCTATGGATAATTCTGGATTCTAAGTTAAGAGTTCTTGCCTCGTTAAAACATTTGCCATGAAAACCCCCGTGAAAAAAACCAGTGGCTAAGGAAAAAGAGTACAAGTCTCTGTAACTTCCCCTTATCGATTGATATCATCAGAGGTGGATACTTCTGGATCCAGAGTTGATGTGGTTTCCTCGTTAAAACCTTTGGCTATGGAAAACCAAGTGGGAAAAACCAATAGCAAAGGGAAAAAGAGTACAACCCAACATTAACTCCCCCTAAAGTGTACAAGCTTCAGGCTTGTAGATCTCTCAACTGTCCCCTCCCAATTCCTAATACAAGTTTTCTAAAGTTACTGCGATGTAAAGCTTTAGTAAATAGATCTGCCAGGTTGTTGCAAGACTGGATCTGCTGGATATCGATCTGCTTGTCTACTTGTTGTTCATGCGTCAAGAAGAGCTTGGGGGAAATGTGCTTCGTCCTGTCACCTTTGATGTAGCCACCTCGTAGTTGAGCTATGCAAGCAGCATTGTCTTTGTACATGGTGGTTGGTCCAAGATCTCCCGTCTTCAGTCTGGTAGTCACGAGGATGTGGTGGATGATTGATCGACGCCAAAAGCATTCTCTACTAGCTTCGTGGATCGCAATGAGCTTGGAGTGGTTGGATGAGGTCGCTGTTGAAGTCTGCTTCACAGATCTCCATGAGACAGATATCCCACCGTATGTGAATACGAAACCGGTCTGGGACTTTGCAGTGTGTGGGTTAGACCTGTATCCTGCATCTGCATAACCGACTAAGTCGAAGGATACACCTTTCTTGAAGTATAGTCCCAGGTCCACAAACCCTTGGAGGTAGCGCAGAAGGTGCTTCACTCCGTTCCAGTGGCGCTTTGAGGGCGTTGAACTGTATCTGGCTAGTAGGTTAACTGTGAACGCTATATCGGGACGCGTGCAGTTTGCCAGGTATAGGAGTGCTCCAATTGCACTCAGGTAGGGTACTTCAGGACTCATTGCTTCCTCCCCCTCTTCCAGTGGCCGAAAGGGGTCCGTATTAACATCCAATGATCTGACAACCATTGGTGTACTAAGCAGATGATATTTGTCCATAAGGAAGTTTTTCAGCAACTTCTTTGTGTATGTGGATTGGTGTAACAGGATTCCTCCGCTTAGGTGTTCAATTTGTAAGCCTAGGCAGAACTTTGTTTTGCCAAGGTCTTTCATCTCAAAAGTCTGTGTGAGACTATTGGATATCTCAGCTATCTCTTCAGGTGATCCGATGATGTTTAGGTCGTCTACGTAGACGGCAATGATTACGAATCATGTTCCCTTTGCTCTTATAAAGATGCAAGGGCAGACTTCATTTGTTGTGAATCCTTGTTGCACTAGGAACTCATTGAGTCTGTTATACCACATTCTCCCTGACTTTTTAGACCATACAATGATCTTTGGAGTTTGACAGAATAGACGTCCAGAGGTCTTTCTGTCATTTTCGTCGGTAGTTTATATCCGTCCGGGATTCTCATATAGATATCCTTATCTATATTTACATATAGGTATGCAGTCACAACGTCCATGAGCTACATATCCAGGCATTCCTTAGTAGATAGGCCAATAATGAAACGGAAAGTGATCGCATCCATGACCGGAAAATATGTATCATCATAGTCTATTCCTGGTCGTTGGGAAAAGCCTTATGCAACAAGGTGTGCTTTGTAGCGTATGATCTCATTATTTTCGTTTCTTTTTCTTACGAATATCCATTTGTATCCCACATGTTTAACACTCTTTGGTGTTAGGACTACAGGTCCAAAGACTTTGCGCTTTGAGAGTGAGTCCAGCTCTACTTCTATTGCGTCGTTCCACTTTGGCCAATTCTCTTTGCGTTTACATTCTGTTAGAGAGCGTGGATCGGTCTCATCGTTGTATTCAGTGACGTGATTGGCAATAATGAGCGTGAAGTTATCGTCGATGATTGTACTTTTTCTGTCTAGTACCTCCCCAATACGTACATGGTTTAATGATATTTCTCCTATATTTTCCTCTTCAGGGGTTTTTAGGAGGGAGCGGTATCTGGGCTGAGCTCAGCATCCTGTGGTGGTATTGTTATAATTGCTCCAGGATTTTTCCTCTTCCGAGGGTTTTTATAATTGGAGCCTGGGGGTTGTCCTCTCTTTTGTTGAGGTACAGTCGCTTCTGCTACAAGTGGATTGCATCCATCTTTGGGTATGTCAATCCTAGCTGGTGTGTTTGCAGCAGGGACGTGTGATCTGACAATCTTCTGGTTGTCAGTGAATTTGTCCGGTAAAATGTGAGCTGTATTTTGTATTTGAAGGATCTTCAGGATCTCGTCTTCACATTGGTTTGTACGCGGATCAAAGTGGGATAAAGTTTTGGTATCCCATAAAATGGTCTTTGAAGCTTCTGGCTTCTCTGTGTTAATGCCTAGTTTGGGAAAAGTGCTTTCGTCAAACTCATAATCTGCTAGACGTGCCTTAAAGGCGTACCCCGTTAGGGGTTCCAGGTATCTAATGATCGATGGTGAGTCGAATCCTATGTAGATACACAGTCAACGTTGAGGACCCATCTTGGTCCTCTGCGGTGGTGCTATGGGGACATAGACAGCGCATCCGAATATCCTCAGGTGAAAGATATCCGGTGGGTTCCCATATGCAAGTTGCATCGGAGAATAAGATTGACTTCCTGACGGTCGTAGTCTTATTAGCGATGCAGTATGCAAGATGGCATGTCCCCATGCGTTCACCAGCAACTGGCATTGTATCAACAATGGACGAGCAATCCATTGTAGTCTCTTTATAAGAGATTCGGCTAACCCGTTCTGGGTGTGAACATGAGCTACAGGATGTTCAACTTCTATGCCAGTTGCTTGGCAGTAGTCTAGGAAAACTTGTGAGGTGAATTCCCCAGCGTTGTCCAGACGTAATTTCTTGATCTGCTTGTCTGGGAAATGTGCCCGCAACTTTATGATTTGTGCCAGTGGCTTAGCAAAGGCTACGTTGCGGGTGGACAGGAGGCACACATACGACCATTTGGAAGATGCGTCAATTAGTACCATGTAGTACCGAAATGGGCCACTTGCAGGGTGAATAGGCCCGCAAATGTCTCCATGTATTCTCTCCAGGAAGCTTGGAGACTCTGAGTTCACCTTCAGGGGGGATGGTCTCGTAATCAGTTTTCCTTTGTGACAAGGGGGACAAGGAGATGTACCCTTTCGAAGTAGCTTCAGGCTTTTCGAGTTAATTCCACGGGATTGGGAAATGATGCGACACATCATGTTCCTTTCAGGGTGTCCGAGTCTATTGTGCTAGAGTTGGAATTCTGGTTGATTATCGCACTTCTGGTGCTCAAGTGTGTTTGCTTCCATTGCTCTTATCTTTGTATGGTAGAGACCCGACGGGAGTCCCTCAAAACGCTCGACAGTGGTTTTAGCACCGTTTTTATGAGTCATTACATACAAGAATTCTCTGTTTTGTTTGTTCACCGTCTCTAGGTGGTATCCGTTTAAACGGATATCTTTAAAACTTAACAGATTCCTACGATAGCTAGGGGAGAAAAGCGCATCTTTTATTTGTAGTTGTGTTTTGTTGGGGAGCATAAAATGTGCTTCCCCTGATCCTTCAATAATTCCTGATGGACCGGGGATTGTATTCACGGTTCAATCGTATTTATGTATGCTTTGGAAAAAGCAAATGTCTTGGAGGATCGTGTGCATAGAGACACTGTCCACTAGGCATTTATTATCCATCTAAATTAAGAGAGAAAACATAGCAATATAAGGCACAAAAAGATTATTAAAAACCAATCAACGTCTGAAAAATCATCCAACGTGCTAGAAACCAGATAACTAGAAAGTAAATTGTTTTTCAAATTACAATGCATAACAGAAAGTAGATAATGGTTCAGTCGAGCAGGTCATCATTTGAGAAGTCCTCAGCGATGACCTGATTGGTGCCAGGTCTTTGTGTTCCATAAGGTTTGTCTTGGCTGGCTTCTGGCTAGCTTTGTACAAGTCCTGGAGGTGGCGTGGAGTCCGACAATTCCTGGACCAGTGTCCAGTCATGCCACGCCTATGGCATTTATCTTCCCAGTCTTTTCTGGGGCAGATGTCTGGCCGTTGTCTTTTCTCTTCCACACATTTTTCTTCTTTCCCTCATTATTGGTTCTTGGAGGGGGTCCTCTAGCCTGCTTCTTCCTTGCCTTGCCCTTCTGGGGTTTGACTTTGAAGTTGGTCCTCTTCTTCTAAGTGGAGCTGTGATGCGCTTCAGGCGCAGGAGCAGTGCCGACAGGGCATGAGTTATGGGTGGCCAGAAGGAGGTCTTTATTCTGCTCTGCCATTAGAAGGCATGAGAGAAGCTCTGAGTATTTCGTGAACTTTCATTCATGATACTGCTGCATTAGTATAGCATCCTTCTCATGGAAGGATGTATACGTCTTCTCTAAATACGCTCCTCCGTCACTTTCTCACCACACAACTTCAGGCGTGAGGTGATACTGAAAAGTGACGAGTTGTACTCGGTGATAGACTTAAAGTCTTGGAGACGGAGGTTCTCTCCCATTCATATCGCTCTCGGGGAAGGATAACATCTCTTTGATGTTTATATCTATCCTCGAGGGCGGACGAAACCCACGTTGCCAAATACTCTTCAGTTGGTCAAATTAGGTTGGCTTCTCTTTTCGTTTGAGCAAAACAACACGTCTCTCCATGCCTAATTAGTCTAAGTTGTAATAACTTCTATCTTATTCGAATTAATACTACTTTGACAAATGCAAAAGGATGTTTTCTCTGCTCGTCTTCTTAAACCAGACACCTCTCCCCCTGCGAATCAGAAACCTGCAAACCCAAATCAAAAATCAGAAACACAAATCAGCAAAACTCCATTTCAATTCAGATCTTTCTCTCCTCAACCTTGAGCCCAAATCAAACTCTCCTACCAACAAATTCTTCCCAAAACTACTTCCCAAAACATATTCAAATCTGAAAACTGAAGTTTGGAGGAAACAAACCAGATCTGAAAGCTCTCAACTTCAGATTCAAAAATCAGAAACAACTTCAGATCTACAAACCCAATCAAAACCCTTCATCATCTTCTTCTTCCTCTCTTCCCCCTACTTCTCCATTGCGCGCGCCCAGCTGAAGCGTCGCCGCCCACCTGAAACGCCGCCGGCCTCCCACCCGCAGCCGCCACCATGCCGTGAAGCCGCCGTCGGCCACCTGGACGACGCCGCGCCGCCGCCGCCTGGGAGCCAGCCCCCGTCGCCGGAGCCCCCCTTGCGCCGCCGTCCGCCCTTGCCTCCTCTCTCTCCAAGCGCAAGGTGACTTCTCCCCTCCTTTGGATTGCTGCAAGATTCAAAATGAAAAAAAACAAGAAAGAAAGAGAGACTGAGAAAGGAGACAGAGAGAGAGAGTGGCAGTAAAACAAAAATAAACAAAAGAAGTTGATAAATGAAGAGATGACAGTGTTTGTGAAATGGGCTTGGCTTTTTGAAATGTTGACAGGTTGTATGAAGAGGTGGCAGGATTTAATAGAAAGCTTAAACAATTGAAGGAATAATGTTATAGAAAGTGACAGCCACTCCTGTTTTTTTTAGAGTTTTTTTTTAATTAAAGAGTGAGTAAAGGAATTGATATATGTTAAAATAATTGTTAGAAGTAAGTTTGACATGGTCATTTTATACCCTTAGTCAAAGTTAGTAGGTGAGAGTTTTATACCATGTTAAAACTTGTAGTTAGCTTAGTTAGTTAATTAACTTATTTAATGTTAGTTAATTGTTAGTATTACTTAACGTTAATTTGTTCGTATTTCACCATGTTATTAACTGTAAATAATGATAGAGTATTAAAATATTAAATTAATAAGCGTACCATGTTCATATAACCCAATATAACCGCCACCCTAGCCAGTGAACCCAATAACTTAAGCGAACCCAATTTAGGGCTCAACTCGATTTTGTGCTTAACTCGCAATAAATCTAATTCTGTGAATTCTTTAACCAAAACAGAGAACCGGAAGTACCGACACGTAATACCCGTCGAGACGAACCCAACGGCACTAAAATCATCGAAATCAGGCAAGTATACGATTTATAATGAATTTACGAATTGGATGTTAAATTAGTCTCTTATATGTAAATGTTGCTCGTTACTCTCGTAACCATGGAAATTGTTGTTTAAAGATAACTGGTCATATTATTTTAATTGCTACATGCCTTGAAATAATTAACTAGCGTGTGACATCGTGAGATCGTGCGCCTCGAAGGCGAAATCGTGACTTTCGTGATGTCATTGAGTTGACAAATTCGTGCTTGTAATTCGTGAATTAGGTTGGCTCGTGTTCCAGCACAAATCTTGGGTGGGGTTGGATTGGGCGGCCACTAGGCGTATGAAAGAGTACTCTCTTCAAGGGCACCACCCATAGGCCGTGGGTTAGCGCCAATCACGGTAAGCCCCCGTGAGAAGGACGACTCGCTCATCACGACCTAAAGGCATGAATTCTTTTTAGACATGAAATGCTAACAGACATGAAATGCTACCATACGTGAAATGCTAACATGAAACTTACAAACTTGGAATTGTTATCTCTGTTAAATTGCCATGCTAACGAACCAAAGAAAGGATTACTTCAATTATTAAACTACTTAGAATTGCATGATAGGATGTCTTTTACTTTATTCCATTTTATATTTCAGCATGTCTAAATCTTGTTGTCGCCGTCTCTTTTAAATGATTAATGCCTCTTAAATTCAGTATAAATTTGTATATATCTTGCCTCGGGTTCTAACATCTATTTGCATACCCTTGCTGACCTACATTCATGTTTTTGGATGTATGTCAGATTCTGAGTTTGAGTACCAGGAGGTTCCTTACGAGACACCTGACTTGGAGAGTCAGGAGTTCGCTGTAGACGCCGAGTCTCTCCCCGCGGAGGACTAGTGGACTTTATCGTTGCTGCTTTACTTTAGTTTGCTTTCAGTTATTGTTGAGTGTACGTTTTTACTTTGGCCCAGCTGTGGCTTGTTGTTGTATTTCGTGTACGAACATTTATAATTCTGGATGTGGCTTGTAATGTATGAATAATTCTGGTTGTTTTGAAAAGCGTGCAAAGGACCTGCCCTTGCGTTTTACCACAGACGCTTAATGAACCTGAGTTTCACCGCTCCGGTTCAAGCGGACCCAATAACGCTCTCGCTTCCGTCGTGTTTTGGGAAGCGGGGCGTTACAAGGGCGGTCCATAACTTATAAGAGTCTTCCACCGTGAGGTACTCGGCCTTCAGTGTCCGATCGATATGGCGTCTGATATTGATAATTGCTTTCGCTTTATCTATGTCAGAACCTTATCGCCTGCAGCGATGGCATGGCTCATTCCCTTTGAGTGCAGGTGGAATTTTATATCCAACTGCTAGCTCAGATAATTATTGCATGTAGCATCCAATACTTCAAAGTCGACGCGCGCAATTTTAGCTATTATCTCTAGCATGTTAAAAATGAGCAATAATTATATATTTGTAAAGTAAAACAAATAATTATGCATTTCAGACACAGATATTTGTTGTGTGGATCGGCTAATCATTATTTTAAATAAAGTCCATACAGTCCCATAAAATTGAAAATACAACTCGGGAACCCACGTGAGGCCCCTATTCTTCTGGAATAGATCTTCAGCTTCATGAGACGTCCACCGGTCTTGGAATTTATACCATAATATCCTCACTACATTTTCTCTCAAAAAAATAGAAAAGAATGCGAGGAAAATAATGGTGATAGCTTGCCGATCCAAAACCAAAACAAATATACACATACGTCGTAGAAAAATGCAGCATGCATTTTATTACATTGAAGACAATTAATCATCGCAGACAATTTAATCATCACAGGCAATTAATCATCGCAGACATTTTATAATGGAAATGAAAATTTTTCGTTTAATAATTATTGGACCACTGGGCAATGTCATACACCGTTAGGTTAATTGACTAACGGCAGAGCGATCGCAGGATATTCCTAATTATTAAACGTATGATAATCAGATAACCCAAAAAAATGCGATGAATTAAAAAAGCGTGTAATAATCCAGATTTTAACAAATAAAACCCGTTATTAAATCTGAAAAAGAATTCGGAAAAACAAATTTTTGTGGACAACCCCTAGTTAAGGTTTTTAGGTTCGATCTACCGTGCGTTCCCGCGCAGCCGGTTAGGGTTTCAGTCACGTGTGTTGCCACTTCTGGCGGCTAGGGTTTCGGACACGCGCGCGCACGGGGGGCGCCGTTGCAGGCGGCGGGGTCCGTCCGCCGCTGCTGGCGGCGGCGGGGATGTTCCTTGCTGCAGGCGGCGAAGTCTGTCCATCGCTGCAGGCGGTTGCGGGTGCCCCGCTGCAGCGGCGGTTGCTACGCTCTGATGTCTGTTGTTATTGTTGTTGTTCTCTTCTTTTGTAGATATTTTCTGGTGTTTTTCTACTCAATATGAGCACATGCACATTGGATGATGATTTGCCTTTAGCCAAGTGTTACGTGGAAGCGTTCACTTGTAGACGGGCCTTCACCCTGGAAACGTTTATGTGGATGCCGATCGTCCCTTCATTTCGATCGTAGGGCGAGTCTGAGTGGACAAGTTCACAGTGAGCCTTCGCGTTTGTCTCACAGAGGGAGTATGTCATAACTTGCTGGTCTTGTATGCCAATGAAAATTCCTATGTTTTACTCTCACTTTTTTACAGTCTGATTGCAGTATATATAGATATAGAAAAAACCCCATCTCTCATAGACTATGGGTACAACTCTAGAATAAAACAACGATGCTGCGCTGTAGGCGGCGGGTTTTGTCCGACGATGCAGGCGGCGTCGGATGCCGCACGCGGCTGCACGGGAATAAAACAACGATTTTACATTAAACGGTTGATTTAGCATGCAGATCTTAGATAAAAATCCGATCTATACTAATCAAAACATCGATCCAAGCATTTGGATCTAATCATATGCGCATACAAATTTAGATCTAGGAAATAAAAATTGACTCTAGATCCTACCCGCCGGATCTAGCGACGTTCGATGAAGGAAGCCCGTTCGCGTCGCGTTCGTCCGTCGACAGAGGTTCGGCTCAGCTTCGAGCGTGCTGATAACGTGTTGTATACTTGGTGGCTACGGAACCCGTAGCCCTGTATTTATAGTAATAGGGTTACATAATGAATAGATACCCAATGCCTAGATGAGCCTCCAAAAACCCATTTATAACATAATTATAATATATTCCCATAGAAAGAGCAGACATCGTTTGCCACTACACAGCACCCGCATTCTATTCCAGTAAGAACGTGTTTAATGCGAAAATAACGTGTGACATATGAATAATGCCCGTTTCAAGAGACTTGCATCTGGCCCCCTCATCTTTCAGCTTTAACGACCCAACTCCATCCGGCATTTCTCACTCCTTGGTCTTGTAAGCACATTTAGAATTACTCAAGTGAATAATGGGCATCCACTAATACTATCCAAGAGAGAGAGAGAACTTCCTCATTGATAGCGTGAAACACGACCCTCTGTTTTTTCCTTCGTTCCGAACCTAATTTGATTTAATTTGATCTGTATATTTTAAAACACCAATCCACCAATTTTCAAACTTATTCATACATCCGTTTTAACGGTTTAGAAACATCCACCCGGCTTAACGGTTCCTTTTACGATGAATGAACCAAGGGTCAACTACCCCTAAGATTCAACCATATTTGAGGTTTTAGAATATATACACAAACATAAATAAAATTCAAAAAAAAATTAAGAATAGTGAGCCATGAGCCACCCAGGAAGAAAATTTACTCTTCAAAGAAGACCAACTGACACACATATTGATCTATTTCTATATCCAGAAACAGTGCACATCATCCATTAATTATGTAACCATGGTCACTTGTACATGTAATACTTTGAAATGTCATCTTTGGAGGGAGCAAGAGCAAAAGACAGAAATATGAGAGATACTAAACACAACACTATCCGTATCGAATGCACACAATGCAGCCACCCAGCATTCTTAGACGAGATTGATGCTTTTAATGAACATATGCAGAGATTGATGCTTTTAAGGAACATATGCAATAGCCAATATATTTTAGAACAAAAACCAAGTTGGGACCCATTTGCCAATTGGTAACAAAGAATAGAATTCCAAGAGAACAAAAGGTGTCCTTCTCAAAAACTGTACTCTTAAAACAAGGTACGCCTAACCAAACAGCCGTAACCAAACATGAATTAGTACAGCCCTATAACAACGGCAACAGTCCATATTTAAGCAACCTCATGATCCACAGTAGTGATAATGCAGAGAGACATTCTAACATTCCCATTTTTAAAAGGGTCTGCAAGGCCACCAGGCATTCTGAAGCTGATAAAAACAAGAATGATATTTAAACCTTACCAGAATGGTACATGTAATACTCAGTCCAACACATTAAGTCAAAGCAACAATACTTACCTTAGGATATCAACCATGGGGCGAAGCTTTGGTAGCCCCACCGGTAGCAGCAGGAGCAGCACCACCCTCACTACCATAAGGTTGTGGAGGCTGTGAGTACCCGCCGCTACCATAAGAATCACCATAGGGCTGCTGCTGTCCGTATCCTGCCTGTGCTGCTGCTGGTGCCCCACTGTATGGAGGGACCTGATGGTATGGCTGCCCATATGCTGATTGTGCAGGCAGCGGCTGACCATATCCTGGTTGTGATGGCGCTGCATAGCCAGCTTGACTTGTCGGATGTTGACCATAAACAGCCTGAGTTGCGGGTGGATTCTGGGCTTGCAGAGACTGTCCATAACCAGGTTGGGTCAATGCCGCTGACTCACCATAACCTGGCTGAGAAGCTGGAGGCACACCACCATATCCAGACTGAGCAGCTCCCTGAGGGGGGTAAGTTGTCGGCACAGCACTGGGTGGCTGGCTTCCATATCCTTGTTGGGATGGAGAAGGCTGCACCGAGGGGGCTTGTTGAGATGGCAGTGCAGGCGTGGTCCCACCTGAAGATCCGTATGTCAAAGTGGATCCATCTTGATTCGAACTGACCTCGACATATGCAGCACCAGAACCATATGACTGCTGATCATACCCAGCCTGGGAAGTCGCCGCCGGCTGAGAGTACCCGCTTTGTTGTCCTTGAGTGTTATAACCACCAGAATAGTCCTGACTGTAACTCTGCTGCTGCCCAGTTGCCAACTGGGAGTTAGATGCATCACCATATGACCCTTGGGAGCCGTAAACAGGCGGCGGCTGTCCGTAATTGTAGCCAGTGTTATCAGAAGGTGCAGATGTGGGCTGCTGCTGCTGGTTGTAGTAATCGTATCCAGTTCCGGTTGTAGTTTGCTGGGCTCCTTGGGCAGATGTCTGATCCCAATTGGATGGATATCCCCCAGGTGCAGGAGGCTGAGCTTGGTAGCCACCATAGGGTTGCGACATATACTGAGGGGTTGCTCCAGGGTAGGATCCAGGCTGCATGTACCCATAACCTGGTTGCTGCATTGTGGGTGGCGGCCCAGGTGGACCCCAACTTACTGGAGGTCGAGGAGGCCGGTAACTTTGTTGAGGATATGTTCCGCCCATTTGGGAATTCCTTGTACGGTTCTGTACAGAAAAGGCTCGTTTATGAACTCATGTAAACCTTGTATACATAATGCAAAAAATGAAAAAGTACTTGCATACAAGAAGACCCAATATAGAAGCATTGATAGAAACAAAAGCCAATCTGAATTCAGGTTCCAGGTATTGAACTGATGCATTCAGAAGAACCAACAGAAAAAAAAAAAGGAAACACAAACGTACCACGACAACAGAAGGGCCTGTCAACATCAGCGGGTGCGATCCTCTCCGAGTTCAAAACTAATTGAAAGCGTCGGAAAGCTAGACATGCATTTATAATGAATCTATGTCGCAAAAATAAAGGGCATATGGCTAAAATTTTAAACTTTTGGGATGTGTGGGCAACATATAGAATTAATTTTGCATATTATTGAGCTGCATGATTCACCATAAGAATGCATGCGATGGAATTTACACGGTAGACATTGTAGAACTATCTGAAATTTCAGGCATAAATAACATCTCCACAAATAATGATAGTTCAGATTACATCTCTACTGAATTTAAGAACCAGGAATGTTCAAATAAAGTCTTCACTCCAAAATCTGATGAACCTCCAAATTCAATATATCAGACAATGTAACATCCATGTACTTTCCATTAAGCAACAAACTTTCATGTGCCTTGATCAAAATATCATATAGTTATTATAGGAGTGGAGGTTTAAGACCATACCCGTCCCAAGTCATGAAAAGGCAAACACCTGCCTATACACCTGCAATGCGTTGGGATCACCAACACAATTGAATCCAATAATAATACCAAGAATGGAAGTTCAAATTCCATCTCAAATGAAAGTAAGAATCATAAATGTTTGCACTCATAAATTTAATGAAGCTCCTAGAACAATGTATCTCTACTAAAAAGATAATGAAGCATCCAACTTATTTTCAATTAGATATCCCAATAAAAAATGTCACATAATTATTTTAGGAGTTGAGGTTTAAGACCATACCCGTACCAAGCCATGAAAAGGAAAATGCTTGCCTACACACGTGCAAGGTGTTGGGATCACCAACACGAGCTATTCCAACAATAATCCCCAGGAATAATAAGCTCAAATTCATAAAATCAACATTATGCATCCTTCATTATTAACTAGTATCAGAATGGTCTCATATGTCCTATATAAATTTTCCTTGTAACACGACAAAATCCGATACCATAGTCTCCAGACCATCTCCAGACTATCAACTCCAGATAGCAACCCATAAAGTAGAATGCAGATTCAAATTTTTTACACTGACAGATTCATCAGATACATCCAATAATAAAAGCAACCGAAGTAACTTGTGCATTTTTAATGATGAATTCAAAGCATGATGAAATAAATGGCAGCAATCAGATGATATGAGGAAGAACCAAGCATAAAACCCTTTGAGATAATATATTCTATTACGATAAATTATAAACTCTCTACATAACTCGAATAAGTAATAAGTGACTTGAGAATATTACCAAGAACTCCACCAAGTATCTGGAATCATCTGCTGACTTTGCCAACTTACAAATATCAACCTTAGATAAAATCAAAAAAAAATGTAGGAGGTATTTAACAATTTAAAGCCCAAACTTTTAAGCAAGATGGTGGTCTAAGAAGATAAGGGGGCTAGAGCCCCAACTCCAAGATGGAACCTAATGGAACGGCCCACTCGAAAAGCACATTATACAAGTATTGTTACCAAAATACACACCGGCATCATCTATAAAAAGCACTCCCCTCAAGGGAGGAGATAACTTATTCATACTCTCTCTCTCTCGCCCCCCCCCCCCCCCCCCCCCCCAAAAAAAAAAAAAAAAAAAAAAAAATTCTTCATATATTCTTCCTCGGTTTTTGATTTGAGCATTGAAGAAGCCGAAGCCGGAATCCCCTATCCAAAATCAACTCGCTAATGCTCTTAATTGTTGTGATATGCAGATAAGGTGACCGGTGACTGTCCAATTACATGTCAAGAACTAGCATATATCAATCTGCATGCTCACCATGACATCATTGACACAGCCGGTAAAGATATGTACTCAACAATGTATAACACTCAAAATGCTAGAGGCAGACCAGATGAAAAAGGGTATGGGCATGCTAATCATGATACATGACAACATGAGGGGGTGTGACACACCACCGCCCCTCCCCCTCCCCTACCTGGTTACATGACATCAGAGGCATTGACGCCCTACAACGGAAAATGGCCGCAGTACAGGCCTAACTAGCCCATGTGCTGCAACATCAGCCACAACAGCAGGCTCAACACCACTTTCAATATCCCCGCAGAACATTCTAAAACAAAAGGTGCATTGACACTACATCCCTACAAGTCACAATCTCACCCTTGCACCCATGACCCAATGACTAATCCGATGCGGCAAAACATAGCTGGTAGCTAGCAGCCCTCATCATGCATCACACCAGATGACAGGACTACCCATTCCCAATCCTAATGCTAAATGATATAATGCAGGCATAAATTTACTCACGGCTCAGTTGGATGATGTGGAGAAAGAAAAATTAAAAAGATCTGGAGACCTTAGCACTAAGCTTCAAGAATCACCATTCACAAACAAGATACGTGCACCTCCCCAGCGAAACGACTTTCATCTTCCCAATCTCAAGGAATATGATCGTACAAGTGACCTTGTGCAACATGTTCACAAGTATCATGATGTCATGCGACTATATGGTTTCAGCGATGTCATGCAATATAGAGCATTTTCAAGTACACTGTTAAATACCGATTATGCCTGGCTTGGGACCCTTAGGTTAGGAAGCTTCTCCTGCTTCTCCGATCTTATCGAGCAATTCACATATCAATTCATAGCAGCAATGAAGAGAAAATGGTCATTTATTTATGTTGTCAGCATTTCGCAAGCGGATGGTAAATCACTATACAAATATATCAAGCATTTCAGTAACAACATGCTATAGCTAAAGTCTATAAAACACCATTTCTACCTTACTGAATGGGATCACAAATTCGGATCTCAAGCATCACCTCATCACCAACCTATTAGAGAGCCTAGATGACTTGATGACAATCTTCAAAACGTATATAAATACTGAAGAGCTTAGCGTCTCACACAAAAGGGAAGATGGCAAAAGGAAAGATGATTATGGGGCTAGTGATCGTAAGAAGAGCAATTATAATGATAGGAGAAAAAGAACTCTGCTGCCGCATAGTTTTAAATGCTTCACTCCTCTATGGAAGTATACCACCCTAAATAAGACATAAGCCCAAGAAGATAAGGCACCCGAAGGTCTAACTCCCAGATAAACCCTAACAGACCAACCCACTCAAAAAAACCTTTCATATAAGTGCAATTAACAAAATATCCCTAGCATCATCGATATAAAACCATCCACTCAAAGGAGAATGTATTTATTCGCATGCATTCTCTCTTTGATAGTCTTCATATTATCTCACTCGTATTATCTCACTCGGATTCTAATTTGAGCATCTAAAAAGTTGAAGTCGGAATCATCCATCCTGATTTAACTCGCTAACGTTTTTAACTGTTGTAATATGCAAATCACGTGACCATCTAATTACAAATCGATAGATAGCCCAACTTGGTCTGCCAGATCATCAGAGACGAGGTATTTTAATAATTGCACTTGTATGATGAGCTTCTTCTTAATTGTACCGGTATGTTAGAGTTTATATATAAATTAGGTCTTTAGGTCTTTAGTCTTCTTAGGCATATGAGCCTTTTTTATGTTGTTATATTAGCACTAGTTCAGATGTGTATAATTCTAAGTTTACGTAGAATTGGACTTATTACTGAACTTTCTTACATATCTTTTGATAACCTTCATTATTCTATTAGTATTTTCTTCACTAATAGCTTTTTTTCTTGCAAACTTTTTAGAAATCGTCCTTAATTGATTTGGATTTATCATTACTAGTGGATTTATTTGCAAACTTATTGATGTCTTTTCTTATAAGATTCCTCTTAGTAAGAGAGTTTGTTATCTATTTATATTCCTATCATGTAGACTTTAGTTTATATCTTGAACATCATTCTTTATTGATTGAATCATGACTGATAATAGAATCACCCAGTACGTAACATATTGTAACAAACATCATAAGCCATATGAATATTGTGAAACTTTTCCTCAAGGGTCGGGTCAATAAGACAAACTTCTGTGAAGTCGAATCAATATAAATTTTAGCCTTTGATGTATTACAATCGTCATCTTGCCTTTTTTAGGTATCTTTGGGGGGGGTATGTTGCTGCCTTCGGGTCGACTACTGGGTAGGAACCTTGGTACGCCAAGCAAACTAAACAACCTTTATTCGAAGGTCTACACCCACGTTTGGGCAAAAAGGGCTCCTCGGTACCCCACGCTGGAGGGTGCCGAAGTACCCCATGACCCCAAGCACATGGGTGCAGGATACGACCAGTACACCGAATAGGTGCGAACCAGGATACCACTATCAAGTGTTGACCGACTACATGAGGGGGTACGAGAGTATACACAGCCGCCTTAAGGGGTGAGCTCAAGTGACACGGCACTTGACATGAAGGCAAGAAAGGTGCGCACTTGACGACTGAGTCGGTGCTCCCTTTAAGCCTCGGAAGAATGATTCTTTCGAGCCCCTTGTGAGCAAATCACGTGAAAACTCACATCTCCATTTGGATATCTATGGCAACAACTCCATATTTCTTGAGGCTTCCTATGCAGAAATGTCAGATTGTGCAGTCTATGCATGCATCCTTTGATCCTTAGGCATCGACAAAATTGGGCACCCTCGTGGCAGGGAGGTGGTGGAATAATGACTCACACCACATGGCGAGGGGCGAGGGAGAGAGATACAATTCTCTCGTAGGCTCTGTAGGTTTCACATTCAATGATCTGATCAAAGCTTCTTTTCTCATCACGACTTAGGCAGTGAAAGCTCCCTTTTATGAAATTTGCATTTAATTTATTACAATTGTCGTTCCACCTCTACTTTACAGCTTCTCCTAAGGATAAAGAAACATATCGCTTCGACACTAGAGAAAAAAAAATCTTACGACGATCATAAGACGCATGACGGTTGTTACCGTGTGTTACTAATTGTTTACTTATGTTCTCAGCAATGATTCACACAAAGACCGAGATTTGATGTACAAACTAAAATCCATAAAGGGGACTAATATATAAGCAACAAACTATCTTATCAAGAGTAATCTAAATCCTGTAAGAAAACCACAAACGAGTTTGCAAATAAACCTACCAATAAGAATGACCACAAATCAAACAAGTATCACTATTAAAGAGTTTGCAAAAATTTACTAGTGAAGAAGAATCCTAATAGTATAGGGAAAGCCACCAAAAATATGCAAAAAAGATCATCAATAAATCCAACCTTATGTAAACTAAGAATTGAATGCATGTGGACTAGTGATAGTATAACACCTTTAAAGACACCTATAAACACAAGAAGACAATAGACCCAAAGGCTCAACTCTCAGCAACGATTCACACAAAAGACCGAGATTTGATGTACAAACTAAAATCCATAAAGGGGACAAATATATATGCAACAAACTATCTTATCAAGAGTAATCTAAATCTGTAAGAAAACCACAAACGAGTTTGCAAATAAACCTACCAATAAGAATGACCACAAATCAAACAAGTATCACTATTAAAGAGTTTGCAAAAATTTACTAGTGAAAGAAGAATCCTAATAGTATAAGGGATAGCCATCAAAAGTATGCAAAAAAAGATCATCAATAAATCCAACCCTTATGTAAACTAAGAATTGAATGCATGTGGACTAGTGATAGTATAACACCTTTAAAGACACCTATAAACACAAGACAATAGACCCAAAGGCTCAACTCTCAGCAACGATTCACACAAAGACCGAGATTTGATGTACAAACTAAAATCCATAAAGGGGACAAATATATATGCAACAAACTATCTTTATCAAGAGTAATCTAAATCCTGTAAGAAAACCGCAAACGAGTTTGCAAATAAACCTACCAATAAGAATGACCACAAATCAAACAAGTATCACTATTAAAGAGTTTGCAAAAATTTACTAGTGAAGAAGAATCCTAATAGTATAAGGGAAAGCCATCAAAAGTATGCAAAAAAAGATCATCAATAAATCCAACCTTATGTAAACTAGGAATTGAATGCATGTGGACTAGTGATAGTATAACACCTTTAAAGACACCTATAAACACAAGAAGACAATAGACCCAAAGGCTCAACTCTCACATAAGCCCTAGCAGGCTGCCCGCTCAAGAAGAAGCTCATCATACAAGTGTAAATACCAACATGCCCCTCGGCATCATCAATATAAATCACTTCCCTTAAGAGCAGATAGAACGTATTCTCATTCTAAATTTTTCTCTTTGATATCTTTCATATTATCTCCTTCAAATTCTACTTTAAGCATTGAAGGAGCCGAGTCGGGACTCCCGATCTGGGTTCAACTTACTGGCACTCTTAACTGTTGTGATGTACAAATCACATGACCGTCTAATTACAAGTTGACAGATAGCTCAGAGCAATCCGTATGCTGACATCGCAAGACTAGCTAATTTCTGGAAAAAAACCGAAAACTTACCAATGCTACGATAGGCAAATCCCATTACATATAAAACCTTGGTTTCATTTGCTACCCAAAAGTACGGATGGGGTATATGTAGCAAAAAATGAACAAAATGTTCATTTCTATTACCGCAAGAAAAGGACAGTACAACAATCAAGACTGATTACGGTTAAACATATTAACACATATTGTGCATACAAAGGGGCCGTTTTGCTATCATAAATCATTTTCCAAAATTTTTAAGGAGCTTGGGTATTTCTGAAAAAACACATTTCGACTGTTTGTTCTCGAAATTTTTTGTAAAACCCATGCAAAGGAAGATGCATTTTGGAAAATTTCTTGTTTGGTTTGCCGGAAAGGAAAAGGAATTTTTTGTGTGAAAAAAGCAGGAAATGATTGTATTTTATTATTGATTAAACCAAAGATTTATTTTAAAGGGAGAAAGAAGATTCCCATTTAAATAATTAAATAATCATGTATCACGTTTCCAAGCATTTTCTGGCCAAAACTCTGAAATTATTTTTCTAAAAAGCTAACATGGTTTTCTAAAAGCCACTATTTTCCAAACCTTCTGACTGAATAGGAAAAGAAATTCTTGGGAATCTTACAAGAACGATGTGCTGGCCCACTCAAAAACCCCTTTCCGAGTGCGTTTCCAAGGATTCAAACAGCCCCAAAGAGTATATAATTGCCTTATCAATATGCAGGTGGCAAAACATTCAAAGACTAAAGGAACGAGATTACATCTACCAAGTTATAGATAAGACAAGAAAAAATCAAGGAGTTCTCAATACAGCAAACATGCAACAACCCAACCACTCACAGAATCTGGGCATTTAAAAGTTACATATAATAACTGCACATATCATGATCCCAACAACAATAATATGACAAGTCAAATATAAAAATGACTCGCACATGCTTTTGAATAATGGCCAAGTGTTTTATCAGATGAGGCACAAATAGCCAACAATCGAACAAGAGCCAAATAGACAAAGTATTCATTCATGAACATTGTCAGCAGTCAAAGTTCAAGAGAAACACTAGTGCCAAACAAAGAAAGGGTCTGGTAATCATGCACCTAGACATGATATATTCATAATCATCCGCACAATGACAGTAGCAGTAAATCCAAACAGTATGAATGGAAAACATAATAATACTGGATAACTGAAATTTTCAAAACCAAGTGCGCTTGTAAATAGACGAGACAACCATTAGACTAATTTAACACAAACAAAAACTATAATAATAAATAGTCTAGCCTTATTGCTTCAATCTCAGAAAGGATATGATAAAATATTCACAAATATCAAAAAGGTAGATGAACCACAAGTTGACGTGATACTAGCCATCATCATGGAATAATTATCGATTGTCACATAAAATTAAATTTTAACACCAGCTGTTAGCATGTTCAAGGCAATTAGTTAAGTTTTGGTCAATACTATGATGTTGCCATGGCTCTGTATTTCAAAATTTGCCACAGTCCACCCTATTTTTATCGGAACATAGAAATGATCGGGATGATGATGGAAAAGAAACAAGCATAATCATCTTAAGATCACAGAAAAAACAAAATTCTGTAAATAATATGACTTCACTAGTAAGTTAACACTAGCGGAACCCTCTTTAAGTACCTCACTGTTGACGATCTCATTGACTAACTTTTTGGCAGCTTCTATTTGTTCTGGTGTACCATCTATATGTACTGTTCTTTCTGTGGATATATCACCAGGCGGTAGATGTAACGGTATAACCTGGAGAACAAAATATAACAAGCAGGTAAAAAAAGGTATCGATGGACGTAGTTTGAGAAACTAAAGAACAAATAAAACATAAACGAATTCAGGAAATTACAGACATAAACGAAGAAGGCGTCATTTCAAGAATGAAAGGAGAAACAGTCGTAATGAACAACGGATGAACGAAAAGCTGTTTTTTATCTTAAGAAAAATATTGGAAGCCTATCAATGATCATCTGAAGAATAATGCGACAGGAAATACAACATGCATATTCAAAATAGCAAGAGAATAGAAAGAAAATCATCGGCATCTCACTGCAACAAAATATAAAGAATCAAGACAAAAATGATAAATGAATTTTTTCTCAGTTATTCAACAAAATGTTGATAGCGGCACAACAACAAATTGCATATCAATTAGAATGTGTCATTCAACATCAAAGAATTTTTTTTAAGCTGAAACCAAAATAGGTTTAGATTTTATCTATTACAAATCATGAAAAATTAAAAAAAATTCTGAGTAATGTGGGCAGATATAAGATATGCTGGAAAATCTAGACCACATGGGTATGGATAATAATATTCCATTCACAGATTGGGTGCAAGCCAAGAAATTTCGACCCATGATTTAAATGAAGAGATCATGGATGAAGCCTGCTTGAATAGCTTGTCCTGAAAAGTGCAACTATTAGGCAAATTCTCTATACAACTTAATCATTAACTATTGTTCTCTCTCCTAATATTATTAGGATGAAATTCATTGAGATGCACATAGATGACTTAAATGGGATTTTATGGTCTAATTATAAAGTTACAAGAACAAGGGAAGGTGAATTTGGACAGTTAGTAAGAAACAAAGTTAGGGTGCTCGACGAGTGAGTTAAACTGGTCAAAATTTGAACCCCCCCCCCCAAAAAAAAAAAAAAAAAAAAGGTACATGTCAAGCAACAACTACCAAGAAGTAGGTTTGGTAATTTTTACGTCAAGCCAATGCATCTGACGTTCCTAGTCCAAAAAAGCCCATATCACTTTCCAATTCACGTATCTCTAATAAATATTGGAGAGAAAGTTGACAACTTTGGTTGTGAAGTCGCAATCCACAATGGGTAAAATTGCTACTATCTCCAATCACAGGCTTTGCAACAGATAGCTCGGTTAGATTTAATAAAATTACAGACTGAATCGGCACAATCTCTATCTTGTGCTGACTAAAGCAAACTGCAACTGTCTCTGATTAAGAAGGAAAAAGATAATGACAGAATACAAATGCACCTTAGAATTTATACCCCCTAAATGAAGAAAGCGGGAGCTACGCCCCAGAGTAAAATCCTTAAAAAATAGCGTGCAAACATCACTAAAACCGCGCCTGACCTCCCCACATGGCAAGCACAATAATTTGGAGCCTGATAACAAATGTGTTTATGGAAATATTAAAAAGTGCAGCTGCAAACCTGTATACGGGCTCCCGAATTAGCCTGCATGTTCTTAATTGTCTCACCACCTTTACCAATAATAAGACCGACCTGAAAATAAAAGAAAGCAAGTATAATCCCAATTCAAAATAAAAATGAAATGTTACTTCGTTAATGCAATGCATATATCAAGCTAGCCTGCCTTGTTATTAGCAACTTTCATGGAAAAGTGATCACTGCCAGGTTGGGTCACACCAAATTTTCGGTTGGCAATAGCGCCAGAACCGCCAGCATCAGCCTGCACCAGATATTGTCATGCTAAAAATGAGCATGCTCAAAGACAACAATACACAAACTACCAGCAACTAGATAGTTAACATGGCACATAAAAGACACCTCTGCAAGCACTTCATTAATCAACTGTTCCGCCCTGTCGATTTGATCAGCTGTCCCTGTAAGCTCCACAGGTCTAGTCGGCGAATGAGGATTAACTTCCGTATCTCTAGCCACTTGAATTTTAGCTCCAGATTGTTGTTGGAGATATTTGATTGTATCCCCACTTTTACCAATTATAACTCCAACCTTTAAAAAAAGAAAATTGATATGACTCAATCAATTTTCTAAATGTGTGTGGAAGCTGAAGAATAAGTACCCTTCCATTTGGAATTTCAATCTTCTTGCTGGTACCATAGCCATAAGAAAAGAATGATGTGGCTTGAGCCATGCCCGTTTGGGAAGGCACTTGTTGCCCCAGAAACTTTTGGACATGATCTGAGTTATAAAAAATATCATCAAATCTCAAGAAATGGATAGTCAATATACCGGATTAACACATAACCAGCCAAAGCAAAAAAAATAGAAAAATAAAAAAATGTGAACAAAGGGTGCACAGTCACATACGATTTTTGTAATTTAAAAATGGTAACATCCATACAATAGCTGGGACATTGATACACACTACCAGTTAAAAGAATGTCAAAAAAGTGTGATTGCATCATCTTTAAAGCAAAAAATAGCAACAAATATACCAATCTACTGGGACTATTGGATACTCCTTGGTATTTTACACATACACACACTAGTTATAACCCGTGACCATATATGGCACATGGCATTTAAAATATTGCTTCAAAAAATTTCACCATATTCAAAATCTCTCCCCCAAAAAAAAATTTACTGACTCATCCAAAAAATCCTGCCCCAAAATTCAGCCACATTCAAAATCCCCCAAATCAAAATCCCCCAAAGAAAATTTCACCACAACCTTCAAAATAACCGCCTCACCTCAACAAAAAATTTTAACCACATCCAAACTAAAATTCAGTACTCCTGGGAATTAAGTTTCCCATAAATTTTAATTCCTCCTAAAATTCAATTCCTTCCAGATTTAATTCCTCCTAAAATTTTAAATTCAAATTACGTTCCCACAAGAAAATTTAGTTCCACCAAAAAATTTAATTCGCCCCAGATTTAGTTTCTCCCCAAGTTTTAAGGTTCACCCAAAATTTTCAAACTCTCATCTTAACCATTGATTTCTTAAGATTAATTTTAACTATCTTTCTACCCATCTACTTGTCCTAGTCAACAGATCCATTCAAATAGCCCGTGTACATAGTGAATGGCGTAAAAACAACACAAAGGATGTGGTGCACGTGTGCAACCGACAAAAGAGAGAGAAGTGTGGGTGCATGTGTGGGTATCGTATGGGGTAAAATAGGAAAAAGTAGTGGTTAAAGTGCAAAAAACTTGGGGGCCTAAGTGAAAAAAGATCGATGGCAAACACGCAAATATGGAGAAGATGACGGGGCATTTTGGTTGTAGGAAAAAGCTATGGCAAGCTTGCAAACAAGGGGAAGTGGGGGGCCTTTATTTGGGATTCCCACAACATCACCCAACAACAAACCCAAAACCCAGCCCATCCCCAAATGATCCCCACCATGATGAGGTGGCAAAACCCAAACCAATTGTTTGCCCTATTGGGTTTGTCCTGGTAGGACAAACATGGGACCAACATCCCTCATTTGTATAATATTTAGCAAAATAAAGGTTAGCAATTTCCTCCTAAGCTAGCTCAATGCTTGCCTTGTTCACTCTTTTTTCAAAAAAAATTAAAGTTTTGTACACATTTTGAAATCCCAAATCCACAAATATGGGTGAACCCCAACAATATTTGATCTTCGATCCATCCGTTGCAAAAGGTATGAGAAAAATGGACCATCTAGACAAGGATCAAAATTTATTTCTTGGTAGTGTGATAACCACATCTCCAATTTTTAAAAAAATTGGAAATTATAGTACACATGATTGATGAACATCATACCAAGAATCAAATGAATCTGACGCTATTTGACCATCGATCTAACCGTTGCAAATTCAACGATTTCAAAACAATTAAACTTTTTTGCAACGAGTGGATCGAGGGACAAATTGTTAGTGGTTATGCCCTAGGCCAAATATTTGGACCCTTATGTTATGCCATGTGTTCATTTATAAAATGTATCTCTTAATGTTATTATTATATTGCTCGCATGTTTCATTATAATAATGTTTGAATCAAGTTTTGAGGTTTCGACCGATACCCTTCGGTATCGGACGTATCGTTTCGGTCTCGATGGGTAACGAGACCGAAACTAGGGTTTCGGTATCGGCCGATACTGAACGGTATCGATCAGTTTTGACCGATACCGGCCGATAACATTCAGTATCGGTCGAAGATGGAGGAAGAAGAATGTGTAATTAAATAAAAATTCTCTAAAACCCCTAAAAACGAGATTGACACGATATTCACACTCTATATTTGTCTAAACATATTACACACTATTTACAAGTTTGCCATATTGTAACTAACGAGAGAGTGTTTTAGCTAAATGGTTAACGTGAATAGCATTTAACTAATATTGTTCATAATTATGTTATAAGTTACAAATTATCTTTATTAGTTTGCCATTATTTTATTAGTAACAAATTTTAACCACTATTGTTACATGTAATTTACAATTTATGAAACTACCTATACGGACGAACCGAAACTCACTTCCGAAACCGCCGAAATGGGCGATACCGATACCAAAACCTAAATTTTCGGGAGAGCGATACCGAGACCGAAACCGATACCTCAAACCTTAGTTTGAATAGCTGTTTTATGTTATTCTAAGCATCCCTAGTCATCCAACATTAAAGGTATAATGATAAATTAAGACTAGTGTGAGTTTGGTTGATAATTATGAGATAATTATGTGTATGGTGATACAAATCAAACTTATAGGTACTTGTTGGAGAACAAGGTACTGAATAGACTCGCTATGAGATCATTACATGGATTAGTGTCATAAATGATCTCATAATAGTTATGGCATAGAATCCTTATACCTGATATCCTCACAGTTCTTACATGAGGAACATCATATTTTGACATAACCGTATGTTATCTTTAATCAGATAATCATAAAAGTTATAATTGAACATGATGAGAATTATGCAGAAGAAAGTGAACGAACAAGATGGAATTTGTACATCTCTTATGTGAGAGATATCTAATGGGCCACTCAATAAGTAGGACTGAGAAATGCATGGTCGTGCTCAAATGAATGTCATTTGATTTTATCAGTCTAATTAGTAATCGAGAAATTAAATGTTTGAAGAATATAAGTATGACATAATCCATGACATATGTTCAAATCAAATATCGTGTGACAAAATGATTATGACATATTTTATTAGTTAGGTTAATATCAGACTAACAATATTCATATTAATTGGATAGTCATAATGTCTTGCTAGAGACTAATTACGACTTGCAGGCTTTTAATGGGATTAGGCCCACTGCCAATTTGATATGAGCCTATTGGGTCACACACAAAGAACGTAATGGATGAGATAGAGGTTTAAACGAGATCTCGAATCTGATTTGAAATTCGAAATAAGGATATATCTTAACTATCAGATATTGTATCTTGATAAGATATTATCCCTAAGATATCTCTGCGTAACTGAAACGCGTTAAAGAGTTAACGGATAAGATATTATCCCTAAGATATCTCTGCGTAACTGAAACGCGTTAAAGGTTTAACGTGTGACTCTATATATGATATAGAGAGGATTTTCAATTGTTCACGCATTCAATCTATCTCTCCCGTTTTTGAGAAAAGCGAAGAGAGAGAGAGAGAAACCCTAGTTGCAGAGAAGAAGCTAGCATCCTTGCAATTCCCATTCGAGACGTTCGCGTGTAGATACTGGTAGAGGACAGTCGTTCGTTGAGCAGCGCCAACACCTACAGTCTGATACATTCGAATCGTCAACAAAGGTTAGTAATCTCATCGAATCAATTTGAAACGCATGGATCTTGATAAGTTTCTATTTTTCGCTGCGTATAAACTTGTTATGCATGATAGAAACCCTAAAACAAATACCCCTAGGGCTCACCTATATTTGAGGTTTTACAATGTGTACAATAACTATAAAAAATTCAAAAAGGATGGGATTGGCCGTAAGCTAGCCAAAGAGGCAAACTCAATGACTAGCTGACCCACATGCTCTTATTATATATAGATATGAGAAAAATGTGTATCATGCCATATGAGACTAAGCCTCATATGCTACCTCTAAAACTCCAATCTGTGCTATTTTTGGAGGATCCGAACCATTATTTTTTATGTTTATATTCTAAAACTCTAAAACACCGACTATCAGGTGAACCCATGGGGTTTTACCCGTTCATCCACCTGTCACAAAAGTTCTATTCATATAAAACCATCATGTTTACAACATGTAGATGAACATGCAAAACCACTTAGGTTCACATGATGTTTAATGTTTTGTTTTGGAGTTTTAAAACATTTAGATCAAAATGAACAATTCTGATCCTCCAAAATAATAGCATAGTGAAGTTTTAAAGCCAATGATGCCCATTATTCTATACACACACATAGATAATCCTAAGCAAAAACTTCACCATGCAAACACTGTGAGAAAAGTGTCTTTTGATGTTTTCTCTATATCTAATCTGTTGGATATCATCTACACATATTAATACCTCCCAAACCAAAAATCAAAAAATCTCATATATTTGTCCCTTGATCATATCGATACAAGATGCTTTATTGTTACGAAACCATTGACCTTGTAATAGCTTGATCGAGGGTTAAATCCACCTAAGGTTCACCCATTATTTTTCATGACAGATATATATATATATATATATATATATATATATATATATATTAAACATTGGAAAAAAATTTGAAACAAAAATTTAATAAATAGTTATCGCATGATGAAACAAAAAATTGAACTTTTTATAACAATATAATCAAGGGTTAAATCCTCCTATAGCTCACACATAATTGATGTTTTGAAATTTTGGTATGTGTAAAATAATCCTAAATCATCAAAATTTAAAAATGATCAAAAAACATTAGAACATAGAAAATTGTATGCACTAACACATATCCAGTTTACTCATATATATATATACTAGTCATAATCCGTGCCCGTGGGCACGGTGCATTTAAGATTTTTTTCCGTGAAAACTTTGTCCCCCAAAAAATATTTCTACAGCCAAAATTTAAAAGAACAACAAATTAGCGTAAAAAAATTTAGAGGCATGACCGCCTTCGGCAAGAAACAATAAATTCGGTGCTCCTTCGGCGCAGAACAACAAATTAGCGTATAAAAATTTAGCGGGCGCCTTCGGCGCGGATAGGTTGGTTAGACCTCTGCTTGACGCCCAAAAAACTCAGCCCGCCTATTTGAACGCACATTCCCTGTATTTTTTTTGGGTTTCAATTTTTTTTGGGGTCAGCCGATATAAAGTTCTCTTTTGCATACTTGTAATTTAAGTTGCATATTTTTTGGGTTTCATTTTGTGTGTGTTTTTTAGGTCTCATTTTTTTGGTCATTTTTGAATGAAGAGCATTAAATGCTGATGGTGCCAATTTCAAAAAAGAAAAGCTTTTGTATTCTCCCAACAAATTTTCTCCCAAACCAAAAAATTTTCCCCCCAAAACTTGATGTGACATTGCCACATAGGACAAAGTTCAAAAACAGCTCTCAATTGTAATATAGATAATAGGAATCATATGTGACTAATCCGCATATGTAACCTCATAAAGCCAACCCTTACATTTTTGGATGATCGAAACCGCTCACTTTGATCTTCATATTCTAAACCCTCAAAATACCAAATATTTGGTGAAGCTTAAGAAATTTTGCTCGTTCATGCACCCATCGTAAATGTTTTGCATGAATAGAACTTTTGTGACAGGTGAATGAACAGAGAAACCTGCATAGATTCACCTAATATTTATTGTTTTTGGGGTTTAGAATACGAAGATAAAAGGAACAATTTAGAGTTTGAAAAAATAAGTGAAGATGAGCATTTCAATGTTGCATATGTGATTTAACCATATATATCATATGTTTCCATTATTCTCATATAAATGGTGTCTAAAGATTTTAATATATGAAGATCAAAACGAACCATTCCAATCATTCAATAAATGGGTAAGGATGTGCCTTTTGATGTTGCATGTGACTCAGCCACATATATCATATGTTTTTCATTATATATATATGAGAATAATATGAAACATATGATATCTATATTACAAATGAGGGCAGATTTTGAATTTGTCCTATGTGGCAATGTCACATCAAGTTTTGGAGGGAAATTTTTGGGTTGAATAGAAATTTGTTGGGAATACACAATAACATTGAAATTAGGAATAGCCTTTTAATATTAGTTATGAAAAAAAAAATGTTGTGCACACACACAATCTCATCTTGGGAATGAACGCGAGCTGTGAAAGAATGAACGCGGGAGATGCTGCCAACTCATTGATCAGCGTTGCAAAACCCTGTAAAATTTCGATCTCATCTGCTAATATTTCAGGGGAAACTAATAATTATTGATGTTTGTTTAAAATTAGTGGGCCCAAAATTTTTAAATGAACAGTGTCCCAAGGGCACTGGTTATATGTATATGAAGCCAGCGCCGAAGGCGCCAGCTAAATTTTTTAACGCTGATTTGTTGTTCCGCGCCTAAGGCACCCACGCCGAAATTGTTGTTTTACGTCGAATTTGTTGTTCTGCGCCGAAGGCATCCACGTCGAATTTGGTGTTCTGTGTCGAAAGCGCATGCGCTGAATTTGTTGTTCCGCGCCAAAGGCGCCCGCGCCATTTTTAACGCTGATTTGTTGTTCCGCACCTAAGGCACCCGCGTCGAAATTGTTGTTTTACGTCGAATTTGTTGCTCTACGCCAAAACCACCCACATCGAATTTGGTGTTCTGTGTCGAAGGCGCATGCGCTGAATTTGTTGTTCCGCGCCGAAGGCATCCACGTCGAAGGCGCCTGTACCGCTAAATATTGTAAGCTAATTTGTTTTTCTTTTAAATTTTGGCTTTGAAAAAAAATTTCGGGGAACAAAAAGTTCGCAAAGGAAAATCTTAAATGAACCGTGCCCGCGGGCACGAGTTATGACTAGTACATATATATATGGCTAATCCAAATATATGATCTTGAAAAGCCCACCCTCCCTCGTTTTTTCAATCGATCGAAATGGTTCATTTTAATTTTCATATTCTAAAATACCTAAACATAAAATGTTGATGACCCAAAAGGATTTTACCTATTTATTGACCTATCGTAATAGTTCTACTCTTACGAAATCGTTAAATTTACAATGAACAAGCAAAAACATTTGAGTTTACCTAATATTTAATGTTTTAAGGTTTTTGATGATGTTAGACTTTTCGAGTTGGATAAGTGGCTTAGCCACATATGTCATGTTTCTCATTATTCTATACACACACAAAAGTTCATATACGGTAAACCCTAATCATAAGCAATAAAACTCCTAGAAAACCAGATCTCAATGTTAAGCACAGAAACAAGTAGCTAAGATATTAATTGAAAACATGACTAAAAAATTGAAGCACTCCTTAAAATGAAATAGGCAATGCCAAAAATACACTAATCGAAGATCCCTTAGTTGCCAAATCCAGTCTTGAACCAACAGAATTTCTATCAACTTAGAGATCCAAAACCTAACGCCCAACTACTGCTGACCTTCTTTTACAGCATCTGAGTTATGAAAACACTATCATCAAGCAACAATTCTCAAAGAAATGTGACGAAAACATACCAAAGATGTGATCAGTGGGGAAGATGTTCAAACAATTTCTTACTATTATTACACAAATTGGAAATAAAAAAATCCGACCTGACAATGCTACTGATATAAAGATAAATAAGATATTCAAAAATGGATAAACAGAGAACGCATAATTGAAAAACAAATATTGCAGACTTAGCAACCATAACCATAAACAACACACCCTACTTGGCGAAGTCACAAACCACAAAATTTTACGCCTAATTTTGAACCCTAGCAAGATGAATCAATCAAGAAATAAAGAAACGCCCGATATCCAAATCCAGAGAGAAAGAGTCACAAACCGTCGCCACTAGCGCCGTTGTCGACCTTGGGGCGCTTGGCCTCAACTTCGTTGAAGATCTTCGATGCGATCTCCTGAGCTCTGAGCTTGGCAAGCTGGATCCCATCGAGAGGGGGAGGCACGCTGTTGTATGATGCTGGAGGAGGAGGGCCATCGTCGAACTTCCGCTTGCTGTCGGGCCGAGAATTAGATAACGGCGACTCTTCCGCCATTGGATGAGGGGCACGGGACCCTTCTTGGATTGAGATTTCTAGGGTTTCGGATTTGGCGAAGATAAAAAGCGGGGAAAATGAAACCCTAGCCTTGGTGGGGTATAATAATAGCGAAATGTTATTTACGGTTTCGGGCCGCAATGGACGCTCTGAATTCGACCCCAAAACTATCCCGAAACGATGGGTGTTACCGAGTCGGGCCGAGCTCGAGTATGGCACCATACTCGAGCTCGACTCGGCTTAAAAAACTCGAGCTTAATACTCGTCTCGGACTCGGTCAAACTTTTTGAACTCGGCGGCTCGATATAAAGCTCGATTTACTCGAGTTCGACTCGATCAATGATATGTGTGGGTTGTGGTCTTGCAAATTGCGACATGTATGAGTAAAATTGAATAAAAATTAAATAGGAAAAAGGTGTCCCACCTAATAGGATGTTATTTGTGTAATAAATAAAAAAAAGTGGGTATATATGTACAAGCTCGATTAAGCTTGCGAGCTCACCGAGCCGAGTATCATCCTACTCGAACTCAAGCTCGAGTCGAGTTCGAGTACTTACGAGCCGATCCCAAGTAGCTCGCGAGTCAGCTCGACTCAGTTACACCCTAGAGGCCATCTCACAAATCGTGACTTATGATACTCCCCCCCCCCCCCCCCCCGGGGGGGGGGGGGGGGGGGGGGGTGGGTGGGGTGTGTGTGTGTGTGTTGGCCCCCACCTACGTTCATGTGCTCGTTCAGGTGGCAGTAGGGTAGCAAAACCGAACCTGATCTGAGCCAAATCCGGCCTCCTTAACCAAACATTGACAGCATACTAACCGGGTCAAGTTGCATCCGGATCGATCCGAATAAAATATTGGTCGAGTACGGATTTGACCCGCCAACCTGGATTGAGCTGGATTTTACCTGATTTATGTTTATATATATTTCTAAATATATATAAGAAATAAATGATTTAAATTTAACAAGTTGATAGCTTGTTCTCTAGTTTGCTTTGTTCTCGGTCACGGGGTCAAGTCTTGGTGATGTACTGTGTTTATTTCAACTTAATTTTATTCAAAGAAAAAACGTTTTGATTTTTAACTTAATCATAATGTTTAAATGTATTAAGTAATTTAGATCTATTATGAATAGGACCCATTGGGTCTATTGGGTATCCACCCACATGAGTACCCATTATAAATACTATATAAAGGAGGCTAGGGGTTTCCTAGCCTCAACCCTTCTCCAAATCTATTTCTCGTCACAACACGTTATCAGCACGATCACGCTCATTGGAGGAGCCAGCGGCTCGCGGGGAAGGAGATCCATCAATCGCTCAGATTCAAGAAGATCGTAATCTTCTCAATGGGGAGCGAAAAGGGCATCCTTCACCAACCGTCGACTAGATTCCCTTGTCGAATCTAGAGGTAAAAATCAAAACTTTTTAGATCTAAACTTGCTTTTCACGTTAGATCTGCATGTTTTAGGATCAAAAAGTTTAAAAACACGGTAAAAATCACATTTTTTTAGATCCGCATGCCTAAAAACAATAAAAATCTGTTTTTTTTTAGTGATCTAAATCCTTGAAAAATCCGATTTTTACCCCCTTTGATCCAAAAATTCCGCACGACGTAAGGTGAAACGGCGACGCCTCACAAGCGCCGCCGGCGGCAAATAAACGCCGCGGCCATAGGTCGCGGCGGCCGCGGCCATAGGCCGCGGCCCCAGGCTGCGGCTGCGGCTGCTTGCTGCGGCCCCAGGCCGCGGCCCCGTGCCGCGGCCCGCCGCCGCCACGGCGGCCGCGTTCTGCGCGGCCAACCGTCGCGGCGACACGCCGCGGGCCCCCCCTAAGGTTTTCCGAAACCCAAACCCTAAACGGGCCAATTTTTCGGGGGAGGCCCAATTAACCCTAATGGGTTGTTTTCATGGCCCAAAAGGCCAGAAAATTAGCCCATTTACATAAATAATTTTTCTTCTTTTATTTTTGACCATAAAAAGCCCAAAATAATTAAAAGAAACTTTAAAGGGTTTTTAAAGCGGTAAACAAAACATTAAAATATGGATCAAATGTAAAAGTTTTTTTCAAAATAAATTTTTAGCACGTCACACACAATTTAGATTATTTAATTTAATATTTACATGCCTGTGATATGATTATCTGCGTGGTTGTATGTTTTCAATATATTATCTGCGTGGATGTGCAAATTAGGCTATGTTTTTAGGGATCAGCCAGGTTTCCGACACTTTTTAATTTCCCGCAATTTTTCTCTTTTTGAGTGAAATTTGTAAGTGAGGATATAAATGTAAAAAGAAGACCGGTGGACACCAAAAAGGAGCTGAAGGCGTATGCACAAAGATGAAAGGGGCTTCTCTCTGAAGTTCCCGAGTTGTACTTATTCTTTCATGCAACTTTTTGATGTAATTTTCGGACTGTCTTTTTCTTTTCGGTGTCGGCTGTCTGATCCCCATAGTCCTAAGTTATTTTTTCATTGCTTATACATTAAATGCGTGGATGTTAACTATTTTCATGCTATGTTAATGTTACAATGAAACTGTTAAAAAGCATGCTAAAATCACTTTGATATAGTTCAACGCCTATTGCTAGACTATATACATGCGATAAGATTATTTAAATGCCTGCAGCATATAAATAGCATGTGTACATCATACTTATTTCAATTCAATTGAGCATAATCTTTAGTTTACAAGCTTTACATTATATGTATGATGGGCTCATGATATGACGATATTTATGACAATAAGACAATCATGATTTCAAAAAGTTTAATATCATATCCACTTTGACAAAATGAACCTGAAGTTCAAAATCAAATCAAAAGTCAACACCCTCTCTCCCTAATAAAATAAATATTAACAAATACGATGGTTTATGCGAAAATTATAATTGCTATCTTTATAAAAGATGCACACTTTGCGGTAAACAGATATATAAGACCTATGATCTATATAATCCAATATGGACACCAGAAGTTTTCCATAATACCGCTAAACTCTTTAAAAGAGTACTCTCCTTTATTTTTACAAGGAAAGATTTTTTTTCTAGCCTTGAATATAAGCATACGCCTGAAGTCGTGGCTTAATAAATAAGTGAGAAATATATTACGCACCCACGTATTTGTTCCCCTCTGAGCATGATAAACTATCCACATAAAATTTGAACGACTCAAGAAAATGGCCTGAAGCTATACTCGAGCATTCAAATAGACTTTTTTTTAAAAAAGTCTCTAATTAATTAGAAAAGTGGAAGTATAAATAATTTGCTCAAACCCCTGCTTATGTCTCCTTAGCAAGACTAATTTTCATTGTCCTTTATAGATAAGGAATATTGAAATCAGGGGAAGTTCAGGATCAAACATGACCTGAAATAAAAATAAGGAAAACTCAAAACAATGGAAGTCTTGGATTAAATGGGAAAGGGAAAGATACGATATACCTCGACATGGAGTAAGCAATGGCAAGCCAAAATCAGACCGGAAGTTCTGATAAGAGCCATAATGTTTTTGCAAACATGAATGTGCATTAACTTATGCCATATAAAAATACATACATATCTAGTCAAAACGACGAAAGTCCAATTGACCTTATGTATATTTAGCTACTCCCCGAGGACAAATAAACTTTGAAATCAAATATAATCTGTTGTCATAACATAAGTCTTAAATGAGCATAATTATTGTTGTATGTTTTCAAGAGCACACATCACACTATGTCACTTGTTGACTTAACAAAATCATCAGTATTATTCTCTTGTAGTTTTAATACATTTTATTTTACTGCGAATGATTTGCTATCTTGAATACCCCTAAAAATAAAATGAGGATGCCATATACTCTCTGAAACTTATACAGTTTCAAAAGGATATTCGTCAAAACGAAATCCATAATGACTCAAGAAATAAATGAAGCCTGAAGCTTTGTCCTAAAATGATCCGCACAACAGTCAAAGTGAAGATGTAATCCTTCACAGTTTGAACACAGTTCAACTATTACCGGACAAAATTAACTTGAGCATTTTAATGGACTTTTCAAAAGTCCCACGTAAATTCAAAAGGAGGAATTATTTTGGAACACCAGAAGTGTCCAGAATCGACCAATTTTGGATCGATATCACCCTGGATTAATGATGCAAGACATCATCAACCAGACGAACCCGAAGATTCTCCAAAAAGGGTGAAACTTTCATTGTCCTATTCAAAAGGGAAAAATGATAATGAGATCATCTCCATTCACATGGACATTGACTCTCCCCACTTCCTCAAAGGAATTTAAGATGATATACTATCATCATTAAAGATAATGAAGACCTTTAGGTCTCTTGAGAGTATTTAAGGGATATAAATAGGCTTCGTCCACTCCCTTAATAGGACTGATGATGTACCCTTGGTGTACTCATCAATATATCCTCTAAATAAATGGTCATTATCTAACCACATTCTTTTATAAAATGGTGGTAACTTTGGATAACACTGGGAAATTTAAATGTTTTACAACTGGAAAAATAACGAACACCCTGAAGCTTGTGTTCACACCCAAATATGGGTAATATAAATCATTAAAATGATTTAAATGGATTTCTTATCCATTAAAAATCCAGTTGTAGGTGACCACATGGGAACATGCAATTACATTGCAAACCATCAAAACGCCTCCTTATAACCTATTTATATGAGTCTGATCACCTCATATAAACAGTTTCCGAAAACCCCTGACGGGGGAAGCGTTTAGAGCACATCATATAGATTGTGCCATGATGAGTAGACACCCCCATATCACCACTATAGACCATCAAAATGCAGAACTATTTATCGGAAGTAAATATCCCAGATAAATAGAGTCTGAGCACACTGAACAGTGGAAGCATTTAAATTCACTTATCCTAAGACGTGCATTGATGACCCTATTTAAAAGATTTGATGAGATCCTGAAGATCCCTCACAACTTTAATGTCCCAGCATCAGTTTCAACAGAAATACTACAATCATCCATGAGCCTGAAGCTCAAATGACCATTTAAATCATTAATACCTATGATCTGGTTATCATGAATTGTGATGAGATCCTGAAGATCCACACTTATGAAACTGTTAAAACAGTTATCAGACATAGTTACTGACAATATAGATATTGTCAAAACTTTCACATCCCTGCTACTAAAAATCCAGCTAGGATTGACATACCAAATATATTGGATGCAATCCACAAGTAGCACAAGTGGATATCCTCAATGGATGAGAGGACATACCATTAGGCTCCAAAAAGAGAGATCTACTACTGGAGACCGAAAAAACAATACCACCACAGGAAAGTGAGCTCAAATCCAGAACCTTATTGCAACTTGGTTACTAAGGACCAATTCTGGATCTGTTCATATTCTTTACCCGTCCCAGAACCTTCACTTCTTTAACGCATCGTGAAGGAGACACCTCTGGAAGAAATCAAATGATTATAGTACGTACGGGGTGAGTTTTGGACAAGAAAGAACACATTTTGTCGACAAATTCTCTCATATTTCATTTTGCCAGTTAAATATAAAATATCGTTTCCACAACTCTGCTTTGCCTGAAGCAACGATAGAGATTTGGCCAAATTATAATAATGTGGAATGCGGCAATAATAAGGTGAGCTGGACTCACTTATGAAATATGAGGTGTTGGACCTGAAGTCCTGGTATCAAAAATGATATTAAATCATGTGGGATAACTGAGTATTGAAGGAGAATTAAAATAAAATCGTTAGCTATAAGCATTTTAATTTGCTATAGCTTTAGAGGTATAAATCGCTCAAACCAGGAAGTAATCAAGTAAGATGAGCTGAACTCACTTACAAGATGAATTTGATGCATCGACTGGTTTATGTCAAGGCGTAACCCAACGAATGGCAAGAAGAGGGAATTTTTGGTTGATGTTGCTATTGGATGTGACAACATTAACGATATAAAAAATTTTCAACTGCATGTACAAATTTTTTTCTTTACTTTCCTTTCTTTTTGGGACACATATTAATAATATGATTAAAGAAAAGACAACCTAGACAAAGATCCTTAAATGATCCATACAAAGAGGTTGTTGTTTGCACCTCTTAAAAACAGTATTGTTCTTAAGAGAGTAAATTAAAAAGAATTGAGATTATTTTAAATAACTCAAAATATTTTCGGATCTCCTGAAGAGAAATTACCGAAATATCTGTTAAAGCCTATCTATCTGATATGATATGATATGAAAGCCCTAGCTAGGCATAATTTCTTGGCTTACAGAATACAATCATCCTGAAGATGAACCATCACCCTGAAGATGAATTATCATCCTGAAGATGACATTAATCATCCTGAAGATGAACAATCATCCTGAAGATGAACTATTATCCTGGAAATGAACTATCATCCTGAAGATGACATTAATTAATCATCCCGAAGATGAAAACTTCATACAATGACGATTGATGAAGAAACATTAAAATCATTCTCCACTAAATACACCTATTTGGTTGTATGGATATACATTAAAAGACCCCTTTCCGTTAACTGGAAGAGGGGAAGAATATATATGGTCCAGAAGTACCTTAAGTGTCTTTGGAACACTCTTTTACCTAGTCAACTGCATGCGTCTCTTTTGAGCGTTAGCAGTATAGCTATTAGCCAGGTACAGTGCAGCGCCTGTAGCGCGCCACTGGACCAGAGATATGTAGCTTCTGCGCTATCTCCAAGGGTCGAGGAAAAATCCTCTATGTTAAATGTATTTGCATATGCAGGTTACAGATCATCGCGATGAATAGCATAAAAGGGACGTCCACCTCCTGAAGATCTACACAGAATCCTCCCAAGTCTACATCCTCCTACCATCCCGAAAAGCTCACCATCCAAGAAGCATTTCAAGAATATACAAAGCCAGGTCCTGAAGTACCTCGCAGACAATGACGATTGAGACGTGGAGATGTCTACCAAGTTCGCAACACTCCTTCAGTTTCAGCTACTGCCATATATGAGTAAAACTTGTATAGATGATTGATGCTTGTACTTTACTTTTGCTTTCGGAATGTTGTAGACGAGATGGAGGTATAGACACATAGGAGATAAATGTATAGATATATAGGATATCTGCAAGCCTGAAGCTTGATCAGATAAGGGGGAGTCAACTGTAGAGTTGTACTCTTTTTCCTTGGCTAGTGGTTTTTCCCACAGGGTTTTCCATAGTCAAGGTTTTAATGAGGCAACCACATTGACGTTGGAGCCAGAAGTATCCACCCCTCGACACATCCCCAAATCAGGGGAAGTTATGGAGTGCTGTACTCTTTTCCCTTCGCTATCGGTTTTTCCCACGGGGTTTTCCATAGCTAAGGGTTTTTAACGAGGCAGTTACCCCAAACTCGGATCCAGAAGTATCCACCCTTTAAGATACTCAGTAGTACTAATGAATCATTCAGTATTCATAAAATCGAGTATACCACGTTGGTTGGCTAAGGGGAAGTGTTATGAATAGGACCCATTGGGCCTATTGGATATCCACCCACATGAGTACCCATTATGAATACTATATAAAGGAGGCTAGGGGTTTCCTAGCCTCAACCATTCTCCAAATCTATTTCTCGTCACAACAAGATCCATATTATATTTATTTAAAAAAAAATGCTTCTCCGCTCACTTGGTTGGTCCTTTGGCCGTGTGTGAACGTTGGGTCATGTGTTCGAACAGCGTTGTACGCTGTTCATAGGAAACATATTTTTTCTAACTGAAAACATTAAATGGATTCTCGCAGATTCAGGAAAACCGACAATTCATCGGGTACGGGTACGGGTACGGAAATGGGTACGGGGCGGGTACGTGTTTAAAGCCATCACCCCAGATTCAAGCCGGACCAGGTTCGAGTATATCCCTAAACTGGTTGGGTAAAACTTTGACCCGACACATACCCGGCCCGACCTCACCAGTTTGCCCTCCAGCTAGGAAAACTAGATTCTATACACACGCACCTAATTACTTTTGCCCACACCATCAATTTTTTTTAATACAAGTCCTTTCACTTTACACATACCCACATATTCCAACTATATCATTTCTCTCTTCTTCTCTTTGCTCCCTCTAAAACCAATACTATTTATCTCAAAAAAACTCTCAAATGCATCGCCACGGCTGGGCAAACACCGACGACGATGACGAGATCCGCTTATGCTATACTCCTCCGTCATCCTCTGCCTTTGTCATCGGAACCATGGTCTCTACATATCGTTGAAGCTCTATGGTCGTCGGAGGCTCCGATTGCATTACACCATCGAAGTCGATGGTGCACGTCAGAAACCTCGACTACCTGCTGATGAACTCCGACATCCGGACTCTCCCATCCACATTCGACAATATCATCAACGTCATCATTCATAAATACAAAAGAAAAGAAAAGACGGCAATGTTTGCATTTTAAGAAGCAAACATGATCTCCCTCAAGTCGTCACAACAATCTCAGAAACACAAGCATTTGAAAGCTTTAAGCGTTCTGCTCTTTATCTCAGAAACACAGATTACTGGGGAGGCGTAACTTGTAATAGACAATGATAAAATACAAGGTTCAGCACTAAAATAAATGCTCCCACCACAAATTTTGCAAATAACCAAGAAGAATGTGCATATAGCATAGAAAAATTGAGTTATCGTAAGTAATTTAACAGTCGTAGATCCCACCGGTAAACTCGTGGACATCACTGGAGGCCCAAGACCTTCAACCATCATGTGGCATCTTAACATTGAGATATATATCATAAAATTGTTGCCATATCTCTAGTAGTAAAGTTCGTCTATATTTATTTTGCCATGCATCTCTCATTCACATTACCATGTGTATATAGGAAGACCAACTGGAGCAACAATTCCAGCTAAATGTGGACTCAACCATAACTCAATAATGCCTCTTGAGAACTAGTTGAGACACAAGTCATAAATGCAAAAAACTTGAATGCATCAAATGAGTTGTTAGAAAATGGAGATTAAAATGACTGCTTTGATTGTGCATGACACACCTTAGCTGCTCACCATATACACACCTAGCTCCGCAGAAGTCTCACTCTCTCTCTTTCATTGACCTATCCCTCTCCTCTTTCTCTCTCTCCCCCTCGGCAAGGGACGGAGATGCAGTGGGTTTGTTTCGCCGCCCCTCGACAGGGTCAAGATCCTCTTCCAGGTACTCAATTCAACTGGAAATTGTGTTTTCTTTCTCTCTTTTTTGGTCTGATTATAGTTAATGAGGTGGGGAAAATGAGTTAGTTTTGTTTCTCTTAAGGTTCATACTTGCTATTTTGAGCCAAGAAACTAAATTCTTGAGTTGCTTACTTGGTACCTGGGAGTTCTGTCAATTTCTTCTTATTAATCTCATTTATGGCTTCATAATTTCTATGTAGTTTGTGATTTTGGTTGTGGGCTGTAGAGGGACCATGATCAGAGGGACCATCGACAGCCCCGAGCACGCTCGATTGCAGCACAGACAGCCACATCCCCATTATCGACAAGAACCAAACTGGCACCATCGCACCTTTCTCGATCGAAGCCCAGCATGCCGTAGTGCCAGGATCGTTTCATCTGATTGACCCAGTAAAGTATCTGGCACGTTAATCGTACGTCCATTCATCTTCTCCATCGTACAACAAGGTATCTCACATTGCGTTGAATCCTCCAAGTTAGTGCCTATCATGTGTTTGTTGTAATGCCCAACCGAGACTTTGATTGCCTGTCTATTTATTATACCAATTCTTTTCATTATTGCTTTGGTTGTCCTTGCCACATCCTTGCTATGTTAGAATTACATTGGAATTAGGGTAATGGCTGGTTTAATACATCTTGCATGTATATCGATGTGTCTGTAAGAAATAAATTAGAGAATATACATGTGAGCCTGTACGTCTCCCCTTAAATAGTAAGGATTGGATTAGTATACAAAAATTTCTTCTTTTTTCATAGATGAATTACCGAGGACGCTCATGAGAAATGAGAAATGAGAAATGAGAAATGAGAGAAGGTACACCAGGCAACGCATATCATGGTTCACTTGAAACATAAGCAAGCTTAGCCAAATGCAAATCTAGATTAACATGTAATTGGAAATGAAAAACTTTAATATATTATTTGACATTCTGAAGATTTAAGAATGTTGTATGCAGAAGTTGACCAAGAGTGTTTTCAGTAACTGAACTTTTTTTCCTACTTGATGGCTATACTATTTTTGAGCTTTTTTCTACTGAGCCTTTTGATGTTGTTTCAGCAGATATTTCAAGCTGATATATCCTATGCGAATATCAGCTGATATGAATCATCTTTGAATTTGATTATAATTAATGAGTTGGTTCGATTGTGCTTTGTGGTTTGTACTATAAAGCTGATGGTTTTGTTAGCACGTGACGATGTGGGGGAAAAGTGAGTTAGTTTTGCTTCTCTCAAGGTTGATACTTGCTATTTTAAGCCAAGAAACTAAATTCTTGAGTTGCTTACTTGGTACAATTGGAAGTTCTACTAAGTTTCTTTTTATTGATCTCATTCATGGCTTCCTAATCTTTCTGTAGTTTGTGATTTGGGTTGAGGGCTGCAGAGGGAACATGATCTGAGAGGGCCACGATGTAGCTTTCGATGGTAAATCACTCTCCTTTAGATTTTTTATTCTTTTCTTTTTTTTCTTTTCCACCCTCTAAGGGACTTAATTATAGAATTTTTTGGTTGAGATTGATAAAATTAGGCTCACTTATTATTGAACTGTCTAATTTGTATGCTCTGTTTAGTAACTTTAATTGAATCAGAGTGAATTTTTTGTGTTCAATCTCCAAAAATTCTGCAATGTAATGCATCTGCCTCCTCATGGGCTACCATACAATCCTGTTAAAGTATGCGCCATAGCTTTGTCGATTGCCTTTGGAGTCTGGACACATTCATGGACAAAATCCAGTTTTATGCTTTCCAAGCTGAGTTTACTGATGTCATAGTGCCAATATTGTTTTGTACTACAAATTTACACAGATTTTGTATAGAAAGTTAATTATTTGGATTAGAATGCAATATGCAACTAGGTGTCTCATCACACATTGAAGTCTCAAGAAGCAGAATATCGTCGGCTGGAGTGTGTGTCTTCTTCACCGACATAACCAATATGACTTCTTGACATTCCAGGGTCCAAACTAATGCTAGCAGTAAACCGAATCATAGATAGAATATAAAGAAATCAATCGAGGCAAACGTCTAGATCGATCTTGACAAGATCCCGATCAAATGCCTCAAGTTCGATTGAGGATCGAGGAGTCTGTAGTTAAGCATTTCCCCTCATACGTGCATCTTGCTTCGCTCCCAAATTCTAATCTCTCGACATTTTCTGTGATTTTTTCGATTTTGTTGTTTTTTCTTTTTCATTGAAAAATCAACAATGAGGTGACTCTCCTGAACATGATCCAAATGATCAATTTCTCTTTGATTATCCAGCATGACATGAAGAAGGCCAAGAGCTCCAAGGAGTCCATACCGACGGTGGCGATGGCCTCACTGCTGGTGTGGCAGTGGCAGTGGAGCACATGTGATAGGCGCCGCAGAGGAGTATAACGCTGTTGTCGATATGATCAACACCGTGAGTTCTTTGTTATCTCCATTTTTGATAGCAATTCATCAAATAAGAAATGTTATTTTTTGTTTGTCCTACTCCTAGCACAGCAGAGATTGAAAACCTGAAGCAAAACATAGGAGCACTATCTGTTAAGCTCACGCCAGACAAAATGGCACAACTTGAATCGTTTGCTTCAGCTAACACTGTTAAAGGCGATCAATATCCTCCTTCAATGCAGACCTGTAGGGAGTCCGAGGCCCCTCCCTTTGCTTGCTGAAAAGGTAACTAGTTGTCTATGTATTCGGTTGAATACTGCGTATGCTGGAAGAACGATCAGCTTTGTATCTTTCCTTATCGTGAGCTTTGCAAGTGTCGTACTGTGGTGTATGCTTAGTTGTATGATTTAGAAATAAATCGACATTATGTTTGAATTGTTGAACAGCCTTGGATGAGCACATTATGTAATGGAAGGGCATGTTGTTATGTCATTGTGATGGCCAATATTTTTTCTAACTACATTCTGCGAGCTTTATGGAGTTCTACGGAGCATGTATTTTTTATCAATATATTTTGTATTACAAATTACTTTCTTACATTGTTGTTGTATGGTGAAGTGATGAGATAATTTTATATTTTGAATGTATGTAAAGCTTACATCCATCTGATCTTTAATATGAAACCATATCACATGTGATTACTAAGTAAATTAGTTAAGTCATATAATAACATGAGACGTGGATAAAAATACATGCCAGATGAGAAACTATATTCACTCATGAAAGATGGTGCTCCTATGATTCATATGCTTTATCATCATGACATATTCGAAGTGCTAAATGTTGGAACTTATCCAACAAGTTGGATCTTAATCCAACGTTAGGCTAATATGCGGTGAATAATTATATAAGTGCTACGCTGTCATATTAAGCCCAATATATTAGTGATCTGGTTTTAATTAATTAAATGGGCTAAATGAGTTAACCAGGTTGTGGGGCCTTTATGTGTAGAGACTATTGGGCTTCAACTCGTTGATGGGCCGAGTTGGAAACCCTAGGGCTATGGAGGCTAGCCTATAAATATTAGCGGTCATGGTCCCCGGAATACACGAACAAAGTTGAGCCGTCTTTTCTACGTCCCGTCGCTAGGAAAGAAACCGAGAGAAAGCTAAAGGGATTCTCCAACCGGTTGATTCGTGATATTCTGGAAGATCGACCGTTGCGCTATCGTCAGGATCTTTCAGATTATTAGCGATGGACTCAGGTACGCTTCCGCTAAATCCGAGTAGGTCAATGATTTAAGATCCCGCATGTTATACATCTAGATTATTATTTGCATGGTCTTGCTTAATGATTAATCTAGATCTTTAGTTTCTACAAGTGGTATCAGAGCCCACATGCTGTGGATCTTGAATTTTTTGTCTGCTCGTAGTAGATCTGATAAAAATCAGATTTTTAATCTGTTTTAAGTTTCGGATCTGTTAAAAATTCATTTTTATCAGGTTTAAGTTTCGGATCTGTGCAAAAATTTGGTTTTTTAATTGATTTTTTCCAAAAAAAATTGGTTTTTACAAACCCTAGATCGGGGGCGGCCCGCCGGCCGCCGCCCGACACAGCAAAAGCCCCCGTCGGAAGAACGACGCCGGCGATCACCGGCGTCGACGCAGATCAGAAAGGGGCGGCCTTGCCGCCCCTGTAAGTCAAAAAAAAGAAAGGGGTTTTTTTTGGGGGGGCACTGTCTCCCCCCGTTAATTTTCCGGCAAAGGGGACGGCGCCGCCGCCACATGGGGATCCAAGAGGAGGCGGCCCGAGGCCGCCCCCAGCTTCATTTTCCGGCGACGGGGTGCCCTACCCCGTCGCCGGCAGAGCAGGCCCCCCCGCCGACAGGGGTCTGCCGCAGTCGAAAAGCAAAAGGGGGGTTTCCCCCGCCGGCGAAATCAGACCCCCCACCATCGGTGGGGGTATTCCGCTGCCGCAGGAACAACTGGAGGGGGCGGCTTCCGCCGCCCCGTTGGGATCGATCGGGGGCGGCGGCCCCGCCGCCCCTGTCGAAACAAAGCAGGCCCCGTACGGGGCCTGCCGCAAGCTGCAAGGGGGGCGGCGCCCGCCACCCCCCGTTCGGAGATCAGGCGAACGCCTGACTGAGTACAAGGGGGCGGATTTGCCGCCCCCTGTCGGAAATTGGGGCGGCGGCGGCGGCCGCCGCCCCCATCAGGCAACCAGCTTGTGGGCCGGCCCAAACTGATGTTATCTAAGTTTTTTTAATTCTTTAGGCAAAATTCAGTTATATATACATTTCGAAATAACTCTAATTTTTGTGAAATTCCACCAAAGTGGGTTCCACTACTAAAATTGTTATTATTTCGGAATGTAAATGAATTAAAATACATACACAGTATGATCGGTTACCTGGATGAATTTTAAACGGATCGAAGGAGTAAATAAAAGGCTTTCATGTATATTTACGTTTAAGTTCAGTTTCATTTAAATTCAATTTTTGGGCGCATTAAATTATATGTTTCAAAATAATTTTAATTATTACGGGATCCCACCAAAGTGGGCTTTACTGTTAAATTATTATTATTTCGTAACATAAACGGTTGAATACATACTTTTGTATGATTGGTTGCCCCATATTGAATTTAATTTGGGTTGAAGGAGGAAATAAGACGTTTAAATGTATATTTCTCCTCAATGATAAATTTTGTGTTAATTGTGCAAAATAAATTTAAATTCGAAGTTTATGGCCTAAAACAATTTATGTATATATATACTCCGGTATATAACAAGTTGACTCCATACCTTGGTATGAAAATTCAGTTTGCCTAAATTTAGATTTAAATTAAGACACAAAATTCAGGTGTTTTCTTCGGGAGCAAATAAAAGGTTTTAACATATATTTCTCCTCAAGAATAAGTTTAAAAGGCCTTAAAGATTTTTTGTGCACTAACCATCAAGTAAATGGCCTTAAGGAATTTTGACACACTTTACAGTATATATAAAATGGGATAGGGTGTATATTTATATACATATCTTTCTATGTATGTTCATATACACATTAGTACACATATAAGCCCCATTTTAAGAAGAAAATTTGTGTTCAAGTTATGGATTTTATTTAACTCAATATAAATGATTAAAAGGGTGGAATAAAAGGTTCATATATATATTTCCACTTTGTGTAATCATTTTGTGTTAAATTCAGTTTAGTTTCAATTTCAATTTTTGGCACAATTAATTATATATTTCGAATATAGAATGATTGGATCATCAACTCACCAAAGTGTGTTTTCTTGTGAAGATCAGTTCTAATCTCGAAATATAACAAGTTGAATACATACTTTTGTATGAAAATTTTGGTTGCCTTAAATTTGATTTTGAAGAAAAGTGGACTTGAATATCTCCACTTAAAGTATATTCATGTATTAAATTGCGACTTAGATTCAAATTTTGCAAAGGTATATATTTTGAAATGATTTCGTGCAATCATCACCTCGCCAAAGTGGGCTCTGTTGATTTGCATTATTTCATTTCATGAATATAAAAAGAATCAAATGTGCCCGTTATTTGCGTAAGAATGCTAAATCGGCCCAAAGGAAGATTACCGTTCTATACCATTTCATGCGCACCTGTGGCAATAGACAAGGTGATGATTAGTGAGTTCAATGCATGCAAATTTAATTCGGCCCAAAGGAAGTTTTATTTTTGGCATGTTATTATTGTCATTGTCTGATTGCTACAACAAGATGTCAGTGACTAGTCAATAGATTATCCAAAGATAAATATTGGGCTAGTGGGGGATGTCTTGAGATGGGAAAATAGCATTAATTTGAATTTGGTGTTGCTTTGTTTAATACTCATATGAACATGTTAAAATTGTTTTTACTTGTTCTCTTTTCAGCTATTATTCCTGAAAATTTTTTCTGCCATTCCAGAAAATCTCAGGGGCACTATTTCAGATAAAATTACTACAGTTAAAGGATTCCTTTCTGATGTTGAAAATAGATTTGTCAAGAATGAAAGGGGTGAAATTGGTACACTCTTGACAATTCTAAATTCAATGCGGTATAAGGGTACGGGAAACATTAGGGAGCACATATTGAAGATGTCTAATGTTGCTTCAAGGTTGAAAGAACTTCAGCCAGACCTCTCTGAGGCTCTGCTAGTGCATTTTGTTTTGATATCTCTTCCATCACGGTTCAACCAGTTTAAGATGAGCTACAATCTGAAGGATGAGACTTGGTCTCTGGATGAGCTCATCTCGCACTGTGTCCAGGAAGAGAACAGGCTTGAGCAAGGAAGACAGAAAGTGCTCATATGATCTCTACCACTAAAAAGATAAGAAAGGTATGATGCGAAATTTGGTTTAATTCTAGTATAATTTCTTTTCATGCAACCTTGGGTACTTATAGACACGTGATGGAAAGATTTTGGTGTAACCATTCACATCATTGTGTCTATGCAGGATTGCCTAAGATGCCAAAAGCCAAATGATGGTGAAAGATACATCGATATGGGCAATGGCAAGATGGTTCAAGTAGAGGCACATTAAATTTAGATTATTTCTTTTAAGTGCTAGATTGTATTTGAATTTTATGAGACTATTATGTACCGTTTTTAACGGAATTTGGATTTCCATTTCTATTTTGAACAAATTTGGTTATAAGTGTTCAATTTTGAATGGAAAAGTTAGTTGTCTCTTAATTCAAAATTAGTTTATTCTAGTTCTTTAAAAGATCATTATAATCTTCATTTATTTGAAAATGTTGCTTTATTTCTAAGATTCCTGCAGTTTAAGTACATGTGTTGTAATGAAAGAATTAACAGTTTAGAATTCAGTTATATTTTGATTGCAGCTTATATCCTTAATAAAGTTTCAACAAATAAATCAATTGCATGTTTGGATATGTCCAACTAAGGTAAGGCTTTATAAGCCTAATAAAGTAATAGGACATAATGCTGTTGATTTTCTAGTTTTGTTGAATAGTTTAAAAGTTGATATTATTTCGGATAATTTTACATAATCTCACTGTTAAGTTAGTTTACGAATTAGGAAATGCACACCTATTTGAGGATGCTGAGTTTGAAGGGGGAAATTTAGTTAGTAACATTATTCTTAAAGATGATTATATCCCTACAGGTGTGGTTGGCATTGCTCAGGATGGTATTCCTGACATTGTTCAAGACACAATAAATTCAAGATAATGTTGCAATTCCTCCCATTCGGGAAATTGTTCATAAGGACAAACTCTAGCACCTCAAGTAACTAATTGCCATTCAGGAAAATCCATTAAAGAGATGACAAGTTTACCGTTGACATTAGGATGATGGAAGTTCGACTTACATCAAGTCATAAAAGGTTTTACATCTCTAAATGGATTAATGCATTAATTAAGAAAGTCTTTAAATGATACTTAAAAATCTTTTTCTCAATGCCATAAGGTTTGAAACCTATTGATTGTAAATAGTCTTTTACAATCAAAAGGGAATTCAAAAGGATATTAAGAAAAGATTTAAAGCGTATCACTCAAAAACTTTATACGGAAAAGAATGCATTAATGTGTAAAAAGACTTTCTATTGAGATTTTCATGAAAGACTCTATAAGGTTTATAATGGCATTAGTAGAGCATTTCAATATCGTTACTGATCACCTCGTTCGGTTTTGAGATGATATTTAATGATGTTATCTAAGTTCTGTGGGAGCATATAATTTATATAATATCTATGTGGTAATGAATGCTAAGTTCTGTGGGAGACAAGTTTAGTCTCAATAATTGCCCTGAGAATAATCTTCAGAAGATTTCCTATATCTCACCAATAGGGAGTCTAAAGTATGCCAGTTTTATATGCATTTGGTTATTGCATATATTACAGGAGTGTTGGGCAGATTGTTAAGTTCAGGAGTTGACCATTTGACAGCAGCCAAATGTGTCATACGGTATTTATGGAGAACAAAAGGGTTACATGTTCAAGGATCAGTAGTCAAAAGAGTTTGAGATCATTTTGGTATACTGACTCTGATCATTTATTGGATGCAAAGAATGTATGAAAATCTATGTTAGGTGCCATCTACTAGAAGAGATATAAATGGTCCCTTTATATAGTCTCTTCTGACATGGCTTTAGATTTCATATCACATTATGTGACATCCAAATCATGAAATATATCTGCATATTTTGTCACTATGCTGCAAATTAGGGATGGTGTTGAAACACCACACAGTTTATTTAGTGACAATGAAGTCTGCAGTTTTATATTCCAGTAACAACAGGAACTCGACAAAGTTTAGATATTCAGAGATCAAGTTCCTAGATTGTTGATTAATAGGAGTGTATAATTGTCTAATGAGCACATCGGAACAAACCATGTAATTACGGATCCGTTATAGTAAGGAAATGTCATCCAAAAAGGTTTTGTGAGCTAGCTACTTATATGGATGTCATTTCATTAAGAACATTCAGTTTTGTGGGAGTTTGTTCTTTTGGGTGCTCATATGATAGACAAAATTAAGTCTCCAGCTTAAGCTTGAGGTTATTTTCTGATCAGAAATAAAGTTTTTGGTTTCAGTTCGGCTTCACTCCGATTTTGTTTTGTTTATGATCTCACTAAGGTTAAGGAGGATCAGTTGGAAATAGACATGTTAGATCACATTACATGTAATTTCCACGCTACACATCCACTTCATAATCCATGTCATTCTTTTGTATTAGCACGGTGACCACTGATGGGTCGAGCTGCAATTGCTGCGGCGAAGATCTCTTTGATCCCTTGCTAATATAATTGATGGACCGGATTGTTCTTAACTCATTAAAGAAATGACAGTAAGTTAAGATCTTATTTGGTTGTATGCACTATGAAATATAATTATAAAGTTTAAGCATATAGCCCAAGTGGGAGATTGTTGGAACTTATCCAACAAGTTGGATCTTAATCCAACGTTAGGCTAATATGCGGTGAATAATTATATAAGTGCTACGCTGTCATATTAAGCCCAATATATTAGTGATCTGGTTTTAATTAATTAAATGGGCTAAATGAGTTAACCAGGTTGTGGGGCCTTTATGTGTAGAGACTATTGGGCTTCAACTCGTTGATGGGTCGAGTTGGAAACCCTAGGGCTATGGATGCTAGCCTATAAATATTAGCGGTCATGGTCCCCGGAATACACGAACAAAGTTGAGCCGTCTTTTCTACGTCCCGTCGCTAGGAAAGAAACCGGGAGAAAGCTAAAGGGATTCTCCAACCGGTTGATTCGTGCTATTCTGGAAGATCGACCGTTGCGCTATCGTCAGGATCGGATCTTTCAGATTATTAGCGATGGACTCAGGTACGCTTCCGCTAAATCCGAGTAGGTCAATGATTTAAGATTCCGCATGTTATACATCTAGATTATTATTTGCATGGTCTTGCTTAATGATTAATCTAGATCTTTAGTTTCTACACTAAAAGGCTTAACACACCTTTTAGATTTCATAATTGGATGAAATTATCAAAAGTTGGTTTTGTAGATTCCTAAAGATAGTCTTTTTGTTTAAATTTATGTAGAAAATTAATGCTTTAGCTGGGAAACAAAAAATTTGGGTGTCTTTACCCATATTATATGGCAACCATATCATGCGGCTTTTATGAAAATTTAGCAATCTTCTATAGACAGCCCACTTGCAATATTTTCAAGATGTATTTCAAGTTGCAAGGTAACAAGATAAACATTTAGCCTGCGCGCCGAAGGCGCCCGCTAAATTATTTTATGCTAATTTATTGTTCTGCGCCGAATGCGCCGAAGGCGCATGCCTACTAAATTATTCTACGCTAATTTGTTGTTCTGTACCGAAGACGTCAGCTAAATTTTTTTCGCTATTTTATTGTTTCGCACCGAAGGCGCTTGCGTTGAATTTGCTGTTCTGCACCAAAGGCGCCCGCGCCGCTAAATTTTTTAACGCTAATTTGTTCTTTTAAATTTTATCGGATGAACTAATTTTTTGGGAAACAAAGATTTTAGGGGGGGAATCATAAATAACAACCATACAATAAGCTTTCTAGTTGATTCAGGTCAACCTACATGTCATTGGTCTCTACATAACTTAAACGTACCATCAGAAGTATGGGATCATATTTCGGTGTCATATTTTGACAATTACACACACACAGAATAATGGAAATGCGCAAAAAGTCCATATGATGAAAGCTATTTCCATTGTTTAAAAAAAATTTAAATTTTTAATTTTTTTTTAAGATTGATCTACACATGATCACCATACCAAAAAAATCAAGTTAATCTCCCACATTTATACCACAATCTAACTGTTACAAAGTCAACCGTTTCAATACAATAGAACTAGCTTATCAAGGATGAAATCACGTAGGATTCATCCAATTTTTAATGTTTTAAGATATTAGCATGTGTACTACAATCCCAAATAAAATAATTTGAAAAAATAAACATTTTTTGCATTGCAACCCAGGAAAAAATTTCTGCGTTGCAGCGCATGCCTATTAATATATACATATTAGTAAAATAGGTATCTGCTATCCAATGAGAAAACTTCTTTCCTGGCTAGCATCAAACTTCACCCCATATTGTTTTTCTTCGATCCGAACTGTTTATTTTGATCTCTGTATGGTGGGAATGAGCCAACAGAAGTTTGCTTCTAATGTTGTAGAGAAGAATGTTCTGCCATTTTCTCATACTTTGCTACATACACACTTTTGATGGATACAGTCACTTCAGAGTACCACTTTCGTTTATTTGGAAGAAATTCGAATTTCTATGAAATTTTTTACAATGCCATTTGTTGTAATTGATGAACATGTCAACATGGTGCTTTTCAACTGCTATGATGCAGTTGGCCTTATGCCTATGACCTGGACAATGCAAATATATGCTAATATATTTGGATGCATATCTAGGTATATGTTTAGATATGTTGATGCAGATATCCACATTAGTCAAAATACATTACTTTACATGAATACAGTACAGGAATACATCATCAATACATCATTTTATAGCACGTTCTTTTAAAAACCAGTAAACAAATTTTATAGCAAAATTTATAGCACACCAGCAGTGCATTTTTACACATTCTCTTAAAATCCAGCAAAACAAGAAGCAGCAATACACTATTCCTAACTTGCAGCTTGTAAACATTGAATACACTACAGGAATACAATACATGAAACAACATCATAGGTTTCTAACAGGAGACAGCAGCATCTCAGCTTGTAAACTTTCAGCTGCAAACCTAATGTGTCTCTGTTAAACCAAGTTCACATGGACCACCAGCATGTTTAATGGAGCTTATATTGCATGCATTCTTATTCTATCCGTTCTTCTATTCCTTTCATCAACCCAAAAGATGTGTTAATAGAACTAAAATCATAAGCTTGATGCTAGATTCATCGCGTTGAACATTCAGAAGATACAGATAATTGACAACACTACTGCAAACCGCTACTATTCTACAACAATGAACATGGCATGCATCCAGAAAGCAAAGCTCATTATTTAGAGGCCCGTGCTGATAAGTATTATAAATCATCAATCTGGGGAGGAGACCCCAGCCCTTTATTTATAGAAGAGGGAAGGACGTACAAGGATAGTGTACAATAGATACGAGTAATCCCAAATACAAATACTCGTTTACAACACAAACTGAGATTTTACATCCCATTAAAATTCAATAAACCCACTTACAACAACCCAACATGTTCGAACGACGAGAAGAGAGAGAGAGAGAGAGCCCAGCTCTGATCAAACTCTCATTGAGTCCTAATTTTACGCCAATTTAGAGAGATGTGCAATGTGAAAGGAAAGCAAAGTCAACATAAACTACTCGTGGTGGACCCCGTTGCTGGAATACAGCAAGTGGATTAAAAATTTGTATATTTTATCTCCTCCCTTTCATTGTAAATGTATAGCAACCTCCCATTAATTCCAGTATAATAATGGGGAGTCTAGATGATCTCTCAGCTGAAATCAGCTGGTAAACGAAGACTTCATTGCAATTGGAATACCGATTGCTTTACAGTTCCATGGACCAACGACAGCAAGCATCTTCCTCACGTTGCATGTCTTGCCCCAAGGATTATAATACCATGTAAAATTACGGAAGTCTCAAAAGTGAAAGGTTTGATTTTGTTACTACATTGGGCCAGTCCACGTAGCGGAGAACGACATTTCCTCATAATAAAAGAGCCTAAAAGGAATACATGCCTTGGCCCAACAAGCCCAACAAGCCTAAAAGCATGGGTGGTTGACCGATTACCCATTCAAAAGAGACGGCTCATCCACCGGTTTGAGCACCCGAATATTGAGGGGTCGATTAATAATTGGTTGGTTAGTAATGGAGGAGTAAATGGTCGGCCGTTATGCTCTTTTTTAGTGACGAACATGCCGTCATAAGGGCAAGCCAGTTATCTACTAACAGCGCTGAGTGGAAACTCTTACTTGTAAATAGTATCAATAATGATAAGACATGGATCAAGCTTCAGAGATACTAAACACTCAGGTACTCTGACACTCTAATATCTGCGTCCACTCTATATTTCTTCCTCTATAGATCGGCGTGACAGTGATCCGACGACCTCACAATAGGTCGAACCTAGCTGCCCTGAGCTCCCTTTTAGTCATTCACTGACTTAAGTATCAGAGGGGATTTGGGTCGGAACCCAGATCCAACACCCTTGACGATTTCTGTGTTGCAGACCTATGGAGATAAGTCGGAGTTAGGTTGGCTTCAACCCAACAGTTCAGACTTTGCTCTCATTGACCCGGGATCACCTCTCATCGGGTCCCACTCTTTTGCCGACGGAGCGCCACGTCACCAGAGGCGTCCACGTCAACACCCATCTCACTATGTGACAGATTTACCCGTCAACAGTTGACATCGTCTATGGAAAACAGAGTCAACATGAGCCACGGAGCTCCAAGGCCTCCTGGAGGCAGTGGAGGAGAGGGAACGAGCCCTCCTGGTGAGACTCAACACGAGCTCCCGGGAGGCCGAAAAAGAGCGGGCGGAGCCCCAACGCCAAGTTGCTATCCTCGATGCTCGGGTCCAGAAGCTGGGAGCGGTGGATCCCAGGCGGATTGCCAAGGAGGCTATGGACGAGTATGCCACCTCCTTTGTCGCCGGGACGATGTACGAGGCGTTTGAGAAGGGATTTACTCGTTGCCGGTCTGAGATTCAGCGGAGGTTCTCGCATTCCGGGATTCGATTCGAGGAGCTCTGGATGGATTTCGAGGGCGAGGAGGAGGCAGGCGATGTACATCTTGAAGGTACCGACCAGCCGGGTGACGCCTCCAGAGCTGATCTAGGAGCTCAAGAGGGAGGTGGGGTTTAACCCATTAGTCTTTCCTCGTTGCCCTTTTGTTGCTCCGCATACGGTGTTTTTGTAACACACCCTTTTTGCTTTAAAAAGTTTCATTCTGCAGTATGGTTATATGCCCCCTCTTCCAATCCTGGTTGTGACGTTTGAGCAGAGAGGGTTGGGAGAATCTCCTGAATCTGCTCGGCGATCGGGCCGCCAGGCCGGTGCTAAGGAGCAATCCTCGGGTTTCAATTATTTAGACCGCCGAAGGATTACCCTCGGTTTTTGGGTCAACCATCCTGCTGGGGGTCTTGCCCCAGCCTTATAGGCGATCAGGTGATCTGCCTGCTGGGGGAGTTGCCCCCAGCCTTACGGTAGATTGGGTCGGTCGGCCCGATGTGGGGCTACCCTCCAGGCTTACAGTCGATCGACGGGCCAGCCTGCTGGGAGAGTTGCCCCCAGCCTTACGGTCGGTCGAGTCGGTCAGCCTGCTGGGGAGCTACCCCCAGTCTTGCGACTGATCGATGGACCGGCCTGCTGGGGGAGTCGCCCCCAGCCTTACAGTCGGTCAGGTGATCGACCTGCTGGGGGAGTTGCCTCAGCCTTACGGTCGGTCGGGTGATCGGCCTGCTGGGGGAGTTACCCCCAGCCTTACGGTCGGTCAGGTCGGTCAGCCTGCTGGGGGAGCTATCCCCAGTCTTACGACTGATCGATGGACCAGCTTGATGGGGAAGCTGCCCCCAGCCTTACGGTCAGTTCGATGGTCGACCTGCTGGGGGAGTTGCCCCCAGCCTTATGGTCGGGCGCGTGACCGGCACGCTGGGGGAGTTGGCCCCAGCCTTACAATCGATCATCAAAATGCTCAGCTAGTGGGGCTCGCCCCCCCAGCTGGGCTCGTAGAGCGAATAGAGATTGAAAGAGCTCTTCATTCACGGTCGCTTTCCCTTTTCAATACATTCGCTTAGGTAGGGGGAGGGGAAAACACTGTACACACTCACTGATAGTATTTGCGTAGGTGCTCTGCGTTCCAGGTGTGAGTCAGGGCCTTCCCTCCCAGGGTGGCTAGCCGGTAAGTCGCAGGGCCGAGGACGTCAGTGACCTTGTAAGGCACTTCCCATTTGGCAGCTAGCTTTCCTTTGCGTGCGACTTCTAGGCTGAAGATCGCCTTCCTGAGGACCAGATCTCCTTGGTGGAAGCTTCTTCCTCTGACCCGGGAGTTATAGTAGCGAGCCACCTTTTGTTTTTATCGGTCGATCAAGGCTAGGGCCTGATCTCGTCTTTCTTCCACGAGCTCCAAACTGAGCTCCAAGCCCTCCGAGTTTTTCTCCTCGTCAAAATGTTTGAAGCGGAGGGACTCCTCGCCCACTTCATCGGGCACCACCGCTTCGGCGTCGTAAGCAAGCATGAAGGGGGTTTCATCCGTGGCCTGCTTGTGGGTTGTCCGGTATGACCAGAGTATCTCGGGAAGTTCCTCCGGCCATTTCCCCTTCCGCCTCTGCCACTTTCTTGCGTAGTGGCTCGATGATGCATTTGTTGACGGCTTCAGACATCCCATTAGTCTGAGGATGTGCCACGGAAGCGAACAAGAGTTTGATCTTCCAATCCACGCAGAAATCTTTGAACCCCGCGAAATCGAACTGCTTCCCGTTGTTTGTGACGATGGACCGTTGGATTCCGAATCTAGAGATGATGAAGTTCCATACGAAGCTCTTCACCTTCTTCCAGATTATAAAGGCCAGTGGTTCGGCCTCAATCCACTTGGTGACGTAATCCACCGCCACTATCAGGTACCTCCTCTGCCCTAAGGTGAAGGGGCTGAGGATGTCCAGCCCACACTTAGCAAAAGGGACGAGGCTGATTATCGGAACGAGCTCCGCCGGGGGAGATGAGCCGAGCTTGGCGAACCTCTGACATTCCGGACACCTCTGGATGTACTCGACCGCGTCGTTGGCCAAGGTCAGGCAGTAGTATCCTTGCCTCAAGATTTTCAGGGCGACCGTCTTGCCTCCATGGTGGTTTTCGCAGATCCCCTCGTGTATCTCCCGGACGATGTAGTCAGCCTCCTGCGGACCGAGGCACTTGAGGTAGGGAAGGACATCCGTTTTCGTCCAGCGCCTCCTGTATAGTACTCCCTCATGGAGGAGCACGTACCGGAGAGCCTTCCATTCCAGCGCTCGACGCTCATCCAGATTCGTTGGGACTTCTCCATTGGAGAGGTACCGAATGATCCGATCCATCCAAGTGGGCTCCACATCAATGGCCATCAACTCTTTCGCCTCCATACTGGGGGTTCGGAGGTTATCAACGTAGATGGCGCTACCCAACTCCCTAGGAGAGGAAGAGGCCAGCTTCGATAGGGCTTCCACGCTGGCGTTCTCCGATCGTGGCAGGTGGAGGGTCTTGGCATGTTTGAACCTGGACAGCTCGGTCTTGGTCGTGGTCAGGTAATGCTGCATCGTCTCCTCTCGAGCCTCATAATCTCCTTGTAGCTGGTTGATAATGATTTTGGAGTCGCTAAGGAGACATACGGAGTCTGCGCTGAGCGCCCGTGCTAGCCTCAGGCCATTAATGGCGGCCTCGTACTCGGCCACGTTGTTTGTGGCTGGAAACTCGAATTGGAGCGCATACTCGACGATGTTCCCGTCAGGAGATCGGATAACGATGCTGGCCCCGCTTCCCGCCCAGGTCGCCGATCCGTCTACGTGAACTACCCACGCCTCCTTGTCCCCTGGACGACTGGTAAGAACGACGTCAGTCGAAAGGAAAGACAAATGTTGAGGTGTTACCGTGTCCGGGCCTGTCTCCTCGGGGGGTGTTCCTCTGTTCACGGTGCATTCGGCGATGAAGTCCGCCAACGCTTGTCCCTTGATGGCTGTCCGCGGCTTATATCGGAGGTCAAACTCGCTCAGCTCCACTCCCCCAATTCAGCATCCTCCCCATCCGATCGAACCTTTTGAGATTCTGCTCGAGTTGGGAGTCGGTTAAGACCAGTATCGTGTGGGCTTGAAAGTATGTGTGAAGTCTCTATGTTGAGAGCACGAGGGCATATGCGAGCTTCTCCATGGGGCTGTACCGTCCCTTCGCATCTCTCAGGACTCGGCTGGTGTAGTACACCGACCTCTGTATCCAGTCGTCTTCTCTGATCAGCACCGAGCTCACCACTTCCCTGGTGCAGGCTAAGTAGAGGCTCATCGGTTTCCCCTCCCTGGGTTTAGATAGGAACGGGGGCTGCAGATGTACTCCTTCAGTTCAGCGAACGCTCGGGCACAGCTCTCATCCCATTGCACAGCCTTCCTCTTCTCGGCGGGCTCGGCAAGGGCCTTTCTTAGGGTCCTGAAGAAAGGGAGGGATCTTTTCGCAGATTTGGACAGGAAGCATCCTAGGGCAGCAATTCGCCCATTCAGCCTCTGTAGCTCCTTGATCGTCGTCGGCTCCCTCATGTTGACCAAGGCTTATATCTTATCGGGTTGGCCTCAATGCCGTGGTTGGTGATCATGAAGCCCAGGAATTTACCGGACCTCACCCCGAACGTGCACTTAGTAGGATTGAGACTGATGTTGTGTCTTTGTAGTCGCTCGAAAGTCTCCTGAAGGTCGGCAATGTGGTCGGTTGGGTCCCTGGACTTGACCAACATATCGTCCACGTAGACTTCAAGGTTCCTTCCTATCTGGGAGTCGAACACCTTGTTGACCATCCTTTGGTAGGTCACCCCCGTGTTCTTCAGGTCGAAGGGCATCTTTTTGTAGCAGAAGGTCCCTCGGTCGATGGTAAAGGGCGTCTTCTCTTCGTCCTCTGTGTCCATTTGAACCTGGTTGTAGCCGGAGTAGGCGTCCATGAAGCTGAGCATCTCGTAGCCTTAGGGATGGCAGTAATGGCCCGACCCGCCCGGCTCGACCTGGCCCGACCCGGTTTTGACCCGGCCCGACCTTGCCCGCAGCCGGGTCGGGGGCAAGCTTGGGCTTTGTATGCGCCCCAACCCGACCCGGCCCGCCCCGATAAACTATAGAGGTTCTAAAAAACCGTACTATTTTGATGTGGACTATGTAGTCAGCGAATAACCCACAACTCATACTCTATTCCACGGTTCTCCTAATTGGGCCAATTCCCAATTTCAAATTACCAAATAAATCAAAATTCTCCCAATTCACAAATAAAATTTTTATTTGGGATTCATATTGATGGCACTAATGACCCGGCCCGACCGGCCCGACCCGGTTTTGGTAAGAAAGAACCCGCCCCGCCCCGGCCCGCGACCCGACCCGACCCGGCCTGTAGATGAGTCGGGGCAATCTTGGGTAGTTAAATACCCGCCCCACCTCGCAATATTGCCATTCCTACGTAGCCTGAAGCGTTGTCCACGAGATGGTCAATGCGGGGTAGCGGATAGTTGTCCTTGGGGCAGGCCTTGTTGAGGTCGCTGAAGTCCATGCACATCCGCCATTTGCCGCTGGACTTCTTCACCAGCACGACGTTGTCCAGCTACTTCGGGTACCAGACCTCTCGAATAAAGCCTACATCAAGCAGGCACTCCACTTCCTCGGACGCGGCCCTCCTTTTTTCACCACTTAAGTTTCTCTTCTTCTGCCTGATCGGTTTGAAATTGGGGTCGGCGTTTAGCTGGTGGGTGATCACTCAGGGGTCTATGCCTGGCATATCGTCGGGCGACCAGGAGAAGACGTCCAGGTTGGCCTCCAAGCACCCGATCAGCTCTCCTCTCAGGATCGGGTCAAGTCCTGACCGGATGGAGATGAATCTTCCGTCAATGTCCGTGACAGGAATGAGTTCTGGTTCTTCGACAGGAGCGGGCCTCGGGCCGTATCTTTGGTCAAGAAGGTCCATTGGGTTGCTGTGCTCCTCGGCACGATCCATGCCGGTCAGCTGGTAGCAGATCTTTGGCTTCACCGGGTCGCCTCTGACCTGTCCGATCCCCCCGGGGTCTGGAACTTGACCACCCGATGGAGGGTTGAGACCACGGTTCCAGCCGTGTTAAGGAGCGGGCGACCGATGATCCCATTATATGCCGACACAATCCTCAGCGCTACGAACTCTATCGTTAGAGTGGTCGAGTTGGGCGGCTCCCCGAGCGTGACAGGGAGGCGGATCACCCCCACGATGGGAGTGGAATGGCCCGTGAACCCCATCACGGGCCCGGAGCATGGCTCTAGGTCTTCAGCCCGCAGCCCCATCCTTTCTAAAGTCGACATGAAGAGTATGTCGTATGAGCTGCCGGTGTCGACGAGCAGTCGTCGGACAACAGCGGTGTCGATGACGGCTGAGACAACTAGTGCCTCGTCGTGCGACGGTTTCTCCTTCTCCAAGTTCCTCCCGGAGAAGTAGAGGGGCGAGGAAGATTCTTTGGTTTTCCCATCATTCGTTTCCATAGGTCCTGTCCGGGGCGCGCCCAGCCCCTCCACTCGGGGCGGGCGTCGGGTAGTTAAAGTTTTACCCAAGCGATCGTGGATTGGCCCAGGTGCCGACGTTGCCACTGTCGCTCTCCTGCATCGAGGGGGCATGGCCACGTCATCTCTACCGTGTGGTTGTTTGACATAGGTGCTTCTTCGGCTTCACATAGACGGCGCCAAATGTTTCGGAGTGTTTTCTCACCGCTGATTTGTTAACCGGAGGGTGTGATGTCTACGTGGACAAAATGGACACGTGGGTCCTCCGGGATCGGCTGAAGGCGCGTTCGCTCAGTGAGGGACGCGCGGATCTTCGCGTCAACTTGCTGAAGATCAGCTTCGGCAACGCGATGACCTCCTGGTGGTGGAGACGAGCGCGCTCGAGAACGAGGACGCTTGTCTTCGGCTGAGAAGACGCTGAGGGGTAGCATCGGCGTCGCTAGATCTGCTCGATCTGAATAGACGAGGAAACTCGTCAAGGGGGTCGGACCTTGGTTCCGACCAAGTCCCATCCGATGCCTAAATCAGAACTGATCTGAAGGGAGCTCGACGGGATCGGTATGGCTCACGGAGAGGCCGATACGCGAGTCCTCGGACCGAGTTATGGAGAGGAAATGTCAAGTGGAAGACAAAGTCGTGTGAGAAGAATACATCTGTGTTTCAGGATCCAGGGAGTGATCCTTTTCATCGCCGCCCCTCGAGTCCTTATGTACGTAGGAGTCATCCCACGTTCGTACCTCCTCCACGTCCCCGCCTTCCGCCCCCATGATCCGCCTCTTGATGGCGTCTTCATGGGCCATGAAGGTGTGCATAATGTGGCCTCTTAATGGTGATTAAGGGGGCACGTTTTAAGAGGAGCGGTTAGCTCCTGCCGACGTGGGCCGGCGATTGCGCCCGCTCTGGTTCGAGGCCGGCCTGAGTTCCAGTCCTCGTGGGGGCCTCGTCGCTCGGACCATTCTCCTCGGGGCCGCGGGCCGGCGACATGGGTTTGGGCCGCTCGGTTTAGGCCGCTCGGTTTAGGCCCGTCCAAATAGGGCCGTATCAGGTGGACTTGGAAAATTATATTCAAAGAGTCCAAGTCTTGGGAATTTTCTTGTTTCTTATTGGACAACCTTGCCGATCATCTTCTTGTGGCTTACATGCTTTGAAGGACTTTGAAGGGGTCCAAGTCTTCTCTTAAAGTCATCCAGTTCTCAGATGAAGAGTGAATGCCATAATATAAGAGGGATCTGATGAAGCAAACAGAGTAAGCTTCATCACACACTAGAGGCTAGAGCCAACGGCGCAGATGGCCGATCCAAACTCTGCCCTCAAGAAACAATGGCGCAATCTTCCCTCTCTCTTCCTCTCACTCTCCACCTTCCTCTGCTGTTGCCTCCCTTCGCATGCCAAAATATCCTACCCTGAACACTGCGGCAAGACCGTGCCCCAGGCATCATCTTCTAGCTTTGCCCTCGACACGACCAATTCCGTCTACCTCTCCGATGGCCGCTTCTCCGGTGGAGACACGATCTTCGCCGCCGACACCATCGCTGCTCCATCCTATTCTCAGCGGTCAGTGGTCCCCGGCCGCTTCAGTTTCTATGCCAACCAAATCTATCGCACCGAGAAACCGGGGCTTTTTCACCTCACTGGCTCCGTAAACCTCGAAGGCACAACAACCGCTTCACCCCGATTCGCATCGTCACGCAGATATGCCAGGCGTCGTCGCCGCTATAGCCACGGTCTCGTGACCTACGTCACGTCGGTGAACTTCGACATGGCTGGCTTCTGGTCCAGTAGCACCGGCAAGATCTGCATGGTCGGCACCGGCTCCAGATATGTGAATGGTACTTCTCTGACCCTCTCTGCCGTACTTAATCTCAATTATCCCAACAATTCCGACATCCACTCTAGCATCGTTAACGGGACTGTTCGTAGCATCGATGCTTCCGAGAGCCCGAACCATTTTGAAACAATATCGGTCCTAGGCTATGGCTATACCAACTATACATACACCCAGTTGTCCAGGCTTAGGGGTGGTGTGTGTTCTCATGTTGATGTCCCCAAGCAAGTGGTCGAGTTCGAGGCCGGTTCCGCCTCGAATTACATCCAGCAGTTGTTGCTGGGGAGGTTTAGGTTGGAGTATGGGAGGGATTGCTCTGATGGAAATTGTGGCCCGTTTTATGACAAGAAGAACAACAAACTTGAGTTTTCGCCGACCTTCATGACCATTAACGGGATGCAGAGTAGAGGAGATGGGAAGGTGCATATGCAAATAGGCTTTGCCAACCATGATGGTCACTACCTGAGATCTCTGGTTAGTGAGGGGTACTGGGATTCTGAGAAGAAATTCCTCTGCCTGCTGGCTTGTCCGGTGCTGACGACGGAGGAGGACTCCGCCGGAGATTCCTATGTCGGCGAGTGTTCAATTGGGTTGAGCTTCTGGTTTCCTTCTGTGTTTACTATTAAAGAGAGGAGCAGCGTAGTTGGGCGTATCCGGAGTGTCAACGGAGAGAGCGATCCGGGATATTTCAGCCCGATTACATTCCGGAGCTCAGATGGCCACAACGGCATCCTCCATGGTGTCAAGTATGAGTATACCAAGGCCGATTCTGTGAGAGGCACTTGTGGTGAAACTGCACGAGTGGAGAATTTGGGGAATCGAAGGTACCCTGATGAGAATACCATTGCAGACTTTAGGTTTGATATTACTCTGGGAAATGCTACCAATGGTTTAGTGCGGGGCTATGCCGCGCCCCTCTCTTTTGGAGACAACTTGTATGGGCGAGGTTTTTATTCTGGGATGTCTAATTCTGGGGTTTCTTTCTCAGATAAGAGCGTAGACACCAACAAAACGCTCTGGGATGTTAGCTACATGATAAGTTATAGAGTCTATAATTCCTCTTTGAACATGGAGTCAGTGACCGATATCGCAGCTGAAGGGGTCTACAATGCTGGAGCAGGCAAACTGTGCATGGTTGGCTGCAAGAAACGGAGTTCCAGCTTGGAGGTATCCAGGGGTGGAAAAGGCGAAGATTCTGCAGACTGTCAAATTGAAATTAGTATTCAGTTATCTCCTCTAAATATGGATGATGGAAAACATACCAACGGTGGCATCAACGGCAGTAGACATGTTAGTGGGACGATTAGGAGCACAAGAGCTACATCCGATCCTCTATACTTCGAGCCTCTAGATGTCTCATCTTACAACATGTACAATACAGAAGCTCGTGAAACGGTCACTAGAATGGATATGGAGATAGCTATGGTTATGGTCTCTCTCTCACTTTCATGTATTTTCGTCATGTTTCAGATCCTCTATGTCCGCAAGCACCAAGATGTGCTCCCTTCGATGTCCATCACAATGCTTATTATTCTGACCCTAGGAAACATGGTCCCTCTAGTGCTGAACTTTGAGGCCTTATTTCTAATGAGCCGAGGAGGACGGAAGAGTGTTATGCTATGGAGTGGTGGGTGGCTGGAGGTGAAGGAGGTCCTAACAAGGGTCATGACCATGGCAGCTTTCTTGCTGCAGTGCCGTCTTCTTCAGTTGGCTTGGACTGCTAGATCTTCAAAAGAAGGCGGAAAGGGCCTCTGGGTTGCCGAGAGGAAATCCCTTCGATTCTGCCTTCCTCTGTATCTTGCGGGAGCGTTAATTGCCTGGTTTGTCCACACAAAATCCTATAAAACTCAAGAGGAGAACATGGACTACAATCCTGATCGCAATCGTTCGATGGGGGACGATCTGATATCTTATGTCGGCCTAATACTTGATGGTTTTCTTCTTCCTCAAATTCTTCTCAACATATCTCGCAACTCCAAGGATAAGCCACTGGTTCCTCTCTTTTATGTTGGAATTACTGGAGTTCGTGCGCTGCCTCATCTGTATGATGCTTATAGAGCTAGTCACCATGCGAAATACTTCAACTTCTCCTACATCTATGCTAGCCCGGATGGTGACTATTACTCCACAGCATGGGATATCATTATTCCGTCAGTAGGGGTGCTCTTCGCAGTTCTCCTATGCTTACAGCAGCGATTTGGTGCTAGTTGTTTCCTTCCTCATAGGTTCAGAAAGCTTGGTGGATATGATGCCGTTCCTGTTATTAGCCTGTAACTTGTTGTGTGGATCATTGGGAGCTGATACAAGTTTATCAATGGGGTATACTTTGCTACTGTAATTTCTATTTTCCAGGAATTATCATCGCTGAGACTCTCTATCGTAGACATCAAATATTTGATTTGATATTTGCAGTATTCTGGTTTCGCCATAGTGTACATGTGTCATTTTTGTTGTTGCAGAAGTATATATGTCCGTTTTCATCTATGCCGTCATCAAAAGTTATCCAATACTCGAAATGCAACCGCAACACATTAACTACCTATGATAAGCATATGCCACATAAATTGCTGAATGTTTATTCAATTATCCGAAAGTATTACTGCGAGCTGATGTAATGTTAATTTAGATAGACAGATGGTTTAGGTTGCAGCTGAGTCCACAGTGCATCTAGTGTTATGAAGGATATAAAGTTTTTACAATATCACATATGACACAATAATAGTGGTATATATATATTATGGCTTCATTGATGAAACTAGCCATTGCATGGATCACAATGATATGTTGAGAACATTGAAGAAATTATGCTAGTGAATTCATAAGAATAGAATATTGGTGCCGATTGACGATTTCCCCCCTTGTTAATTCATCTTAGGTCCGTAACGATCAAATGATTCGAAGCCGCATATGCACAACAAACAGGAGTATATTCTATTGGACGGTTTGAAACCAGTACTCTTTCCAACTATATCTTGAATGAGAGATTATCAGACTTCTAGCCACAGGATTGATTTAAAAAGAATGTGTTCTCATTGCTCCAATATTGTTTCATGCCCAAATTTTAAAACTGTCTGGTCGTTAAAAGTTTAGAAGTCTTTCTATATTCAAAGACTTCCGTATGAGTAGTCTGCTGGCTTACAGATTGTAAGTATTAGTACCAGTTCAATTCTAGACAATACATTAAACTGTAAATTTGCTGGCAGTGATATTGATCTTAAGAAGGCTGACAGCTTTATGTTCCTTGTATTTTCTTGAGGATTAAGTATTGCTCAAGGTATTTCGGGTCTGAGCTCTGTCAGTTTATCTTCTTCTTGATCAGTAGAAGAAGATAGACGAGAGTGCCAAACTTAATGTCGGTAGATTTCTGTTTTGCATTTGGATGCTGGTGATCATACAACATTGTCTTCTGAATCGTAGTTCTTTCGGTGCCCGATGCCCCCTCAAGACCCGAGGATGCTAAGTTCGTCATTTCGAAAGTTTTATTCTTACAACAAGACTGTTTATTCGAAGCTTTCTCATTGCATGTTGCAAGTGTAACGATCTTGGTCAAATGTTAACCGTTTGTTGCATATCCACCTTGGAGCAATTTATAAATGATGTTTGCATGTCTCCATAAGAACGTTAGTATTTTTGCACATCTTTTCCTAAAGAATTTCCCTTCAACTTTGTTTTAATCTTTTAAGACAAGATCTACTAGTGTACATAGATCTACAAACTAACAAGACATGTGAGACCTGTTTCTAATGTAATGGCATAAGATTGTGAAAGTGTGCCTAATTATTTCGATCATGATATTTTAATATTTTTATTTAAAATTACACTAAAAATATTAAAATAGAAAAATGATAAATAATTATGAATAATGCATAGATAAAATAATATAGAAGTTGCTTAAGCATCAGAAAATTTCAAAGCACGGTATTATTTCCCCACTAAAAGTAGATGGAAATAAAGACTAAGCCTATGCATTTGTGCACATAAAATGAAATTGGGTTTAACTTTCAACAAGAACAATCGGCATCCGAGTTCACATAACTAAGTACAGTGACATAGTACCTAGACTCATAGTAACAAGGATATCAAAGCTTAGCAACAAAATAATCATGGCATTCAGTAGCATACAAGCAGGATGTTTTCTCCATTTGCGTGCTGCTATTTTGATTTCGATCTCTACAGGACATTACTTTCATCAATACAATGTGAAATGGTCGCCCTTGGTCACAGGACGCAATTAAAAAATAACACAAATATGAGCATATATTCATTTAGTAGCTGACAGGCTATCAAACTGCAAGTACAGAACAAAGTTTGTAGCATCACAACTCCTAATCACAACTAGCTTATGTACATTGTTTAGCAATCAAGAATGAGAAGTGACTTGCAGGAATTTGCCTCGCAAGAAAATATCAGGTCAAGTACGTATCTACGTTCAGCGGATCGTTCAAACGTTGGTTTACAAATTGAAAGTTCAGTACTTAAGCACGACAAATAAAACACAAGGATTAAACACACATCAACACCAAGGTGACACAAGAAACTTGGTAACGCAGTTCGGTGCGCACACCTACATCTGCGGGGCCACGCCCAGAAAATCAGAATACTCCACTAAAATAATCAATGAGTACAATCACTAATTATCGCGATTCTATTAGGAGGAACAACCTCCCCCTCAATACAAACCGTGATGGGTGGTCTCTACCAACCCATGGAGTATTCTCGGCAAGCTCCCCTTGCCCGCAAGCTCCCCTTGCACAACCGACTAGATCAACTCTCTTTCCATAATTCTGATAATTCTTTCAAATCTTCTGGAAATAGCAACAATAAAAGATCTGCAAGATCCAATGGCACCGGTGGAGGAAGGGCAGTGAGCAAAGCGACGAGATAGCACTCTGATAATTCTGGAGGAAGATTCATGAGACTTTGGCGCATGTTGCTCACCGTGATTGTCGAGGGAAGATGTCGAGTTTGGTGTCATAACATCTGCAGCAACATTGTTCTGTGTTGTATCTAATGTTACAACATTAGTCACAACATGAAGTGTTCTCTCTGAAGCTGTAGTGTTCTTGCTGTATAATTCAGACTTCTTGACCCATTGCTTCTTCATCTTCATATCAGGATGTCTAACATTTCTTCCTTCTGACCAATCTCGCATGCTACTGTAGCAGTTTCTCTCCGTATGGCCTATGAACTTGCAGTAACTGCATACAGAACGAGCACTTTTTATACCTCTAATCTGCCTCTTCTTCTGATCATGGCCCTTCTCCTGACCCATTCTTTCAAGTTCTTTGCTAACTTGACTTCTTCTTTCAGCAGACACATCATCAAAAGCTCCTCTATTGTATCCCACTCCGGTGCGATCTCCTGAAGTCTTACCCATATTCAAGATATCATCCAGTTTTGTTTTTCCAGAATTCCACTTCTCCAATATGCATTCAGCTTTTTCTGCCCCGAGAAGAACATTTCTGAAGTTGCTTTCCAATTCTCTACAGTTTTCCTCAGCTTTCAGACATTCGATTTTGATCTCCTCCTTCTCTTTCTTCAGTCTTGCATTCTCCTCCTTCAGGACTTTGTTGATATTACAGATTTGCATCCACTTCTCAAACATCATCTGGTATGTTGTACGGATATCATCGTCACTAACTTTCCCATCGCTATCAGCTTCAGAATCTGATCCGATTGTAGATGTTGTACATGATGTTGTACATGATGTTGAACATAATGTTGCAACATTCTGTCTGACATTGGCTAGTTTGTTGTAATCAAGTCCTTTCTTCTGAGAGGCTGCGAGGGCAATGTAATTACTGATGATGTCTTCATTTTTAACACTCCCATCAGAATCATCTTCACTCCAGGTACTTGATAAAGATTTCTCTTTCTGCTTCTTGAGGGTATTGGCACATTCGGCTTGTATGTGACCAAAACCCTCACATTCTCTGCACTGTATCCCTTTGCCTTGTTCTTGCCTGCAGAGGGAAGATTTACACGTGCCGCATTGTTACCAGATCTGAAGTTTTGACCCTTGTTGCTTATCTCTTTCATCATTCTACTGAAATTCTTGGTCAGCAAGACAACGTCATCATCTAACTCGGACTCATTTTCAATCCATTTGTCCCTCTGATTCTGCATCAGGTTCATTTCATAGGTTTGAAGAGATCCCATGAGTTCATCCAGTCTCAAGGTGGACGTATTTCTGGCCTCCTCAATGGCTGCAATTTTGGCCGAAAATTTGTCTGGAAGAGATCTTAAGGTTTTCTCAACTAACTTCTTTTGTGAATATTTCTTCCCAAGTTGGAAGGCCTGATTGGCTATATCTCTCAACCTCCCATTGAATTCGGCAACAGTCTCGTTGTTATACATCTTTAGATTTTCAAACTGAGAAGCTAGCATCTGGAGTTTGGAAGCTTTTACGGTACTTGTTCCTTCATGAACATTCTGGAGAATATCCCATGCTTCTTTGGCATACTCACATGTGGAGATCAGCTTGAACTGCTCTTCATCTACAGCCGAAAAAATAGCATTAGTTGCTTTAGAATTGCACAAGGCCGCATGTTCTTCAATCCGACTCCAGTCTCTTGCCGGCTTGAGGTGTTCTTTGCCATCTTTGTCAATTTCGATTGGCGGTGTCCATCCTTCAACGATAGCGATCCAGGCCTTCTCATCAATGGACTTGATGAATACACGCATTCGAGACTTCTAGTAAGTGTAGTTTGTACCGGTGAGGAGTGGAGGACGAACAACGGAGGCACCTTCTCGTGTAGCCATGATTCAAGTACTGAAATCCAAGATCACACCTTCTTTGTTAACAAAGTTATACGGGTGACCTGCTCTGATACCAATTGAAAGTTCAGTACTTAAGCACGACAAATAAAACACAAGGATTAAACACACATCAACACCAAGGTGACACAAGAAACTTGGTAACGCAGTTCGGTGCGCACACCTACATCTGCGGGGCCACGCCCAGAAAATCAGAATACTCCACTAAAATAATCAATGAGTACAATCACTAATTATCGCGATTCTATTAGGAGGAACAACCTCCCCCTCAATACAAACCGTGATGGGTGGTCTCTACCAACCCATGGAGTATTCTATCAATAAGCAAACGAAGAGGAAAAACAAACAGCTTCCTGTATCTTCACTTCATAATGCTGTTACCTATCAGGAAAAAATTGTCTGAACATTGTTCGAGTATCAAATTCGATTTTCTTCGATATTCTTTGTTTGGCAGAGGAAGCAATTTCAGTAAAATGCATGTCCTCTGATTTTAACTAGCTGCCACTAAACAAGACACAACTTAAAGTAATTATTTTCAAATGTTTCACTTCTTAAAGATGTTCGATAAACCGAATGCCAGCTTGAGCATGACACAGTGCAAGGCTTTCAGTCCATTTAGTGCCTCAGTAGAAGGCCCTTTAGGGATTAATACATCATTTTGCAGGGAGTGAATGACAGAGGATTGAAATTGATTGCTCCAGTAGTGGGGGTAAATTTCAGTTCAAAGATGCATATCAGAAGAAAATTCTATGCAAACCACTTGGAATTGAAATTGTGAACCTAGATAATTTGAAATTGGCCTTCCATTCAACATGATTCTTTTTAATGCCAATATTAAAACTCAAAACTTTGCAGCTTTCATTCTCTAAAAATCAACCATAATGAGCAGTAGTAATCAACTGTTTCGTGTTCCCAAAGATGGGAATCATGCACCCAAACAATAAGAAACCACTCACATGTTCAATATTGTATTGAAGCCCCTACTTGTGTATATGAAACAACAACAAGGCATAGAAACATCAGCAGCATGCGCGCATTGTGCAAATTAGTAAAACCAGAGTGTGTGCAACATTTTTAGAATGAAGAAGTGTAGTATCGATTAACACCTACAGAAGAATTGACAATATTATTCCTAATGCAAAATGATGTGACTATGCATACACACATACACAAAATAATCGCAATGTTCTTCTATTATTTAGATAATAAGAGCAATATCATAAGATAATTTCATGTATCACTAATATATACTAAAAACACAATGCCCAGAGTTTTCATCTGACATCAAGCTTTACTGCAAAAGATACACATAGGACCTTAAGACACTATCAATGCCAACTACAGCCACAATAAAATGTAAACAACACCTAACAACCTTGAAGACCATTAACAAGAGATCACAAGTTCCAAACGGTTAAGCACTAAGGCTGCGTTTGGATTTTTCTAGGAGAAATTTTGAATTTGTAGTTATGTGTTATAGAGCTATCTGATTCGCATAACAAAACTCCGCTCCACCTCCTATTTCTACTAGGACTTTTGCTACAATCATATTGATACTGGCATTGAACATTAACATAGATAAAAGGCTCATTAAAAAATCTCCAATAGCAAGTCTGGCAAGGTACATTCCCATTGCGCGATAAAGATCGATTTCTGTTTTCCCTTGGCATTGAAGAAAAAAATCATTTTTCACATGATATTTTTACTAAATTAACAAAAACAAAGGATTTGAAGGGGTAAAATTAACTTGTTTTGATGTACCTCGCGATCCGGGGGGGGGGGGGGGGGGGGGGGGGGGGGGGGGGGGGGGGGGGGGGGACATGCGGATGAGAATCCAAGGGCTTGTCCTCGGATCCAAACCCGAAACGGCGGTGGATCGGTGTGAGGAATGGGCCATCGGAGCCGGAGCTAAGGGCAGTAGCAGCGGAGGTAGATGATGAAACCAGCGGGAAGCAGCTCCTAGCAATTCATATGGGAGAGAGCCGTTGGAATGGGCTCAAGCGTTGGATGGAGGGGAGATCTAATCTCAGCCCTACGTCTTGTTATGATCTGAGCCGTTGAAGCCTTAAGTCCAGTTAACTCAGCCGTCCGATATCAGGACAATCTCAAATGTTTGATTCTCAGCCATCGGATCTCAACGGCCAGGGGCACGTTCTCCTTCGTCTCGCTACAGCTGGAGAGGGGTGAGGCGAGTGATTCTAACAGAATGCTGTTAGAATCTCAGATCTATAAATATGGGAGAATTCCTATTGTATCAGCTATCGTTTATCAATCAAGTAATCTCGTCGAGATTTTCTCATTTTCATTTGTTCTTCATTTGTTCCTTCTTCTTTACTTGTTTTCTTTTCCTTCAAATTCTATTCTTTTTTCAGTGAAAATGCCAAGCAAATCCAAGCGTGGTGAGGAGGAGGAGCCAGCGGCGACCTCGGAGCAGTAGGCAGAGGGGTTCGTTCCTCCACACGTGGTATCAGAGCCAACAACGAATCAATGGGATGGGCCAAACCAGGAATCTCACGGTATAGAAGATGATTCGTGGACGGAGAGGTTTCAGCAGGTAGAAGACAGGCAGAAGACTACACATCTCCTCATTCTTCAACAGAAACAGTATTTAGAGAAGCTAATACAAGACCAGCATGAACATCAGATTCGAACTCAGCATCAATGGAATCTCATCCAGGATCAACTGCAACAACAAGTAGACATCAATGATAAACACTCCACCGACATCAACACCATTTCAAGTAAGCTGACAGATCTCATTAAAAATCCTCTGCAAATGATACCATGTCGCCTAAATCAGGAAAATACATCTCAAGGAAATTTCGCAAATTTGTCTTTCAATGGAGGATGACAGTTCGACCATCGAAGTAGGCAGACCAACAATTATAAGGACTACTTCCCTAAGGGGTTGAGACCAAACTTTCCTATTTTCACAGGGGGGTGAAGAGGTGATTCAATGGGTTAATCAAGTGTTGCAAATTTTTGAGTATTACAAAACTGAAAGAAGTGAGTGGGTGAGAATTTGTGGGTTCTATGTAAGAGAAGAAGCTCTGGTGTGGTATGAATGGGCAAAGGATAGCATAGAGTTTTTTACAAACTGGGAAACATTTAAGAGAGCTATTCTCAGCCAGTTTGGGTGGGCCACCTGAGATGGTGAGGCCTTTTCAGGCATTTTCTAATTTGAAGCAGGAGGGTACAGTTATGGAGCTTTTGAAGAAAATGGAGAAAGTAATGGGGTTCTTGGATAGATTACCTAAAGACTTCATTCTTGACAAATTCATTGGGATTAAAGGATGAAATACGTTTTGAAGTAACAACATCAGATCCCCCCAACCTTCAACAAGCCATCCAATTAGCAAAAGATTTTGAAGAGAAGATGACATTGGCTAGGAGGAGTTATAGGCCTAATGTCTTGGCAGGAGCATCTTCAAGACCTTTCAACCACAACTCAAACAACTTACCAGTGGCTGCCAAGAGTGGGAACACGAGAAACTATACCCCTATTTCCAGGAAACTGACCCTGAGGATACAACATAAGAAGAGAAATCACCTTTGTTTTGCTTGTGATGAGAAGTGGAGTAGGGATCATAAATGTAAGAAGCTGTACAGTGTGGAGGGAATCTATGATGAAGATGATCCAGACTATTAAACTGCTGAAGAAGATGATCCTACAATGGGGGCAAGAGAGGTCAAGGAAGAACACATGCAAGGAAGAGAATTCAGCAGCTATCTCTTTACATCAATGAATGGCATACAAGCAGCCCATACTCTGAGGTTGGAGGGCAGAATTAAGGGTCAATCTGTTCAAATACTGGTTGATTCAGGTTCAACTCACAGCTTTATTAACCCAAAGCTAGTTAAATGTTTAGGGCTGGAAGTAGAGCACTCAAAAAACTTCAAGGTGGTGGTAGCCAATGGTGATAAGCTTGAGGGCTCTGGGATATGCAGGGGAGTCATGCTGAGGTGCCCGGGTATATCAGTGCCTCTGGACCTTTTATTATTGCATATGGGGGGCAATCAGATTGTGTTGGGTGCCCAATGGCTTGAACAATTAGATGACATTGTGATGAACTTCAAGAAGCTGCAGATGAGGTTTCAATACCAAGGCAAAGAGTGTACCTGGCAGGGATCTAAGGAAGGCTCCCAGTTGGTGGAAGAAAAACAGATGAAGAAGACACTAAGGCAGGAGGGAGGAATGGGATACATCATTCAGTTAAAGTCATTGGAGTTATCTAATGAATGTGAACAATGGACCATTCAAAAATCAGTGGAGCAAATTCCAGAGTTGCAAATGCTCATTGATAAGTACTCAGCAAACTTTGAGGAACCAGTAGATCTACCACCTAAAAGACATTGTGATCACCACATTCCATTGGTGGATGGGGCCAAACCAGTCTGCATCCAACCTTACTGACACACTCATTTTTTGAAGGGAGAGATTGAGAAGCAAGTAGGGGAAATGCTGAAGTCTGGAGTCATCCGCCCAAGCACTAGTTCCTATGGGTCACCAGTGGTCATGGTGAAGAAATCAGATGGGTCTTGGAGAATGTGTGTTGATTATAAAGCTCTCAATCAACAGACAGTTAAAGACAAATTCCACATTCCAATAATAGATGAGCTGCTGGATGATCTCCATGGTGCCGTAATATTCTCTAAATTAGATTTTCGTTCAGGGTATCATCAGATCAGGTTGAAGGAGGAGGACATATTCAAGACAGCATTCCGTACTCATGACGGCCATTTTGAGTTTGTGGTTATGCCATTTGGGCTAACAAATGCTCCGTCAACATTTCAATCCTTGATGAACTATGTCTTCAGGTCAATTTTGAGAAAATTCGTATTTGTCTTCTTTGATGATATTTTAATTTACAGTACAGACATTCATGAACACTTAGCTCATTTGGAGGAAGGTTTTAAAATCTTGTTAGAGCAGCAACTATATGTGAAAATCACTAAGTGTCAATTTGGCCAAAACTCTGTGGATTATTTTGGTCATGTTTTATCAGGGAGTGGGGTGGCTGCTGACTCTAAAAAGATTGAAGCAGTAGTAGCTTGGAATGAGCCAAAATCCATTAAGTCTTTGAGGGGATTTTTGGGTTTAGCAGGATATTACCGTAAGTTTGTAAAGGGGTTTGGGGGCATATCTGCACCCTTGACAAATATGCTAAAGAAGGGGGAATTCAAGTGGAGTACAGAAGCAAGAGTAGCATTTCAATGACTCAAGGAGGCCTTAGTGACAGCCCCAATATTAGTATTACCAGATTTTACTAAGGAGTTTGTGGTTGAATGTGAACCCTCTGGCCAAGGCATTAGAGCTGTTTTGATGCAGAACAATCAGTCCCTAACCTTCCTGAGTTCTAAATTGAAGAGTAGAAATCTTCTTCTATCCACCTATGAGAAGGAATTATTGGCTTTAATTGTTGCTACCAAAAGTGGGGACATTATCTATTAGGGAGGAGATTCATCATCAGAACTGATCATAGAAGTCTATGTTATTTGCTGGGGCAGAGATTACATCATGGCATACAAAGTAAATGGCTGGTCAGATTGCAACAATTTGATTACAAATTGGAATATAAACCTGGAAGAGGCAATGCAGCAGCTGATGCCTTGTCTAGGGAATCTGAAGGATATGAAGCATTACATGAAGATTTTTTGTCAGCCTATGAACTATCAGCTGCTCAGAGTGACTAGTTGTTGGGTATCAGAAATATGGTGAGTCAGGATTCATTCTTTAAGGTTTTGGAGCAGAAACTACAGTTGGATGGAGAGGGAACCACTCAAATAAAGAAAATTGATGGGATCTACTATTATAAGAATAAAATTTTAGTGAATCCCAATAATCAGGAGGTTGTCAAAATTTTATTAAATGAATATCATGGTACTCTACTAGGAGGTCATTCAGATGCTACTAGGACCTTGCACAGACTGAAGGAGGTATTTTATTGGGAGGGCATGAGAAGAGATGTTCAGATGTTTGTCAAAGAGTGTGACACTTGCCAAAGAAATAAAACTGAGAATGTAGCTTCCCCAGGACTTTTGCAACCCCTCCCAACCCCAGACTAGGTATGGGAAGATATCTCTATGGACTTCATATTGGGATTGCCACCTTGTGGAGATGTTGGAGCCATTTATGTAGTAGTGGACAGATTGTCTAAGTATGCTCATTTCTTCAGTATCAAATACCCCTTTTCTGCTAAAGGTATAGCTCATGTTTTTTTAATGGGGTGTTTAAACTGCATGGTATGCCTAGGACTATTGTGAGTGATAGGGACCCTATCTTTACAAGCATGTTTTGGAAGGAGATGTTTGCTCTGCAGGGTACCACATTAGCCTTTAGCTCAGCCTATCACCCTCAGTCTGATGGGCTAACCGAAATTACTATAAAAATTTGGAATGCTATTTGAGATGCTTTTATGGCCACAAACCCAAGGAATGGCCCAAATGGATTCCTCTTGCAGAGTATTGGTTTAACACAACATGGAAGGCCCCAACCCAGATGTCTCCATTTGAAGCTGTTTATGGTAGGAAGCCTCCCAATTTGCTAAGCTATGTTCCCAAAGCTCCAGAGTGCATACTGTGGATGCGGAGTTATTTTCGAGAGAAATGGTGATGCAACTTATCAAGGACAACCTGAGGAAGGCCAAAGAGAGAATGAAGAGATACGCTGACTTGAGGAGGACATAAAGAGTATTTGAAGTTGGCAGCTGGGTTTATTTGAGGCTTCAGCCATACAGATAGATCAGTGCATCCATGAGGAAACCCCATAAACTAAGTCCTAGATACTATGGTCCATATGAAATACTATAGAAGATAGGGCAAGTTGCGTACAAGCTGAAGATGCCCCCAACTTCTAAGATACACCCAGTTTTCCATGTCTTGCAATTGAAGGGAAGGCTAGGGAATTCTGATGTGATTCAAACTGATCAACCGTGCTATACTGAAGAGATAGTGGATGAGCCAGACAGGATTCTAAACCGCAGGACTGTCCATACCAAAAATGCCTTGGTTTCTCAAGTATTGATCAAATAGAGGTAGAGGGGGGAGGAGGAAGCTACCTGGGATAACTATTAGGATTTGGGCAAGATCGAAAAATGGGGGAAGCTATGTGAGGAAGGGGCCACTGGAGCCGGAGCCGGAGCTAAGGGCATTAGCGATGGAGGTAGATGATGAAACCAGTGGGAAGCAGCTCCTAGCAATTCATATGGGAGAGATCCGTTGGAATGAGCTCAAGCGTTGGATGGAGGGGAGATCCAATCTCAGCCCTACGTCTTGTTATGATCTGAGCCGTTGAAGCCTTAAGTCTAATTAACTCAGCCGTCTGATATCAGGACAATCTCAAATGTTTGATTCTCAGCCATCGGATCTCAACGGCCAGGGGCACGTTCTCCTTCGTCTCGCTATAGCTGGAGAGGGGTGAGGCGAGTGATTCTAACAGAATGCTGTTAGAATCTCAGATCTATAAATATGGGAGAATTCCTATTGTATCAGCTATCGTTTATCAATCAAGTAATCTCATCGAGATTTTCTCATTTTCATTTGTTCTTCATTTGTTCCTTCTTCTTTACTTGTTTTCTTTTCCTTCGAATTCTATTCTTTTTCAGCGAAAATGTGTCACACCCCGCTTCCCAAAACTACGGAGGCGAAGCGTGACAAAGGCCCGCTTGGGCCGGAGCTGTGAAGCTCTGACCCAATAAGCGTCTGTAAGGATACCATTTTAAAATTTTCAGGTTCTTGTATATATATAATTCGGAACAACAAAAGTACAGAAAGAAAGAATGTATCCATTAATATAAGGAGATAATATCCAACGAGTACAAAAGTAAAAAAAAGAAGCCTAAGCATGACAACAAACTACAGAAAAAGGAAACTAATGGTGCGAAGTACCCAACCTAGGCAAAAAGTAAAGTGGTAATACTCACCCAAACTAAAAGTAGTAACCTCAGGAAGTCCGCAACGGTTGGGAACGTCTAAGTCTGGTCCTCGTCAGGTACGTCCTCCGGGTCAATGTCCTCTGGCTCCAAGTACTCAGGTACGTCCGGCTCATCCACGTACTCTGGCTCAACACCTGACGTACATCACCCAAGAGAAAAGGAATTGTACGTCAGGTAAAGTCTACAAGAAGGGGTTAGACTCTACTGCAAGTGTATGAAATTAAGAGCAAAATTTTACTGGTTGATTTACATGCTGGGGTTATAACATGACAGTTACACTATACAAGAAATAAAACGGTGCAGAAAAGTAAAACGTGACAAGAAGTAGCCATAGCGTGTGCTACTGACTACGGGACTAACCTAAACTGGACAAGACAAGACAAGACAAGACAAGACATGTGTGACTCGAAGGGTTCACGCTTACGGTTCGAGGGGGATCAAACCCTCTCCCCGTGCGCATGCTCAACCCTACCACACCCAAGTGCACAAGACAAGTCCGTACAAGTGATCACTCACCCTTCTAGGTGAGTGCCCTATTACCCGCAGTCTATGTATCTGTACAAGGGATCACTTATTCTGCTAAGTGAGTGCCCTACTGCCCGCAGGCTGTGTATTCGTACAAGGGATCACTCTCTCTGGCTTGGAGAGTGCCCTATTGCCCGTAGGCTGTGTATCCGACAAGGGATCACTCACTCTGCTAAGTGAGTGTCCTATTGCCTGCAGGCTTAACCATTTCCAATCATGACAATGGATCACTCTCTAGCTTGGAGAGTGCTCTATTCGTCCGCGGGTTTTTTGTAACATGACAAGACAAGACAAGTAAAAGGGATAGTTGTTTCTAGGGGGTCCACACGCACACACACACACATACACAGAATAGCCCTAAGGTATCAGTTGTTGTTGTTGTTATTGCGCTTAGACTTCGTCGTCAAGTCTAAGCTGTCAAGGGGTCCCGGACGCTATCATTTCACGTCTGGTTCTCTTTGTTTATGTTTTAACAGTTCTAAGAGTCTATGGCCTAGACACAGCTGAAAGTACAAGTGTAAACACTTGCCTGCGGTGGCGAGTGCATCGTTTGTCCGGAGCGTCCCGTCGGAGCGGAGCGTCGGCGATGGTCCGTCTGAAACAGGATAATGGCGATGTCAGATCGTGCTTTTCATCAGTCCTATTTTGTTTTGTTTCTAAATTGAGCGGGACTACCCTAACAGTCAAAAAGTCAGGTCTTTTGATGATTTGTTCGGCCTAGATCGACGTCTATCCTATGTGCATAGAAATTCAGTTCGTTCGTCGATTTTCTACGGTGGACAACGTTTTAAAGATGCAGAAATTAACTTTAGTTTACGTTGACAAATTTTAGATTAGGTTTTACGTTTTGCTACGTGTGGATTCTTACTACACGTTAGGGGGACCAACCTTTTGACATCGTCCAAAAAGCGGATGTCAGGTCTGAACGGCGATGTGTCGGCGTCGTCTGCAACTCCTCGACCATAGGTAGCGCAGCAAGGCACCTCAGGACAGTGAGACGATGGCACAAAAATAGCGAGCAATCGACTATCTCCATCCCGTTGCGGGTAGCGCAATGGATCTTCACGAAGGCGGCGACGTCGAGTACAAACACGTGGGTACGGCAAAGTACGTGAACTTCGAGGGTCCAAGGGGCCTGTCGGTAGTTGAAGTAGGTCAGTGAGAGTTGCTCGGCCCGGTGGGTGGCTGACGGTGCGAACGTACGGTGGTGGATGGCCGTGAGAAGTCGAAAGGGACAGATTCGCTCAACGTTCGTTGTCGCGCGTCTCAGCAGAAAACCAGCGATCGAAAGAGTCAACGGAAAATTGCAATAGCTAAAGGACTTCAAGAGGAATCCAACTGTGGTGGAGTGGTCATCAGAAGTGGTCGGAGGTGGCCGTGCGCTGGCGTTGAAAAGCAGCGCACAGATCTATCAAAACAGCCAATAGGGCTTGTTTCGACGGGTTTTCAAGGAGCTAGAGGTGAGGGAAGAGCGTAAAGGGTGTTGCAGATGATCAGGAGGTTCGAGAGGAGTCAAGTGGAGGTGGCGACGGTGGTTGGGGGTGGCCGAAAGGCAGCGGCCGACGGCAAACTCCGGCGGCGCCCAGATGTGGGGTTTTGTGTGTTTTGAGAGGGGGAGAGAGAGAAGGAGGGAGAGAAAAGGAAGGAGGAAGGTTGCAGTTAACAGGGGAGGTCGACGGGGATCTGTAGGTGGTGGGGGTGGCCGTGGGCGATGGCCGGAGGGCGGCCGTGCTGGCGTCGAACTCCAGGGGCTACTGTGTACAAAGTGGCGGCCTGAGATGTTTTATGGGTCTTTTGTGAGGAGAGAGAGAGAGAGGAGAGAGAAGAAGGGAGAGAAGAAGGGGAAGAGGTCGAGGGATGGCCAGCGGCCAGGGGAAGCTAGGGGTGGCCTTGGGTGGCCGGAGAAGAAGAAAGAGGGGGCGGCTAGGGTTCAAAGCGTGAGTTTGCAAGATTCAGCCAGGTTGGTTGATATGAAGAGATGCTTTGCTAAAGAGGGTTTTAAGTGGGGTATAGTTTAGGGGTGACTAGGAGAGAGGGTGAGATAGGGAAGTAGAGTTTGGAAAAAAGGAAGGTGACAATAGTGGCTGAATCATATCTCCTTCATACGTTGGAGATATTAGGGGGATTTGATTAGGATTCTAATTAAACTTGAATTTGAAAAGGTCAAAGGCTAATTAAGGGCTGAAATTTGATTAAGGGATAAGTCCCACTACGGCATCGGAAAAATATTCCGAAAATATCGGGACGATCGCAGAGATGAGAAGTACGGGGCTACGGGGTCTGGCCGCATGCTACACCTACCGAGAAAGATCATAAAATCGAGAACTGAGCGTTGAAGCCAAAAGACCAAAACGCCCTTCCATTCAAAGCTGTTCTGCGAAAGAACGAGCCGTAAAATGACGTTCCCAAAAATTACTATAAAAATATGTACTTCCATACGGTCACAACGACATATCACATCGCATAGTCCGAATCCAAGAAAGAGTCGAATAAAATACGTGTACGAAAAAAGTACGTACACGCAAAAATTCATAAGGTCGGAAAGCGACCGTTACATTCTACCCACCTTAGAAATGATTCTGTCGGAATCACTTATACTAATAATAATAATATCTATTACCTTTATACCCGCAACTCCCATATCTACACGTAGTGATCGCTAATCCTATAACTTCAAATAACATTCCTCAAATAATCCACAATAACTCGTCTCTCCACTGGCTAATGCTACAACTAGAATCACACCCTGGCACTTAATTATAAATCCACATCACCATCTAAATTCAACAATCATCATGTCCCCAATATACTCCCCATCATATTAACTTATAAATTAATCCTTCACAATCACTGAACCATCAAGCCACATCTATCCTTACCCCTATTATCTAATCTCCTAATCATATTAAATCCATCTTCATAACATCTATCCGTCTCAACATGTCGCGTCATCTCCAATGCCTTCTCACCTCGACTTAATAATCAAGTCTTGATGCTTTTAAATGCTCTACTCATTCTCATGATCACCCTAACTCATACTATACCTTCCTAATTACTCCTATCTACTGCTCGTCCAAGTTTCAGGTCTAATAAGTTCTCATTTCCCCGCATATAATTTCATCCAACCAGAATTTTTCATTGAGTCCGTCATACATCGGTATTATAAATAAGTCCTGGACACCTCATTTTTCATCCAAAGAAATCTAATATCATACCCTTGTGTCCCAAAATCAATCAATCATTGCTATTACATATCTCATCACACACTATACCTACCCGCACACAAGATCCTATAACAATAATAGCTAGTCCCAATAACATGACAACAATAACATAACATTTCGAAGAGAGAAAGAAGAGAAAGGAAAACTTAAGGCCAATGACATATTTTAAAACATTCGGAAAAACATGTGGAGTTGTGGTATTGGATGAGGGAAGATCGGGGTTGTGATCTTGTGTGCTATTCTCAAAACTTTAAAGATTTGGTTTAAAAGAAAACAAAAGTTTTGATACAATCACATGCAGCCAAAGATAAGCTATTCTATAATACGAAAGACTAAGTCTAAGAAATTGCCTGCTATGACGTTATTCATACCTATATGAATACCATCGTTCAAACAACTCCATACCTATACCATGGACCACTCGGAGTATACATGCATGATGCCAGAGACAATCACCAATATCCTAAAGGTAGTACACTCATACAGGTCCGCACACTCTACCTATATACATGCACTACGATGATATCACAAAACCAATGTGCCCACGACTAAACTAGAGTTGGCACAAGCAACTACATGCACTAATGTCTACACAACAGAAAGGAAGCCGAAACCAAAAGCGAAACAAAACAAGATTGGAAAGAACGAGTTCAAATAAGGTGAGATAAAGAGATGGCTGGTTGGGTGGGACAAAAATATTGCTCAAATAATTAAATGGATGAAAGAAGAATTACGTGTAAAATATGGTAGCATATACTTTTATACTTATAAAAATATGTAGAAAAAGTGAGTAGATGGGGGTAGAAAATTACTACTCGGAAGTAGGGTGAGGTAGTGATTTGTTTCGCAAATGAAAATAGGTTTAAACAAAGATTTTTCGAAGTATGAGCACGATGAACATAGAACTGATATTTTATATATATATATATATATATATATATATATACACATAATTGAAATTTTCTTTAGTTCAGAAAAAAGTTCTAAAAGTACGTACCGTAAGTGGTTAAAAATAAATTTCATAATTTTAGAAAAAGGTGATACATTGAATTTTCAAAATGTTAACAAGGTTTTAATACTGAAATACGAAAGATACCGGTTATAAATAATTACAAGATAGTAACTTGAAAATTACGACCAAGGAGGTTTCAAAATCCAAGACGGAACTTTAATCCAACCGAAAAGCAAGAAATTTTAAATATATAATAAAGGGTTTTCAAAGAAGTTAAGCTGAGCGAAGAATTTAATAAGGAATTCGAAAATACTTTTAGGGGAAACAGAATTGGCAAAGGGAAAGATTCGAAGGATCAACAATAATCATCAGGAAGCGATCACATGAATCGGGGGAAAGGAATATGATCGTATATTGAATACGCCTAAGATATGATTCATGAAAGCTACGATGGAACTCTATGGCCGATAACACAAAAGTGTAATGATCAGGAAGATGCTAGAAGTCAGGGGTTCTAATTATCAGGCCGTCTAAAGATCAGGAGAACTCAGCACTAATTCTTCCTAAAGAACTAGACTGTAATGGAGAGATCTCAGGGAAGGGCCCTAACAGAATCAAGATTACGTTCTGCTGGGCCCGAAGTCAATGGACCCGAGCGAACAACTAAAGAAGGGCTCTAGAAATCTAACACGGTCAGAGTCAAGTGAGGGCTACTAAGGTATCCTAAGACGTGTATGACTAAATCTTAACCAAGGCGCTTGACTATCAAACCTAGATGTCTATCTAAGTCTTCCTACCATGTAAGACTGGGAAAACCTAATTTAGACTTGTACATGGATATTAAATGAATGCGATACTCTTATTGTTCCGAAATTTTGCATGACATACATGGGCCACCACTAAAACATGTTACGCCCCGCTTCCCAAAACTACGGAGGCGAAGCGTGACAAAGGCTCGCTTGGGTCGGAGCTGTGAAGCTCGGACCCATTAAGCGTTTGTAGGGGTACCATTTTAAAATTTTCAGATTCTTGCATATATATAATTCGGAACAACAAAAGTACAGAAAGAAAGGATGCATCCATTAATATAAGGAGATAATATCCAGCGAGTACAAAAGTAAAAAAAGACGCCTAAGCATGGAAACAAACTACAGAAAAAGGAAACTAATGGTGCGAAGCACCCAACCTAGGCAAAAAGTAAAGTGGTGCTACTCACCCAAACTATAAGTAGTAACCTCAGGAAGTTCGCAACGGCGGGGAACGTCTAAGTCTGGTCCTCATCAAGTACGTCCTCCGGATCAACGTCCTCTAGCTCCAAGTACTCAGGTACGTCTGGCTCGTCCACGTACTCTGGCTCAACACCTGACGTACAGCACCCAAGAGAAAAGAAACTGTACGTCAGATAAAGTCTACAAGAAGGGGTTAGACTCTACTGCAAGTGTATGAAATTAAGAGCAACATTTTACTGGTTGATTTACATGCTAGGGTTATAACATGGCAGTTACACTATACAAGAAGTAAAACGGTGCAGAAAAGTAAAACGTGACTGGCAGTAGCCGTAGCGTGTGCTACTGACTACGGGACTAACTTAAACTGGACAAGACAAGACAAGACAAGACAAGACACGTGTGACTCAAAGGATTCACGCCTTACGGTTCGAGGGGGATCAAACTCTCTCCCCGTGCGCATGCTCAACCCCACCCCACCCAAGTGCATAAGACAAGTCCGTACATGGGATCACTCACCCTTCTAGGTGAGTGCCCTATTGCCCGCAGGCTGTGTATCCGTACAAGGGATCACTCACTCGCTAAGTGAGTGCCCTATTGCCCGCAGGCTATGTATCCGTACAAGGGATCACTCTCTCTGGCTTGGAGAGTGCCCTATTGCCTGCAGGCTGTGTATCCATACAAGGGATCACTCACTCTGCTAAGTGAGTGCCCTATTGCCCGTAGGCTTAACCATTTCCATTCGTGATAAGGGATCACTCTCTCTAGCTTGGAGAGTGCCCTATTCTCCTGCGGGCTTTTTGTAACATGACATGACAAGACAAGTAAAAGGGATAGTTGTTTCTAGGGGGTCCACACGCACACACATACAGAATAGACCTAAGGTATCAGTTGTTGTTGTTGTTGTTGCGCTTAGGCTTCGTCATCAAGTCTAAGCTGTCAAGGGGTCCCGGACGCTATCATTTCACGTCTGGTTCTCTTTGTTTATGTTTTAACAGTTCTAAGGGTCTATAGCCTAGACACGGCCGAAAGTATAAGTGTAAACACTTTCCTGCGGTGGCGAGTGCGTCGTCTGTCCGGAGCGTCCCATCGGAGCACCGCGTCGGCGATGGTCCATCTGAAACAGGATAACGGCGATGTCAGATTGCGCTTTCCGTCAGTCCTATTATGTTTTGTTTCTAAATTGAGCGGGACTACCCTAACAGTCAAAAAGTTATGTCTTTTAATGATTTGTTCGGCCTAGATCGACGTCTATCCTATGTGCACAGAAATTCAGTTCGTTCGTCGATTTTCTACGGTGGACAACGTTTTAAAGATGCAGAAATTAATTTTAGTTTACGTTGACAAATTTTAGATTAGGTTTTACGTTTTGTTACGTGTGGGTTCTTACTACACGTTAGGGGGACCAACCTTTTGACGTCGTCCAAAAAGCGGATGTCGGGTCTGAACGGCGATGTGTCGGCGTCTTCTGGAACTCCTCGGCCGTGGGTAGTGCAGCGAGGCACCTCTGGACAGTGAGACGGTGGCACGAAAAACAGCGAGCAAGCGACCATCTCCCTCCCGTTGCGGGTAGCGCAATGGCTCTTCACGACGGCGACGACGTCGAGTAAAAACACATGGGTACGGAGATGTACGTGAACTTCGAGTGTCCAAGGGGGCTGTCGGTAGTTGAAGTAAGTCAGTGACAGTTGCTCGGCCCGGTGGGTGGCTGACGGCGCGAGTGTGTGGTGGTGGATGGCTGTGAGAAGTCGAAGGGGACAGATTCGTGCAACGTTCGTTGTCGCGCGTCTCAGCGGAAAACCAGCGACCGAAAGAGTCAACGGAAAATTTCAGTAGCTAAAGGACTTCAAGAGGAAGCCAACGGTGGTGGAGTGGTCAGAGGTGGCCGTGCGCTGGCGTTGAAAAGCAGCTCACAAAAACAGCCAATAGGGCTTGTTTCGACGGGTTTTCAAGTAGCTAGAGGTAAGGGAAGAGCGTAAGGAGTGTTGCAGATGATCAGGGGGTTTGAGAGGAGTCAAATTGAGGTGGAAACGGTGGCTGGGGGTGGCCGGAAGGTGACGGCCGGCGGCAAACTCCGGCGGCGCCCAGATCTGGGGTTTTGTGTGTTTTAAGAGGGAGAGGGAGAGAAGGAGGGAGAGAAAAGGAAGGAGGGAGAGAAAAGGAAGGAGGAAGGTTGCAGTTAACAGGGGAGGTCAACGGGGATCTGTAGGTGGCGGGGGTGGCCGTAGGCGACAGCCGGAGGGCGGCGGCACTGGCGTCGAACTCCAGGGGCTGCGGTGTTCAAAGTGGTGGCCTGGGGTGTTTTTATAGGTCTTTTGTGAGGAGAGAGAGGAGAGAGAAGAGGGGGAAGAGGTGGAGGGATGGCCGATGGCCAGGGGAGGCTGGGGGCGGCCTTGGGTGGTCGGAGAAGAAGCAAGAGGGGGCGGCTAGGGTTTAAAGCGTGAGTTTGCAAGATTCGGCCAGGTTGGTTGATATGAAGAGATGCTTTGCTAAAGAGGGTTTCAAGTGGGGTATAGTTTAGGGGTGACTAGGAGAGAGGGTGAGATAGGGGGAGTAGATTTTGGGAAAAAGGAAGGTGACAATAGTGGCTGAATCATATCTCCTTCATACATTGGAGATATTAGGGGGATTTGATTAGGATTCTAATTAAACTTGAATTTGAAAAGGTCAAAGGCTAATTAAGGGCTGAAATTTGATTAAGGGATAAGTCCCACTACGGGCATTGGAAAAATATTTTGAAAATACCGGGACGATCGCAGAGACGAGAAGAACGGGGCTACGGGGTCTGGCCGCGTGCTACACCTACCGAGAAAGATCATAAAATCGAGAACTGAGTGTTGAACCCAAAAGACCAAAACGCCCTTCCATTTAAAGCTGTTCTGCGAAAGAACGAGCCTTGAAATGACGTTCCCAAAAATTACTATAAAAATTTATACTTCCATATGGTCACAACGACATATCACATCGCATAGTCCGAATCCAAGAAAGGGTCGAATAAAATACGTGTACGAGAAACATACGTACACGCAGAAATTCATAAGGTCGGAAAGCGACCGTTACAAAATGCCTAACAAATCCAAGCGTGGTGAGGAGGAGGAGCCGGCGATGACCTCGGAGAAGCAGGCGGAGGGGTTCGTTCCTCCACAATCCGTTGGGATAAGGGCGTGTTGAGTATTGATTCCCCTGATTTGGTTTTGATGATGAACAAACATAAATATTAGGTACTAACTCTCTTTGAGCGCAGTTATGAAGATCGTCGCCAAATTACTTTGTAGATCTTAAGCGACGTCCCAAGACTTCCTTAGAGCGCGTGATCGATGTGCCTAAAGCTTTGTTGAAGCTCAAGGAGTATTAATGAAGTCGAGGGATTCAGAATCTTCATGTTGAAGCTTTGAAGATGGTTTGTCGAGTTATTTATTTGGTCTTCTAGCTTCATTTCATAGAATGTTAAGCCTTGAGTAGTACTTGCCTAGTTATCCTTATTTCTATCCTAGCTTATCTCTAGGATTGCCTTAGAAGTCACTAGAAAGTCTTTCCTTAGCTTATCGCGTCGTTTCATGACTTTCTGTGCATCTTAGTTGGTTCAAGTAGAAGGACCAACTGACTAGATGACGATCTAATCTGTTGGAAATCCTTCTTGAACCGACTAGTCTTCCTTATGTATTTTGGCATACTTGATGTTGACCAATTAGTCGGTCCAAGAAGGCTCACCGACCGACTAGTTGTCCAACTAGTCGGTTGGTGTTTCTTCTTAGACCGACTAGTTTTCCCTCCTTATTTCACTATATTCTCTGTCAACCTTCTAGTCGGTCCAAGAAGGTTTACCGACCGACTAGTTCTCAAACTAATCGGTCAGTGATCCTTCTTAGACCGATTAAGCTGCTTTAATTTTCCAGCCGTTGGAGAATTTATTTCCACGATTTTTCTTGATCTATTTTGATTCTTTCCATATCTGTTTGACTCGTTTCTAACATGGAAATATTTCTTATATGAGATCAAATTCAGATCTAATTTCGACAGATTTCGATTATCAATTTTCAAGGGCTTTCTCTCTCAAAGATCTCTCTCTCTCTCACGTTTGTGACCAAGTTTCTCAAGGGAGATTTTCAGATCTTGAGCATTGTGTGATCATTCTTCCATTGAGCTGAATCACAGTCAAGATCTTCAACCTAGCTATTTTCACGTTGCTCATCGTTGCTAGGGTTTTCGTGCTCACTCTTTCTCATCTTCTTTCCTTGCCCTAATTCGTAAGTATCTCAAGGCATATGAATTTGTGATGAGTTTTATTTGTTTCATTTAAACTATTTAGTATCAGTTTATCTCTCGGGTTGCGAGAGAAGTTTGTGATCCCGGTTTGTGGGAGTCACAATTCATTCATTGTATTGTTTGATCTTGTAGTAGTTTCTACAAGAAGTTGGTTAGTGGAACCTTGAGTTAGTGGACTCTAACTCAAGTAGCCGGAAGGGATCCGGGTGTCTGGGACGTAGGATCACCGGGAACAAGTCGGGGAGACTTGGGTGGATCCGAACCCATTACATCGTGTGTTTGCATTGTGTTTCTCTTGTTGTTCTATTTTATTCCGCATAGTTGTTCGTGTTTGTACAATAATTAGGAATTAGACTCTTGATTATTTTAAAGTACTATTCACCCCCTCTAGTACTTGTGCAGTAGCTACCAGGGCATTACATTTGGTATCAGAGCCAAGTTCATAGCTATGACAAACAACGACAACAAGGCTGTTCGACCACCTTCCGACTATAGCACCTTCAAGAATCGTGAAGGAGCCTCTTCAGTGATGGAAGGCCACTCCTCAACTAGGCCTCCTCACTTCAACGGTACCAACTATGGGTACTGGAAATGCCGGATGAAAACCTTCCTCCGGAGCACATCACTCTGGAGAGCCACGCTAACGGAGTATGTTGAGCCCGCTGAAGAAGACTTCACAAAGTGGACTGCCGCGGAGGTCGCCGCGGAGGTGAATAATGCCAAGGCAATGAATGCCTTACAATGTGCACTGGAGCCTGAAGAATTCAACAAGATATGCATCTGTAAGAGTGCATATCATATTTGGAATCAACTCCTAATCTTGCACGAAGGAACGATCAGTGTAAAACACTCCAAACTCACTGTAGCTAACAAAGAATTCGAGTTATTTCACATGGAACAGGGAGAAAGGATCAAGGAGTACTATGCTCGCTTCGTGGATATAACCAACGAGTTGGAAGCCCTTGGGAAGACCTATGCCCAAGAAGAGAAAGTCGCGAAGATCATTGACGGACTTCCTTCGAGTTGGAAAAAGCGAACCTACGCTATCGAGGAAGGTAATGATATGTCCAAATATATTGTTGTTCAACTAATGGGTACCTTAATGTCTTATGAGGTACGGAAGGACAGCAAGATTAAGATGCAGGACAAGATGAAGGCGTTCTTGAAGCAAGAAGAGCCAAAGAAAAAGGCAATTGCTTTCAAGGCCGCCCCTACTACACCTACCGATAGTGAAGAATCGGAAGACGAGTTGGACATGGAATCTTTGGCCCTCATGGCAAAGAAGTTCAACCGGTTCTTCCGAAAAGGTAAATTTAAGAATAAATCTAAAGTTAGTTCCACTAATGCATCTGCTCCTTTGTGTTTCAAATGCAACAAGACAGGACACATCAAGGTGGATTGTCCTCTCAACAAACAAAAGGAGAAGTGGAAGGCACCTAAGTTCGACAAGTCAAGAAAGTACAAGAAGGAGTACAAGAAAGGGCTTGTCGGCACATTCACCGACTCAGAAGAGGACTCCTCAAGTGGCGAGTCAGATGATGAACAAGTGGAGCAAGCACACATGTGCTTCATGGCAAGAGAGCAACATGATCAAGAGACCACTTCAGATGAAAGCGAGGACGAAGGTGAAGAGGTAACTATGGATGATCTAAGATTAGCTAATGAACAAATTTGGTCTAAGTATTCTAAGTTGGTAAATAGATATACTAAGATCAAAGATGAGGTAACTAGTCTGCAGACCACACCCAAGCTTATCATCACCAACAACGACATCGTTGTTGAAGCCTTGAGAACTGAGATTGTAAATCTCAAATCTCAACTTGAACATGTTAGCATTAAGGATTCAGATGAACACGAGATAGCGGATTTGATTTCTCGAAACTCAACTTTGAGTATTGCGAATGAGAATCTCAAGTCTCGTGTTTGTGAACTCACAACACAAGTGTCCACTTTGGATACTACTATACTTTCTCTCACTGAGAAATATGAGTCCACAATAGGCCGGATTGAGAAATTCAACAAAGGCAAGGACCATTTGGATAATATTCTGAATGATTTACTTCCGGCCAATCATCATGTTGGTTTGGGGTATAAGAAGGAAAATACATCCAAATCTTCCACCACCTTTGTAATGTCATCTTCCGATGCCTCAACTAGTGGGAGTAAACACCCCATGGGTAGTTCATCTACCAATGGTACTTCCACTAAGTACACACCCCCCTTTGGAAAGAAACCCACTTCGGGTGGACCTCCAAAGAAGGGTCATGCATTCATGTACACAAATACTATGCCACGTAGGAACACATCTCCTACTCCACAAGTTCACACTTATGATGATTTCTATGCTCCACATCCACGAGCACGTGCACACCAAGTGAGACACTCTCACGCACGTGTTCCTCCACATGTATATGTTCATCCACATCATTACTATATGAATGATTTCCACCATGCACCGTATCATATGTTGCCACCACCGTTTCATCATGTGACGCATGCTTATCCACGTCATGCATACAATAGGCCATTTCCTCGTAGAACACATGCACCACATAGAAACCAACAAAACATGCATGTTCCCAATAGGAAAAGGACTCCCAAGACATTCACTATTTGGGGCCCGAAGGACACAAGCATTCATGAGAAACAAGCATATATTAATTCTTATTTCATGAATGTTGTGCACAATGATGACTATGTTGGGAAGTCTAAGTCCAATTGGACTTGGCTTCCAAAGGTCTAATCCTTTAAGACCCAATGACATTGGGTACCAAGATATAATGTTTTTATCTGCAGGTACTCAAGAAAAAGAAAAGGAGCAACAAATCTAAATTCGACTCCAAGAATGTTTTTATCTTTCAAAGGTCATATCTTTAATATATAATCTTGCATGATAATGATATTCATTAGCTCTTGCATATATTTGTAGCGATATTCTCTCTGTATGCTGGATTTATGATTGGTTTTACGATTTACACATCGTATTTATGGTTTTCTGGTTTTATGGGGTAGAATAAGTGCGTATGAGAGTGTTTAGATGGTTTGTCCAAGTGTTCTTTGGAGAGAACTCAAAATTTCGTATTCTCAAACTTTTGGACTCATTTAGTCGGTCCCAGTTCATCTCCAGACCGACTAGTTCTAATTCTAGTCGGTTAGCTATTGAACTCAAACCGACTAGTTCGTGCCCTATTTCTTGACCCACTTGCTGTTTACCATTTAGTCGGTCCAAGTTCACTTGCCGACCGACTAGAACTCGTTTTAATCGGTCAGCTCTTGAACTCAGACCGACTAAATGGGCAAGGGCATTTTGGTCTTTGGCCCTACTTAAATCGATTAGCCTCTCTCCGCACCGATTAGAATTCATTCTAATCGGTGCGCCTCCTCCTCCTAAACCCCTAAATCGCCGCATCCTCTTTGTCTCCGCTGTCGTCCGCCCACTCCGGTGACTCCGTATCGCCGCCGTTCATCCTCCATCCTCCAGATCCGGTCTCCTCCATCATTGGTATCTCCTCTTTCCTTTTCTCATTCGATTAGGGTTCGGTTTCGTTCGATTTTCGTTCTCGTTTGATTTCATTCGATTTCTCGTCTCGATCTCATGGTGAGAACTCGTATCCCTATCCGTCCCTCCGGTCCCTCTCCCATGACCATCGAACCTCCATCCAACCCTAATCCTCCCTAACATCGCTCCAAAACCACTCGTCCGCAACCTTTGTCGCCTACTTCTCCATCATCTTCTTCGCCTCCTCTCAAGAAGAAGAAGGCGGCTCCCTCTAAACCTATAACCCAATCTGCTCCCAAGCCCCGATCCAAGCTCAAACAGAAAATCTTGACCCCTGGACCCTACCGTTCTCCCTCGCCAACCTTTGGCTCCGACGATGACTATATCCCGGAAACTGCGGCTGCCGATAAGGAGCCTACCCCTCCTCCTCGCACTTCCTCTCGTAAATCCAAGGGGAAGGATTCCATGCCCTCTGGTGGGGTGGATATCTCTATATTGTTGAGTATTGATTCCCCGGATTTGGTTTTGATGATGAACAAACATAAATATCGTGAACTAACTCTTTGTGAGCGCAGTTATGGAGATCATCGCCAAACTTCTATGAACATCAAAAGCGACGTCTCGAGACTTCTCAAAGCGTGTGATCGTATGCTTGAAGCTTTGTTGAAGCTCAAGGACCATTATTGAAGTCAAGAGATTCGAATCGAAGCGATTGAAGACGGTTCGTCAAGTTTTATTTATAGTCTTCTAGCTTCGTTTCGTAGAATGTTAAGCCTTGAGTACGTCTTACATTTTAATCTTCATAACGCTCCTATCTTAGAGCTAGGATCTTATTAGAAGCCCATACAAACTTTCCCGAAGCTTCGCGCTTCGATTCACGGCTTCTTGTGCATGTTAGTTGGTTCAAGAAGAAGAACCAACCGACTAGATGGCAATCTAGTCGGTCGGTAAAGCTTCTTGAACCGACTAGAATGCCTTCTCAATTTCTAGCTAACTTACTGTTTACAGTTAGTCGGTCAAAGAAGGTTCACCGACCGACTAGTTGTGAAACTAGTCGGTTAGGAATCCTTCTTAGACCGATTAGTTGAGCTTCTACTGTACATCCTAAGTTACTGTTTATCGTTAGTCGGTCTATGTACATTTGTCGACCGACTAGTTGATGAACTAGTCGGTCAGCATTTGCTCTTAGACCGACTAATTCACCTTGAGTTCAGCTTTCCCTATTTCACCTGTTAGTCGGTCAAAGTTCACTTACCGACCGACTAGTTGTGAAACTAGTCGGTTGGCAAGTACTCTTGGACCGACTAGTTATTCATTCCCTGAACTTCTTCTTTTGGCTGTTCTTCAGTTAGTCGGTTCATGTTGTTTCACCGACCGAGTAGTTGATGAACTAGTCGGTCAGTGATCCTTCTTTGACCGACTAGTCTGCTTCAGAATAGAGCCGTTGGAGCATTAAATGCCACGAATTTTGCTCTCTCTTTCCTCTATCCTATATATACTTGGAGTGCTGCTTTCATAGCATTCAAGGCTGATTATTACTGAAATTTAGAGATCAAAAGAGAAGCATTAAATCTCATTCAAAGCTCATTCATTTCATTCTTGAATCTCTCCCTCACTCTTATTTCAAAAGAGAGATTCATTGATTGTGAGCCTTCCAAGCCAAGTGCTTGATTCTAGGTCACCAACAACTTCCTAGGTCTCCATCGCTGATCTACATCTTGGAGCTAGGGTTTGGTGCCTTCATCTTCCCCAAAATCCTCTTTGCCCTAAATCGTAAGTTTACTCAAGGCATAGGTATTTTGTGGTAAGCATTTCTATTTCAATTACATTTGAATATTGCAAGTTTCACTCTCAGTTGTGAGAGTTTGTTTGTGATCCCGGGTTGTGGGAGTCACAATTTCATTTGTGTATGATTTGACTTTGTAGAGGTTTTCTACAAGTATTTCATAGTGCAAATTTGAGTTAGAGGTTTCTAACTCAAGTATCCGGAGGGGATCCGGGTGTTTGGGACGTAGGATCACCGAGAACAAGTCGGGAAGACTTGGGTGGATCTGAACCCGTTAATTCGTTTGTTTACGATTGCATTTCTTTGTTGTCAATATTTACATTTCCGCATTGTTGGTTGAGTTTGCAAGATAATTAGGAATTATCTTCTTAATTATTTTAAAGTACTATTCACCCCCCCTCTAGTACTTGTGCAGTAGCTTCATAGGGCATTACATTTGGTATCAGAGCCAAGTACCTAGCTATGTCTGCCAACGACAACAAGACCGTTCGTCCACCTTCAGACTACAGCACCTTCAGGAACCGTGAAGGAGCTTCTTCGGTGATGGAAGGACACTCCTCGACGAGGCCTCCTTTCTTCAACGGTACCAATTACGGGTACTGGAAATGCCGGATGGAAACTTTCCTCCGGAGTGCTTCATTGTGGAGAGCCACGTTGACGGAGTACGTCGAGCCCGAAGAAGAAGATTTCGCGAAGTGGACTACCGCGGAGGTCGCCGCGGAGGTAAGCAATGCCAAGGCAATGAACGCCTTGCAATGTGTCTTGGAGCCTGAGGACTTCAATAAGATATGCACATGTAAGAGTGCATATCAAATCTGGAACTCCCTCCTCATCTTGCATGAAGGAACGAGTAGGGTAAGAGACTCTAAACTTGTTGTTGTTAATAAAGATTTCGAATTATTTCATATGCAACAGGGTGAGAAGATGAAGGAGTATTATGCTCGCTTCGTCGACATCACAAACGAGTTGGAGGCTCTTGGTAAGACCTACACCCAAAATGAGAAAGTCTCAAAGTTAATTGACGGACTTCCTTCTTGTTGGGAAAATCGTACCTTCGCCATCGAGGAAGGTAATGATATGCGTAAGTATACGGTTATTCAACTAATGGGTACCTTAATGTCTTATGAGGTACGCAAGGATAGCAAACTAAAGTTGCAGGAAAAGATGAAGTCCTACTTGAAGCAAGACGAGCCAAAGAAAAAGGCGATTGCGTTCAAGGCCGCTCCATCCACATCTATATCTACCGATGATGAAGAATCGGAAGAAGAGTTGGACTTGGAATACATTGCCCTTATGGCAAAGAAGTTCAACCGGTTCTTCCGGAAAGGTAATTTCAAGAACAAATCTAAGTTTAGTTCTTCTAACGCCTCCGCTCCTTTGTGTTTCAAATGTAACAAGCCAGGACACATGAAAGCGGATTGTCCTCAAAACAAACATAAGGAGAAGTGGAAGGTGCCAAAATTTGACAAGTCCAAGAAGTACAAGAAAGGGTACAAAAAGGGGCTTATCGGCACTTTCACCGACTCCGAGGATTCCTCAAGTGGAGAGTTGGACGATGAGCAAGTGGAGCAAGCACACATGTGCTTCATGGCAAGAGAGGAGCATGATCAAGGATCTTCCTCCGATGATAGCGAGGATGAAGGCGATGATGAGGTAACTATGGATGACCTTAGACTAGCTAACGAACAAATATGGTCTAAGTATTCTAAATTAGTAAATAGATATACTAAGATAAAAGATGAGCTAGCTAGCATCCAAACCTCACCTAAGCCTATCGTCATCAACAACGACACCGTTGTTGAAGACTTGAGAAATGAGATTGTAGATCTCAAATCTCAACTTGAACATGTTCACATTGAGGATCCGAAGGAACACAAGATAGCGGATTTGACTTCTCAAAACTCGACTTTGAGTATTGAGAATGAGAATCTCAAATCTCGTGTTTATGTGCTCACATCGCAAGTATCCACTTTAGATGCTTCTATGCGTTCTCTCACCGAGAAATATGAGTGCACATTAGGCCGAATTAATAAATTCAATAAGGGTAAGGACCATTTGGATAAAATCCTAAATGACTTACTTCCGGCCAATCACCACATTGGCTTGGGGTATACGATGGAAAAGTCATCCAAATCGGCCACTACCTTTGTTAGGCCAACTTCCGATGCCTCAACGAGTGGTAGCAAACACTCTATTGGTAGTTCATCTACCAATGGTGCTTCCACCTCGTACACACCCTCGTTTGGAAAGAAACCCACTTTGGGTGGACCACCAAAGAAGGGTCATGACTATATGTACACAAATACCATGCCACGTAGGAACACACATCCTACTCCACATGCTCACACATATGATGATTTCTATGCACCACATCCACGGGCACGTGCACACCATGAGAGACACACTCACGCACGTGTTCCTCCACATGCATATGTTCACCCACATCATCATATGAATAATTATCATCATGCACCATTTCATCATGTGCCATATGCCTATCCACGACATGCATCACGTAGAAATCAACAACGCATGCATGCTCCCAATAGGAATAGTGCTCCCAATATCTTCACTATTTGGAGCCCGAAGGACACAAGCATGAATGAAAAACAAGTTTATATGAATTCTTATTTTATGAATGTCGTGCATAGTGATAATTATGTGGGGAAGTCTAAGTCCAATTGGACTTGGCTTCCAAAGGTCTAATCTTTTGGACCCAATGACCTTGGGTACCATGATACGATATTTTCTATCTTTAGGTACTCAAGAAAAAGAAACGGAGCAACAAATCCAAATTTGGCTCCAAGAATAATTGGATACTCGATAGCGGGTGTTCAAAACACATGACAGGTGACGCTCAATTGCTCTCCGGAGTGGTGCCCATTGTAAATGGGAACCGGGTAGTCTTTGGAGGCAACGAGAGCGGAACCATCATAGGTGTTGGAAAAGTGGGTAATCCTTCTAAACCACTAATAAGTGATGTTTACCTTGTTAAAGGATTAAACCACAATCTTATTTCAATAAGCCAACTTTGTGACAAAGGTTACAAAGTTAGCTTTGCGAAAGGAATGTGCCATATTTTAAGAAAAGATAATGATGATTTATTATTTTCCGACACACGTCATAAGGATATATATATATCCTAGATCTTTCAAGATCACATGAACAATGTCTCATTGCCAACACAAGTGAACAACACTTATGTCATCGACGTTTTGGTCATGTGAACTTTGGAACACTTTTTAAGCTTTCCAAGTTAAATTCTATTAGAGACTTTCCTAATCTTGTCTTTCAAAAGAAAAGCTTTTGTGACTCGTGTCAACGAGGCAAGCTTCCTAAATCTTCATTTAAACCTAAGAAAAGCATTTCTACTAAACGGCCTCTAGAGCTATTACATCTAGATTTATTTGGGCCAACTAGAGTTGCTTCTTTAGGAAATGCTAGATATGGGCTTGTCATCGTAGATGATTTTTCGAGATTTACATGGGTATTTTTCTTATGTAATAAAAATGAAGCTTATGAAAACTTCACAACATTTGTGAAGAAAGTACAAAATATCATCGGAACCACCATTGTCACTATTCGTAGTGATCATGGAGGTGAAATTGAGAATGAGTCTTTCTCAAATTTTTGTGATGATCTTGGAATTACACACACGTTTTCCTTCCCTCGCGCACCCCCTCAAAATGGTGTTGTTGAGAGAAAGAATAGGACGCTAGTGGAGTGTGCTCGCACTATGCTTGATGATAGCCAACTTGGCCATCAATTTTGGGCGGGAGCGGTACATACCGCTTGCTATGTGTTTAATAGAATAATTTTGAGGCCCGACACTAAACAAACTTGTTATGAATTGTTGTTTGGTAGATTGCCTCAAGTTAAACATTTTCGAGTTTTCGGCGCAAAATGTTTTATTAAAAACACGTATGGTAGTTTGGACAAATTCGATCCAAGATTCGATGAAGGGATATTTGTTGGATATTCCTCACGTAGCAAAGCCTACCGGATATACAACAAACGAACCTCAACGATCGAGGAATCGCTTCATGTTTCATTTAATGAAGGTTTTGTCCCGACTAGAATTACTAATGATGATGACTCCACGGATGTCTTATGTGATTCAATTGGTAATTCTAATTCTATTGATTCTATTGATACTAACCCTACTAATGAATCTTTTGAGAATGTTCCTAGTGATCAGGGAATTCCCAAACGGCTTCATACCATTCGTGACCATCCTCATGAGCAAGTCATTGGCAATATCCTTGATAGTGTCAAGACGAGATCTCAAGTCAACTACTTCACTCATTGTGCCTTTGCCTCCTCGATAGAGCCAAAGAATATTAACGAACCGTGTGAAGATAGTGCTTGGATCTTAGCCATGGAGGAGGAACTCATTCAATTCGAGAGAAATGAGGTTTGGGAGCTTGTTCCATTGCCTTCGAAGAACCACACCGTTATAGGAACGAAGTGGATTTTCAAGAACAAGACCGACGAGAACCAAATCGTCATCCGAAATAAAGCTCGGTTAGTAGCTCAAGGCTACCGGCAAGAGGAAGGTATCGATTTCGAAGAATCCTTTGCTCCGGTAGCTAGATTAGAATCTATTAGATTATTGTTATCTTTTACATGCCATAAAGATTTTAAACTCTTTCAAATGGATGTAAAAAGTGCGTTTTAAACGGAGATGTTGTTGAGGAAGTTTATGTTTCTCAACCTCCGGGTTTTATAAATGAAAAATTTCCAAATCACGTTTTCAAACTTAAGAAAGCACTTTACGGTTTGAGACAAGCTCCTCGAGCTTGGTATGACCGTTTAAAGAATTTTCTTTTGGATTTGGGATTTAAAATGGGAGAAGTTGATTCGACATTATTTGTTAAGTATTCGAATAATGATATAATTTTAGTTCAAATTTATGTTGATGATATCATTTTCGGTGCTACTAACTTCACTCTTTGCAAGAGTTTTCTAATGTTATGAAGGATCAATTTGAGATGAGCCACATGGGTGAGCTCAAATATTTCTTAGGTCTCCAAATTCGCCAAATGAACGATGCAATCTTCATCCACCAAACCAAGTACACGGTGGAGTTGCTAAAGCGATTTGGAATGGAGAATGCCTCCGGGAAAAAGACTCCAATGAGCACGACTACACATCTTGATAAAGATACGGGTGGCAAAGATGTAGACATTCGTCTATATCGAGGTATGATAGGTAGTTTACTATATCTTACCGCAAGTAGGCCCGATATTATGTTTGATGTATGTGTATGTGCTCGTTATCAGTCTCAACCTAAGGAATCACACTTAGTAGCGGTAAACGTATTTTCCGTTATTTAAGTTACACACTCGACTTTGGATTACTTTATCCAAAGTCTAGCACGTATGAGTTAATCTCATATAGTGACGCAGATTATGCGGGATGCAAATCCGACAGGAAAAGTACTAGTGGCACTTGCCATTTTATAGGAAATTCTCTTTTCTCTTGGTTTTCTAAGAAGCAGAATTTCGTATCACTTTCAACCACCGAGGCGGAATATATTGCCGCCGGTGCCGCGTGTGCTCAGGTTCTTTGGATGAGACACACTCTTAAAGACTTTGGTATAAACTGTGATACTTGCCCTATCATGGTGGACAACCAAAGTGCAATTTGTCTCTCTAAGAATCCGGTACACCATTCCCGTTCTAAACACATAGATGTCCGTCACCATTTCTTAGATGATCATGTCGCTAAAAAGGACATCATATTAGTGTACGTTGAAACCCAGAAGCAAATCGCCGATATTTTCACGAAACCCCTAAAGGAAGACTCCTTTGTGCGGTTGCGTCGAGAATTGGGGATTATGGGTGAATCCGAGATTTAGGATTCACTATTTCAATAATCTTGCATGCTATCAATTTCGTTTATATTTGCACATGCTAGATTTATTGGAATTTTCTGGATTTTTGGTTGAATTTTCGGAATTTATGCTCGAAATATTCATGAACGTCACATTTAAGATTTTTGATGTTTAATGGGGTAGTATAATGATATATGAGAGTATTACGATGTTTCGTCCAAGTGCGATTAGGAGAGAACTCAAAATTTCGAAATTTCAAATTTTTGAACTCTGTTAGTCGGTTCATGTTCATTGACCGACCGACTAGATCATCATCTAGTCGGTCAGTGAATGAACTCAGACTGACTAACTCAAGCCCTAATTTTGGCTTCAGTTACTGTTTGCACTTAGTCGGTTCAAGCTCATTGGCCGACCGACTAGATCGTCATCTAGTCCGTCAGTGCTTGAACTGTGACCGACTAACTGTACAGGGACAGTTGCGTCATTTCGACTTCCGATCGACTTAAACTCTATCTAACCGACTATTTCTCTCATTAGTCGGTGCGAAAAACTCCTCTAAGCCAAAACCCCCCGAAAACCCTTCGATTCCTCCTCTCCTCCGTCGGTTGCTGTCAACTTTTTCGGCCATCTCTGCCTGTGCCGATCATCCCTCTCCTCCTTCCGACCTAGGTATCACTCTCCTCTAGCTCCTAGGGTTTGATTTCTGCATCTAGGGTTAGGTTCATTCGGTTTAGGGTTTGTCTAGGGTTGTTCTAGGGTTTTTAGTCGTCGATCTCGTGTCGATTGCACGTGTCTTGTCTCGCTTATGGCAAAGACACGCATCCCGATTGATCCCTCGCATCCGTCACCTATGACCGTAGATTCTCCATCTACGGACCCCCCGCAACCCAAACGCCGTTCCAAGACCACCCATCCTCCATCGTCTTCTTCGCCTCCTCTTAAGAAAAAGAGGACGGCGGCCGCCAAGCCTAGATCTCAGCCTAGGAAACAAACCGTTTCTCCAGCTTCATTCCGTGCTCCAACTCCTCCTGATGATTCCGACACGGAATACATTTCGGAGACCGAGCATACCGCTCGGGATCCTACTCCTCCACCCCGATCTAGCACTCGTCAGCCTAAGGGGAAGGCTCCCATACCAGTTGGCGGTGTCGATATATCGTTGTGTCGTGACGACCCGTTGTGTCTCGCAGCTTACAACCGTATAGAGCACTGTCCTCTGCTGTTGGAGCACTTCGTTCAGTTCTCTGACTTCCCTCACCTTGCCGATCTTCTTTCGTCTAGTGGTCTTATTGATTATCTTCGATATGACCCTAAGGCGAATCCACACCCGTACCCCAGTCTAGTCAAGCTATTCTACGCGAACCGTGTTCGCGGTCAGTACGACGAGACCCATTCCATTGAGACTACTGTCTTGGGGACACCGATAGTCCTCACGGCAGAAATCTTAGGGGATTTGATAGGTGTCTCCTCGTCTGGACTTCTTCCATCCGATATCTCTGTCGACGATATTTCTGAGATTGATCAGGTGATGCTCGCCGAGATTTTCCATGAGATCCCTCCTGCCATGATTGACGTCCCTTCGAAGTCCTTCAAGCCGAATGCTTGGGTGCTTAACCTTATCCTGAAGTCGTGACTCCTTCCGAAGTACGGCTCATCTAGCTTACCCTCCCAGACATTCCTTAAACTCATATATGCTCTTTTCATGGGGAGCGAGATCAATTGGGCTAGGATCATTCTTGACAAGATGGACTCCTTCGAATGTATTCGAAAGTCCACCAAGTTAGCCCACATTCCTTACCCGTGCCTATTGACTCTCGTATTCCGTCACTTCAGTGTCCCTCTTCCTCCCGATGATGAGCGTCCCCTTGGTCCCCCTCTGAATGCGACGGCCGTCAAGAAGTCTCTTGCGGCGCTTCGTCACGTTCAGAGGAAGACCCCTTCAGCTTCTACTTCTGCTTCAGCTGCTCCTGCTCCATCTCCTACTCTCGCTGAGCTTGCACGTTCGTTGACACGTGTGGAATCTCACTGTGCTCGATCTGAGGCGATGCTTGCTCGCATCTGCTCTCACTTGGGCATTGAGGTTCCTCCGTCTGTTTCTGACGACGAGGAGATGGATGATGCTGAGCTCGAGGAGCTTATTGGATCTACTGTTCGTGCCCCAGAGGGTACATCTGCTGCTGCTGCTACTTCTGCCGGTGCCCCCGAGAGCACACCTGTTGCCACCATTCCTCCGGTGGATACTACGTCTGGTGCTCCCGAGGCCACTCCCATTGCGACCGTGGACACTCCTGCTGACCCAGTGACCACCACTCCTTCTGCAGAGCCTGCTGCTGCTGCAGATCCTCCCGCTGCCTCCTGAGCTTCTTTGGAGGACTCTCCTGTGCACATTGGATGATATATGTAGTGTGGGAGAGTTGGGTAGGATAGATGGTGGTTATGGATTTTGTGATGTATTTTGATGTCGTTTTGGATGGAGTTTTGATACTTTTGTATGTATGTGATACTCCGATATCTTTTGTGATATGGTGTTGTATTTTGTGCTTCGATCTGAGGATCGCTTTTATGTATGTTGGCGATGTATACTTTTGATGCACCCATGGCTCATATATATATAAAAAAGGAGTTATGCGTTCTTCTCGGAGCGGCGACTCTGGCGATCCGCGAGACGGCGGATCTGGAAGTAAGGAGGCGGCGGAAGGTGATCTACCTAAAGATGGAGGGGCTGGCCTAAAGGTGATTGGTCGTCTGCCTTTGGATGGCTCTTCTCATCCCCTGGCTGCTATCAATGGAGGTAACTTGGGTATGCAACATGTTGGTTACGGCATCAAGAACCATGGCAGCCATGGAGGGGGATCTGGCAACAATACTCCAGTTATAGCTGATGTAGACAAGATCCAATCCAACGCCAACAAAGTTGTCACGGAGAATCAGGATGTCGCCGACGGATGGCATCAAGTATCTAGAAAGAAACAAGTGAGATTTGGGGTTACTGTAAATCAACATGGAGGAGGCAAATCTACTTTCTTGAGGGGACGAGGTCAAAACATTGGCTCTAATAGGCCTATGTACCCAAGTGCTCGCAGGGTGTTTGATAAAATGCCTGTTAGGCCAAAGGCTGAAATTTTGATTGATACTAAAGGGCCACGGCAATCTTGGTCTGACGTATGTGCTAACCGACGATCCTACGCCACAGACATGACCATGTCTTTTATCCCGCCCTTGGTTAATTCAGATGGTGTGGAAATTGCTCGTGTGACAAATACTCAAAGGGCAAGGGGCGCGGAGCAATGGAAGTATACGTTGGTGGGTTATGTACTTGGTGATATACCCTATTATGGGCAAATCAGATCGTGGGTAGAAAGACTATGGAAAGTTAAGAAGGGGTACCAAATCTATAGTCGTGAAAACGGATTCTTCTATTTCAAATTTGAAGATTCTGAGGATTGCGACAGGATCCTTCATGGGGGTCCCTGGATGTTTGATGGCAGGTTGGTTGTTCTGCAGAAGTGGAGTTCAAACTTACGACATGAACGAGATATTCTATCCTCAGTCCCTGTTTGGGTACAACTCCATGGAGTTCCCATGGATATGTGGACATTAGACATTTTTAATTCCATTGCCTCTGTTATAGGCTCTCCTTTGTGTTTGGACAGGTTGACAGCAAGAAAGGAGCGGATCTCGTATGCTAGATGTCTAGTGGATATTGAAGCAAAAAAACCCCTACCTGAATCTGTTAAAGTTGAACTTGATGATGGCTCCTATGTTGCAATAGGGGTCAAGGTTGAAGGCGAGCCACCCAGATGCAAAAATTGTATTTGTTTTGGTCACAGTGATCTGCAATGTCCGGATGCCAAGAGTCTCCCTTCAATCCAAAAAGTACAGGCAAACAATCCACAAACATCTGAGGCCAAGGAAATGGAACCTGCCTTGGTCTTGGAAGTCGACACGCCCAAAAACATCCCCCCTGAAGCAACTGGTGATGTGCTTCCTGAAGTGATGGTTGCTAAGAGTATTATCTCTTCATCACAACTTGGTGAGACATCTGCTGTGGGCAATTCGGCATCTCTCCCAAATGACCCTATTTTGGATTGCAATGTATCACCTACAGGTGACCCCCCTCAAAACACTATCTCTATTTCCCCTCCACCTGCTCCTGCCCTTCATAAAGCCTATTCCCCTTTCGCTGATGTAACTGACCATGAGCGGGTACTTGATGAACCTGATCCTGATGATATACCACATATCCTTACCTGCGAAAATGCTGAATGGGAGGAGGAACTTGCTATTCTGGAATTGAGTGTGAGGCCCAATAATAGCAAGAGGGACACAGTAGCACCTGTTGTTGGTGTTAGAAAAAGTGCTAGACTGGGGCATCAAATTCAATCAGTCACCCCCATCAGTAATTTATGTCACTCCTAATCTGGAATATTAGAGGTATCAATAACTGTGTTCGAAGAAGGGATGTAAGAGACTGTCTGAAGAAGTTTAATCCATCTATGGTGGCTCTGCTGGAAACTAAGCTGAAGAAGCCCACGCAGAAAAAGTTTTCCATCTTTCCTAAAGGCTGGGACTACATTGACAACTTCAATTCTAGCAAAGGTGGGCGTATCATTCTGGGATTTGATCCTGCAATATGGAAGTGTGCTGTGTTATCTATCTCTGGCCAACACATCTCTTGCAATTGCAAAAATTCAGGGGGGCTTGTTTTCTACTTGACAGTGGTCTATGGTTCTAATTTCAGTTTAGATAGACAGGAGCTGTGGGCAAATCTGAAGCTAGATGCAATGAAATTTCCAGGAGAGGCCTGGCTGCTGGGTGGAGATTTCAATTGCGTCCGCTACTCGAAGGACAAGGTGGGAGGTAGAAAACTAAATGATGCCGCTACCATGGAGTTCAATACTTGCATGAATGCCTGTAAGTTGTTGGAAATTAAAAGTATTGGCAATCGTCTTAGCTGGTGCAATAATAGGCTCGGGTCTGGTCGTATTTCTGCCCAGTTGGATCGAGTATTGGGCAATCCTAACTGGTTGGCTCAATTTCCCCATTCTTATATTGAGTATCTTGATCCCTCAACAAGTGACCATGCAGCGATGTTGATTCAGTTTCAATCCAAGGTTGCCACTGAGCCTAAACCATTTAAATTTTTTAACTTTTGGCAACGTGTCCCTGGTTGCAAAGATCTCATCGACAACAGCTGGGAACGTTTTGCTTATGGAGGCCCTATGCACCGAGCAGTTTTCAAACTGAAACGTCTAAAAGTTGATCTTAAGGCCTGGGCTTCTGAACACTTGAATGACCTACCTATATGCCGCAGATCATTAGAAGAAATCCGAAAGCATCCTGAACTAAATTCAGATCCGGCAATTCAACGGCAGGAAAGGCTCCTGGCCCATCGTTTATCTGAACTTTTGGAGTTAGATGAAGACAGATTGAGGCAAAAAAGTCGTCAGGATTGGTTGAGCCTAGGGGACCGCAATTCTAGCTTCTTTTATACCGCAATGAAAGCTCGTCAGGGTCATAATAACCTGGATCATTTACTAAAGGTGGATGGGAGTAGGCATACTTCGGTTGTTGATATTAAGAATTTGGCACCAACCTACTACAAATCCCTTTATAATCAAGATAGTTATTGGACTATTTTTCCAAATCTGGTTACTAAGCGAAAACTCACTTCTGATGCAGTTGCGTGGTTGGATAGGAGAATATCCGCGGAGGAGATAAAAGAGGCAATATTTGAAATGAACCCTAATAAAGCTCCAGGACCTGATGGGTATAATGGCTTCTTCTACCAGCAGAATTGGGGGTCCATTGGGGGGGATATTACAGAAGCAGTTAAATCATTCTTTCGTTCAGGTATTATGCTCAGGCAGATTAATCACACATTTCTGACGCTTATCCCCAAAAACTCAAATGCTAGTGGGCTTGCGGAGTACAGGCCCATTGCCTGTTGTAATGTGATCTATAAGGCAATCAGTAAGGTGATTTGCAATAGATTAAAAGTTGTTATTCATGAACTTATATCGCCAAATCAAGCAGCTTTCCTTAGAGGCAGATTACTTTCTGATAGTGCTCTTCTGGCTCATGAACAGATAAGGGATTTCAGTAATCCTATGGGGTCTCGGGCCTGCATCAAATTGGATCTGAAAAAGGCATTTGACAGTGTTAATAGGGAGTTCATATATTTCATTCTACATCAATTCGGATTCAGTCGGAAGTTTATTCAGTGGGTCAAAGAATGCATCTCTACACCTACTTTTTCTGTTTTGGTCAATGGTTCTCCATATGGCTACTTTGGTGGTAATAGGGGTATTCGACAAGGCGACCCTCTCTCCCCTTATCTTTTCGTCATGGTCATGGAAGCTTTCTCATTACTAATGGCTAAGGCTATGGCTAGGCAAAGCATCCTACCTATGCGACGCTCAGGTTCTATTTCTCACTTGCTCTTTGCTGACGATCTCCTCGTTTTTTGCCGTGCAAACAGCAAATCTTTACAGGGCTTAAGAGTACTATTGGAAGAGTTCTCAAATTTCACTGGGTTGCTTATAAACTGGGATAAGAGTATAGCCATATTCAGCAAAGGTACCAAAGACCCCGCTACTCTGGCAGGATCTTTGGGTATTAAAATTGCCTCTTCCATCACAACCTACCTGGGCTTACCTCTCTCATCCAATTATCCTAAACCTTCCATGTATAGCAGACTGGTTGACAAGTGCCAAAAACGACTTTTAGGATGGTCTTCTAGCCTCCTATCGACAGCGGGGCGGATCGAATTGGTGAAAACAGTAATATACGGAATGGTCAGTTTTTGGATGCAAGCTTTTCGTATTCCAAAAACTATTCTCCGTAAAATTAGTTCTATGTGCAGGCGTTTCATTTTGGGAGATTCGAGAATCTGGTCTTGGACAGATATTTGTAGACCTAAAGCTGAAGGTGGAGTAGGGATTCGCCTGTTAAATGATCTGAACCTCGCCTCGGGAGTCAGGTTGTCATGGAGACTCCTCACAAGTAAAGGCTTATGGGCTCGTCAAATGAAAGTCTGCTATGAAGATTCTGGAAAACTATTTGGTGCTAAGAGTAAAGTATCTCAGTCTGGCACATGGAAGTTTATTCTTCATTGCAGAAACATCTCATCAAAACTAATACGAAGGAAAGTGCGTAACGGCGAATCAACACTCTTTTGGCATGATAACTGGTTACCCTGCGGCGTGTTGAAAGACTTATATGAGATCCCTGCTGGTTCTGAAGATAAAAAGGTCAGTGATTACCGAGATGAAGCTGGGTGGATTCCTGATCCAAGCATTGCACCTATCCTACCCCTACTCCAACAATACCCAATTCGGCCTGGGCATGACACATGGGAGTGGCAGCCGGGGAGCAAGTTCAGTTTCTCTGATGCGTGGAATGGAGTCAGGAGCCCTGGTAATTTATTTCCCTTTCATCGAATTGTTTGGCATAAACATCATTCTCCAAAGCATTCTCTGACTCTCCTAAGAGCATTCCAAAACAAATTGTTGACGCGGGAATTGCTCAGCCGCTGGAAACCGGATACCCAAACCGAATGTGCCCTGTGCGCGACTGGGAGTGTTGAAACTTCCGGCCATTTGTTTTTCAACTGTGAGTATACCAAGTATCTGCTGCACAGGTGTCTATTAAAACTCGGAATTCCCCAACATCTTGAACCATCACTTCAGGCCATGGGCACCCATTTGCTGACTTTAGCTGAGAAGAAAAACCCAATTACAGTATTAGCTAATACCATCCTTGCAACCTTGGTCTGGCACATTTGGGGAGAGCGCAACAGGCGTATTTTTGAGGATTCATACAAGCCGAAGACTACTTTATTCGAAGATATAGCCTCTGATATAAAGATATTGGTGCGTAAGTTTGACACAGAAGATGTCCAGGCATGCAGAGCTATGCGGAATTGGGACATCATTGATAATGGTTGAGAGGATCTGCTACCTTGTTTCAGCTTTGGCTTTTCGCATGTTTTTGTGGGAGTGTGGGAGGGGAGTTAAAGCAATTAGTGGTGGGTGACGGCGCCTGTGCCCTATCCCCACCCTATTGCTGCAATTTCCATCCTTTTCTCCCTTGTATATCTTGACTATTATTAATGAATACACTAACTTTTCAAAAAAAAAATATATACACACACACACACACACACACACACACACATCGATGTTGACATTTATTTCTTGTGCACATTATATTATTGCCTCTGATGATTGATTTCGTCGCTCGACGATAATAACTTAGTTAAATAGAAATTATTTCTATGAAAACATAGAATTGTTTTCCATGCACTTAATTAACCAAGAATGTTGATATTGGAGAGTATATTCCATAACTCAATCCGTAAAATTGATTTGAGTTTTGATGATTTTATCTTTCGATTTTCGACTATAGTCCCGTTGGCACGCTTTGATTTAATTCGTATTTTCCTTTGGTGTCATTTGGACCGTGGTCGTATTCTACGACTCCCGTGCTTTTATTTGAAGCCATTGTTATTGTCGTTGATTTCCTCCCACTCTTTTTGCTAATGCCAAAGGGGGAGAGAATTAATAATGACATGTGCTAAATGATAATTTAAAGCATTTTTCCAAGAATCTAATTTGATATGTTAGATTCAGGGGGAGTTAAGATATAAAAATGGATTTCAATTCCGATATCTCAATAATTGTATTCTCAATTTTTACTTTACTCGTCTGCTTGATGTGTATTATTAATATTTATTTTGGGATTAACGTGTCATCAATGCAGGGGGAGTAAGTAAATTTCATTTAAATCATTATTTTTTATTATTATTTATGTTGGTTTGTCATCACCAAAAGGGGGAGAATGTTGAGTATTGATTCCCCGGATTTGGTTTTGATGATGAACAAACATAAATATCGTGAACTAACTCTTTGTGAGCGCAGTTATGGAGATCGTCGCCAAACTTCTATGAACATCAAAAGCGACGTCTCGAGACTTCTCAAAGCGTGTGATCGTATGCTTGAAGCTTCGTTGAAGCTCAAGGACCATTATTGAAGTCAAGAGATTCGAATCGAAGCGATTGAAGACGGTTCGTCAAGTTTTATTTATAGTCTTCTAGCTTCGTTTCGTAGAATGTTAAGCCTTGAGTACGTCTTACATTTTAATCTTCATAACGCTCCTATCTTAGAACTAGGATCTTATTAGAAGCCCATACAAACTTTCCCGAAGCTTCGCGCTTCGATTCACGGCTTCTTGTGCATGTTAGTTGGTTCAAGAAGAAGAACCAACCGACTAGATGGCAATCTAGTCGGTCGGCAAAGCTTCTTGAACCGACCAGAATGCCTTCTCAATTTCTAGCTAACTTACTGTTTACAGTTAGTCGGTCAAAGAAGGTTCACCGACCGACTAGTTGTGAAACTAGTCGGTTAGGAATCCTTCTTAGACCGACTAGTTGAGCTTCTACTATACAGCCTAAGTTACTGTTTATCGTTAATCGGTCTATGTACATTTGTCGACCGACTAGTTGATGAACTAGTCGGTCAGCATTTGCTCTTAGACCGACTAATTCATCTTGAGTTCAGCTTTCCCTATTTCACCTGTTAATCGGTCAAAGTTCACTTACCGACCGACTAGTTGTGAAACTAGTCGGTTGGCAAGTACTCTTGGACCGACTAGTTATTCATTCCCTGAACTTCTTCTTTTGGCTGTTCTTCAGTTAGTCGGTTCATGTTGTTTTACCGACCGACTAGTTGATGAACTAGTCTGTAAGTGATCCTTCTTTGACCGACTAGTCTGCTTCAGAATAGAGCCGTTGGAGCATTAAATGCCACGAATTTTGCTCTCTCTTTCCTCTATCCTATATATACTTGGAGTGCTGCTTTCATAGCATTCAAGGCTGATTATTACTGAAATTTAGAGATCAAAAGAGAAGCATTAAATCTCATTCAAAGCTCATTCATTTCATTCTTGAATCTCTCCCTCACTCTTATTTCAAAAGAGAGATTCATTGATTGTGAGCCTTCCAAGCCAAGTGCTTGATTCTAGGTCACCAACAACTTCCTAGGTCTCCATCGCTGATCTACATCTTGGAGCTAGGGTTTGGTGCCTTCATCTTCCCCAAAATCCTCTTTGCCCTAAATCGTAAGTTTACTCAAGGCATAGGTATTTTGTGGTAAGCATTTCTATTTCAATTACATTTGAATATTGCAAGTTTCACTCTCGGTTGTGAGAGTTTGTTTGTGATCCCGGGTTGTGGGAGTCACAATTTCATTTGTGTATGATTTGACTTTGTAGAGGTTTTCTACAAGTATTTCATAGTGCAAATTTGAGTTAGAGGTTTCTAACTCAAGTATCCGGAGGGGATCCAGGTGTTTGGGACGTAGGATCACCGGGAACAAGTCGGGGAGACTTGGGTGGATCCGAACCCGTTAATTCATTTGTTTGCGATTGCATTTCTTTGTTGTCAATATTTACATTTCCGCATTATTGGTTGAGTTTGCAAGATAATTAGGAATTATCTTCTTAATTATTTTAAAGTACTATTCACCCCCCCCCCTCTAGTACTTGTGCAGTAGCTTCGTAGGGCATTATATCTATGTCACAATGACCCATTGTGTCTAGCCGCCTACAACCGTATCGAGCATTGCCCTTTGATCCTGGAGCACTATGTCCAATTTGCTGATTTTCCTAAGCTCGCTGATCTCCTATCCTATAGCGGTCTCCTTGATTATCTTTGTCGCGACCCCAAGGCGAATCTTCATCCTTACCCTCGGCTCGTTAAACTCTTCTATGCAAATCGAGTTCGAAGTGAGTATGATGACAAGCACTGTATTGAGACCACTGTTTTGGGGACACCCATTGTCCTCACGGCAGAGATCTTAGGACAGATACTTGGGGTCTCCTTGTCTGGTCTTCTCCCCTCAGATATCTCCGTGGATAATATCCACGATCTCGATCAGTCTATCCTTGCCGACATGTTTCGCGTTGTTCCTCCTGCCATGATTGGCGTTCCATCTAAATCTTTCAAACCAAATGCGTGGGTCCTGAATTTGATTCTGAAGTCATGTCTTCTCTTGAAGTATGGCTCCTCCAGCTTACCCTCCCAGCCCTTCCTGAAGCTCATCTATGCCCTTTTTGATGGGAGCGAGATAAATTGGGCTCGCATCATTTTGGACAAGATGGACTCATTTGAGTGCATCAGGAAGTCGACCAAGGCCGTGCATATTCCCTATCCGTGCCTCTTGACATTGGTTTTTCGTCACTTCGGAGTTCCCCTCCCTCCTGACGATCAGCGTCCCCTGGGTCCTCCCTTGAACGCGACCGTCGTCAAGAAGTCTCTTGCGGCCTTGCGTCACGTTCAGCGGACCACCCCTTCTGCTCCTCCTCTGTCGTCTCACTCTACCTCTTCAGCTTCCTCGAGCCGTCAGGAGGCTCGTCTTTTGCGATGTGAGGAGATGCTCGTGCGTATCTGTGAGCATTTGGGTGTTGAGATCGCTCCGTCAGTTTCAGATGAGGAAGCTATGGATGCTGCTGAGGCTGAGGAGCGTGTTGCTGCTTCTCCGGTTCATGCCCCAGTGGGTACTTCTGTTGCTGCTTCGTCTGTTCGTGCTCCTGAGAGCACTCCTGCTGCCACCATCCCTTCGGTGGATACCTCCGTTGCTCCCGAGACCACCACTCCTTCTGCACAGCTTGCTGTTGGTGCAGATCCTGCCTCTGCCTCATGAGCCTACCTTGGAGGACTCTCCTTTGAGCATTTGGATGATTGTTGTGAGAGAGTGGGGTTAGGATAGATGGGTGGTTGTTTTGGATGTTTTGTGATATTTTTTTGTTGTATGTCGGGTTGTTGTATGCTGTGCACCATATACTGCTGTATGCTGATGATCAATATTTTTTGGTAGTCTGGATGTATCAATTTTGATGTTTCTATATATATATCCATCCTATTGCATTTCGTATTTGTGTGCACATTGTACTTTTGTCTCTCATGTTTACTTTATCGCTCGTCGATTCTGTTGCATATATAGCTTTGTTTGAATGGAAACATTAGTTGTTTTCCATGCAATCAATTCGCTAAAAATGTTGATATTGGAGAGTATGTTCCTTTTACCAATACTTGGATTTGATTTTGTTTTTCATGATTTCTCTTTGGCACACTTTGATTTTGTTTTCGATATTTTTCTTGGTGCCATTTGGGCCGTCGTCGTTTTCTTCGTCTCTCTTGTTTATAATTTCTTTTAGCCTTGGTTGTAGCCGTTGTTTCCTCCCGCTCTTTTTGGAAAATGCCAAAGGGGGAGAGAATTAATAATGACTATGTGCTAAATGATAATTTAAATAATTACCGTGAGTCTAATTTCATATGTTAGATTCAGGAGGAGTGAAGATATAAAAATGGATTCCGATCCCATATTTCAATAATTGGATCGTGTTTTATACTTCTCTTTTCTGCTTGATGCTTATGTGTATTATTTAATATGGAACTAACGAGTCATCAATGCTTATTATTGATTTATATTTATGTTGGTTTGTCATCACCAAAAAGGGGGAGAATGTTGAGTATTGATTCCCCTGATTTGGTTTTGATGATGAACAAACATAAATATTGGGTACTAACTCTCTTTGAGCGCAGTTATGAAGATTGTCGCCAAATTACTTTGTAGATCTCAAGCGACGTCCCAAGACTTCCTTAGAGCGCGGATCGATGTGCCTAAAGCTTCGTTGAAGCTCAAGGAGTATTAATGAAGTCGAGGGATTCAGAATCTTCATGTTGAAGCTTTGAAGACGATTTGTCGAGTTATTTATTTGGTCTTCTAGCTTCATTTCATAGAATGTTAAGCCTTGAGTAGTACTTGCCTAGTTATCCTTATTTCTATCCTAGCTTATCCCTAGGATTGCCTTAGAAGTCACTAGAAAGTCTTTCCTTAGCTTATCGCGTTGTTTCATGACTTTCTGTGCATCTTAGTTGGTTCAAGTAGAAGGACCAACCGACTAGATGACGATCTAATCGGTTGGAAATCCTTCTTGAACCGACTAGTCTTCCTTATGTATTTTGGCATACTTACTGTTGACCAATTAGTCGGTCCAAGAAGGCTCATCGACCGACTAGTTGTCCAACTAGTCGGTTGGTGTTTCTTCTTAGACCGACTAGTTTTCCCTCCTTATTTCACTATATTCTCTGTCAACCTTCTAGTCGGTCCAAGAAGGTTTACCGACCAACTAATTCTCAAACTAATCAGTCAGTGATCCTTCTTAGACCGATTAAGCTGCTTTAATTTTCCAGCCGTTGGAGAATTTATTTCCACGATTTTTCTTGATCTGTTTTGATTCTTTCCATATCTGTTTGACTCGTTTCTAGCATGGAAATATTTCTTATATGAGATCAAATTCAGATCTAATTTCGACAGATTTCGATTATCAATTTTCAAGGGCTTTCTCTCTCAAATATATATCTCTCTCTCACGTTTGTGACCTAGTTTCTCACGGGAGATTTTCAGATCTTGAGTGATGTGTGATCATTCTTCCATTGAGCTGAATCACGGTCAAGATCTTCAACCTAGCTATTTTCACGTTGCTCATCGTTGCTAAGGTTTTCGTGCTCACTCTTTCTCATCTTCCTTCGTTGCCCTAATTCGTAAGTATCTCAAGGCATAGGAATTTGTGGTGAGTTTTATTTGTTTCATTTAAACTATTTATTATCAGTTTATCTCTCGGGTTGTGAGAGAAGTTTGTGATCCCGGTTTGTGTGAGTCACAATTCATTCATTGTATTGTTTGATCTTGTAGTAGTTTCTACAAGAAGGTGGTTAGTGGAACCTTGAGTTAGTGGACTCTAACTCAAGTAGCCAGATAGGATCCGGGTGTCTGGGACGTAGGATCACCGGGAACAAGTCGGGGAGACTTGGGTGGATCCGAACCCATTACATCATGTGTTTGCATTGTGTTTCTCTTGTTGTTCTATTTTATTCCGCATAGTTGTTCGTGTTTGCACAATAATTAGGAATTAGACTCTTGATTATTTTAAAGTACTATTCACCCCCCTTAGTACTTGTGCAGTAGCTACTAGAGCATTACAGGGCAGAGCCAAAAATTGTTTCCATCCTGGGCTACCGACTGATTCGGGTTGAATATTACATATTTAACCCCCCATTTAACTCTATTTTGTGCTCATATGATGCTAAATTGATCTCTAATAAATTCGTATTTTGTACACCATCATTTATTAGAGAAAACACCTTATTTGAGCACAAAACAGCAATTAACTGAGTATTTCTGCACTTTTTATATTTTTCCTAGCTTGTTCTCGATCTCACGATTCCAACGACTATTTATTTGTATTTTTCTGAGGTCTGTGCTAATTACTATGAATTTTTGAATGCAGAATACCAATTAAATGGGGAAATACACAAGTAAATACGAAAATACGGTCGCCCGCAAATCATATGCCGCCACGTGGCAGCATCCCGATGAATCCCGCCCCATCCTACGGTCACAGCAGAGCGGCGACGCGGCTCGCCCAGATCCGTTGGATCGCCATCCAACGGCCGTGAGATGCGAAGAAGCGGATCGCAGCCCATCTCGAAGCGGAGCTTTTAGGACCGTTCGATCGAGATCGAACGGCCAAGAACACGAGCCGCTCGACTTTGAAAGCAGAGTGAGTACGTGATCTGCGGGGGCGACGTGTCAGCATCTCGACGGTCCCCGCCTTCATCTAACGGACGTGGTCGCTTCTCTACGAGATGGCGACGCGGCAACTTCGCGAGCGCACGATCATCATCGAATGGCTGAAAATCACCCCGCATATTTTGACCAGCGATCTGAGCTAAAGGCAAATCTCGAGCGACGTGGCGCGTCGGGGACCAGACGATCACACATCCAACGGCCAGAAGCTCTCCGAGCCGAAGTTGATTTCGAGCGGGCTTTGCACGATTCTTAACGCACACGTGGCGCCACGAGGTTATATCCCGCATCTGACCGACGGTCTGTAATCTCCAGCGGCTGTGCGGAGCGGGTTTGGTCGATTTGGGTGCGGTTTTGGGCCCGTTAGCACGACTTAACCCCGCAATGTTCCTATTTAAGTGTATTCTAGGGTTTTTGTGGCCGTATTCTTGGCGTATTTGGGCGATTTTGGAGCCGATTTTTGCAGATTTTTCCAGAGAAAACAGAGAGCAACCTGGGCTAATTTTCAGAGTCTTTTAGGAGGAAGAACAAGGGTGTTCTTAGGCAAATAGTTAGCGTATTTGGTGATATTCTTGAACTCTATTGCGTATTTTGAACTCTATTTACTTGTATTGTTTGGAACCATGCTTTATATGATGAAATTGGTGTTTATTTTCCATATGAGTAGCTAAATTTTCATTGTGCAGGGTATGGTGTAGTTAGGGGATATGGTGCGTATTTATTTGGTTGAATCGTTGTGCTAAATTGTTAACGTTGATAAAGTTGTAATCTTTATTTTAAAATCATCTTTTTCATCTTCCAAAAGAACGTGATTGAGTTGATGATCGCCCCACAAGGGTGAGTTTTGATCTCTCCAAAAGGGAGTTTCATATCGTATTTTTAAAAGATTATAACTTTAGCAACGATTTTATTCAATATTGTGCTTTAATCCCCACAAGGGTATTTTCCGGTGAATTGCTCCCAAAAGGGGAATTTATTGAGTTATATTTAATCAACCAAATTAATATGAATCATGGATCCTAATGAACACATACCATGTGCATATTTCTCATAAATATTTTCATACACGAAGTTTGTTTGTTCGTATTGTTCACGTATTAAAAACCACGTCCAAACCCATCAAAATCATCGTCATCAAAAGTGGTTAGTTTCTTTACGTTGGATTTCTATTTGATTGAAGCTTTGTGTTTGCAACAGATTTTCTCCCGAGGATTCGACATCTGGACTCCCAGATTATATTACTTGTACGGACTCTTTCGCTTGAGAGAAGCACATTTTTGGGCCAGTCACCGACCAAATACAAAAGGAATGATGATTAGGTTTGGGATAAGTAATTTTGACAATTTATGGGTTATACTGCCTAATTGCAAGCGTTTTGTGGTGATAGGGATTTTGCCTTTTCTTTTCTTTTTGTTAATATGCTTCGGTTATGGATCTATTTGGCAAAAGTTTTTTTTAGCTTTTTAGGTATAGGTACGGTTGAAAATTCAATTTTAATATTCGGTTATTTATAAATAGTGTTTTATTACGTGTTGAAGGGAAGGAGAGCGTACATTATGTTTGATTGCAAGAAAATATATTGAAAGTTTGAACTCAATTCTATAAAAGTGACTTCTTTAAATCTCAAATCGGAATTGTTTAATGTTATTCATTGTATTCAGTCATCCAAAAACAACATTGTTATTTGTTAGTGGTCAATAGGTTAAAATGTAATTTTGATATCAATTAGTTAGAATAGATTGCACCTTGACAATTAATCTATATGAATTTAATAGTATGTACACTAAATTAGTCAGGATTTAGACTAAAAAGATTATATCTTGATTATCATTAATTATGAATTATTTCAAAAAATTCAAACTTTTCCCAAAAAAATCCACAGACATGAACATCTCTAATAATGAGCAAGCTTCCCCATCGAGAAATCGAGCCATCGAAATCTAGAACATTCTCTAAAAATATATGTTCCCGACATTCCCCACAGCTAATCAAAATACAATGGGTTTAGTTTTGAAAATTGAAAGAGTACAAGAGAGCCTGAAACAAATAAATAAAGGATGTTAATGGGAATTTTCGCTAATGGTAGGGATCAAAAGGAATTTTTTTCCTTAAAACTATAACATTCTCTAATAATATGAGTTTAGTCTTGGAAATTGAAGGGCTGCAAGAGGGAAAAAAAAATAAATAAAGGATGTTAATGGAAATTTTAACTAAAGTTAGATATCAATAGGAATTTTTAAAATAAATAGAACAAGCTGATGTTTTTGCGCGCCAGGCGAGGTTCGATACAATGACCACATGCATTGGAATCAAAGGCTCAACCAACCGGGCTACTTGTTGATGCTGTTATAGGCATTATAAGAGGTTTTTTATAAAGTTACCCGGGCTATAGCCCACCTCAGCCCTAACATAGCTCTGCCCTTGGGATGGGAGAGGCGCAACAGCGCATTTTATTGGCGGGCGCCGACTACGAAAATCTGAATATTTCATCCAACCTGAGATGATTGCCGTAGATCCCTGCAGACTTGGCTGCAAGGCCAAAACCCTAAAAGCCCCTAATCACCCTTCACATCAGAAAATATGTTGGAAGCCATGCAGATGGATCAAGCGCAGGTTGATCGAACGAAGAAGACGTAGGAAGCAGAAGCAGCGGTGCAGTTCGATTTGAACTTCAGTTGACAGATAAAGTGGTGTCTAATCGCAGCAAGGGAAATCTAATTAGAAGCATCGATCGAAGATTACGAGCAAGGAGAACCATAGACGGAGATTTAAGTGGTGGGACCCAAATCGGTAGTCCCAACGGTCTGAAGCTCCCAATAGTCTAAAGAGGGTATCTTCTCCCTCCTCTGACTTCTTCGACCTCAACCGCCTCAACTGCAGCTGTTGCAACTAAGCTGGCTTCTCTGGCGACCTAGCAGATAACCGACGATAGAAGAGGAGCAGTTAGATCGTTAATAGTTTCTGTAGAGTTTTCTATGTCCTTAAGGCTATAAAATCGACGTTCGGCCTAATTTGGTCGGACGACGAAGCAAAGCAATGCAGCGTGTAACGGCCTGTTTCTGAACGTACGTATTTCGTATGTATCTTCATTAGTTGACTTATTTGGAATAATTGTCTTAGGAGTTCAATATTAATTTTCCCGAACTTGAACTCGTGATCAGATTCCTTGATCGCGATCCTCACGACTTCGCGGTCACATTATTATCTTCTTTCTAACCTTTGGTTGACATAGATTGCAAGAATGAGACCGTAATAATCCAATCATTTTAAAATTTACTCTTTCCTAATCTAATCCGAGTCCGAATAAATCTTGATATCACGATCAAATCTAAACCAATAATCTAAAGGTCTTAATGTCGATCTCTTAATCTAATCGGAACCAAACCGATCCTATCGTAACTATATGATTCTCCAAATCGTATCTAACCGACAAATCCTAACTAAACTGATCAAATATCTCTACCAAGATCCTATATTAAACATCTCAAACAGAATACCCAAATCAAATCTACAACCATAACTAGATTTTAATATCGTAATTAGAATTATTTTTCCCTAATTACTATATCTAAATACACTAATTAAATTGGTTTTAATAACTAAATTTATCCTATAAAGTCTTAATAAATCCCAATCTCAATCTTATAGATATTAATAATCTTAATGAGATTGTAATATCCTAACTAAAGATTTCACATATCCTACTAAATCATATCAAATCATTTTCTAAACTAAATCTTAATTAAAATCCTTTCCTTATAATATTATACCTTTCAAATTTTAAACTTCTTTTAAATCTAAACTTACTTTTTCCTCTATTAATAAATGTTATTATATTAAAACGTTTAATTTTAAACCAACTGATATCTCAAACAACCCAGCATCCACCTTCAGCCCGCAACCCACGTACGCGTGCATGGGCATTCCCCTAACACGTTCGCAACAAACTCCCGCACGTCTCCAGCGCCCTCTGATTCGATAGGATCTTAAACAAACAACCCACGATCTCTGCAAGTATCCCAACCCAGCACGAATCGTATATGACCTCCACATTCTCCCTCTTATCCCATTCCCCTTCAAAAGCAAGACACAGCAACCTCCTCCTCCGTCTTCTTAATTGTACCCATGCTTTCCTCCGCCATCCACAACATGAACCCAAGCTCCGCCACCTCCTTCTCGCTACTAGCTCCGACGACTCTTTCCTCGACTCACGGAAACCCATAGATCAACCTCAGCATCTCGCCTTCCTATACCCACCCCAATGCACACCCCCCCACACCCATGCACCCACCCACCCCAATGGACACACACACCCAATTTAGGGTATTAACTTATAAAAGACCCAAATGTGAGAGTATTAACTTATAAAAGGCCCATTCAAGGGTAAATTTATCCAAATTTCTGTCTTTTAAAAGAAAAATTTTAAATGTATCAACTTAAAAGCGTCGAAAAATGTTTGGGTATATATTTTGATGAAAATAAACCTCAGGGTATTTACGTAAAAATGGCCCAAACGTGAGGGTATTTTTCTGTAATTTACCCTATTTATGTTTGCTCATCATCAACACCAAGTAGGGAGAAGTCCAATACTCAACATTCTCCCCCTTTTTGATGATGACAAACAAACAAAAACAAAAAGATAAATAATTGTGCTTAATGAATACTTACTCCCTCTACATAGAGGCCAATCAAGTTAATCAATATTCATAAGGGCATCTATAAATCAATTGAAGCAAACATGTAAGATATGCATGAATGAAATGATTTCAATGCTAGAAATTTAGGATTTTATAATCCAAGTTCATTTTATCTTACTCCCCCTGAATCAAAGGCAACTTCAATCTTAGATTCAAGTTTAGAATTTACTTAGCACAAAATTATGATTTGTTTATTTCTCTCCCCCTATGGCATTATCCAAAAAGTGGGAGTAGAAAAACAACACCAATAATGCTAAATAAGTTCTAATACAATCATGAGAGTCTAAAGAATGGGATATATATTTAATGTGATACCACAATAAAATCGAGAAAACACGAAGGCGCATCACAATGATATATACCAAAAACTCGTCAGCAAAAGAAATTTTAGTTGACTAAAGGAACGAGATTCCAATATCAACATTTCAAAGACAAGAAAATGTCTCATATAACACCATGTATATAATATATCACACAGAGAGACACAATTGCACAATGAATACACAATGGAGCACAATATATAAGAACCAAAAAGTGATATCATATATATATATATATATATATATATATATATATATATATATATATATAAAATAATGGCTATCATACGCCATATGAGAGCCTCTCGCATACGCCCTCTCACATAAAGCACCCAAGTACAACCTTGTACTTGGGTGCTTTATGTGAGAGGGCGTATGCGAGAGGCTCTCATATGGCGTATGATAGCCATTATTCTCATATATATATATGTATGTATATATATTGTATATATATGTGTATATATATTGTATATATGTGTGTATATATATGTATACTAGGCATAACCCGTGCCCGGAGGGCACGGAGGCAGTCGTCGCATGCACGCAAATACAGAGATAAGCGGTCGCCAAAGTGAAAAAAGCGTGGGTGTGTGTAAGAGGAGGGCCGGGTGAAAAAACAGGAAAAGCAGGGACTAAAACGCAAACAAATCACCAAAAACCCATCCCAAAGCCAAGTTCAGAACCCCACCCAACCCCTACATGGCGGCCCAGTCAGCAACCAAAAATATGACTGGGACAAAACTGCCACGTGTGACAAAACTGCCACATAGGACAAACTTCATGAATTGTATAATAGAATATATATATGTGTATATATATATATGTATAGGAAAATTTTCAAATGAGAACATTTCGCACTGTGCGAAAATGTTTTTATCTTTTTTTTGAAATTTTTTTTTTTCAAAAATTCTTTTTTCCACCCTCATTATATGTTGTTATACCCCCCTCAAAAAATAATGGTTGAGAAATAATGTCATTTGGCCTTCGATCAAGGCATTTCATCAAATTCGCACGTTTTAAGACCGTTAAATTTGTAACGGGTGGATGGGTGCTCTAATGCACAACGGGTTCACCCATTATTTTCCCTGGGGAATATAATTGTATGGATTAAACATCAAAAAAAAAATTTTGAAAAAAAAAATTTCAAAAAAATAAAAAAAATGTTTTCGCACGGCTTTCGCACGGGTTTTTTCGCAACGGAAGATCGCTCTATATGTATATATTGATTTAATGTAGAAAAGCTGCCCAGGTGGCAAGACACAAAAAGGTGGAGAGTACAAGCCCCCACATGGGCTTGTACTCGTTGGGGCCCACCCCTTTGTGTCTTGCACCTGATCCTTTGGATCAGGTGCCACCTGTTCTACATTAATTCATATATATATAGTGAAAAATGGAGAAGAGCTGACAGCGTTGGAAATTTTTCCAGCGCTGTCAGCGTTTTGGTCGACCAAAAACTATTTTTTTAAATTTTTTTGCAGTAGTTAGATATACTTGTTGGGAAGCTCCCCACAAAATTTCAGGTCAATCCGACACCGTTTGAGCCTCCGTTCATCGATTTCAAAAACGTTGCGCAAAACTGTGGACAAATTTGCGCAACGTTTTTGAAATCGATGAACGGAGGCTCAAACGGTGTCGGATTGACCTGAGATTTTGTGGAGAGCTTCCCAACAAGTATATCTAACTATTGCAAAAAAATTTAAAAAAAAATAGTTTTTGGTCGACCAAAATGCTGACAGCGCTGGAAAAATTTCCAGCGCTGACAGCGCTGTTCCATTAACCCCATGTGTGTGTGTGTGTGTGTGTGTGTAATCCAAAGATACATGGAGTACAGAGAATAACAGACCACTCCACATCCAACAAAAAGTAAACCAGGAGTACAAAAAGAGACTAACTCCTAATATTATAACAGGTGCTACAAGCACCAAGTACCAAAGCTATAAATAAACAACCATGGACTCAAACCCTAACAAAAACTCGTCCTAAGATGAATCCGTCTCCAAAACACCATCAATCGATATGGATCACTGTGGGATCCGAAGGACGACCTGAGCAACGAAACATTACACAAGCAGATCGTTGAAGAGGGTGCACAAGAGCCTTCCTCTTGGATAACAAAGCAACGCCACAAGCAACAGGTGTAGAGGGCTGACAGGAGTTAGCTGAAACATGCACATGAGGATGAATAGTAGTGCCAGGAGGGGACAAAGCGACCTTAACAGGAGGGGCTTGAGTGTCACCAGTAGGATGGGGAACAGCAATGGGTGTAGGAGGAACAACATAATATGGAACGTCCTCAGACGGTGGAATCATGGCCTGAAGAGAGACTGGAACAGGAAAGCCTTGATATACAACCGACTTGTAGGACAACTCAAGGAGAAGTGAAAGCTTCTGATCCATGTCAGATACTTTTATTTCAAGTACAGAGACTTGCTCATTCAACTGAATGAGGAGTGGATTAGGCGACGGAGCAGGATGAGATGGAGATGATGGCATAGCAGGATGCGAAGGAGAGGGTTCAGCCTCAGATGTTGAAAAAGGCAGATCAGCGACAGATATCCCCAGAAACTCATCGGAAGACGACGAGGACTGAGGACTCTGAGATCGGGGTGAAGATGGAGAACCCTTAGGCGAGGAGACTTCGAGACGATGTAAGTAGGAGGAACGCGAGAATTTCCTCATGGGTTTGAGCCAAGAAGTTTCAGTCTTTGGTGCCATGATCAAAAAATACGAAAGAGACAACAGATTAGGGTTTGAAAATAAGGAGAAATACGAAACCAACGACGAACGACGGAGGAGGAGAGATCCAAACTCTCACAGGGAGAAAAATCGACGGGTAGGATCTCCGAATCGACGAGGAAGACGAAGAGACGGTTTACGTTCGAAGGAGGAAGACGAAGGAAATCGTTCGGTTGAGAGAGAAAATCTGACGAGCTCATGTTCTTAAGTTATGGGCAAATGAATATGGGCCATTGGATCGACAAATCGACAGCAGATTGGGTTAACGAACCGCCACAGATGTGGACAGTCGACTGATGTGCAGTCGTCAGTCGACTGGCCGAAAAGATAAAGAAATGACTTGGGTAGATAGACATGCACCTGTTGAGTAATACATGGTCGTCTGGCAACATGATAGTCGACTGTAAAATACACAACAGTCGCCTGACAGAGGGTCAAAAATTATGATGAGTTGACAGAGACATTTCAAGATCAGGACAGGCACCTGATGGACAAATTTCAGTCATCTGTCGGAGAGACAGGCGCCTTGGAAATATACATCATTCACCTGTGCGAAAAAATTTGAGTTGGGAAGGCGACTGTCGAAGGATTTACAGTCGTTTGTCCTGATCCAAAAATGTATAGAAGGCTGAAATCAAGACGATTGAGACAACTCATCCTAAGACCTATACTCTAACAATTCTCTAAACATGAAATCATTATCAAAATAATATAGATTAACATACAAATCACATATATTAATCCAAACAAACAAAATCATCAAAATCTCAAATACATCTCATTGAAGAATATATATGAAAACATATAGCATATCAAAATAAGAGAAGTGAAATGATGACATGAGTTCAAAGGATGATAAAACATTAACGCATGAACTCCTATAATTCAGAGTTCACCCATAATCCCTAATTCTCCACGTAACCTCACAAATGAATCATCTTTAAAAGGTTTAGTGAAGATGTCGGCGATTTGTTTTTGGGTTTCAATATACTCTAAGATGACATCCTTCTTAATTACATGATCATTAATGAAGTGGTGTCTCATATCAATGTGTTTGGTGCGGGCGTGATGTACCGGATTCTTGGAAAGACAAATTGCACTTTGGTTATCAACCATGATAGGACACGTATCACAATTGACACCATAGTCTTTGATCGCGTGACTCATCCAATGAACTTGTGCACATGCAAGACCCACAGCAATATATTCCGCTTCAGTCGTGGACAGTGATACCGAGTTTTGTTTCTTGGAAAATCAAGAAACTAGAGAATTTCCTAGAAAATGGCAAGTGCCACTAGTACTCTTCCTATCGGATTTGCATCCGGTAAAGTCGACATCATTGTATGAGATTAGCTCATATATGCTAGACTTAGGGTAAAGTAACCCATAATCTAGTGAATGATTGAGATAACAAAAAACTCGTTTAACCGCAATCAAGTGTGACTCCTTAGGTCTAGCTTGATATCTAGCACAAAGACATACGGAGAACATAATATCGGGCCTACTAGCGGTTAAGTAAAGTAAGCTACCGATCATACCTCGATATAGACAAACTTCTATATCTTTCCCGTTCTTATCCTTGTGTAGATGGGTTGTCGTACTCATGGGAGTCCGTTTGCTTGAAGACAATTCCATCCTGAATCGCTTGATAAGCTCCCCGGTGTACTTTGTTTGGTGTATGAAAGTTTCATCCTTCATTTTCCGAATTTGTAGTCCAAGGAAGTAGTTGAGCTCACCCATATGGCTCATTTTGAATTCATCCTTCATAGACTTAAAAAATTCTTGGCAAAGATTAAAGTTAGTAGAACCAAATATTATATCGTCTACATAAACTTGAATTAACTGGATGCCATTTTCATAAATCTTTAATGAAAAGAGTTGAATCAACTTCACCCATTTTAAAACCTAAATCCAAAAGAAAAGTTTTGAGTCCATAATACCAAGCTCTAGGACCTTGTCTCAACCCATATAACACTTTCTTAAGTTTGAAAATATGGTTTGGAAATTTTTCATAAATGAAACCGGGTGGTTGAGAAACATAAAATTTTCATTAACAATACCATTTAAAAATGCACTTTTAACATCCATTTGAAATACTTTAAAATTTTTATGGGATGCAAAAGATAAAAGCAATCTAATAGCTTCTAATCTAGCTACGGGGGCAAAGGATTCTTCGAAATCAATACCTTCCTCTTACCGATAGCCTTGAGCTACTAACCTTGATTTATTCCTTGTGATGACCTCGTTTCCATCGGTTTTGTTATTAAAAATCCACTTGGTCGCAATCACTTGGTCACCACTTGGAAGAGGAACGAGCTCCCAAACTTCATTTCTTTCAAATAGCATGAGCACTTCTTCCATTGCAACTATCCAAGAGCTATCTTCACACGTTTCTTGGATGTTCTTTGGCTTAATGGTAGAGACAAATGCACAATGAGAGAATTCATCAATACTTGACCTTGTTCATACACCCACACTAATATCTCCAATTATTTGGTCATGGGAGTGATTACGAATGATTGGATAATCTTTGGGAATACCTGGATCACTTGGAACAACCTCAACAATTTCATTAGTATTGTTAGTCACAATAATAGAATCATTAATTTTAATATTACTAATGGAATCACATAAAACATCTACATTATCATCAAAAACATGAGGAATATCAAAATCTTCATAAAATGATACGTGTAGTGATTCCTCGATCGTTGAAGAGATTTTGTTGTATATTCGGTAGGCTTTGCTACGTGTGGAATATCCAACAAAGATTCCTTCATCGGATATTGGCTCAAATTTATCTAAGTTATCAAAGGTGTTCTTTATAAAATATTTTGAACCAAACTTGAAAATATTTAACTTGCGGCTTTAACTTGCGGCTTTTTATCATAAAATAATTCAAAACAATCTTTGTTCGTTCGAGGCCTCACTAGGATCATATTAAGCACATAACATGCCGTGTGCACCGCCTCCGCCCAAAATTGTAGTCCAAGATGACTATCATGGAGCATGGTGCGAGCACACTCAATTAGGGTCCTATTCTTTCTCTCAACAACACCATTTTGTGGTGGTGCGCGAGGAAAAGAAAAGTTGTGAGTAATCCCATTGTCATCACAAAACTTAGTGAAAAATTCATTTTCAAATTCTACTCCATCACTACGAATAGTGATAATAGTGGATCCTAAGAAATTTTGAATTTTCTTTGCAAATATATTAAACACTTCAAAAGCTTCATTTTTATTGGTTAAAAATGAAACCCAAGTAAATCTAGAGAAGTCATCTACGACAATTAATCCATAATGAGCATTACCTAAAGAAGCGGTTCTAGTTGGCCCAAATAGATCTAAATGAAGTAATTCTAGGGGCCTCATAGAAGATATGACATCTTTAAGTTTGAAAGACGATTTACTTAGTTTACCTTTTTGGCATGAATCACAAAAGTTTTTCTTACTAAAAACAATTTTTGGAAAACCATTAACAAGATCATGCTTAGCTAACTTATATAAGTGCTTAAAATGAACATGACCAAAACGGTGATGCCATAAAAGTTGTTCATTTACATTAGCAACTAAGTAATGTTCTATGCTTTTAGGCAAGCTCAAATAATAAATATTTTTACGCCCAATACCGGTAAATAAAGCATGTGAATCAATATCTACAATTTTACATACCCTCTCCAAAGTTAACTTTGTAACCTTTGTCACAAAGTTGACTAATGGAGATAAGGTTATGACATAAACCATTACCTAAATAAAAATTTGTAATAAGTGGTTTGGAAGGATTACCGACTTTACCTACTCCAATGATGGTTTCCTTTTGATTACATCCAAAAGTGACCGTTGCACCATCCTTGATGCTAATCACTTCGAAGAGCAATGTGGGATCTCCTGTCATGTGTTTGAGCATCCGCTATCGAGTATCCATCCTTTCTTTTTAGAGCCAATATGACTTTTATTGCTCTCTTTCTTGTTCTTGGGTACCTACGTAATATACCATAAGCTCATGGTACCCAAGCTTTGTTAGGCCTAAGGGGATTAGCCCTTTGGAAGCCAAGTCCAAGTGGACTTCCACTTCCTAACATAATTACCACTATTTAGCACATCGCTAAAATAGGAATTAACATAAGTATTCCTATCATTTATGCTAGTGTTCTTACGAACCCAAATTGTGTATGTTTTGGGTGTCGTTTTCCTAGTTGCATGCACATTTGGTTGAGTTCTGTTTGGTGTGTGCTTCCTAGGAGCATGAGATCTAGCATATGAAGATGGAGGTGGATAAGCATGAGAAATATATGGGTTATATGCAAATTTAGAAGCATGCATGTTATATGCAACATATGGAGCATGCATAAGATGATGTGGATGTGCATACATGGGAGGATGATGTGCATGAACATATGAATGTGTAAGAGCATGTGCATGCGTATTTCTCATTTGTGGGTTGCATGTGTCCGTGGGTGTGGAGCGTAAAATGTGTCATATGTGTCCACATGTGAAGTAGGAGATTTCCTATGTGTATGAGTGTTGGTATACATATATGCATGACCTTTCTTTTGGTTTCCACCCTTAGTGGGTTTCTTGCCAATAGAATGAGATTGTAAAGTGGTGGCCTTCTTGGTAGGTTTGCTACTAGTGTTTTTGACACCACTTGTGAATGCACCGAAGGATGGCCTCACAAAATCTATTGTTACACCACTATAGGAGGTGCAAGATTTGGATGCATTTGCTTCCACATAACCAAGTCTGATACGATGTGTGTCCGGAAATTGGTTTACAAGCAATTCATCCAATTGCCCTTTCCCTTTGTTAAATCTCTTAACTTGGGAGGACATGAGCTCATATTTCCTTTTAAGAGACGAAATATTGGTATCCAAGATGGACACACATGTTTTGAGCTCGTGCACTTGGGTTTTAAGAGAATCATTCTCAACACCCAATTGTGTGTTTTGTAAATCTAGATCAATACTATCTTTAGAATAATTTTTTCACGCCCCGTTCCCCAGAATACCCGGCATTGAATTTTTTTCCCAAGTATCCAGAAGAGTGAGGGTGATAAGAGAGGAAAAGAAAGAGAAAGAAGAGACTGAATAAGCAGGCCACTGCGCACATGCTGTGAAAGTACAAGTGAAGCTTCACAGTCATATTAAATCAACACCATAAATAACTTAGATCAATAACAACATATCATATATAACGACTTCCAGTAATTTACATAGCCCAGGTACACCACTACATATACACCATCACTCTCCACCTCCAAGACAACCATGTCACTACACAAGCTACATCTCCCACCAAGTGCTACACCTGAAACCCAACTCAACTTCACCTCTAACCATGCTACCTCTGCTACCTGAAAAATAGGGAGAAGTGTGTCAATGCGTGCCCCAGTAGGAACCAACTTGGATTTGGAACATCGTTTTAAGGTTATTAATCCACAAGGCAATGCAAGGGAAATAAGACAGGTAAATTAAATATATAGGGAAAGGTAAACAGCCAAGTAAGAGGATCATACCTGCGGTCTAATGTCGAACTACTGCAAGAAAAATGGTTAGCACAAATAAGACAAATATTTACACAACCACAATCTAATAATAGAATCACAAGTGTCAGAATTATAACACAGTGTCACTAGTGAAGAAAGTAAAGGGAAGGAAAGTGCTGCCAGCAAAAGGAGTAACACACAAATTCTTATTTTATTAATTTATAATTGAATTAATTGGAACTTGGGTAAACTGTGTGATACCAGGACCTGGACTTCACCCCAAATTTGGTGTGAATATAGCACAGGACGCAGTGGATACGGCACTGTATGCCGGGCCTCTTAGCTCCCCCTTCACTGGCAAGAGTGAGGCTCTCCCACAATATCACACCACCGTATGTCCCCTCCACTCCCGATAAAGGCGATTGTGTATAAATATTAGGGGTGGCAATTTTTGGCCCGGCACGATAGCCCGGCACGGGCCCGACACGATAATACCGTGCCTGGGCCAACAATTTTGGCCCAAAATCCTTATCGAACCAGGCCGGCCCAGCCCGGTTTATTTTCGGGCCGGATCCGAGCCAAGCTTTTTGCCCATGGGCGGCACGACACGGTACGAAAAGCATTTATTCATCCCACTTCAATTTGACCACACACTAATCTAAAGCGGATTTCAGTAATGTGCATTCAATTATGGTGTTGAGTCCAATGTCATGAATCTTATCAGATCAAGATCCAAATATCATAAATTTTAACAACTTCTCGCCCAGGCCAACTGTCTTCGGATCTTGGGGGTCGATCTCAATTTCTGAGAAGAGACAAAGAACCACCAAACATGTTACTTCATATTGCCAAATAAATAAAAAAAATGTAGGACACATCACCTTATGCAACCCACTTAATCCTCTTCTTTCATGCTCCATTTCGATGCATCTTTAAGCATATGAGACAAGTTTGTGTTTAAAATATGATAAAATATTGTCACAATACATAATTCATTCAACCCTATCGGATCGGGCCGGGCGGCCCGAATTTTTATCGGACCGTGCCCGGGCCTCTCTGAAATGGCCCGAAGTCTTATCGGGCCGGGCCGGCCCAGTCATTTAAGAAAACCGGGCCGGGCCGGCACGGCCCGATAAGACCGAGCCGGCCCGAATTGCCACCCCTAATAAATATCCCCTCCACTCTCGGTAAAGGCGAGTGGGTATAAATATCACATATCACATAATCATTTCCCCCAACTTCTCAGTCCAGGCCTCATATCCATAATTTACTCAAATCCCACCTAAAACCCGGGTTTTGCTAACTCACCCTCATTAGAGAAGACTGAGACTTATTCAATTTTATAAGTTAACATCATAAGTGACACGTTAGGGGTCATGATGGCATGGGTATGCAAATATCACCTTAACTATCTATCATTAGACATGGGGTCATGCACTCATGTGACATGCCCTCTATCACAACATCTCATCCAGTCACAATTACAATGTATCCATGCCATTCAAGCCTCTAACTTTACCAATCATCAATGTGGCTCAAGGCCTACACTAACACATACACGTTTCTCAAATTACCGAATGTTGCCTTCATTGAGGCATTTCATCGAACACGTGACGGAGTCAATAACATGGCCACGAGTAAATCCAAGAGCAAATATCACAATGAACTTCTACTTCAAGTAACAATAATGCACATGCATAATAGAGGAAAATTTAGCATCAAGTCATAGTTATAGCATCTCTTAACATTTCAGCTTGCTGGAAATTGTAAGGACAACCATAAAAATCAACACATTCCATACATTTCTCTTGAGAATTTTACAAAAATATATAAATGAAAGTTGAAGATATGGTAGTTCTGGATTCATAGATAAAATTTCATGTAAACATATGAACTATATGATTTATGGTGAATTAATTGGTGAAGTGTGTCAAATCTGTTTTTCAGACAGATTTCAAGGACTGTGTTGGAAGCCAATTTTAAGCATGTTGCAGCCAGAAATTCGACATATAAGCACTCTGATGAAATTTTAGAAATACTTGTTAAATTTCCAACAAGACCAAGAACACAAAATTATATTTTGGGTGCAGGTGTCTAGGCCAATTTTGCTAAACTATGTCAACACTGAAAATCAAACAGACATGGTGTAAAGATGGATTTATTGCTCCTAATTTTTGAATTGAACATATGTCAAAATGTACATGATTTTGGGGTATAACTTCAAGATATACAAGCTCATATTTTTTTCGAAACCAAATTCGAGCTGCAGTAACCAGAATCAAAGCAACAATAGGCATCAAGATTTCAGAATTTCAAAAGGAGATGACTTTGCTAAGAATTTCAAAGGGAAATTGTGAAATTGAGCCATAGCATGTAAAAATTGACTATTCTCATCACATATTGGATAAATCATGCTATAAAAATATGATAGCAAGAGCCAATTTAAAGGAATTCCAAATCCAAGAGGATTCCTACCTCAAAACTTGAATTTCCTCTTTTTCTTCTCTTCTTTCTTCTCCACCTTCTTCTATCTTGCAACCCCTTATGTTTCATGATTTTTGGGAGAAAGAATTAGGGGTTTGGAGTGAAGAAGAAGGGGAAAAGGGGAGGGTTTGGCCGGCCAAGACTAGGGAAGAGAGAGGAGAGGGGAGAAAATGAGAGAAGTCAGAGAAATTACTAGATTTCTTTCCTTTTCTTCCTTTTTCTTATTCCTTTCTTCTCTTCCAAGAAATGAATATTCCAAGGAAATATTCCATGTGGAAATGACCAAAATACCCCTCCATCATCTAGGTATCTACAAGTTTGCCATTACTTTATGCACACACAACTTTAGTATGTACGCACAGCAGTTTTAGTCCAAATGACTGTTTTGCCCCTCGCCTTTCTAAAAATTTACGGGGTTGCCATTGACACCTAACCCCTTTCACACTTGTATGGCTTCCCTACACACACCCATGCACGTCCAACACATGCATACACGCACCACGCACACACGTCCAGTACAATTCCTGTTGTTTCGCACCCACGACGTCTTTCACACTTCTCCCGCATTCACATTTCGCATTCTCTAACCTTAGCCATATATTACGGCCTAATTCCCCTTGCACTACGTCACATACATCGATATCTATGCTTATTTCATGCCCACGTATGCATCGTAGGTAGAAATACCACGTGTGTTCAGTTGAATACCCGTATAGTGCAAAATAGGGCATGACATCCTACACACCTTAAAATAAAGTCCGTCCTCGGAATTTCTAGGGTGTGAACCTTGTCGAGGTCAGCTAGGTATGATGGTCTTACTACCCATGAAGTACAAACAAGAATACGTATCTACACCACACTGATATACACTATATCCTTCCCTATCATCCATACACATCTGTATCGCACACATGTCACAGATACATCCTATTACTCATCTAGTAGCACATCCATATCACTATATGCATCATTACATACACATACGTATATGTTCTTCACATAAACATCTAGGCACACATATTCACACATTAACATATACATCACGCACCACAAATAAGTCTCTATACGTATTATCACACGTATTTAGATCACTACTCATATCTATATGCATTGGACATCACACCATATCCATATCACGATACATAAGGTATCCATACATGGCATGCTTTCAGATACATCACAATATATTCAAGTATAAATGATTTATATTCTATCTCTTTATATATTTACATATACGTCTACATCCATGCACAAACACCCAGCAATACACATTAATCTACACACCATTGCATGATAAACAGGGTTACTATCATGGTGTCACACCGTATGTACCCCGGATCCCTATACTCCCAATACTTAGTCACATGGGCTTACTCACATTCATAGGTACATAAATACCTATATACACACAATATTTAGTCACATCCATACATACATTCACGTGCACGTACTAACACATGCATGATCAAGTCACATAAGGTTCACAATCATAACTATAAATAAGTATATACATAACCTCACATCCATAGCAGTGCACCTACTGCCTCACACAGATAGGTACATATACCACACACAATACACACAAGAGTGCACAAACGTAATACGTTCCCCCCATATGTTATATATATATATCTATCTATCTATCTATCTATCTATTATACATTTGACAACGATTTTTGAATCCTAGGGCTGACTAGGACAAGCTGACTAGGACAAACAGGTTGATAGAAAGACGGTTCAGATTCAATCTTAAGAAATCAATGGTTGAGATGATATGATGGGAAAATTTTGAGGGAGAAAACTTCAATTTTGGGAGGCAAAAGCACTAAAGGAGAACCGAGTTGCCTTCGGTGGTGGGTTTCTCTGCGCTTATAAATGCTTTTTGACGGCATCGGGAATTTGATGGCATTAAAAGGGTTAGTCTCTTGGTCTCTCACCCCATCCCCAATTAATGCCATACCAACCCATCTCTCTGCCCTAGGCGAATTTGACAGCAGAGGGCCACCCTACTATTAACAGCAGACGCATCATTAGATATCAAGGGCCATCTCGAAAATGACAGCAGAGTTCTCATTTGATATCTTCCGCATTTCACAGCTCCTGCAAGCGGGAATCTTGCAATGGAATTTGACATCGATCCAGAAATCAAGCAGAAGATCGAGGGGAAGCAAATGGAGGGGCCACGATGTCATGGAGGAGACCCAAGTTCAAGGTCATGTCCATGGCAGATGACAAGCTGGGCATTGACCACTCTGTCCTCGAGCTGAAGCAATTCATCTGCCACGTCGATGAGTCCTTCCCCCTATCGAAGCAGGAAGTGGATAAAGAGAAAGTGAAGAAGAGCAGAGTAAGTGAGTCATACGAGGACGATATCATTTGCAAGGTTCGTTGTGATTTCCTTGAGAAATCTTTGTATTGATTGGGTTTTTGTTTTTAAGGGTTTTAATTTTGATGATAGTTTAACCGGGAAAGTTGTTGAATAAAAGGAGGGGGATGATTCCGGGCGTTAGGGAGAAGATGCTGGTATCAATTAGGGAGCACCGTAAGTTTTTAATGACTTTACTTTCTACTTTTGGTGAATTTGATATTTTAATGGTTGATGTTCTGTTAGATGTTCTGTTGTTTATTAGCAGGCATTTGATGTTCTGGTGAAATTATAAAGCTTCATGTATTAGCAGGCATTTGATTTTTTGTGGTTCATTAGCAAGTATTTGATGTTTTTTTCTTCTTTCAATGCAAATGAATTTGATGTATCAAGCTAATAGATGTATTGTTGTTCATTAGTGGGTATTTTTACATTTATTGGCAATATTAAACTTTTGTTCTAGAGATAAAATTAGGTGTTTTGGCAGCCTTTAAATTCATATGGATGCTCTTGCTGATTTTGCGAACTCTTTCTTGGGTTGCCGAGATCATTGTGATCGTCAAACGCTGCTTCGCCTCAAGCAAGTCCTTTTGATGATCCTGATTTTGAATCTCTCTCTGCATGATGGGGTTTGTTCCTTCTCTTAATTTTTTCGTCGTTAATTAATAAAAGACTTCTATGTATCTGATGAAGTTTGGCCTAAATCTTTCAGGAACTCTAGGCTGAGAGTGGGGAACCGTCATCTTCTTTGATTCCCCAAGTCAGAGATTTGTTCGTAGCAATTCGATGGAGATCAAGGGCGAGGTAACTTGGACTGCTTATTGTCACTTATTGGCAATATTAAAGTTTTGTTCTTGGGATAAAATTTGGTGTCTTGGGGGCTTTTTAATTCATTGATTCATATGGATGCTCTCAATAATTTTGCAAACTCTTTCTTAGGGGCAAACTGATTGGAATTATGCAACCATTTGTATTTGAACACGACATCGCTCTGAGAGGGGCAACGTAAAATTTTTTAATTTTAAAAGTCGAGGAGCTTATGAACTTTAGAGGCAGAATGAAATCAAGTGACATGAACTAGGAGACACATACAGCAAGATCTTATTTTGCATATAAGCAGGAGATAGGGAGAAAACTAAGTTCAAATGTGAACTTTGATGCACCCTTAGCGATGCATTTAATAGGTTCGATGAATTGTACGCCTGATGCTGATACATGTTACTCAGTAGGGTATGAAAGGAGCCTTGATCAAATTATTCGGTTGAAAGATGTTTGGGGATATGCTTTCCTTCAAAGTTCTTTTTGCAAAGGATTTTAGTGTCTATTAACACAGTTTTACACTGCTAATATTATTTCAACAATGAAGAGGGTTGGAAAATGTTGAAGGCTTTAATCTTGATTTAGCAGTCATTGTCATAACTGGCCAATGAAAGAAGGTTTCTGGGGTGGATTTTTTTAGGAAAGCTTGCATGTTTCCCATTCAAAATTAACAGCTCACGTTTCCATAACATCATCCACAGCTCACGATTTTTTTTGCAGGTTAGCAACTCAGATAGAATGAAAGATTTCACACTTAAAATGTATCAACATGTTATAGTTTGACATTCAAAATCAAAATGTTATAGTTTGCCACTCAAATAGAATGAAAGATTACACACTTTAAATGTATTAACATGTTAATATTACATACTTAAAATATACATGCTAACCTGAATGGCTAATCTCACGGTTAGCAGGTTTTCCATTCAAACAAAATAACTTGGGTTGCCATTCAAAAGCCTCGGATTTGTCAGATTCTCTTTTTAGTTGATTGGAAAGAAGTTTGTCAGGATCGGGGGTTTAGGGGTTCTTTCCTTACATGAGATGAACATGACTCAGGTAAATGGTTGTGGAAGTTTACTTTGCTAATGTTGATTTACTTTGGAATATATCCGTCAGATATTTGTATTATAGAGATATAATATTTGGATGAATTCTCCTATTAAAACCTTTGCTTTTGGCAAGGGGCCGTGAGTCCCTTACAAATGTTTTTATGTAGCACCGAGGTTAAACTTGATAATGGTATTGAGTGTGCATTTTGGACCAATCTTTGGGTGTCTAATAATAAATTGTGCAATTAGTTTCATTCTTTATATGTTATTTGCACTGAGTGTTGATATAAATTCAATTACTAATATTGTTCAGTTTCAATGTGGGTGGTGTTAATGTAACATATCCTTTAGAAGGAACTTGATTGGATCACAAATTGTGCACTTTTGTTATATGTTGACTCTACTTTCAGATGTTAAAGTGTGGAGATGGACTCAACATGTAGATTTTTCAGTTAAGCCTACTTTTTTAACTGTGTTTGAGATTTTTATATCCTAAAGTTTGATCTGCTCCAGTGCCTCTGGAGATCAGAATCATGTTATGGATCATACGTATAAGCTTAATACAAAAGATGTCCTGATCAAGAAGGGGTTCAATTATGTTCCAATTTGCGTGGTGTAATTTTCATGATGAATATATTGACCATTTATTTTTTTCAATGTGTTATTGTGCAGTCTATATGGAGATCTAACACTTTCAATTTAAAAATATTTCAGATTCCTTCAGACATGCAATCAATATGGCTGGACTGGGAAAGGCGTTTTGTTTCTAAGTATGTAAGAGTTGAGTGGGAGTTATCAATCATAGCTTTGGGTTGGACTGCTTGGGATGAAAGAAATGCTCAGATATTTAGTTTAAAAGGCAAGTCTAATTTATTTCTATTGAATGTTGTTAACTCTCTTGGTTTCTTCTGGTTAGAAAATTTACCTCCCAAGGTGTCTAGATCTTTCTTACAGAATTCTGGGTTGATGGCATTGCAGGGAGGCGCTTCGTTGCTACCCAAGCTGGGGATGCTGATGGTAGAAATACTGGGTTTCGTAATGCAATGGAGATGTTGGAGAAGGAGATGATGAATATCTAGGCATGTAGATGAAGTTAACGATGATGAAGAGCAGGGCTCTACTCATATAAGACTATTTGAGAACAATAAACGATTTATGGATGCACTTGATTGTTTCAATGATGTGGTGGTTCTTTGTGCGCTATCCCATACAGCTCAAACTGAGGATGGCACTGAGATAATAACTCTTGACTGCGATCAGTTCTTTTAACCTGTTGTATTTTTTGTGTGCTATAATGTTATTTGTACGTTCTGGTTTCTGCTTGAGGGGTGTGCCTTTTGTTTTCCTTTCGGTGGAATAGTGGGATTTTGTTGAAATATGGTTTGTGCATTGAAGACATCAAACCCTTAAATAAGTGGGATTGAATGATATGGTAGGATGTATACAACTATTGATGGAAATTTTTGACATTTACTTTAGCTGAAGGCTCACTCCAGTGAATTCACATTTTTGTATTCTCTTCTCAAGGATTTGGGAGAATCTATTGGTGGATCTCCTTGCGTCTTTCCTGTTTATACCAAGCCAAGGAACTCAATGGTATTGATATTATCAGGGCAATATTTCAATGATTTGGTTAAAATGAGTTCAATGTGATCATATTATTAAATGGCAAATGATGGTAGTGAAATGATCAATTGTAGATGCCGTTTCTATATGAATTGTTTGAATTATTCATCTCTTTGCTGTTAATTTGGATATCCTGTTTTCTGTAATTTGGAATGTATTAAGCTAATTAAGAGGAGACATTTAGAAATTTGGTGTTAGTAGACTTTAGCAGAGCTTAATATGAATTTTTCAAAGCTTACTTAAGAGGAGACATTTAGAACATTTGGTGCTTACTTAAGAGGAGACATTTAGAACATTTGGTGCTAACAAATGAGGGATGTTTTCAATGTGTTTTCAATGTGTTTTTTCAATTGGTACTCTTTGAACATGCATTATTTCAACTATGAAAATATGTAATTAGTAAAAACATGTTGAATATTCATGAGAACCTAACATTTTTATCACATTATTTGGCATGATGGCGATGCCAATTTTCACTTAAAGATTTAGATCTAATTGATTCAAAAAGAAGAATTTCCAATAATATAATGTAGCCTATTTATTAGGCACAACCTGAAAAAAAGTCCAATATCTTAGGGCAAATATGAATGCAGTAGCAATAGCAAATGAAGTAGTCGATACATTTTATTGTATCAAAAAGTTAGGAATACAGTGAATGTGGCAGTTATCATACCAATGTATCTGTCAAACAATACACAAACTCAATTTCTTGACTCAACTTCCTGAAGAGGTTACTTTTTACTCATTTATCTGCTTCTAAAGTTTATATTTTCCAAAGAATAGTATCGGGAGAAAGAAACCTACATTATCTGCTTCTTGCCATCTATAATGTCCAAACGATAGAAGCTATAGCACTGCTTAATGAGAAATGCCTTACCTTCCACTCTGTTATTTGGATTATTTTAGTTCCAAAATTGCAAAGGGACTTTTGATTTTTATTACTCTGTAAAAACACAAAACCAAAACAATTATTTGGCATCCACAAGTGCCACGTAACTCCAACAGCCTAGAAATCTTCATTGGATATGTCATCAATGACAAATTGACGGTCCTTGCTGATGGATTCTGAAAACTTCTTGAAGAATTCAAAAGTGGCATGCACATCATTAGTTTGGAAAGAATACAGACTCTCTTTAGCTCAAGAATCCGCATATAATATCTATGGAAAATGATCTTAAGCGCTCCTTAAATCTATCAAAACACTTTTGCATGCATAGAATGTGTTGAGATGTAATATATTTTATATTAAGATGTGTTATGTAAATAATTCAAGCATCTGAGTTCTCATTTTTTTCTCAGGAAGAAGAGGAAGCATGTCATAACTATATTATAATTTTCTACAAAGTGACAATGTGGACATCACATTTGTGCTGTCAATGACCAAATCATGATGGTGATGATCGATAGCGATGATTTCAGATCGATGGCAAAGACGTCTCGAGCTAAATTTTTTACGCGAATTTGTTGTTCCGCTTCGAAGGCGTCCTTGCCGTGTTTGTTATTCTACGCTGAATTTTTCGTTCTGCGCTGAATTTATTATTCCGCGTCGAAGGCGCATGCACCGAATTTGTTGTTTCGTGCCGAAGGCACCCGTACTGCTAAATATTTTTACGCTAATTTGTTGTTCCACACAATTTTGGCTGTAAAAATAATTTTTTGTGGAATAAAGATTTTGCGGGGGGAAATCTTAAATGAACCGTGCCCGCGGGCACGTGTTATGACTAGTATATATATATAGTATAGATTTTTTTTCTCTCTCTCCCTTTGTTAGAGAGAGTAGCTCTGCGAAGGTTGGTGCTGAGCGATTCGTCGAGCGACCGCTCGGGCGGCTCCGGCGACGGTGTCACCGGCGGTTTGAGTCTTGATCCTTCATGCGGAGGCTCCTTGAGATCCTCGTGCAAAGGCGCTACTCAGATCTTGATCTCGCTCCGGTGATTGGTGATCGGATTTGGTGATCGGTGGTTCTCTGAAACGGTGTTGTGGTCGGATCTGGATCTGGTGGTCGGATCTGGTGTTGTGGTCAGATTGACGATACTCCGGGATCATAGGCGTCCTCATCTTGGACGGATCAAGATCTCTCTTGAGGTCTTGATCCGGTGGTAAGATCGATCACTATTTCTTTGAATGATTCTTGAGTTCTCAATCTTTAATCCCTGTGATTTGATTTCGTGCACTGGATCTGATCTGCTTCAAGACTGACGGCGGATCTGTAACTGTTGTGGTCGGATTGACGATTCTCTGGGATCATCGACGTTGTCATCTTGGACGGATCAAGATCTCATCCTGAGATCTTGATCCGGCGGTAAGATCTTTTAACTCCTTTTGGATTCGATTGATTTTTGTGATCTTTCTTGATCGAAATCTGTTTTGTTCTCGAGGATCCTGGATCTGGATTTTTTCGATCGATTATTGCTTGTGTCTCCTGAGTTCTGCCTGCTGAGACTGGTCCCCGCGATAGGATTTCCTCAGGCTCGGGGATTGGAGCTGCTTCGGTTTGCACTCGGCGAGTTCATCTTGGACGAATCAAGATCTCAGCATGAGATCTTAATCCGACGGTGAGTCCTCCCCCCTACTCGTTTGAGCTTTCCTGCTGCGATCTTCTTTGACTTTGATTCTTGTTGCCTGAGGAATATGATGCAAGAGAATCTGAGCAAGTCCGGTGAAGTCAGCAGTGGGGAGGGATTCTCTGATGAGAAGAAGGAAGTTGATAACTCAAAAGCTGATATCTCCAGGGAGAATGATGGCTGGAAGGTGGTTGATAGGAGGAGGATGAAGGGGAATCAGGAGATTAACAAGAAGGATGGGAGATTTGCTAGCAGAGGGCAGACGAAGGATCACTTGAATGCCAAGGCTCCAGCAGCCAAGAAGATGCATGATCGTAGGCCTCTGCGACCAGCAGTTGAGGTCAAGATTAACCCCCAGGCATTGAAAATGTCATAGTCGGATGTCTGCTCCAGTAGAAGGAAAATTGCGGATTCACTTGAGATGTCCTTTGTCCCCCTAGTCGAGATGGTGATGGGCGAAATATGGTGATTCTGGAGGATGAGCTTCTAGCTGAAGCAGTGAAGAGTTGGGAATACACGCTCGTTGACTACGTTCTTGGGGATGTACCTTTCTTTGGGCAGATCAGAGCTTGGGCCTTCAGATCATGGAAGAAGCAGGGGCTATCGATCTTCTCTAGGGAAAACGGTTTCTATTTCTTTAGATTTCGAAGCAAGGAGGACTGCGAAGCGATTCTTTGTGGGGGTCCCTGGATGTTCGATGGTAGATTGGCGGTGTTATAGAAATGGTCGCCAAACGTTGGATATGATCGGGACTTGCTATCGTCGGTGCCGGTGTGGGTTCAGTTCCCTGATCTTCCACTTAATCTTTGGTCGAAGTCTATTCTAAACAGGATTGCTAGTGTAATTGGAGTTCCAATTTGTTTGGATAGAGCGACGGCGACGATGGAGAGAATGGCGTATGCAAGGTGTCTTGTAGAGATTGATGCTTCTTCTCCCCTTCCCCTGGAGGTTACGGCTCAAGTGGTCGGAGGGCAAGTTTTCAAGGTTGGGGTCCGCTACGAGTGGGAGCCACCGCGATGTGCCAGATGCAAATGTTTTGGTCACTTGAGCAAACAATGCTCTGTTGGAGATGCAAAAGGAATGGGTCCCGAAGAGGACGGTGGGAAGCCTCAGGCCGAAAAGAGGGGTTCTAAAGGTAACGAGAAGGTTGGTATTGAGGAGCAGATTATGAGCTCTAATGTAAATATTAAAAAGGGCAAACTAAATGAGTCCCTGGGTAGTAAAGAGGCAGGTGAGATGTGTAAGGGGGGCTCAAGTGGGGAGAAGGATGAGTGTAATAATAGTAACTGGGATGTACTAGAGGGGAGTGAGAAGAGCAGGACATGTAATGGGGATGATGTAAAGAGTGGTACTGGCTCCCATGTGGGGGAGCAAAGAGGTGACTGTAAAGGGGGTGAGGGAACTGATGTAGGAGGTCAGAGTGTAGGGCTAGTTGTAGCTAGCACAGAGGCAAAATGTACTACAGGTACTAATGAGCAAAAAAGGAGGGAGGGCGGGGGTTAGCCCCCTGACACTGTTTCATGAGCTTACACCGCCTCCTAACATTGGTGGGGATATCAGGCCCCTGGATCCTATTGACGTGCGTTTATATTTCATATATTTGCGCAAGTTTTCTTCCGTGTTTTTCCGTATTTTACCGCCGTCTTTTATTCGTTTTCTCATTTTTTCTTGTTTTCTTTCACTTTTCCGTGTTTTCCGTATTTTGCAGGAGTTTACTGGCATAGGGGACATAAAACGACGATATCGCAAGTCCCCGGAGCAACGGGAGAAGTCACGCGTGATCCAGGGGGTCAAACGACGATGATACCATCTTTCAGCCCCTCACCTGATCGGTTGGTCATCTTCAACCGATCGGGTGATGCACGCGTGCACCACCCGGACGCAGCTTGGAGCTCACAAGAAGTCACCCGGTCGGTTCGTAGGCCGGTTCAAAAGCCCAAAGCTCTCTGGAATTCGAAGCTGATTGCCACCCGATCAGTTCATCTGTAGCTGAATTTCCAAAGCCAAGACACGAAGATCCAACCGGTCTCCTCACCCGATTGCACCAAGATCCAACCGGTCACGTCCATGCTTCAACCGACCGGTTCATCCTGACCGGGTGAAGTCCCGCATCTCACTGCCAAAGTTTGAAGCAGATCACCCGATCGGTTGACTTTTCACCCGATCGGGTGATATCATTTTCTATATATAGAACCCTAGGTTTCCCAAAAACGAGAGTTGGTTATTTTTTACTGTTTTCTTCATTTTGTGACGGCTGTAATTTCCCAGTTTTTGTAAGTTTTCAGACCTTTGTCAAACTTTAGTATTATCTTAATTGCTTTACTACCATTGCATTTCTATTGTCTAATCATGATTTTTACGGTCGATTTCTGTTTAGATCGCTTTTTACTAAATATGTGTGAGTAGTTCCCAAATCTGGGATTTTGGCGGAAACCCCTTCGTGGGCTCTTCCCGATGCATCCATAGGTCTAGGAAATCGATAGGGATTAGGAATCTAATGGTTACGCGTGGTGTTTTATTGTCATCGACGGGAAAAAGATCGCCTTTAACCATTGGGCCAAGGGGGAATAAACTTGGCGGTTGACTCCCTAGCCATAGCTCACGCCCTTAGCATAGACGCCGAATCCTAGCACGTGGGAGCGGCAGGATGAGACGTTGAGAGTTATCGGTGCGAGCTTAGTGATCCCGGAGTCGATCAGTGTTAATGGACACTGGAGTGCCCACTGATCGAACCCGGGAAGTCCGGCGTATCATCCTGGGCACTGACCGGAATATCGGGCCCATGGGACGCTGGTACCACTTTTAGAGGCAACGTCTCACTATTAGACCCTAATTCTGATCGCTATCCTACCCGTAGGCCGTATCGGTGAGAGTCACTCGATAGGGTGGAAACCAGAGTCCCGGGTTTTTCCTTTATATTGTCTATACCTTGCTTTCCATTTACCGTGACAACCCATCATTCGATCAAGGCTAGCTCGCCCATGGGGTGAATTTGATCCTCTTTGACACAAGCACATCCACGCCTCCCTGAGTTCGACCCCCAAGCCACACTACGACACCGTGCGCTTGCGGTTACAAATATTTAAATCTCACGCCCCCAATCGTATTATTGCACACATATAGCACGCATAGGCGGGGGACATCAAGCTTGATGGTGCTGTTGCCGGGAGGCAACGTGCTTGTTATTTTAGGATTTCATGAACCATTGTGTCTAGCTCTCACCCCTACCTCGCGATAATTTTCGCACTCTACACTTTTTAATTTCACTTGTACATATTGTAAATAGTAATTGTATAAAACTGATTGACTGAATCGCCGTGCTGCCGTCGCTACATTCGCTTCCCGTTTATGCAACCCGTGCTTTGACGTGTTTGCTATTTGTGCAGTTCTCTCTCTCCTTTCTTATAGGTTCTCTGCCCCCACGACGAGGATATTGCATGCAGTTTCGGGAGACATCTGGGATCACTCGCACCACATCCGCTGTTTGGCACAGAGCTTGGCAGAATCCCTAAATACTTCGAATATACTATCCCTTCTGGCTGCCGCTGTGGAAAATCAGAGGAGGTATCATGATATGCAGCAGCACCTTGCCACGACAACTCTCTTTCCTCATGATGAAGTGGCGTATATCGACATTCCTGGTTCCGAGTTTAGTGAGGAAGAATTGTTCGCGGAGTTTTGTCAGGAGAACCATCAGGCTGAGTCTGTCGGGTACGTTGGGCAGGAACCGATCTATTCCTTGCAGACTTCTATGGAGCATCCCGGATCTTTGGACAATGAGGAAGCTAGAAGCAGTTGTGGGGAACCATTGACTGTTGAAACCTGTTTTCACTTAGAAGCCTTCTTCCCGGATAATTATTATGAGCTTGAAAGAGACCCAATGCCTTCCTTGGTCATTCCCACAATACCTAGCGAGACTTTTCCATGCAGAACCACGGCTGGGAGTGAGGTTCCGGATGCTGGCTTTCAAGAAATCCACGAAGAACTCCTTTCGCTTGAGGATGCTCAGCTTGAGAAGTATGTGTTGGGGCCTCATGGAGTTGAGATGAAAGAGTTACCCCCGGGGCTAAAGTATGAATATTTGGGGACGGGCTCGACCCTGCCGATCATAGTGAACTCCTCGCTGCCTGAAGACCAGATGACCAAACTTCTTAGTGTTTTAAAAAGGTTTAAAGGACTTTTCAGATATGCAATTGAAGATTTAAAAGGGGTTAGCTTAGGCCTCTGCTCACACAGAATACTGCTTGAAGATGAGCAAGCCTCCTCGATTGAGCCGCAGCGGAGGCTAAATCCCATAATGATGGAAGTCGTGAAAAAGGAGATTGTTAGGCTTCTACAGGACGGTATCATATACCATATCTCCGATAGTCGCTGGGTTAGCCCGGTGCACGTCGTACCCAAGAAAGGGGGAATGACGGTGGTTCGCAACGAGAAGAACGAGCTAATACCAACGAGGACCGTCACGGGGTACATGATGTGCATTGACTATAGAAAGCTGAACAAGGCTACGAGAAAGGATCATTACCCTCTCCCCTTCATTGATCAGATGCTCGAGAGGCTGGCGAAGCACAACTATTTCTGTTTCATGGACGGGTACTCCGAATTTCTTCAGATCCCTATTCATAATGATGACCAGGAGAAGACGACTTTCACTTGCCCATTTGGGACATATGCCTATAGAAGAATGCCGTTCGGACTCTGTAACGCCCCTGCTACATTCCAAAGACTCATGTCAGCTATCTTCTCCGACTACTCCCAGGACAACATGGAGGTTTTCATGGACGATTTTTCCGTCTATGGAACTAAGTTTGACTCGTGCCTCAGTAATCTAACTAAAGTCCTGGAGAGATGTCAAGAGAAGGGGTTAGTCCTGAACTGGGAGAAATGCCACTTCATGGTCCAAGAAGGGGTTGTGCTGGGTCACGTCATCTCATCGAGGGGAATCGAGGTTGATAAGGCTAAAGTTGAGGTGATTGAAAAGCTTCCGCCACCCCTCAATCTTCGAGGAGTCCGTGGTTTTTTAGGACATGCGGGATTTTATCACCGCTTCATAAAAGACTTCTCGAAGATTTCCAGGCCGTTGACCCAACTCCTCGTGAAGGACGCGCCTTTCGTCTTCGACGAGGAGTGTATGGAAGCCTTCCGCACCCTGAAGCAAGCTTTGATTTCCGCGCCCATAATACAGCCATCAGACTGGAATCTGCCCTTCGAGCTAATGTGCGACGCTAGTGATTATGCGGTTGGTGCCGTCTTGGGGCAGAGGAAAGATAAGAATCTGCATGTCATATATTATACGAGCAAGACCCTTGACGCCGCCCAAAGAAATTATACTACCACGGAAAAAGAATTGCTAGCTGCCATCTACGCCATGGACAAGTTTCGGCAATATCTCGTGGGTGCTAAGGTGATCGTGCACACAGATCACGCGGCTCTCAAATATCTATTGAGCAAGAAGGAAGCTAAGCCGCGACTCATTAGATGGATTCTCCTCCTCCAGGAATTCGACCTGGAAATCAGAGACAAGAAGGGGGTGGAGAATGTAGTTGCCGATCACCTGTCCAGAATGTCTACCCTCGACTTGAACGCTACTCCGATCGATGATTCGCTCCCTGATGAGCATCTTTTCTCCGTCTCTTCTGCCTGGACCCCTTGGTATGCCGACATCGCTAATTATCTGGCTTGTGCCATCGTCCCTCACGATGTGAGCTACCAACAGAAGAAGAAATTCTTCCATGAGGTCCGCAAATTTTATTGGGATGACCCCCATTTGTACAAAACCTGCAATGATGGGGTGATACGGAGATGCATCCCTGAAACTGAAGCGACCTCTATAATTTCCCATTGCCATGGTCAGCAATGTGGAGGGCATGCGAGCACCTATAAGACGACTGCGAAGATTCTCCAAAGCGGATTCTACTGGCCAACCCTCTTCAAAGACACCCATGCTTACGTCCAGGCCTGCGACAAATGCCAAAGGATGGGGAATATCTCCAAAAGGAATGAGATGCCTCAACACTACATCCTAGAGGTAGAAATCTTCGATGTGTGGGGAGTGGACTTCATGGGACCGTTCCCTTCCTCTTCAGGGAACCAGTATATCTTGGTAGCCGTGGACTACGTATCGAAGTGGGTTGAAGCGATAGCCAGTCCAACCAATGATTCCAGAGTGGTGGCCAAGTTCTTTAAAAACAACATCTTCCCGCGGTTCGGTGTACCTCGAGTCCTGATCAGTGACAGAGGGAGCCACTTTATAGAGAGGAAATTCGAGGCTCTCTTGAAAAAGTACGGGGTACAACACCGGGTGGGGCGTGCCTACCACCCGCAGACCAGCGGTAAGGTGGAAGTCTCTAACCGAGAGATTAAAAGCATACTAGAAAAGACGGTGGCCAACTCTAGGAAGGATTGGTCATCAAAACTTCCTGACGCGCTTTGGGCCTACAGGACGGCATTTAAAACTCCGATCGGTACAACCCCCTACCGGCTTGTCTATGGGAAGGATTGCCATCTGCCTGTGGAATTGGAACATAAGGCATTTTGGGCAATCAAGAATCTAAACTTCGACGCCAAGGAGGTAGGTGGGCATCGGCAGTTACAACTTAACGAGCTCGACGAGATCCGGCTCAACGCTTATGAGAATGCCAGGATTTACAAGGAGAAGCTGAAGCTGTGGCACGATAAGCGCATCTTAAAGAGGGAGTTCAAGGAAGGGGACTTAGTTCTCCTATTCAACTCAAAGCTGAAGCTCTTTCCTGGAAAGCTCAAGTCAATGTGGTCGGGACCATTCCGCGTCACCAAGGTCTTCCCGCATGGGGCTATTGAGATAATGGGAAGGGATGATCCATTTAAAGTCAACGGGCAACGCCTGAAACACTATGCGGTATGAGAACAAGAATTCTCTCCGGTCGGATTCTCAGCGACCGACGACTCTTCCTCAACCCCTCCGGACCCCAATTGACCACCATATGAGGCGTCGAGCCAACGCCGTTAAACAAAGGCGCTTCATGGGAGGCAACCCATGCTATAAACTTTTGTTTCAATTTTTAGGATTATTTTTTAACTTTATTTTATCTATTTTTATAAATAAATCCAGCCACAAGAACTTCCGTTGTGGAACTTAGGCGATTTATGGGTTTTTGCAGAAAACAAGGCCCCAACCGATCGGTTGATAACTCAACCGATCGGTTGGGATGTATCAATTAGATGTCGTGTTTGTAACTAAATGAACCGACCGGGTGAGGAAAGAAGAGACCGGTTGGCAGACCGGGTGACCTGGGGTAAACTCACGGGAAAATTTCAAAATTTGTCAACCGATCGGGTGACAAGAAGCAAGACCGGGTGAGAAACTCTGAACTCTCGGGAAAATGTGTGGAGCGGTCACCCGATCGGTTGACATGTCAACCGATCGGGTCACCTGTAGCAACTCTTCAGCCAAAATTTTCGACCATTAAGTCAACCGATCGGGTGACAACTCACCCGACCGGTTCGACTTAAACCCTATAAATACCCCCCGACCCACCCGTTCACAAACCCTCGCCCGATCACGTTTCCTCACCGTCGTTTTGCCTCCTTTCCTCTCCCAACGGCCAAAAACTCCTCCCCCACCCCCTCCAATCCTCCATTAGCCTCTCTCTCCAACTCCCCCTTCCATCTCTCCCTCTCTCTCTCTCTCTCTCTTTCCCTCTCCTATTTCGCAATTTTCTAGCCCTAATCCGCAATTTCCACCCCCACTTTCGAATTTTTGCTGAAGAAGAGTGCCGCGGCTCCATACTTCTCCCATTGCACGGCATTGGGTCAACTACAAGCGAAGAACTCGAATCGCTGCTGGGTAACTTCGCTCCACTTCTCAAATTTCAATTTTTACCCTAGATATTTAATTTGCTTGATTGTTCGTGTGTGTGCACTTCGATAGTATTTTACACTCATTTGCATCACTCACACGCACACATGGCCCGGGATAGAGATAAGGGGAAGGGTATCATGCGGGAGGAGGAACCGTCTCGAAAGAAACGGAAACAAACACCCCTCCCTACACACGTGAACTGACACTAGCCCCTCCCCCACATATTATCCCCCCTGAGGACCCAATGTTGAATCGGAACCAAGAGCACAAAGACTTTTATCATAGACTTGATGCTCGGGGGCATATTTCGACCAAGTTCGCCCACGCCCAATCGCTTATCGACCTCGGTGTCTTCACCGAGGTCGAGACTCTTTTTGCTAACTTAGGTTGGTTGGCCTTCATGAATGCCTCTGCGGTATCCTACCCGTCACTCACCCTAGAATTTCTTTCCTCACTTGTTTGTGAGTCGGGGTCGACTGTCATTTTCCGGGTGCGTAACAAAACCATCCGCACCAACCTGGATACAATCAATCGTGTATTTGGTTTCCCTATTCTAGGGAATGACGCTATCCGACACTACGGATACCCCCGGGAATTTGACGTCGATAACTTTTGGTTCAGCCTCACCATACTCCCACGCTATCCCCGAGGTAAGGCCAAGGCCTCCTCCATCATCCATCCCATATTTCATCTGGCCCATAGGATCATATCCTCTGCATTTTTCCCCAGGGATGAGTCAGGCACCGTGACTATCCCTGATCTTTTTATTCTCTGGGCCATGACTTTCCCTTTCGTTCGTGATGATGATGGGATTAGCTTTAGAGCCCCTACTGTCCCTGTACATGCCGGTGATTGGCTTGTTTACAAGCTTCTCGAGATTAGCAGGGTCGGGAAGGGCAAGATCTGTTGTGGGGGCATTATCACTATTATTGCTTCTTACCCCCAGTTTAATATCCATATCCCCCGTGGTCTTCCCATCGCCACAAGACCCTCACGTCTAGATTTTGACGTCCTGCGGCACATTCATATGATTAAACCACGCCCCGATGGTCGTTTCGAATTCAATTACGGCCACCCCCTTGCCCCTACACCATTCTCCCCAAACCCGCTCGCATGACTGTTGCTATCGTGGCAGATTGGACTTTTCCGCCCGATCCCGAGTTTCTAGCAGGGTTGCACCTTCCTTTCCTTCCCCCTGACGCACCCAGACCACCTTCCCCTGCCACCCACTTAGGCGAGCAGGATATCCCTGTGTCCCGGGGAGATATCGGGGCTGGCCCGAGTCACATCACCCGTGCTCCTGGCCCCATCACTTCTGAGCATCTTTTTACGGCCATTTCCAGCCTTGTGTCCAGTGCCGGCATGACCACTGCCGTTGGCACTACTTCCACATCACTTGCCGACACCACTTCCGCTTCACGTCAGTCCACTTCCTTTGGTCACCGCCAGGTCTCTGCCCGTCTTGCTCTCGAGAGGGAGGTCGTAGCCCTCCGTGATCTTGCCACGTCCTCTGTCTCCTCGGACCCATCTCCGTCCTCCTTTCTCACTCACCCACGTTTCCTCGCACTTGAGAGGAACGTGGCCATCATCCTCCGCCTTCTCACCCACATCCACGGACCACCACCACCCACACCACACCCCTCACCACCACCTTCACCACCTCGACGATCGTCACCTCCCCCATCACACTCTTCTCCTCCACCATCCCACCCGTCCCCACCTCCTTCACCTCCACCTAGGCGATCATCCCCCCCTCCCACATCTATTCCCATCTCCGTATCCACTTCTCCTCTCACGACCATTTCTGTCGCCCCTCCACCACCTCCTCCCTCCTCCACCGTCACTGGATATGTGCGCCGTAAGAAATTGCAGGTGCGCTTCAGATCTCTTCCACCGCCACCCACTACCGTCACCATCACGTCTTCTCCCCCCATTTCTATCCCTTCTACCACCGCCTTGATCGCCATACTTCCACTACCACCCACCACCATCGACACTCCACCCATCATTCACACCACCACTGCACATATTCCTCCACCTCTTTCTCCGCTTCTCCGCACACCCCCAGCCTCCCCCGACCACCCATCCACTCCCTCTTCCGAGGAGGGCGGGGATTCCCCTTCTCCTGCTTTTTGATTTCCTTTTTGTTTATTGACATCCCCCTTGCATATCTCTGCATTTTCACGATCATATCATTTTGCTAGCACTGTCACGTCTAGCTTGGGGGAGTCAACTTTTTTCTGTGTGCTGTCGTGTTTTGTTTTCTTTGTGTGTGCGCTTGTTTCATTTGTCGTGTCGTATCATTTTCTTTGTTTCTTTTTCTATTTTTATGTCGTATGGTTTGATTTTTATTTTTCTTTATTTTCAGTTTCGTACTTGTTTTTTCCATGTTTTTCCATTTCTTTTTGTGTCAGTGCGTCCCCCCCCCATTTTCATTGCCCTCCCATACTCACTCTTAATGCATTGAGGGCAATGCAAGCTTCAGCTTGGGGGAGTCGCACTTTGTGCGTCATTTGAGTCTTTCTTTTTTGTTTTTGTGTCGTTTTCATCGTGTTTTAAATTTTTCGTTTCTCCTTTTTATCTCTTTCTCCTAGAGATGAACCCCATGATGAATTGCCACAGAATCACACACACCTAGCATAGCATCGATAATCACATTCACTAACCCTAGGATATCGAGTCCTCTTGCATTTCATGCATCGTGGGTCCACTTAGCTTTTTGTGAGCCGTGTGTCGTGCCTAGCTGTGTGGTGTGTTTCTGCTTTGTGATTTTGTTTTATATACCTGTCTTAGAATGACCCCTAGATTATCATGCTTCGATTTGAATATGTGGTATTTGTTTCTCCTGTCTGCTTCTGCATGCTTTATATATATCGTGTACTTCATTTCGCATGTGTCGGGATTCCACAATTACGGACTAGGATAACCCATTTAGCCCATGCTCTAACTAGCGAGAATAGTTTCCCTGGCCCAAGTGTTTAGATTCCGATTTCTTTTTTGTTTTACTTGGTGCAAATCCCCTCGTCGTGTACCATTTTCCCACTTGGGAGAGTACACATGTGTATAGCCAAAAACCCAAAAATCCAAAAAAAAAGAGAAAAGAAAAGAAAAACCCAAAAAGAAGAGAAAAGAAAAGAAAGAAAAAAATTGTATAGCCAAAAATCCAAAAAAATATACAAATACCCAAAACCTAAAAAAATTCCCGTGTGAATATTTTTTCCTACTTGCCGAGAATAAAGGGAAGGCGAGAATTTGCACTGAGTGTTCTACTCCACATCATCTCAACCCCCATCGGTTTCGAAAACACTTGGCTTAGGAACTTTTTAGCTATTATCTAGGCTGTAGTGTGGTGATTTCCTTAACCCTAGTTGTGGAGTCCCTGATGCATGATATGTTTCGATTCTCTCTCTATTCCCATGCATGCTTGAACTATATATTCACCGCTTTATTCAATTCGAATCGATATTTGGGTCATTTCCTGGATTTGTGTATATCGAGCTTTATCGCACATCGTAGATAGTGACACGGACTGCTAGCGCACGACCACACTCACTCGCGCTTCACCGCGTGGGCCCACGGCACTTGTCTGGACTCGTCCTTGGTTTAGTGATGTGATTAGGCGTTTGCTTGCTTGGTGTGTCGTTTTTGATTTTGTTGGCCCTGACGGGTGATCTAGGATATAGAGTTTTCTTTTTCTCTCTTTCTCTTTATTTTCCCTCTCCGAGCTCCTACTCTCACTTGTCTTCCTCGAGGACGAGGAAGAGTTCAGCTTGGGGGATTTTGACGTGCGTTTATATTTCATATATTTGCTCATGTTTTCTTCCGTGTTTTTCCGTATTTTACCGCCGTCTTTTATTCGTTTTCTCGTGTTTTCTTGTTTTCTTTCACTTTTCCGTGTTTTCCGTATTTTGCAGGAGTTTACTGGCATAAGGGACATAAAAAGACGATATCGCAAGTCCCCGGAGCAGCAGGAGGAGTCACGCGTGATCCAGGGGGTCAAACGACGATGATACCATCTTTCAGCCCCTCACCCGATCGGTTGGTCATCTTCAACCGATCGGGTGATGCACGCGTGCACCACCCGGACGCAGCTTGGAGCTCACAAGAAGTCACCCGGTCGGTTCGTAGGCCGGTTCAAAAGCCCAAAGCTCTCTGGAATTCGAAGCTGATTGCCACCGATCGGGTGACTTTCACCCGATCGGTTCATCTGTAGCTAAATTTCCAAAGCCAAGACATGAAGATCCAACCGGTCTCCTCACCCGATTGCACCAAGATCCAACCGGTCACGTCCATGCTTCAACCGACCGGTTCATCCTGACCGGGTGAAGTCCCGCATCTCACTTCCAAAGTTTGAAGCAGATCACCCGATCGGTTGACTTTTCACCCGATCGGGTGATATCATTTTCTATATATAGAACCCTAGGTTTCCCAAAAACGAGAGTTGGTTATTTTTTACTGTTTTCTTCATTTTGTGACGGCTGTAATTTCCCAGTTTTTGTAAGTTTTCAGATCTTTGTCAAACTTTAGTATTATCTTAATTGCTTTACTACCATTGCATTTCTATTGTCTGATCATGATTTTTACGGTCGATTTCTGTTTAGATCGCTTTTTACTAAATATGTGTGAGTAGTTCCCAAATCTGGGATTTTGGCGGAAACCCCTTCGTGGGCTCTTCCCGATGCGTCCATATGTCTAGGAAATCGATAGGGATTAGGAATCTAACGGTTACACGGGGTGTTTTATTGTCATCGGCGGGAAAAAGATCACCTTTGACCGTTGGGCCAAGGGGGAATAAACTTGGCGGTGGACTCCCTAGCCATAGCTCACGCCCTTAGCGTAGACGCCGAATCCTAGCGCGCAGGAGCGGCAGGATGAGACGTTGGGAGTTATCATTGCGAGCTTAGTGCTCCCGGAGTCGATCAGTGTTAATGGACACTGGAGTGCCCACTGATCGAACCCGGGAAGTCCGGCGTATCATCCTGGGCACCGACCAGAATATCGGGCCCATGGGACGCTGGTACCACTTTTAGAGGCAACGTCTCACTATTAGACCCTAATTCCGATCGCTATCCTACCCGTAGGCCGTATCGACGAGAGTCGCTCGATAGGGTGGAAACCAGAGTCCCGGGTTTTTCCTTTATATTGTCTATACCTTGCTTTCCATTTACCGTGATAACCCATCATTCGATCCGGGCTAGCTCGCCCATGGGGTGAATTTGATCCTCTTTGACACAAGCACATCCACGCCTCCCTGAGTTCGACCCCCAAGCCACACTACGACACCGTGCGCTTGCGGTTACAAATATTTAAATCTCACGCCCCCAATCGTATTATTGCACACATATAGCACGCATAGGCGGGGGACGTCACCTATCACCTCTAAGTCATCCGCTCAGATACTTAGCAACTCGGGCAGACTACCCAACACCGATAGAAGTAAGTCCTGCAACGTGGAAAACACATCTCCTTCATCGTGTCCTAATAATAATATTAGGGGTAGGAAATTAGACTCCTCTGATTCTGATTCTAGCAGTGACAGACCGGACACGATTTTTATGCTCAATGAAGAATGGGTGGAAGAACAAGAACAACTTAAATTAGCTAGAGTCAGGGGGGACAGAGGAGTGAAGGTTAATAATAAAAATATCAGAAATCCTATTAAAATAAATACGTCGATGGGTTCCCGACGTAGCTCCCGATTCAAGGGAGGCCCCGCAGCAGGTTGATATGACGTTGGTTGTTTGGAATACCCGTGGTCTAAATAATGTGGTTAGGCGACGGGAGCTTAAGGAGAGAGTTAAGAAACTCAACCCCTCTATTGTTGGTCTGCTTGAGACTAAAGTTGTGGTGCAGAATGCTGGCCGTATCCTCAAGTGCTTTCCTAAAACATGGATTTCTATTGATAATCAAGCGTGTCACAGAAATGGCCGTATTGTGTTGATGTATAATCCCGACATATGGTTTTGCAGTGTTGAAGAGGTGGATGCTCAGTTTATCACTGTTCGTGCTCAGAATATTGCAGGGTTTTTCATGAGATTTACTGTGGTATATGCCCATAACCTTGCTTATGACCGGTTGCTCTTATGGAAGGCTATTGTTGCTGGATCTGTTGGGTACAATACTGCTCCTTGGTTGATCAGTGGGGACTTCAATTGTGTTCGGTATGCGGCTGACAAAATTGGTGGAAGGCATATTGATCACAAGTCGGTGGAGTCCTTTAATAATTGCATTAATGATAGTGCTCTGATTGATGTCAAGACCATGGGTAATCCTATCAGCTGGGCTAACAGGAGTATAGGGGACTCTCGTATTTCGGCTATGCTTGATCGGACTTTATGCAATGGTGCTTGGATTCATGATGTCACTGCATCTTATTGTGAATATTTGGAAACTGGTACTAGCGACCATGCTATGATGGTCATACACTTTCATTCAAATTACGCCACTGACCCCAAGCCGTTCAAATTCTTCAATGTGTGGGCCAAAATGCCTAACTTCTTGAAAACTGTTGAGGATGGGTGGAAGGTTGTTGTGAATGGAAACCCATTATTCAAACTTGCTTACAAGCTCAGGTGTCTCAAACTGTTGTTGAAAAGGTTGGGAACGGATGTGTGCAGGATGAATGACGCTAAGAGGATGCAGGCGGAGCTTTCCATTATTCAATCGGATCTGAATTTAAGGGTTGATGCCAGGTTGCAAATCCGAGAGAAAGAGCTCACTAAGATAGCTGATGCTATTGATATTGAGGAGGGTATGCTGAGGCAGAAAAGTAGGCAGTATTGGTTAAGACTGGGGGACAAGAACACTCGGTTCTTCTATACCACCATGAAATCTAGACAGAGTTATAATAATCTGAATCATCTTATCAGAGCTGATGGCACTAGGGATGACTCTGGGGATAAAATCAAGGCTGAGGCGCCTGAGTTTTTTGAAAAACTATACAATCAAGATTCCTATTGGAATGTTTTTCCCAAAATCACTCCTAGGAGGAAGCTTACTAATGAGGCTGTTGATTGGATTCAGCGCCCTATAACGGTGGAGGAAGTTAGGAAGGCTGTTTTCCTCATAGGTGAGGACAAGTCTCCGGGGCCTGACGGGTATAATGGGTGTTTTTATCACAACTCTTGGGGGGTCATTGGCATAGAGGTGACCGATGATGTTCTTTATTTCTTCAGCTCCAGTACCATGCTCAGGCAAATTACCCATACCTTTCTTACGTTGATTCCCAAAAGTTCTAATACTTCTGGTCTTAGGGACTACAGGCAGATTGCTTGTTGCAATGTGTTATACAAAATTATCAGCAAGATTCTGTGTAGGAGATTACAGTCTGTTGTGTTGGAGCTTGTTTCCCCCAATCAGGCGGCCTTTATTAAAGGGCGTTTGTTGGCGGACTGTGCCCTATTAGCCCATGAGCAGATCCGTGATTTTAGCAATCCGATGGGTAGTCGTGTATGCCTCAAACTTGATCTACGTAAAGCTTTTGATAGTGTGAACAGTGAGTTCATTTACTTCATTTTACATCGGATGGGGTTCAAGAGAAGGTTTATAGGGTGGATCTGTGAGTGTATCTCAACTCCTTCATTCTCGGTGATGTTGAATGGTTCCCCCTATGGCATGTTTCAATCTAATAGGGGTTTGAGGCAGGGAGATCCGTTATCTCCTTACTTGTTTGTAATTGTTATGGAGGCTTTCTCCCTGCTCATGGGCAGAAGCATTATGGAAGTGATTGTTCAGCCGATGAAGAGAGAAGGGGAGGCTTGTATGCACCTACTTTTTGCTGATGATCTATTGGTCTTTTGCCGTGCTTCCAGTAGAACTTTTGAGGGGCTGAGGGAATTGCTTAAGACCTTTCAGCTTTACAATGGTTTGGAGGTTAATTGGGGGAAGAGTGCAGTCATGTTCAGTAAGGGGGTCAGACATGCTGTGAATTTGGCAGATATTTTGGGGTTCAAACGTATGGAGGGGCTGACCACTTTGGGGCTGCCGCTTTCTGCTCATTACCCTAAGGCCTCTATGTATGATCGTCTTGTTGATAAATGCAGGACGAGGCTTCAGGGTTGGGCCTCCTCTTTGCTTTCCATCTCTGGGAGGATTGAGCTTATCAGAACGGTTATATATGGCGTGGTTGCTTTTTGGATGCAGGCCTATCGCATTCCTAAATCAGTCATCTGTTCGATTAATGCTTTATGTAGGAGATTTGTCTGGTGGAAAGCATCTTTTTGGGCCTGGAAAGATTGTTGTATGCCCAAGTCTGAGGGGGGTGTGGGGTTATGCCAGCTTGAGGATCTTAATATGGCTTATGGGGTTCGTTTGACGTGGAGGTTTCTTACACATGATGGGTTTTGGGCTTCTTTCATGAGGAAGCATTACCTTTCGGGGACAGGGTTCTTTGAGGAGAAAGCTAGACCTATTCGCTCTGGGACCTGGAAATTCCTTCTCCATTGCCGCATATTCTCTAGGATGCTTATTGGGCGTAAGGTGAGAGATGGCCGTTCCACCCACTTTTGGTATGATAATTGGCTTCCATGTGTGCCCCTTTATGAATCCCATGATGTGCCTGAGGAAAAGGAGAGGAGCAGAGTTAGTGACTATTGGGATGGGGAGAATTGGCTAGTGGATGTGGGTGCTAGATCCATCATGCCCTTTCTCTCGCAGGTTACCCTTTCTGTCGGTGAGGATCTTTGGGTTTGGAAGGCTGGCCATTCGTGTACTCTGGGCAATGCTTGGGAGGGAGTGCACACCAGATCACCCAAATTCCCTTATTACAGTTTTGTCTAGTTTAAGGGGCACATCCCTAAGATGGCTGTTACATTACTCCGTGGGCTTCATGGCAAGCTCCTTACTAGAGATACCCTAGTTCAGTGAGGAATTGAGACTCCTCCTGCTTGCGTTCTATGTTGTGATGGCTTGGGTGAGAGTGTGGGGCACATTTTCTTTGAATGTGATTACACTAGGTATATTCTAAGCAGAGGTTTATTGAAGATGGGTATCACTGAGCCGGCCCCCTCTTCCCTCCAGGAGGTATGCGATATATTCTTATCCAGGAACAGGGGTGATGATAGTCTGGGCAGGCTGGCCAAGACTACTATTGCTACTATAGTTTGGCATGTATGGAAGGAACGCAACAGGAGAATCTTTGAGGGCACTTCATCCTCTAAGGTTCAGCTCTTTGAGGCCATTGCAGATGGTATTATGGTTGTGCTCCGTGATATTGATTCTGAGAGGGCCTCCAATATTGGAACCCTTGAGAATTGGGGTCTTGCTAGAGGGACTACTGGGGATAATTGATACACACTGTTTTGGTGTTGGAGAGTGTTGTAATTAGCGGGATTCTATTGAGATAGGAATTTGGTAATAGAGGGTGACGGCGCTTGTGCCCTATCCCCTCTTTACTCATTTTTCTGTCTTTGATAGGTCCTTGTATAGTATACTGATTCAATATAGATACTCTTTTACTTTTCATATATATATATATATATATATATATATATATATATATATATATATATATATATATATATAGCCACCCTTGTATATTCTATGCACATACTGCCATATTAGTCAAATAAATATAAATATCCATCTACACTCCACATATGCGTATACATATAAATGTGCAATCAAATACACACTGTCCAATAGTCACATATCAAACAGTTTCATTCACTTACATTCATTAAATATATACATACACCTATAGTTCATACTCATCACATTCATATCCACACTGCATATGTCTATACATATACGCATGCTCTAGTACAGACCTACACTTACATGCATACCCACAGGGATACGCTTCTCCCAGATACACATAGATAGGTAATCATGTTGGAAAAATTCACAGATAAACAAACAAGGATATATATATAAGAATATATTTATTCAACCAATATACACACAACCCTATATTGCGTCTACTGCACACTGCACATACATGAACACATCCCTACATTTCACATTCATACAAGTATGATACATATTCACATATAGGTAACAACAATACTCCACATAGATACTCTATATCTAATTATATACATACTCATTATATACTCACAGATGTATACATATCAACACCCTATATAGATCTCTAGGCCTACACATAGCCAAACACACGTAGACATATACACACAAGACATGCAACCATGCACATACATTCCCATGTATGGGCATACACATCCATACACACATATCATACATATTCCACTATTTCACAGCCATACAGTCGAGCTACCCAAACTATACTAGCGGGTAGTCGGTAGCCACCCATACCATTATATACATTAACATCCAATACACCCACACTCTTACTAAACTAGTACATTTACAATAAGTGTATTTCAACAATATTCATACACATTCAGTAGATAGTCACATCCCATATACATACACATTCATATACTGACATATGCATATCAGAATAGGGATCATTCACATACATATACATATAACCACTCATAAGACATACACCAATACATATTCAATAATAAAAACACATATAGACAATCACACCATGCTTGCTACAACACGCCTACCTTTATACAAATATCTCATATACCAATACACAATCCATCTTCATGCCACTATATACGGAAGGGTACATGCACCACATATACATCCAAATGGTCCTTTAGGCACCATTCTACGGGTAAGCGTATACACACACACACATATACATATATACCATAACTCTACCTAACTGTGCAAACCCATAGCCATCCCACTTATACATGCACTGTATACTCTCAAATCCTTACATTCACCACATTCTACATATGATACACGTCACGCTTATATCCTTATCCCATATTAGGCACGGTATAGGGCTAAGAGTTTAAACTTAAGGTGGACGGGTCTATAGCACCCCTACCCACCTTAGGATACATCTACTCCAAACACCCTGGGGCATTACTCATACTATCCATATGTCCATTACTTATTTATATCGCTACATACACACCATATATAGCCATAGCACAACACCCATCTTTACGCAATAATACATCCCACAACCATACACCAAATTTAGACAATGTACCAGTTTATATAAACACATAGGCATTACATAGACATACTCACATATTTTCAAATCTAACACATTAGGAATTCATACCCTAGCAATGCAACACTAGTGATATATATACCTTAACTTTCCTCACATATATCTACACCCTCTTCCCATACAACTCACATATATTCACGCATATACACTTCCCCCCATGTCCAAAGACTATATGGACATTCCACTACTTTATCCATACAAGGGTAAATGTACACACATTGGTGTACTCCCCACATGAAACACAACTATAATTTAGGAGATAGTGAACCGCATACATGCACTCACATCACATATGTACACACCCTCACACACGTCTCTACAAACATATAATATCCCCGCTAGCTGATATATATCCACCAGTATACATCCACTAACAAACATACACTTATCATCTATACCTCTGAGTCACACAAGTATAACACATACCTATTCACATACCCGTATCATGTACTGTTATAGAGGCGTAATACACATACACTCAAGTATTCACCCATTTAGTGCAAACACCCACGCATATCCATATACCACTATAAGCATCCAAGATACATGTAACTTTCATATCATTCAAATATAAATACATGTACTGACTACAAGTATACCACAACATATATAATTCTAATATCCCAGCACAACAAACGCACTTATACACGCGGATTCACACGATTATAAATACACCCGTATATCCACAAATACTCATCTATAGTATGATACATCGCAGGAAGTTCATCCCCGAACTCCCAAAACTAGGGGTTCAAAGGAGGGTCACTCAAAGCTCTAATGTCACTAAGGTCACTACCCACCTTAGGGCTAACCTATCCCAATCACCTACTGAAGCATTACATGTACTATCCTTACGTACATCGCAGTGCGGTGACCTGCATGGGCCACCAAAAACTGTCACGTCCCGTTCCCCAGAATACCTGGCATTGAATTTTTTTCCAAGTATACTGAAGAGTGAGGGTGATGAGAGAGGAAAAGAAAGAGAAAGAAGAGACAGAATAAGCAGGCCACTGCGCACATGCTGGGATAGTACAAGTGAAGCTTCACAGTAATATCAAATCAACACCATAAATAACTTAGATCAATAACACCATATCATATATAACGACTTCCATTAATTTACATAGCCCAGGTACACCACTACATATACACCATCACTCTCCACCTCCAAGACAACCATGTCACAACACAAGCTACATCTCCCACCAAGTGCTACACCTGAAATCCAACTCCACTTCACCTCCAACCATGCTACCTCTGCTACATGAAAAATAGGGAGGAGCACGTCAATGCGTGCCCCAGTAGGAACCAACTTGGATTTGGAACATCGTTTTAAGGTTATTAATCAACAAGGCAATGCAAGGGAAATAAGACAGGTAAATTAAATATATAGCGAAAGGTAAACAGCCAAGTAAGAGGATCATACTTGCGGTCCAATGTCGAACTACTGCAAGAAAAAGGGTTAGCACGAATAACGATACAAATATTCACACAACCACAATCTAATAAGAGAATCGCAAGTGTCAGAATTATAACACAGTGTCACTAGTGAAGCAAGTAAAGGGAAGGGAAGTGTTGCGAGCAAAAGGAGTAACACACAAATTCTTATTTTATTAATTTATAATTGAATTAATTGGAACTTTGGTAAACTGTGTGATACCAGGACCTGGACTTCACCCCAAATTTGGGGTGAATATAGCACACGACGCAGTGGACACGGGCACTGTACGCCGGGCCTCTCAGCTCCCCCGTCCCGGGCAGGAGTGAGGCTCTTCCACAATATCACAACCTCCGCATTTCCCCTCCACTCCCGGTAAAGGCGAGTGGGTATAAATATCCCATCCACTCCCGGTAAAGGCGAGTGGGTATAAGTATCACATATCACATAATCATTTCCCCCAACTTCTCAGTCCATGCCTCATATCCACAATTTACTCAAATCCAACCTAAAACCCGGGTTTTGCTAATTCACCCTCATTAGAGAGGACTGAGACTTATTCAATTTTATAAGTTAACATCATAAGTGACACGTTAGGGGTCATAATGGCATGGGTATGCAAATATCACCTTAACTATCCATCATTAGACATAGGGTCATGCACTCACGTGACATGCCCTCTATCACAACATCTCATCCAGTCACAATTACAATGTATCCATGCCATTCAAGCCTCTAACTTTACCAATCATCAATGTGGCTCAAGGCCTACACTAACACATACATGTTTCTCAAATTACCGAATGTTGCCTTCATTGAGGCATTTCATCAAACAGGTGACAGAGTCAATAACATGGCCATTATATCACGAGTAAATCCAAGAGCAAATATCACAATGAACTTCTACTTCAAGTAACAATAATGCACATGCATAATAGAGGAAAATTTAGCATCAAGTCATAGTTATAGCTCTCTTAACATTTCAGATTGCTGGAAATTGCAAGGACAGCCATAAAGATCAACACATTCCTTACATTTCTCTTGAGAATTTTACAAAACTATATAAATGAAAGTTGAAGATATGGCAGTTTTGGATTCACAGATAAAATTTCATGTAAGCATATGAACTATATGATTTATGGTGAATTAATTGGTGAAGTGTGTCAAATCTGTTTTTCGGACAGATTTCAGGGTCTGTGTTGGAAGCCAATTTTAAGCATGTTGCAGCCAGAAATTTGACATATAAGCACTCTGATGAAATTTTAGAAATACTTGTTAAATTTCCAACATGACCAAGAACACAAAATTCCATTTTGTGTGCAGGTGTAGGCCAATTTTGCTAAACTATGTCAACACTGAAAATCAAACAGACATGTTGTAAAGATGGATTTATTGCTCCTAATTTCTGAATTGAACATATGTCAAAATTTATATGATTTTGGGGTAGAACTTCAAGATACAAGCTCATATTTTTTCGAAACCAAATTCGAGCTACAGTAACCAGAATCAAAGCAACAATAGACATCAAGATTTCAGAATTTCAAAAGGAGATGACTTTGCTAAGAATTTCAAAGGGAAATTGTGAAATTGAGCCATAGCATATAAAAATTGACTATCCTCATCACATATTGGATAAATCATGCTATAAAAATATGATAGCAAGAGCCAATTTAAAGGAATTCCAAATCCAAGAGGATTCATACATCAAAACTTGAATTTTCCTCTTTTTCTTCTCTTTCTTCTCCACCTTCCTCTATCTTGCAACCCCTTGTGTTTCATGATTTTTGGGAGAAAGAATTAGGGTTTTGGAGTGAAGAATAAGGGGAAAAGGGGACGGTTTGGCCGGCCAAGACTAGGGAAGAGAGGGGAGAGGGGAGAAAATGAGAGAAAGTGAGAGAAATTACTAGATTTCTCTCCTTTTCTCTTTCTTTTTCTTATTCCTTTCTTCTCTTCCAAGAAAGAAATATTCCAAGGAAATATTCCATGTGGAAATGATCAAAATACCCCTCCATCATCTAGGTATTTACAAGTTTGCCATTACTCTATGCACACACAACTTTAGTATGTACGCACAGCAGTTTTAGTCCAAATGACCGTTTTGCATCTCGCCTTTCTAAAAATTTACAGGGGTTGCCATTGACCCCTAACCCCTTTCACACTTGTATGGCTTTCCTACACACACCCATGCACGCCCACACATGCATACACGCACCACGCACACACGTCGAGTACAATTCCTGTTGTTTCGCACCCACGACGTCTTTCACACTTCTCCCGCATTCACATTTCGCATTCTCTAACCTTAGCCATATATTACGGCCTAATTCCCCTTGCATTACGTCATATACATCGATATCTACGCTTATTTCATGCCCACGTATGCATCGTAGGTAGAAATACCACGTGTGTTCAGTTGAATACCCGTATAGTGCAAAATAGGGCATGAAAAATTTTGATCTAGTTGAGATTTGAGGGATTTCACCTCATTTCTCAAGATGTCATTTTGAGAAATCAAATTTGCTTTCTCAAGTGTAAGTGTATCAACAATGGTGTCATTGTTGATGATGCATGGCATGGATGATTTGCTAACATTAGATTTCTTTAAAGTAGTATATCTAAGCATAAGAGATTGATACTTAGAAAATAATTCTTCGTTAGCAATACGAAGTTCATCGATGGTTACCTCGGGTTCATCGTTGCCACTATCAGTCTCATCGGAGAATGGATCTTCTCGGGCCATAAAGCACATATGTGCACTCTCACCCTTTTCATCCTCGGATTCACTTGAGAAATCTCCGCTTGAATCATCGAACGTACCAAGTCCTTTCTTCTTGTCCTTCTTGAATTTGTTGGACTTGTGGTACTTTGGAGCTTTCCACTGCTTCTATGAAGATCATCTCCTACAAATCTTCTACACTGGATTACTGCCATCTGTGCGGGATTTTGTGCAGACGAGCTGTAATGGGGAATTCTTTGCTTATTCGATCAAGGAAGCATGTTGGTACTTGAATGATCTTGATGAGTATGAAGTTGCACTCCAAAAGGTCCATGGCTAGCCTGAGGTTCCACCTGAGGTCTCATTCCAATGCGATCCTCTGGAAAAACTTGAAGAACATATTGATGGGGGACATTGGAGCCAAATGAAAGAAGCTGAACGACCATATCTTGAGAAGCAAGAGGAGATGGATGAGGGGGTTCGTGTTGACCATGAGGGAATCTACTTTGATGATGACGAGGAGGATATGTGCGAGGGAGAGAGCTTATAGACCAAGATGGAGCTCGAACCATGCCTTCTTTCTACTTCAGTGCAGCAGTCCCCACTACCTTCACCTCAGGATGCGATTGATGGTGATTTCGAGATGGTCTACATTGAGCCAGCGATGTTTTACCCTCCAGATCCACTGCTGCAGACACTTCCTCCTCCTCCTGAGGCAAAGTCTCAGATCATATGTAGCGACACACACCAAGGGATTTCCCACAATTTCATGCCTTATATTATTGAATCACAAATTTTCAATTCCATATACTTTTGATTCAAAATGTCATCAATTGAATTTAAACTTTAGTTAATTTTGACGACCCATTTTGGAACACTTTTGTTACAGGGCATGAGGATAACGCTTGGATTGATGCAGCTCATCTGGGAGTTGCATTGCTGGAATCCAAGGAGGCTGGTGGAAGCCTAGCTTCGCAGCAGCTGGCTGAGGAGCACAAGGAGCTGATCGTGCAGATGCCACCTCTGCTAGAGATTCTGGATCCTCCTTTTGTAATAGAGATAGTACCTTCACCATACGCGATGCCTAGCACTTATTGGATGCCAATTTTTACACAATTACCTTTGGCGTCGCCATCTCGAGCACTGACGGAGGATATATGCAAGGAGCTTCTGGAACAAATTCCTCCACCAATAGATATATGTGATCCTCCATTTGGGAGGTTATGGTGATCTCTTCCCTTTTTGCCCTTATAGGTCGTTATATATATTTGAAATGGAAGCTGTTTGTTTATGCATTCACATATTTTGATCTCCGTATTTTATTCTACTACTGTTAGTGCACAGAAACAAACCCGATTGGGTATCCGCATACCCGACCCGTTTCTCCCCCGCGACCCATTATCCCCACGCTCTAAGCGGGTTACGGCTGAGTCAGGTGAACGGGTCAGATGACCATTGGACCGACGCCGACATTCAAGGAAGAGTTGATGGGGCCAAGTAATTGGGCAACCGTTAGCTCGAATCTCAGAGAGGATCGTGCCCCAATCAATGAGGGTGGTTACACCTCATGAAGAGAGAGCAACCTATAAATAGGCCGACAGACAAAGGTATGGGGGTTCCATCTTCAAGGTACGTGTGCTAATACATAGAACTATATCTTCTTACTTCTCCCTTTTATATCCGAGCTTGCATCGTTAGACTAGGGACGATCCTCAGTGGGTCGATCTCAGCTACGCCAAGCTCCCTCTCATCCTTAAGTCTCTTTCTAACTTAAGCATCGGAGGGAATTTGGGTCGGAACCCAGATCCGACCCCCTTAACGACTCCCTGTGGTGAAAATTGACGATCCCCATCCAACTTCGAGCTCTCCAACCTCGATCGACCAAACCGATCTACCATTCCTAGGTCAATCAACCATCGCATCATCATCCACCTACAACCATCGACCCCGGTTCTTCCAACCGAGGGTCCGACTCCGAAGGCTGACTAGGTTCCAGCTCAGTGCTCCGAATCTTCATCAGCTTGACAACTGTACTGGTCAATTTTGGCATTAACAGTTTGACACCGTCTGTGGAAAACCACGAGTCGACATCCCCCTCGACGAACCACTCGTGTATGCCGCACATTCTCTGAGGCTGCTGCGGGATTCCCCAGTATCGGGATCACCAACATGATAACGGGAGGTCCCCTGCACCCGGAGCTATCAACCTCTCTCCAAAGTTCCTACGTTGGGAGATTGATGACAGTTTTCGTAGAGCGAAAGCGTCCCTGATACACAACGCCTCCGATCTTCTTCTTGAACGAAGATCTAGAAGGGGTGGAGCTACCGCACGAAGATGTTGTAGTCATCACGACCGCGATCAGAGAGATCGCCGTTAAGAGGTTGCTCGATAACACCTAGGGCTGTTGACAAACAGAATGTTCGACAAAGTACTCGTGAACAAGCTTGGTACATGTTCGTTTATATTCGTTCGGGAAGCTTAATGAACAAGCTTGAACAAATTTTTAAAGCTCGGTTAGTAAACGAACAGAGCTTGAACATAACCGTGCTCCTTCATTTATGTTCATGAACAAGCTCGTTAAGTGTTCGTTAAGTGTTCGTGAACAAGCTCGTTAAGTGATGTTCATGAACAAGCTCGTTAAATGTTCATTATATCATTGATGGTGGAATGGTTGGAATATTGGGTTCTTACATTGTAGTGCATTTAGATAAATACTATATTTTTTACTATGTTGTGAATGGATCATTGTAATGGGATTTATGGAGCTATTATGTTGGATTTGTTTATTTTTGTCATGCAAATATTTAATCCTTTTATTTAATTAATTTAGTCATTGGCAATTATGGTTAAATATTATTATTCCTGATTTAAAAATTGACGTTCGTTTGTTTGTTAGAAAATTTGTTCATGAACAAAATTGATTGTGTGTTCACGAACATGTTCCTGAACTTGTTCAAGAACAAACTCAATAAGTCATGTTAACGAACAGAACGTTTGATGAATTACTCGTGAACAAGCACGGTAAATATTCGTTTAGGTTCATTTACGTTCGTTCGGTAAGCTTAACGAACAAGCTTGAACAAGCTTTTAGAGCTCGATAAGTAAACTAACAGAGCTTGAACATGTATTTTGTTCATGAACAAACCCAAGCTCCATGTTCAAGCTTGTTTAAGCTCGTTCGTCAACAGCGCTATTGACACCGGAAGCTCGTTCGATATACTCTTTTTAACTACGCTGGAGAGGGTGAAAATATCGTCCGAAGAATTGACGTCATGCACAGGACCCATGGTGGGGTTCACCGGGCGCACCACCCCGATAGCCGGCATCGTCACCTTACCGATGACCCTCGGTACGTATCCTCGACAAATTACCCGCCTAACCAACTTTACGATTGTAAAGATCAGCTCGGCGTACAACTGGAACATCGGAAGATCGCTGTTAAATGCCATAAAGGCGGTGGTCATGACCTTTCACCAGATGATCAAATCTCAGACCCCCGAGGGGGTCGGAAGGGCAAGAGAGAACTGGGATTCATATGACTCGACAGTTCTTCCACACGAGCTGGGGGCAAAGCCAAAATGATCATCTAACCCTCCGGAGGCGACCTATTCAGATACGCCCTCCGCTTCGATTTCTGAACCGCCAATAACGAAGCGGAATGTGAGTCAGCCTTCAACCAACTCCAACCAGCTCGAGCCCAAAAGACGGAAGTAGCCTAACTATTCTACAACTCCAGCCTCGTCGTTCATCAATTAAATGGGGCCTTCGAGACCCGCGGCGACTCAACACAGAATTACGAACAAAGTGGCTAAAGAAGAGCTTACAAACGATTCTACCACGGGCCAGAGTCGAAGAATCATTAAGTGGATGCCCTGACAAAGCTTGCATCGTCCGCAACCTAAAACACCTTGGGGTTGACGCCAGTACATATAAAACCGACCAATATGTTCATTTATACAGGACGATGAGCCAGGTATGACCTTCCTCCCCTATTTGATGTTTAGCCTTGCAGGAAGCACACTACGTGATCTGGGAAGAACCACATGGGCGATTGAAGGAACCCTTACAGAAGGAAGTCCGTAGCCCTGAAGGCCAAAGGACAATGGTATTTTTTGGTCAACGAGGTTCAAGGGTGCCGTCAAACACGATCAAAGTTCCCTCCGTAAAATGGAAGCTGGAACCCCCTGAACCATTCAAACCAACGAATGGTCAGTAGGGTCTGATAATGGCGACAGGCTGTCTCATCAAGTGGGTTGAAACGAAGCCCTCGCCTCGAATCACCTGAGGGGAGCTCAAAGCCTCATCTTGGAGTCCGTCGCCTGACGCCCCGGCATCCCATAATACCAAGAACTGGCATTGTGACACTACCCTATAGCACCGGCTTCCGAGATTTCTGCGTAGAGCAGAAGATCAAGCTGCACTTCGCACTCGTCACTCATCCCCAGTCAAACAGCTCGATAGAGTATGCCAACAAAAGCATCTTCATGCCCTGGCAGAAAATAACAGTTGGTCTCGAAGAAACTTGGCCGGGCGAGGTCCCCGACATGTTATGGTCATACAGAATGACCCATGAAACCTCGACTGAAGAAACGTCCTTCACACTGGCCTACAGATGCAACGTCCTCGTCTCCATCAAAGTCCGTAAGGACCGCCTCGAACTCAGCCCACAACTGGGAAACGAGGTACATAAACGGGCACAACATCCGTGTGGGAGATTTGGTGCTGCACAAGGTCGCTTTCACTTTAGAGATCCTCAAGCAAGGAAAGCTTGCAAGCGAAATGGAAAGGGCCCTACACGATGATCGACGTACTCGGTCTTACCACCTACCTACTCTCTACTTTGAATGATAGGGAACATCTTCATCCTTAAATCACGGAACATCCACAAGAGTATTATCAATGATTGTACCAAAAGGATAAGTCGATCATTCACATCTTTACCATACACAGGTTCTTTATGAGTGCAAAGCAGACTTTTTGACATCCGTCAAAACGACCCTCGTCGACCGTAAGTCGAAGGGGCCACTCCCCTCGCCACCGAACGATCCTCGTCGGTCGTAAGTCGAAGGGGCCACGCCTCTTGCCACAGAACGACCCTCGTCGATCGTAATTCGAAGGGGCCACGCCCCTCGCCACCAAACGACCCTCGTCAGTCGTAAGTCGAAGGGGCCGCCCCTGTAAGACCAAAGAAGCATGATCGCGGTAAATCCACCTCACCTATCCACAACATAACTTGCCTAAAGGGCTTCTGCGTTCATTCAAATTAAGTCGTCGAGGGGCTATACACATGCAGATATGAAAAAGAGATAGCGAGAAATGGAGACGCAAAAAGAATTTCTTCGTTAATTTAAATCGGAGATATTACAAAATTTGGGAGTTATCAAAGGACTGCCTACGACCTAAGAGGGGGGAGCGCTCCCAGACACAAAAACATGAGTGAAAGCCTCCATCGCCTTTGCGACTTTAGCAGTCAGCTCATTCTTCTCCTTTACTGCAGCATCCTCGAGCGCCGCAACCTTAGTCTGGAGCTTGGCCTTCTCCGCTTGGCTAGCCTCTGCCTACCGCTCAAGGTCGAAGACGTTGGTCCGAAGCTCGACCGTCCCTTTCTTAAAAGCGCCAAGATCCTCTTCGAGCTGGGCCCTGCCATGTCACCGTGCCATGTCATTCATGCATTATTGCCTGTCACGTTTAATTTCCTTATCTGTACGCACATTAATTGTACCTATGCCATGCCATGCCATGCATCCTGATGACAATCCATGCTTGAATGTTACACACGCTGCTTGTACTTGCTTGTTGAGCCTAGGCACCTGCGTTGTAGGCACAACCCTAGGCCAAATACACTTCCTGGCTCGTGATCCAGAAGCGGGCTACATGTGTTGGTCAAAAGCCAATGCCCGATTACACGTGGAGGGGTAGGGTTAAGCGACCACTCAGCTTAGAAGTATGCCAGATCAGCAACTTCAGCTGTAAGGCGTAAACTCTGGGATTGGGGTAGGGTTAAGCGACCACTCAGCATAGAAGTGTGCCCGTACAGCCACTTCAGCTGTAAGGCGTAAACTCTGTGCACGACGTGTTTACGTGACTTGTAAATCCATGTGAATGTTAGTAGCTTTGCTGCCCTTGCCATGTCATACTTATTGCCATGGCATACTTGTTGCACTCTCTTACTTGTTGCATTCATACCTTAAACTGCCATGTCATCGCATATTTTAGAACTGCTAGGTTGTTTCACTTTCTTTTAGTTTCCTTGCACAAGTCTCTTGTAGAGTTGCTGACATGCGCCCTCGACTCTTTTAGGTGTCGCATGTTAGTTGCTGAGCTAGAGTCTGTTGCTGAGGACGAGGTGTTTGTTGACGTTGAGCCTGGGTCCACTGTTGACGTGGAGTACGAGGACACCGGCGACCAGTCGTAGAGACTTCCTTTTTGTGTTGCTTTCAGCTTAGTTCTTGTTAGGTTGTTGGTGTGTAGCGTCTTTCCTTTTTGTACGTTCGTTTGTTTCTGTTGGCCATGCTTGGGGCCCTTTTTAGACTCTTTTAAGCCTGGTGGCTTTTCTGTGATGTTGGACTTTGTTGGTAGACATTCTGAGATTGGAATAATAATATCTGTCTCTTTTCTTTTATTATTATTTTTATTCTGTATCGCATTTGCAAGGACCTATACTTGGTTATTCTAGACGCTTTACAGACTGGAGCCTCACAGCTCCACGTCTGAGCGGACTTTTCACGCCTCGCCTCCATTTTAGGAAAGCGGGTCGTGACAGGTTTTATTGGTGGCCCATGCAGGTCCCTCTTGCAACTGCGAATTATCGGAACAACGATAATAAAAATATAATGTCCATTAAATAAATTAAAACATCCAAATCATAAGCACTGAGTCTAATTTTTATCGCTTCCTATGTCTTAGGTGGCTAGTAGACGTGTTGCCCGAACATCTGTCTCAGCTTAGTAGGGAATCCATTAGATCAGGAATATAATGAGACTTAGTTAGACGTCTGTGCTTGCTAGTTAGAGGTCCCTGATTGTTAGCTAGACTCCATGCTAGAGATTGATATAATCGTCTTAGGAGTTACCATAGTGGTTCATGTCTAGCTCCGACCATAATAGACTTCTAGACTTCCTTTAGTTGTTCGCTTGGGTTCGTCGATTTCGGACCAAGCCGAACGCAGTTCACTACAGTCTAGTTCCTTAGGAAGTCTTAGCGCTAAGTTTCCTAATCCTTAGTTGGTCGACCATAGGAGTTCCCCGTAGATTTTTATGATTCATATCCTAGGCGTATTTTGTATAAGACCACGCGATCTTATTCTTGCTCTCGTTTCACGTGATCGCTTCATGGCGATTATCGTTAATCTTTCGAATTTTCTCCGTTGCAAATATTGAATCCTTCAAAGTCAATTTCGATTTTTCCTTATTGAAAGTTTTCGCTCAGTTTGATTATTGTTTCTAAAACCCTCTTCTTATATATTTAATTCCTCACTATTCGATTGAGTTAAAATCCTTTCGTAGATTTTGGAGTCTATTGGTTGTAATTTTAATTACTATCTCGTAGCTATTTGCTAACCAATATTTCTCGCATTTTTAAAACTTTTTTACTATTTTGATAATTCGATATACCATATTTTCTAAACTATGAGATTCATTTTTAACCGCTTAACATACATACTTTAAAATATTTTTTCCAAGCTAAATAGAACTTCAATTATTTTTATATATCAGTTCTAGGTACGTCGTACTCGTACTTTGAAATCTTTGAATAAAACCGTTTCTTTTGGCAAATCCTGGTTTCTCTAAAAGTAGTTTCAATATTATTTATTTTAAATTTCTCCCTAGTTTAAAGACTTTGAAAGCATTTAACATGAGCTTAAATTTTCTACACTTCAGTTAATCTAATTCATCCTTTTGAATTTCGAAATTTTTGCCGAAAATATATTAAATTACTGCTGTATAATATTTTCTAACCTACGTCCTTAATGTTCGTGTGAATGTTTTATTCTTCCTTATAATGATTTTCAATAAGCTAATAAACCATTTTTCTTATTATGTATATACGACTTAAACTTATTTCGAACAACTCATTTTATCGACCACCAATATTTTTCTATGCATAAGAGGACTCCAACTTTTGACGTAGGACCGGTTTTCTACTCTTCGTATTTTAACTTATATCTTTTACACACTATTTTCTTGTATCCTATAAGAGTACCATTACATCTTTCTTTTTCCACCTAAACAATCACAATTATACCCCTCATTCACCTAACCAAGCTGTCTCCTTATCTGCGTCCTATCTGAAGCTTATCGATCTTTCCTTCGTTACACTTTTGGTTTCGGTTTCCTTTCTGTTGTAGTTTTCGTCGTTGCCTGTGTCAACCTTAGCATAGTAGCGAGCCCATTGATTTTATTGCGAGGTCGTTGTGGTGCATATAAGTGGAGTGTGTGGACCCGTATAAGCGTGCTACCCTTAGGATATTAATAATTGACTCTTGTATTATGTATATATAATCAGTGTTATTCGTGATATATGTGTGAAGTTGTATATATGGTGGTGTTATTATATATGTGCGGATAGCAATACCAGGGATGTCTGTATTGATATTGGAAATTGTATTGGGGTATATACTAGTAGTGTTAGTAGCTTGAAGATACTTGTAGATGCTTAGTTTATAGTATATTAGTAAGTCGTGTGTATGTTAGGTGTAATGATAATAAGTGTACTTATAGTTAAGTGGGTAGGCCTATTATATGACCTATATGAGATTACGTGTGAGTGTGTGCTCGTACGTAAATATGTAGTGTGCTTAGACGTAAGTAGTTATGTATTTTCTGCATGAGTATATATGTGATATACGTATGGTAGTAGGATTATAATTTTGATTGATATCGCTTACTTTTACGGGATGTTGTGTGCGTGTATACCATGAGGTATACACGATTATTGCATATCTTAACTATGTATGTAAGTAAATGTGTTGGTATACTAATTATAGGTAAATGGATATGGTGTGAATATATGTGTTACTTGTGTGTGGCTATACGATGAATGCATGTATTAGGGAGGATATTATAATTATACATGTGCTGATGTCTGTAATATTATTATGGTATATAAAGTGATTGAACTATGTGGATGTTACCTGACTAAATATTAAGTGTGATTGACATTAGGGTATGTATATGGTTATGTTGGTAGATGTGTATACATTAGAGTGGTTTTGGCATAGGTATAGATACCGTGTTACGTATATAGAGTTTTCTGATATGTGTTTTGAGTCTCACTCAAGCCTGAGTGGGTATACACTAAGTATATTATTACATATGTCTGTGGTTTGTGTGTAGTACCATGAATATAGCAATGGATGATGTATGTATAGAGATAGGATTGTTTGCGCCTGGTTGTGTTACGCACCTAATGGTGGGTCGCTATACCAGTATATAGTTATATGTGTTGGTCTTGTGGTATAGTTATTTACGAAGGACTTGCATGTGTGAACGTATGTGTGCTAGCTAAACTAGGTGTGTAGAGGTGCTGAGTATATAGTGGTATGATTGGTATATATGAATGAAAGGTTAGCGTGTGTGGGTGTGCACCATGCACAGGTAAGTATGTGCTCAGTTATAGGTATTGGTGACTATGGTATGAGTGGCGTGTCGTGAATATAGTTATAGGACCGTATGTGATGTGAATATATGGTGAAATATTTGCATGCATTTGAATGACTATATAATTGTGAAATTATAGTAGTGGTGAATGTATATTAGATATAGTAAACTTGATTTAATAATGGTATGGTGTGACTACATGTGTTGATGTGCTTGGTATTGGATGTATACTAGGAAATATTAGGGAGTAGTATACCCATGTTTGTTTTGTGCATAGGTAGTTATCTATACGTAGAGCAATGATTGTATTTGCTAGTATGAGACTATTCTTATGTGAGTATCTGAACTATTGTTTTGTGCTAGGTAAGTAGTAGTTATATAAGGGATGTATGCATATATATATATATATATATATATATATATATATATATATATATATATATATATATATATATATATATATATATATATATATATATATATATAGTAATGCTATTATGAGATGGTGAGCTCAAATCCTTATCGTGAGCTAGCACAATCGGCAACACCAATCAACGATCGGCACCGTTCATCTTCAAGAGCATGTCGATAGATCTATACCCTAAAAAAATTAGAGATTATAAACCCCAAAATCCTATGGATCAACCCGTTCCAATTTTGTTACATTTACAGGCAGCTTGTAAACCGTTCATCTTGCTAACACTTGATGGATTTGATAGAAATGTCCAAATGACACAAAAAATTATACATAAAGATCACTTGATAGATAGAAGAAGATGGACGGTTCCGATTGATGATTTGGCAAATAGTTTTGGCTAGTTCGAGATATGAATATCTCATCTCACCATCTCACCATCTCATATTAGCATCTTTCTATATATATATATATATATATATATATATATATATATATATATATATATATATTTAGCGTCATGAGTGCATTCAGCATGGGTGCATTCGGCGCAGAACAACAAATTCGACGCATGCGCCTTCGACACGGAACAACAATTTTGGCGCGAACACGTTTGGCGTGGAACAACAAATTCGGCGCGGAACAACAAATTCGGCGCTGGCGGCTTTGGTGCGGAACAAAAAATTCGACGTAGAACAACAAAATATTTCCCCCCGCGAAATCTTTGTTCCCCAAAAGATTATTTCCAAAAAATTATTAGCGTAAAATTATTTAGCAGCACAGGCGCCTTCGGCGCAGGCAAGGACGCCTTCGACACAGAACAATAAATTCGGCGCGGTCATCTTCGGTGTAGAACACCAAATTAGCGTAAACAAATTCAGTGGACGCCTTGGCCATGGTTCATTTAAGATATCCGCTCAAATTTTTTGTTCTCCCTAGAAATTATTCCCCCATCCAAAATTTAAACGAACAAAAATTTTGAACCAATCCAAATAAATTATAATCTCTTCAAAATTTAATATGAAGACATCAATAAAATATCAGTTAAGAGATGTAAACTACATTCTGGAGAGTTCATAGCCAACAACCTTCAATAACACTAAACGCACAACCTGCTCATTATAGTTATCTGTAGTAAAAATCAGAACTTTTAAAGCCCAGTTAATACATTGATTCTAACATAGCAGACAATTCCAAAGATTCTCTTCTTTTAGAGATGTGCTGATGGCTCGTGACATTTCACAAAATAGCAACAGATCAAAAAATACATTCTTTAGCTCTCCTCTCACTCTCTAAACCTACAATTCTGCTAGCAGTAGCCAAATGGGTTTTCTATGGTGAGCAATATGAATTCACTGTAAATCCACAATGAATGCGGTTTTAATATAGCTTTTAGTTTCCTCGTAATACACCAATGTTTGAACTTGCACAACAAAGAGAAAAGTTCTTCTCCGAGAGAAATCACGCTTGCTTCCCCTTCCATGAGACTACTTGCGAGGCCGTTCGATCAGTATATCAAAAAATTTCCGGGTGCAGTATTGCTCACAGCTCACACAGATCGCTCAAAATTGATGATGGCTATGGTTTGCAACTGAGTGGGCTATTGTTCAGGAACGGCAGCGTTTACGGGCCTATAAATATTACATACATCAGACCTCTTTGTCCAAATGTGCCATGCCACCAAGGCTGAGAGGCTGAGCATAACTACTGCCCAACATTACTGCCCAAAAATGTTCTTGCCACCATGCCCAGAACATTACATCACAGTTTGAATTATAATTAGAATCACTCAACCCTCTCTACATAACTGTCAAGAAGATGAGGAAATATGATTTGTATTACTCGATACATGAGAAGACCCCATATATACAGCAGCCGCCCGCTTCCCCCTTCTACTGGGATTCAACTGGGATTATATGCAGGGGGTTGCCGTGTTTATTCCATACAATGCTGACGTAAAGTGACATCTTTTCTGGACAGGGCTCAGTCCTGCATATTGAGCATACATCAATATTGCTATTTGTATTCGCATAAATCGATATGAATATGAAGCAAAGTTCATCAAATTGTTACATGCTGCATGAACAGATTGAAGCTTGGCATTGCACAGCCTCATGTCCTGCTAGTGACAGACAGATATCATCATGAAAGAAGTTTTTGGGTGCATAATCTTTTACAGAGTGAAGGCATTCTGTTATGTTCATTTGCCACACTCTCCCTATCAATGGGAAGAAACAAAGTTGAAAAAAAATTTATCCAATCCATTTGCCAACTTTTTATAGAAATAATTGAAATGGGAATATGTGAACCAACTTGAAACAAAAATAACCAAACAGAAATTTGGAAAGACTAATTCCAGTAGTGAAAAAAATATTCTAGCTTCAAAGTCCTACAAAAATGCAATCAATCTGAGAGCAAAAAGTGCTGACATTATAATTTTTGCTAAAGAACCAAGACAGACCTATGATTTCAAATAAAACAAAGCCAAATAAGTTCGATGATGTGCCTGGGTTCAAGAACTGGAAATTTCCTTCACAGTAGCAATTAGCATACCGTATATAAATAAATGTTCGTGCAACTACATGCAGAAGTGAGCGGGAATAATAAATGGCCAAAACTATCTATAAAACATAATCACCATTCAATTTTTAATGTTCCTTGCACAAAACGTGGTGCTTTTTTTTGATAATCAATCAATTGTTTTTAAACTTCATATTACAAATCAATTATTGCTAGGTTCTGCTATTGTACAGTAAGATTCGCAACGCTCGACGCTATCCAACAAAGTAAAAAGGAGAAACAATATTCATCACCGATCATTCACCTGTGCAAATTGATTGAGTAAAATGGGATATACATCATGCAACATCAAATCCATGTTCTTCCGACAACAATTGCAAATGAGGAAGACTAACTACGCCGCACGCTGCTGTGTATGCATGAAATTTTTTCCAACCCTGGAAATCTCCTCATTCAAGTGTCATTTCACAAACACCCTCTCTTCTATTTTTCTCTATTTCACAAACCCTGGGAAATATGACTGAAGATCACCAATGATCATATTCTCAAAAAAATGAGAACAAAAACTCATCCTAAATCAACAACTGAATAAGCTTCATTCTTGAGCAAATGTGTATGCAAGTAATTTGCACAGAAATTGGCTAGTACTTTTCCTGAAATGTGTATGTTTTTTGCCCTCACTAATTTTCACACCTCAGCATGCAATGTCTTCAGTGCTTCAGAGTTGCGGATGAACTCTGCCATACCACAGTCTAGGACTATGGATGTTGCATCAGTCCATACTGTAGTCATATCCTATAGCAAAATTTTAAATTATGTCAGCCATATTAAAAAAATTAATGAAACTGCATGCTACCAAAGTTCGATAGATTTTTCAACTTGGGTATGAAAATTACGAACTAAATTGCCATGATTGTCTCTCTACTGATGGGAAACTGAACATTGTTAGCTTTCTGAAGTGCAATTAGGACTTTACAAAGCCTGGCTTCCCTTGTGCATCATGCTGTCGGTCTGTTTCCATCTGTTTGCTTCGATCTGACTGCATTTTGGAGGCATGGAAGTAAACATAGAAAGAATAAAACTTCAGGAAAGCAATAAAAGAAAATTATATTCAAGCGCAAACAAAGGAATTTTAATCCAAAGATCCCAATTTAAAAGTTTCATTATGTATTCCAATGCTTAGGAAACATAATATGAAATTTTGTTGATATTATTAAGATGAACTCATGAAAGCAGTTGGTAATAGACAGTAGCTTAAACATATATTATGACATGTGAGTATGCACATCAGCAAACTTTTTCAGTTGAGGTTTTCATTTTTGGGCTAAGTGATCCTTTAAGCTATAGTGCAAATCTTGGTGAATCATTAAACTTGCAAGTTGTTAGTAAGTTGGAATGAGCAATTATTTCTCTGCAGAAGTCAATTTGCCAGTAACACTATGCCTACGAAAATAGAATATGCATGCTTGGGTGGTCAAGGTGGTGGGCCAACCTATTCAGTCATGATGCAAGTCATTGCTCACCAACATTGTTGTATTCAGTACTGAAACAAATCTTTTAATTGCTTCATCCCAACAATAAAATTTGGGTGTCTGCGCTACCCTTATGCCTTTTATTTTATTTATCATAAATAGATATTGATTTCAATTTTGAGGTGGGTGGCCAGAGACCCACCATATGATCTATCAAGATCAATATGTGATATAAAATACATGCATGATGATTCCAGCATGTGTCAATTGTTGGTATAAAAGGAAACCCAAGTGCTTCTTATGATCTCATTACCTGTTATGGTAGTATTGATTCATTTCCAAGATGTGTATTTGATCAGATCATTGCAGATATGATAAGATCGGTCTTTTCAAAAAAAAATCAGACAACTATAAGATCAGATCAGATTTTTAGTTCTTCAATTTCAGTTGTTAAAGTACTTTCCATGTCGAAAATTTTGTGCGGTTCTTTTCTAATTCCCTTGTTCTTCTTCATCTGTTTTTGTATATTATTTAATATGATCGAATATAGAAGATCTTAAAAGATTGGGTCGTTCTTTCCGATGTATCAAAAAAAAAGATTTGGTTGGTTCTCAAATTACTATTATAAAATTGAATGGTAAAAACTTCAGTTCATAAAGATTTTTTCTGATTCACAGACGTTTGTCTACCAGGACATTTTTCAGTGTATGGATGCTGAGAGCTTATGTCATACCAAAATGAACAGAGATGAGAGTTTAAATGACTACTATGACTCCTTCACATGTATGGTTGGTGAACTTGAACAATGTGGTCTCATTATCAGATGTATCGGCCATATTGATGATATGTATTGGATGTATCAAAGCCTGACTTTTGGTTTGACATATAACTTCATCCTCAACCTGTGCTTCATCTATTTTAGATTGTCTCAAACATCCAGAATGCTATCCACATTTTTTTGTAACCCACTATTGTAGGTTGTCTTCATGAAAGAAAATATCTTAATCAATCAGTTCAACTTCGGTTTGTTTTCATTATAAAGTTAATTATCACGATGCCCATACCTTTTATAACCCCTTCTCTGTGCAAACTAACACAAACTCACTTAAAGGCCCAAATATGCAATTTCTGAATCATAGAATCCTCATTTGACCTCGATCATTCATTTTCATGTCTGAGTTATAATTATTTTCGGTCAGATCGCAAGGTTTGGTTAGATTGTTTTCTTCAACACCTTCAAATCCTGAGAATACATCTATAATGCACTATTTTCTTTATGTGGATCCCAAAAATGTATTCAATAATAACCCTTTTTGATATTTCATTTTTGTCTTTCACAAATTTCAGTTGTTTAACAGTATTACCAAATAACGCTTTCACTTCTGGCACCCTCTATTTGATGACCAAAGCAGAAACCTAGATTTAATATAAGTAGTAGCTTGCCATAAAAATGGTTGTGAATGACACAATTTTGGGATGGCGGGCAATGCTCACACATTGAATGGGTGTAAGATGAGCATACAGATATTTTAAAGCCTGCATCAACAGGTGATAAGCAAATTGAAAATTTCAATTTCACTGCTAATCCTTGAAATAAGTTCAATAACAAAACCCATAACTGTCTCTAAATTTGGCCAAACTCAAAAAAAAAGTGTAAACCCACGCAGTAAGGAAATCGCCTGATCATGCGTAGACTCCAAAGAAATGATCTGATCCATGAAGTCTAGACCAGTTTCGGCAGCCATATTTTGCACCTATTAACAGAGAAATTAACGATTCAAGTCCCCAATTACTAAAAAAATCAATATCACTGCTAATGCTCACACGTTGAATAGCCTTTTATGAATAGCCTTTTATGAATATACAAAAACTGTACAATAAACCTGAAATGCGCAATAATATACAAAAATAGCCTTTTATGAATCTGAAATGCGCAATAAACCTGAAATGTACCAACCTGTTATGAAAGATAAAAAAGAAAGAGTGCTGCTGAGCTAGACTTATACGAACCTGAAATGCACAGGTGCATATGTATGGAAAATAACTTGAGTCTTGTAAGTGTTAACTTCCGTGTGAATCCACTCAAGTAGCGGCCTAATCGATCTCTGGTAAGCATCACCCACACTCATCTCCATCTTTACGTTCTTCCCTTCTTGGAAATAATGTCCCCTGTTTGAAACACAAACATTTCCAAAATTCATATTTTGACGTTGATTAAGTATGACCAATAGCCACTATTATACATTTAATTCTTGAAGTCTTAAGCTGACTTGTGGAAAGCTTCAACCAAAGAAAATGGTCAGATTTCAACAAAATATCGATAGAGATATAATTTGTCATTATATCTATAAATAAGGAAGCTCCATGATTGCAACAAAATTTTGATCATCATAGTTTTATTACCAGAAGTCTCGTTGGAATGTTGAAGAAGCATACTTAAGTGTCCAACTGTTTTGAATGTCCAACCTGTCAGGAGCCTAAATTTGATGCGTCCTGACAACATTGAGAAAAATAAGCGTGCTATTGTTTTATTAAGCATCTTATGAAATTATTTCCTACAATGAATTGATGCTTATATCCAAAAGATGATCATCACACCATATAGCTCAAGTTGATTGTGGTGTGGGCCAATAATCTCACTCTCGCCATCACATGGAACACATGAAAGGCCTTTAACTGATATTTGCCGCCATTGGAAAAACAGAAGGAATGCAAATATGTATGTAGATGCCTTGGAAAAACGGAAGGAAAAATAGAAGGAAGGCCAATAATCTCACTTTGCCATCTCATTAAATTTGCAGTGCATGTTGAGGACCATTTGGACCACCAAGCTGTTCAAAATTTCCAGAATTATTCCAAATAATCCGACAACCATATGTAAGTAGATGCCTTGTCTTTCCAGAGCAAAAAAACATGGATAAAGGGGAGTAGTTGACGGTTCTATTGCGATGTGAAAAAGTAATTGGGACTATTGAAGTTCGGTTAGTTTTGAGATTATCATATGCCATGTTTTCATAATATGTTATGTTTTCCACATTTTGGTTCTAACACATTATTATTCTTTTGGATGTTGCAGCATCGGTACCATCTTAGGATGCAGAGCAGAGATCTTGCAGCTTAATTTCACCGATGTAAAGATGGACTTCTTTGATTGAATTACTAAGAATTACTGAGGAATGATCTTATAAGCTGAACTAAGTGCATTATGATCGGTTCCCATCAAGAAAACATGGATACTTCAATAATCAAGCTGTGTCAAATTAGATATGTGTTTGATAAGCATGTTATCAAATATAATATTTTTATTTTTAGTATACTTTTTACAATTTGGTTTAGTGTTGCCATATCGTGTCGTCCCTGTATCGATGTTTATGTCTGTACAACATAGGTTCTAAGATTTCAATTCTTTCCGAGCTCAGACATGCATAGAATAAGAGAGGCCAAAAGTCCAATTTTTGAAACAATTTTATGGAATAATGTTCTACTCAGCTTGTCTCAGAAATGATGTTGAATGATAAGGAGAAGCATCCAACCATTATAAAACTTTGTTGATTTCTCATACACATGGTTTTTTTTTACCCGGTTCTGTATGTGTTCGGTTTGAACCTTACTGTACCAATAAATTTTGAATTTGCTTTCCTTATATCTTTTTTCTGTTTCCTTAAAATGGCTTTGTCCTAAAATCTGAATGCTAAATTTTCGTTGATGTCATTTAAAGCTGAAATTAATGTTGTTCTTCTGAATGAAATTAACAGTGAATGAAATTAACAAAACATTCAAAACATTAAAATACTGTGAATGAAATTAACAGCACAAAACATTAAACGGTGAATGAAATTAATGTTGTTCTTCTGAATGATATTAACAGTGAATGAAATTAACTAAACATTAAAAAATTTGTATAATGTGAACATGGTTACCCGAATGTTGTTCTTCTGAAATTAATGGCACAAAGCATCAGCTACAGGAGAGATTTTGATCAGCTGCAGGAGGGATTGAGTACAGTAAGCTTTGCAGGATTGATTAACCAAGTGACTTCCTTCTCCTCTTGAAGCACAAAGGATCAGCAATGACTGTTGCCCTCCCCAAAAAAGACTCTTGCTCTCCCCCAAAACCCAAAAGACTCTTGCTCTCCCTAACAATCGGATCGATAGTCCAAATAGTCACTGAAAGCACACGCGAGTTAACCTTTTCCCCTAAAAAATTCAACAACAATTATGAACAAAATCTTACATCCAATTTCTTTCTTCAATTCAGCGCGTAGCAAAGATCATCTAAAGACAGAAGGGATAAAAAGGAAGACGATGGAGTACAAGCAGGCATGCCGGTTATGTTCTAATGAATCCGATGTTAACTGCATGATATAAACCAAATGTAAGCAAGCTAGAAAGACATCAACATATAATTTCTTTTAACAACAAAAACCAGAGCAAATTTATATAAAGGAAAGGACATGGATTAAGTTGTGAGATATCTCATCACCTTCTCAGCATCCACAAACTTAAACCCTTGCTGCATGAGAGATTTTATTATCTCCGTCCTCAGGAAGAGCTTCATAGATTTGTACAAAGAATCCTAAGTTGCAGAAAAATCAAAACTTTCCACAATATTTGGTCGGCCTTTTCCATTAAAATAATGTCAACAAAACAGTGAATGAAATTAGCTGATGTTCTTCTAATGTTGTTCTTCTGAATGAAATTAACAATGAATGAAATTATCAAAACATACAAAACATTAAAATACTGTGAATGAAATTAACGGCACAAAACATTAAAACATTCAAAACATTAAACAATGAATGAAATTAATGTTGTTCTTCTGAAATAAATGTTTCTTGCAACCTATTTCTTGAGGTGTTCCAATAACAAAACATCTCAAATTCAATCTGTGAAACACCAACTGGACTTCAGCCTGCCAAACACGAAGTCGAATTCTTGCTACTTTACTGCTGCTCACGAACTGGAATTCTTGCTACTTCCCTGCCAAACACGAAGTGGGAATTCCAAAACAAAAAATAATTGGAACACAAAACCTTCAGCATAAAAAATTAAATTTCAGCCTAAAAATAATTGGTACACACGAACTGGACATCAGCCTAAAACAATCTCAGCCCGAGGGCACGGTGATTCCAAACAAAGTAATCTTGCTGCCTTGTGCCTTGCACGTAAAAAATCTCAGCTTAAAAAATCTTGATGTAACTTTCTTTTTGCCTTGCACCTAAAAATCCAAAACTTTTTGCAGTCTCAGCTTATTGGGAAAGGAGAAATCTAAAGCTTTTTGCAAATCGAAAGGCTTTTGGCAAAAATTGTAGAGAATTTTAATTGATAAATCCAAAGCATTTTACAAAAATAAGCAACACAAACCCTTTAGGCCAGGGATGCAGACCTTGCACCTTGCTCCTTGCTCCTTGCTCTCCAAGAGATGCATTGCACCTTGCTGCCTTTCGATTTGGGGTGGAGTCGCTGCCGTATATGGGCTCGAGGGTGGGAGAACATCGGGATCGGGATGTCCTATCTTGTGCTGTCAATTTTAGAAGCAAGTGAGGTTAAGGGGAGTGGGGGGGGGGAGAGAGAGAGAGAGAGAGAGAGAGAGAGAGAGAGAGAGAGAGAGAGAGAGAGAGACCTGTGAAATCCAGCCGGCCTGCGTCGATAGAGAGAGAGAGCGCGCAAGATCAGCCTGTGGGTTGGTGGGAGGAAGAGAGAGATGCCCCCAAATTTTAGGCAGCTCGTGGGTTTTTTCCCCCCCAAAGTTTTTGGGTTTCAAAAGTTTAAGTTTCAAAATAAAAACATCCCCTACTTTTCTTCCCCCAAAATTTAATTTCCCCCTAAAAATTTTGTTTCAAACTTAAAATTTCAAACTCAATTACTCTTATCTTATCCAATTTCTCTTATCTTATCCAATTTCTCTTAATAACATCCCTCATTTATACCCAATTTCTCAACTCTTATCCAATATCTCTTATCCAACTCTTATCCAATAACCCATGATAACATCCTTGTTTTATAATATAGATATATATATATATATATATATATATATATATATATATGATTGAAATACGTGTATGAATTTGACTGACTATGATAGGTATAAGTGTATAATGTGCGTGAATATATATATACATGTTAGTAGTGTTAATGTTTGAATACCTAGTGTATATATAAGCACTTGTAATGACTATACATGGTTTGAATTATAATGTGATATGATAGGGGTAGTTACTAGAGCGACTAGATATGTTAGAAAGTCCGAGGACGGACTTTGTTCTAAGGTGGGTAGGATGTAACGGCCGGTACTTACTATACGTTTTATGGATGTGCGTATAGCAATTTCGGGTACCTGATTGGTTTTGTTGCTTTGTATGTGAGTCGTGTTGTTGAGTCGATAGGGCCGTAGCACATTGGTTGCATCCTTAGCAAGCCAACCCCCGACGTGTGCCCAACTTGAGATTACTGTCGCCTTTGGACCCCGTATCCTTTGTACGCTTTTCGTGCACGTAGCCTTGTTCGTGCACGTATTTATTTTAGACCTTGTCTGTATCCGAACCCTATAGTGTGATATGTCGTTGTGACCCTCTCGAAGAATATTAAATTGTGAAATTATTTTGGAACGTCATTTCACGGGTCGTTCTTCCACGATTTGACTTTGTTTGACGAGACGTCGCGATTTTCACTTTTGTCGTGAGGCCTTTTTATTTTTAGTTTTGTTTCTCGTCATCGAAATTGTGATCCGTCTTCTCTGTCTTGTTTCTCTCGTCGACACGGTCACTCCAGTATTTATCTTACGATTCTTGGGCCCCATTTGACCTACTTTCACTTTTTGCCCAACCAATTATTGGATTAGCCCTAAGTTTCACCTAGATTAGTCCCTAATAAATTCTTAATAATCTTAATCACCCTCCTAACTTTGACTTAGCCAGCCCACTTTTGTTTGGCCGCACACACTCACTTAGGGAGAGAGAGAGGGTGAGATATTGGGTTTTAAATTCATTATAACAAATTTCTAAAATAAAACAAACCCTGCTAACTAGCCCTAGACTTAGCCCCACGTTCAGCAGCCCTCCTCTAGTTAATATAACCTAGGTTAACTATTTTTCACAGCAAAACATCAACAGCCGCCGCCCCCCTTATTTTCCACGCAACACAAAACAACCCCCCCCCCCCCCGAGCGCCGCTTCTTCGCGCTCTCTGGCCCTCAGCCCGCCGCCGACGGCCTCCTCAACTCGCCCCCGACTTTCCTCCACCTCTCAGGCCGCCGTGGACCCCGCCTACCGCCACAAAAGCCCCGACTGCAACCGCATAATCCGCAGCAGCAGCAGCAGCTCACAGCAGCAGTTGCAGTGGCCGCCACCACCGCGGTGCCGCCGCCCGCGCCTCCTATCGCCGTGGGTCGACCCCCCCTTTGGTCTCTGCGCCACCGTGGGAGCCTCCTCAGGCCGCCTTTACTCTGAAACAGCGAGCCCCTCGCTGTTTCGTGTTTTTACGACGTTTCCACGCGTCGTATCGTCTCTCGTCGTTCCCTCTCACTGTGGGATCTCTCCGACAGTCCTCTACCTCTCCTAGGGGTGTTTCCCGATGTCACGATCATCCCCTACGACGCTCAACGTCGTAGTCTTCGTGTACGTCGACCCGTTCGTCCCGGTTCGTTGTTACGGCTTCCCGTGAGCCGTAAAACGTCTACCGATCACTTTGCTCGCTGTTTGGAATCTTGCTCGCTGATCTCGTCGCTGTCCAAGGATTGGCGATCGTAGGAATCTATTTTGGAATCTGGATTAGGAGCGCTTTCTATTATTCCAACCCCTGGCGTCGCTACTCGACGCCAGTGTAGCTCTCGCGTCGTGTAAGGGTAAATTTCTGAACACTTAGGACCCCCAACCAATGCATGCTAATGAAGATAAAAATCAGTAATTTAATTGGTTGATAAATCACTAATGAAGATAATTTAATTTGGGACTGTATACTGGTGGATCCGAGCACATAGGTAGATTGGACTGGTTGGACGGTATTTTCAGAACGACTGATTGCAGGCAAGTGAAACTTGCCAACTTGTGCTTTAGGCCATGTTTTAGGCCATTCCCCGTTTTTAGCGTAAAAGAGACTAGGCGACGAAATGATACTCGCCTAGACGCAACTTTAAGATCTAGCTTGACAACGAAGCTAGATCTGTCACCCCGCCATGTCATTCATGCATTATTGCCTGTCACGTTTAATTTCCTTATCTGTACGCACATTAATTGTACCCATGCCATGCCATGCATCCTGATGACAATCCATGCTTGAATGTTGCACACGCTACTTGTACTTGCTTGTTGAGGCTAGGCACCTGCGTTGCAGGCACAACCCTAGGCCAAATACACTTCCTGGCTCGTGATCCAGAAGCGGGCTACATGTGTTGGTCAGAAGCCAATGCCCGATTACACGTGGAGGGGTAGGGTTAAGCGACCACTCAGCGTAGAAGTGTGCCCATTCAGCCACTTCAGCTGTAAGGCGTAAACTCTGGGATTGGGGTAGGGTTAAGCGACCACTCAGCGTAGAAGTGTGCCCGTACAGCCACTTCAGCTGTAAGGCGTAAACTCTGTGCACGACGTGTTTACTTGACGTGTTTACGTTGTAAATCCATGTGAATGTTAGTAGCTTTGCTACCCTTGCCATGTCATACTTGTTGCCATGGCATACTTGTTGCACTCTCTTACTTGTTGCATTCATACCTTAAACTGCCATGTCATCGCATATTTTAGAACTGCTAGGTTGTTTCACTTTCTTTTAGTTTCCTTGCACAAGTCTCTTGTAGACTTGCTGACATGCGCCCTCGTCTCTTTTGGGTGTCGCATGTTAGTTGCTGAGCCAGAGTCCGTTGCTGAGGACGAGGTGTTTGTTGACGTTGAGCCTGGGTCCACTGTTGACGTGGAGTACGAGGACACCGGCGACCAGTCGTAGAGACTTAGTGTTGTGTTGCTTTCTGATTAGTTCTTGTTAGGTTGTTGGTGCGTAGCGCCCTTTCTTTCTGTACGTTGTTATTTCTGTTGGCCATGCTTGGGCCTTTTAGACTCTCTTTTAGCCTGGTGGCTTTTCTGTGATGTTGGACTTTGTTGGTGGACATTCTGAGATTGGAATAATAATATTTGTCTCTTTTCTTTTATTATTATTTTTGTTCTGTATCGCATTTGCAAGGACCTATACTTGGTTATTCCAGACGCTTTACAGACTTGAGCCTCACAGCTCCAAGTCTGAGCGGACTTTTCACGTCTCGCCTCCATTTTAGGGAAGCGGGTCGTGACACCAAGTGCCACCAATTCAGAATATGAAGGAATGCCAAACTTAGGGCATCACCCCCGTCCACCTTGAAGATCATCTACAGGCGTCGAGCAAACAACGTTAAACAAAAGCGCTTCATGGGAGGCAACCCATGTTCTAAACTCTCATCTTTATTTTTAGGATTATTTTTAGCTTTATTTTTCTTATTTTGATAAATAAATTTAGCAACGAAAACTTCCGTCGAGAGACTTAGGCAATTTTTGGACTTTTGCAGGAAACAAGCCCCCAACCGATCGGTTGATCCCTCAACCGATCGGGTGGGACGTATCAAAAAGTGGCCTATATCTGTTCATCTACGAACCGGTCGGGTGAAGCAAAATGAGACCGGGTGGCAGACAGTGTGAAAAGAGCAGAAGTCTCGGAAAATTTGGGATTTAATCAACCAATCGGTTGATAGAAGATGTGGTCGTGTGACTGACCGGGTGAGCTGCACAGAAGTCTTGGGAAAAATCGTGAAGCGGCCAACCGATCGGTTGAGTGCTCAACCGATCGGTTCACCTGTAGCAACTTTTCAACGAATTTTTTCGACATAATAATCAACCAATCGGGTGAAAACTCACCTGATCGGTTCGACTTAAACCCTGTAAATTCCCCCCGCCTTCACCCGTTCATTTCCCCTCACCCGATTTCGAATTCCCATCGTCGTTTCGACTTCCCCACCCCTCAACCGGCCTCGTTCTTCCCCCAAACGACCTCCAACCTCCATCAATCGATCTCTCCACTCTCTCTCTCTCTCTTCCTTCTCTCCATCGATCTCTCTCTCTCCCTCTTCCATTTAACCCCATCCAAGCCCTAATTTCCGCCCGACTCCCCCCATTTTCGAAAATTTGTTGAGAAGAAGTGCCGCGGCTTCACACTCCCACTCATTGCACGGCGTTGGGTGATCTACGAGTAAGGATCGTCATCTCTACTGGGTAACTTCGCTCCTTAGCTCCACTTTCAATTTTGCCCTAGTATTACTATTTTGCTCAATTGACATCGATTGTGTGCATCCATCATATCTTGCATACACTTGCACCATACACTACCATGGCCCAGGATCAAGATAAGGGTAAGGATATCATGCGGGAGGAGGATCCGTCTCGTAAGAGACGGAAGACCACACATCCACCACACTCACGCCCTCCTCCTACACAACCTACACAGCCCCAACCCCTACCTATCATCCCTCCTGAGGACCCAATGTTGGGCCCGTGTGGCTACCATTTTTTGAGTCAAGAACAAAAAGATTTCTACCATAGACTCGATGCACGGGGAAACCTCTCCACCAAGTTTGCACACGCACAAACGCTTCTCGATCTCGGAGTTTTCTCCGAAGTCGAGACCCTCTTTGCTAACTTAGGGTGGTTAGCTTTCTGTAACGCCCACGCACCCTCCTACCCCGCTCTCACACTGGAATTTCTATCTTCCCTTAAGTGTGAGTCGGGTTCGATCGTCGTTTTTCGGTTCCGAAACAAAACCGTCCGCACCCGCCTGGATACTATCAATCACATTTTCGGATTCCCCATTCTTGGGGACGACTCTATCCGTCACTCCAGATACCACCCTGATTTCGACGTCGATCAATTTTGGTTTCGCCTCACCCTACACGATCACTATCCTCGAGGTAAGGCCAAGTCCTCCTCCATCATTCACCCCGTATTCCGTCTGGCCCACCGAATCATATCTTGCACATTCTTCTCCAGGGATGAGTCCGGAACGGTGAATATCCCTAATCTTTTCATTTTGTGGGCCATGACGTTTGATTTCATTCGTGGTGACGACGGGATCACCTTCAAGGCCCCTCGCATTCACATTCACGCTGGCGATTGGCTTATCCACAAATTGCTTGACATTAGCCTCGCCGGCAAAGGCAAGTTCTGTTGCGGGGGCCTCATTACTATCATAGCCTCATATCCCCAGTATAATGTCGTCATCCCCCGTGATTTCCCTTCTGCCCCAGGACCTTCGCATATAGATCTTGATGTCCTTCGGCATATACACATGATCAAGCCCCGCTCCGAGGGTCGATTCACTTTTTACTATGGGCACCCCCAGCTCCCTATACCATTCTGCCAAACCCCGCTCGCATGACTATCGTTCTAATGGCAGATTGGACATTTCCTCCCGATCCAGAGTTTCTGGGGGGGTTACGTCTTCCATTCCTTCCCCAGGGTGCACCCAAACCATCTTCCCCTGCCGCCCACTTAGGCGAGCAGGATATCCCTGTGTCCCTGGGAGACTCCGGGGCTGGCCCCAGTCATACTATCCCGGCTTCTGGCCCTATCACGTCTGAGGCTCTGAGTGAGGCCCTTTTAGGCCTAGCCTCTGGTGCTGGCATGACCACTGCCGTTGGCACCACTTCCACCTCCCGTCCAGCCTCTACTTCTTCCGTCCGCCGCGTCGCCTCCGCTCGCCTCACTCTCGAGGCTGAGCTAGCTTCACTGCGCGCTCGTGCTTCGTCCTCTGCCCCCTCAGACCCATCCTCGTCGATCTTCTCTCACCCATGTTTCCTCTCACTTGAGAATAACGTGGCCGCCATCCTCTGCATTCTCACTCAAGTTCACGGACCACCTCCACCTACACCACCACCTTCACCTCCACCATCACACTCTTCACCTCCCCAATCACCCCTAGGCGACCATCCCCTCCCACCACCACCGTTCCCATCCCTGCCACTTCACCTCCACTCACGACCACCGCCGTCGATCCCATAGATCCACCACCCTCCACTTCTGTCACCCTATACGTGCGTCGCAAGAAATTGCAGGTGCGTTCGTGATCACTTCCCCCACCATCCTCTGATGTATCTACCGCCGTATCTACCCCATCTACCACCGCTTTGGTCGCCATTTCCCTTCCACCCACCATCATCACTACCACACCACCCATCGTCCACACATCCACACCCATCCACACACATCCTGCACCCCTCTCCCCACTTCTCGGCACACCCCCCACCTCTCCCCTCCGCACCCCTCCATCTTCTGCCGAGGATGACGAGGACGATTCCTCTCCTGCTTTTTGATTTCTTTCGCTTTTCCGATCTTCCCCTTGCATATTTCTACATCGTCATGAGCACATCATATTACTAGCTTTATCATGTCCAGCTTGGGGGAAGTCGACTTTTGTGTGTGTTTTGTCGTGTTTTTTCTGTGTGTTGTGTTTGTCTATATACGTCGTTTGGTGTGATTTTCTATCGTTCTTTTTCCGTTTTTCTTTTTCCTCTTTCTTTATTTTTCAGTTTCATATGAGTGTTTTCCTCGTTTTTCATTTCTCCTTGTGTCGGTGCGTATTCCCCCCATTTTCATTGCCCTCCCGTATTTACTTTAATTGCATTGAGGGCAATGCAAGTTTCAGCTTGGGGGAGTCGCACTTCGTGCGTCGTTTTGTGTCTTTTTCTTCGTTTTTGAGTCGTTTTCACCGCGTTTTTCTTTTTCTTTCTTTCTTTCCTTTTTCTCCTCTCTCTCCTAGAGATGACCCCAAATGATGAATTGCCACAGATCACACACACGCCTAACATGGCTTCGATAATCACATTCACTAACCCTAGGAAGTTGAGTCCTCTTGCATGTCATGCATCGTGGGTCCATTTTGCTTTTGTATGAGTCGTGTGTCGTGTCTAGCTTACGGTGTGCTTCTACTTTGTGATTTTGATTTATATACCTGTCATGGAATGACCCCTAGATTATCATGTTTCGATTTGAATATGTGGTATTTGCTTCTCCTGTCTGCCGCTATATGCATGCTATATTTATATCATATATTTCATTTTGCATGTGTCGAGATTCCACAGTTAGGACTAGGATAACCCATTTAGTCTATGCTCTGATTAGCGAAGAAAATCTCCCTTACCCAATTGTCTAGAATCTGATTTCTTTTTTATTTTACTTGGTGCAAATCATCTCGTCGTGTACCGTTCTCCCACTTGGGAGAGTACACACATGTATATACCCCAAAATCCAAAAATCCAAAAAAGAGAGAAAAGAAAAAACCCAAAAAAAAGAAAAGAAAAGAATATATATATATATATGTATAGCCAAAAACCAAAAAAAATATACATATATCCAAAACCCAAAAAAATTCCCGTGTGAATATTTTCCTGCCTACCGAGAATAAAGGGAAGGCAAGAATTTGCACCGAGTGTTCTTCTCCACATCATCTCAACCCCCATCGTTTTCGAAAACACTTGGAATAGGGACCTTCTAGCTACTATCTAGGCGATAGTGAGGTGATCTCCTAGTCCCTAGTTGTGGAGTCCCTGACGCATGATACGATTTGATTCTTACTCTGTTCTATTGCATGCTTGAGCTATCTATTCACCGCTTATTTCAAATCGAATCTATATTTGGGTCTTTTCTTGGATTTGTGTATATGGAGCTCTATTGCACATTTTAGATAGTAACACCGTCTGCTAGCACGTGACCACACTCACTTGCGCTTCACCGCGTGGGCCCACGACACTCGTTTGGACTCGTTTTCCTTGGTTTAGTGTTGTGATTTGTCGCTTGCTTGCTTGGTGTAGCATTGTTGATTTTGTTGGCCCTGACGGGCGATTTAGGATTTAGATTTCTCTTTTTCTCTCTTTCTCTCTATTTTCTCCCTCCGAGCTCCTACTCTCACTCGGCTTCCTCAAGGACGAGGAAGGGTTCAGCTTGGGGGATTTTGACGTGTGTGTATATTTCATATATTCACGCACGTCTTCTTTGTGTTTTTCTGTTATTTTCCGCCGTCATGTATCCATTTTCTCGTGTTTTCTAGTTTTCTTTCACTTTTCCGTGATTTTGTGTGTTTGCAGGAGATTGCCAGCATAGGGGACACATAACGAAGATATCATAAGTCCCCGGAGCAACGGGAGGAGTCACGCGCGATCCAGGGTGCCAAACGACGAAGATTGCCATCTTTCAGCCACCACCCGATCGGTTGGCCACAGCCAACCGACCGGGTGATGCACGCATGTGATTCGGGTTGAATATTGCTTATTTAACCCCTCATCTAGCAATATTTTGTGTGTAAATGATGCTTTATTGGTCTCTAGTATGTTCGTATATTGTATACCATCATTTATTAGAGCAAACCATTAATTTGTGCACAAAATCTGAATTTTACTGAGTATTTCTGCATTTTTATATTTTTCATAGTTAGATCTCGATCTCACGATTCCAACGACTATTTATTCGTATTTTTCTGAGATCTGTGCTAATTACTATGAATTTTTGAATGCAGAATACCATTTAATTGAGGAAATACGGCAGAAATACTCGAGAAATACGCATATAAGGGACACGTGGCATGATCCCACGTATCCCCGCCTCATCCGACGGCGCAGCACAAAGGGGCAACGCGGCTTTGTTTTTTAGCGTTCGATTTCGATCAAACGGAGCATATTCCGCCCGCTCGAACGCAGAGTCAACTTCTAACGCGGGACACGTGTCACGATCTTGCCGTCTCCTGTGTGCATCTGACGACCAACGAAGCGAGCGACGTGGCACCTTTGACACCGCACGATCACGATCTAACGGTCCCCATTAATTCTGAAGCGGATTCAGAGAGCGCATGCGAAGCGGGCGAAGCGGGCGAAGCGGCCGAGATTTGACTGTCCGATCGAGATCGAACGGCAGAGAAGCAACCTGAAGAGAACAAAGCGGCAGCGATCCCTGGGGCGACGTGGCTGAGCGCTGATCGTTGGATTAAGATCCAACGGTAACAAATAAATGCGAATTCGATCCGAAGCGATTGCGATGCGGGCGCACGATTTTTGGAGGCCACGTGGCGGCACGAAGGCGGATCCCGCTTTGATGGATGGCCAGTATTTGCGCCGGCCGTGGATATGGGTTTGAGGTGATTTGGGTGCGGATTTTGGACCCGATAACGACTTAAACCCGCAATGTTCTTATATAAGGTATTCCTGGGGTTTTCGTGACGTATTCTTGGCGTATTTGGGCGATTTTGGAGCCGATTTTTGCAGAGATTTCCTAAGAATACAGAGAGCAACCTGGGCTATTTTTCAGAGAGTTTTAGGAGGAAGAAGAAGGGTTTTCTAAGGCAAATAGTTAGCGTATTTGGTGATATTCCTTGAACTCTATTGTGTATTTTGAATTCTAATTAATCATATTGCTTAGAACCATGCTTAATTTGATGAAATTGCTGTTTATTTTCAGTATGAGTAGCTAAATTCTCATTGTGCATGGTATGGTGTAGTTAGGGGATATGATTTGTATTCGTTTGGTTGAATATTCGCGCTAAAATTGTCACGTTGGTAAAGTTATAGTCTTTGTTATTAAATCTTCTCTTCATCTTCCAAAAGAACGTGTTTGAGTAGATGATCACCCCACAAGGGTGAGTTTTGATTTGCCCAAAAGGGATTTTCATCGCTTATATTTAAAAGACTAAAACTTTAGCAACGATTTTATTGAATTTTGTGATTTAATCCCCACAATGGTATTTTCCGGTGAATTGCTCTCAAAAAGAGAATTCATTGAGTTATATTTAATCAACCAAATTAATACGAATCAGGGATCCTAATGAACCCATACCATGTGCATACTTCTCATATATATTTTTATACACGACACTTTATTTGTTCGTATTGTTCACGTATTAAAAACCACGTCCAAACCCTTCAAAATCATCGTCATCAAAAGTGGTTAGTTTCTTTACGTTGGATTTCTATTTGATGTAAGGTTTGTGGTTGCAACAGATTTTCTCCCGAGGATTCGACATCTGGACTCCCAGATTATATTACTTGTACTGACTCTTTCGCTTGAGAGAAGCACATTTTTGGGCTGAGCAAGTTTTTGACACCCCCCAACTAGCGTTTTGCTAGTCTCTAGCAAAGTGAGGAAAAATGATATCAAATATACACCTAGATCACCTTATCATGTCTCAAATCACTCACCAACATACTACAACGACAAAAGAAGATAACCACACACTAATATAAAGATTTCATTCTCATAAAATAATGGTACTCGTGGGTTTAAAGATGAAGAATCAAGTATTTCTCAAATGGTTATAAAATCGACTTAACTTCACCATCCATTACTCTATAGCTCATAATATACAAAATCAATGGCTCACACCTTTCAATCAAAGATTTTAACTTGGAGCGTAGATGTTTCATGCAAAGCAAGCATAAGGAATAGAATAGTATCAAGTCATACACACGTTAATCTTCATTCATAGGAAATCACACCACATTTTGTGCCTTCTTTAAGCTTTGGAAGTTCTCTTGCCTTGCTAGTCATGCACACTTATTCTCTCTTTTCTTTCTCTTTTTAATAATTCCGCGTAACGCGCATCAAGCAACATTCGTAGAAAAATGTATAACTTGGATCGCTCCATCAAATGAGTGGGTTTCCAGTCAATGGCTCCCAAATCAGACGATAATAGGGCATTAGGCCAAAAAGGACCCCTCGGACTGTACTACTCGAGCCAACCAATTTATTTATTTTAGTGACACACTCATTCATTTTTTTTCTTCCTTCTTTTTTTCTTCATTTTTTTGTGTTTCTTTCTTTCTTTCTTTTTTTTTGTGTGTGTCACTAAAATAAATAAATTGGTTGGCTCGAGTAGTATAGTCCGAGGGGTCCTTTTTGGCCTAATGCCCTATTATCGTCTGATTTGGGAGCCATTGACTGGAAACCCACTCATTTGATGGAGCGATCCAAGTTATACATTTTCTGCGAATGTTGCTTGATGCGCGTTACGCGGAACTATTAAAAAGAGAAAGAAAAGAGAGAATAAGTGTGCATGACTAGCAAGGCAAGAGAACTTCCAAAACTTAAAGAAGGCACAAAATGTGGTGTGATTTCCTATGAATGAAGATTAACGTGTGTATGACTTGATACTATTATATTCCTTATGCTTGCTTTGCATGAAACATCTACGCTCCAAGTTAAAATCTTTGATTGAAAGGTGTGAGCCATTGATTTTGTATATTATGAGCTATGGAGTAATGGATGGTGAAGTTAAGTCGATTTTATAACCATTTGAGAAATACTTGATTCTTCATCTTTAAACCCACGAGTACCAGTATTTTATGAGAATGAAATCTTTATATTAGTGTGTGGTTATCTTCTGTTGTCGTTGTAGTATGTTGGTGAGTGATTTGAAACATGATAAGGTGATCTAGGTGTATATTTGATATCATTTTTCGCTCACTTTGCTAGAGACTAGCAAAACGCTAGTTGGGGTGTCAAAAACTTGCTCAGCCCAAAAATGTGCTTCTCTTAAGCGAAAGAGTCCGTACAAGTAATATAATCTGGGAATCTAGATGTCGAATCCACAGGAGAAAATCTGTGGCAACCACAAAGCTTAAATCAAATAGAAATCCAACGTAAAGAAACTAACCACTTTTGATAACGATGATTTTGATGGGTTTGGACGTGGTTTTTAATACGTGAACAATATGAACAAATAAAGTGTCGTGTATAAAAATATATATGAGAAGTATGCACATGGTATGGGTTCATTAGGATCCCTGATTCGTATTAATTTGGTTGATTAAATATAACCCAATGAATTCTCTTTTTGAGAGCAATTCACCGGAAAATACCCGTGTGGGGATTAAATCACAAAATTCATTAAAATCGTTGCCAAAGTTTTAGTCTTTTAAATATAAGCGATGAAATTCCCTTTTGGGCAAATCAAAACTCACCCTTGTGGGGTGATCATCTACTTAAACACGTTCTTTTGGAAGATGAAGAGAAGATTTAATAACAAAGACTATAACTTTACCAACGTGACAATTTTAGCGCGAATATTCAACCAAACGAATACAAATCATATCCCCTAACTACACCATACCATGCACAATGAGAATTTAGCTACTCATACTAAAAATAAACAGCAATTTCATCAAATTAAGCATGGTTCTAAGCAATAGGATTAATTAGAATTCAAAATATACAATAGAGTTCAAGGAATATCACCAAATACGCTAACTATTTGCCTTAGAAACCCCTTCTTCTTCCTCCTAAAACTCTCTGAAAAATAGCCCAGGTTGCTCTCTGTATTCTCAGGAAATCTCTGCAAAAATCGGCTCCAAAATCGCCCAAATACGCCAGAATACGTCACAAAAACCCTAGGAATACCTTATATAAGAACATTGCGGGTTTAAGTCGTTATCGGGTCCAAAATCCGCACCCAAATCGCCTCAAACCCATACCCATGGTCGGCGCAAATACTGGTCATCCATCAAAGTGGGATCCGCCTTCGTGCCGCCACGTGGCCTCCAAAAATTATGCGCCCGCATCGCAATCGCTTCGGATCGAATTTGCCTTTATTCGTTACCGTTGGATATTAATCCAACGATCAGCGCTCAGCCACGTCGCCCCAGGGATCGCTGCCGCTTTGTTCGCTTTGGGTTGCTTCTCTGCCGTTCGATCTCGATCGGACGGTCAAATCTCGGCCGCTTCGCATGCGCTCTCTGAACCCGTTTCAGAATTAATGGGGACCGTTAGATTGGGATCGTGCGGTGTCAAAGGTGCCGCCTCGCTCGCTTCGTTGGTCGTCAGATGCACGCGGGAGACGGCAAGATCGTGACACGTGTCTCGCGTTAGAAGTTGACTATGCGTTCGAGCGGGCGGAATATGCTCCGTTCGATCGAAATCGAATGCTCAAAAACAAAGCCCCGTCGCCCCTTTGTGCTGCGCCGTCGGATGAGGCGGGGATTCGTGGGATCATGCCACGTGTCCCTTATATGCGTATTTCTCGAGTATTTTTGCCGTATTTCCTTAATTAAATGGTATTCTGCATTCAAAAATTCTTAGTAATTAGCACAGATCTCAGAAAAATACGAATAAATAGTCGTTGGAATCGTGAGATCGAGATCTAGCTATGAAAAAATATAAAAATGCAGAAATATTCAGCAAAATTCAGATTTTGTGCAAAAATTAATGGTTTGCTCTAATAATGATGGTATACAATATACGAACGTACTAGAGACCAATTATGCATCATTTACACACAAAATATTGCTAGATGAGGGGTTAAATAAGCAATATTCAACCCGAATCAGTGTGTCCGACCCGGACTGAAGCTGAAGCGAAGTGCAAGGTCAACCGACCGGTTCACCGACCGGTTCATCCCAACAGAGTTCTCGGGAAATTGGAGCTGAATTCCAACCGATAGGGTGACCTTCACCCGATCGGTTCATCTGTAGAGAATTTTACGAACGACGACCCGGAGAGCTCACCCGACGGCCCGCTGACCGTGCCAAGTCGACTGAAGTCTCTGTTCTTTTGGGCGATAATTCCAACTGATCGGTTGATAACTCAACCGATCGGTTCACCTGATGACCGCATCCCTTCAAACAACGACCCGCTTGCACCAACCAGTCGGGTCAAGCGAGCGGGTTCAATTTCTGAAGCTCGCAGTCAAAGCACGTAGAAGCTCACCTGATCGGTTGATTCTTCAACGGATTGGGTGAAGTCGATTTCTATATATAGCTGCCTAGATTTTCAGAGACGGGTGCTTGGTATTTTTCTGTCTTTTTCTCTATTTGTGACGGCTGGAATTTTATTGTTATCTGTAAGTTCTCTGATCTTTGTCAAACTTTAATATAGTCTTAATTGCATTGCTACTACCGTGTTTCAATTGCCTGATCATGATTTTTACGGTTGATTTTTATTTAGATTGCTTTTTAGCTATAATGTGTGAGTAGTTCCCAAATCTGGGATTTTGGTGGAAACCCCTTCGTGGGTTCTCCTTGATGCGTCCATAGGACTAGGATTTCGATAGGGATTAGGAATTTAGAGGTTACACTGAGTGTTTCATTGTCATCGGCGGGAAAAATATCGCCTTTGACCGTAGGGCCAAGGGGGAATAAACTTGGCGGTTGACTCCCTAGCCATAGCTCACGCCCTTAGCGTAGACATCGAATCCTAGCGCGCGGGAGCGGCATGACGAGATGTTGGGAGTTATCATTGCGAGCTTAGTGCTCCTGGAGTCGATCAGTGTTAATGGACATGGGAATGCCCACTGACCAAACCCGGGTAGTCCGGCGTATCATCCTGGGCACCGACCGGAATATCGGGCCCATGGGACGCTGGTATCACTCTTAAAGGCAACGTCTCACCACTAAACCCTAATTCCGTTCGTATTCCTATCCGCCGGTCGTAATAGTGAAAACACATGATAGGGTGGAAACCGAAGTCCTAGGTTTCCTTTTATATTGTTTAATCCTTCGTATTTACATTCCGTAACAAACCATCTATTGATCGGGCTAGCTCACCCGTAGGGTGAATTGGTTCCTCTTAGAAACAAGCACAACCACGCCTCCCTATGTTTGACCCCCAAGCCACATTACAACACCATGCGCTTGCGGTATAAGTATTTTAAATCTGGTATCCCCCAATCCAACTGCACTCTGTTACGAGATCGAAAAGCCGGGGGACGTCAACCATCGACCCCGGTTCTTTCAACCGAGGGTCCTACTCCGAAGGCTGACTAGGCTCCAGCTTAGTGCTCCGAGTCTTCATTAGCTTGACAACTGTACCGGTCAATTTTGGCCTTAACAGTTTGGCATCGTCTGTGGAAAACCATGAGTCGACATCCCCCTCGACGAACCACTCGAGTATGCCGACTCGCCCAATCACATTCTCCAAGGCTGCTGCAGGATTCCCCAGTGTCGGGATCACCAACATGATAACGGGAGGTCCCCCGCATCCGGAGCTATCAACCTCTCTCCAAAGTTCCTATGCTGGGAGATTGATGACAGTTTCCGTGGGGCAAAGCATCCCCGATACACAACACCTCCGATCTTCTTCTCGGACGAAGATCTGGAAGGGGTGGAGCTACCTCATGATGATGCTGTAGTTATTACGGCTGCAATCAGAGAGATCGCCATGAAGAGGTTGCTCGTTGACACTGGAAGCTCATTCTATATACTCTTTTTCACTACGCTGGAGAGGGTGAAAATATCGTCCGAAGATTTGACGCCATGCACAGGACCCTTGGTGGGGTTCACCAGGCGCACCACCCTGATAGCCGGCATCGTCACCTTACCGATGACCCTCGGTACGTATCCCCAACAAATTACCCCTAACCAACTTTATTATTGTAAAGATCAGCTCGGTGTACAACGGGATCATCACAAGATCGCTACTAAATGCAATAAAGGCGGTGGTCACGACCTTTCACCGGATGATCGAATCCCAGACCCCCGATGGGGTCGGAAGGGCAAGTGAGAACTGGGATTCATACGACTCGACAGTTCATCCACACTTGCTAGGGGCAAAGCCGAAATGATCATCCAACCCTCCGAAGACGACCAATTCGGATATGCCCTCTGCTTCGATTTCCGAACCACCAATAACGGATCAGAATGTGAGTCGGCCTTCAACCAACTCCAACCGGCTCGAACCCTGAAGACGGAAGTAGCCTAACTATTCTACGACTCCAGCCTCGTCGTTCATCAATTAAACGGGGCCTTTGAGACCCGTGGCGACTCAATACAGAATTATAAACAAAGTGGCTAAAGCAGAGCTTACCACATTCGCGCGCGAACGATTCTACCACGGGCCAGAGTCGAAGTATCATCAAGTTGACGCCCTGACAAAGCTTGCATCGTCCGCAACCCAAAACACTGTGGGGTTGCTGCTGTGTACATATTAAACCGACCAATAGGTTCATTTGTACAGGATGATGTGCCGGGTATGGTCTTCCTCCCCTACTTTGACGTTTAGCCCCGCAAGGAGCACACTGCGTGATCCAGGAAGAACCACAATGGCGATTGCGGGAACCCTTGCAGAGGAGGTCCGTAGCCTTGAAGGCCGAAGGACAAAGGTATTTTTTGGCCAACGAGGTTCAAGGATGCCGTCGAACGCGATCAAAGTTCCCTCCATCAAATGGAAGCTGGAACCCATTAAACCATTCAAACCAACGAATGGTCAATAGGGTCTGATAATGGCGACAGGCTGTCTCATCAAGTGGGTTGAAACGAAGCCCTCGCCCCGAATCACCTGAGGGGAGCTCGAAGCCTCGTCTTGGAGTCCGTCGTATGACGCCCCAGCATCCCATAATCCCAAGAAATGGGCATCATGACACTACCCTATAGCACCGGCTTATGAGATTTCTGTGTAAAGCAGAAGATCAAGCTGCACTTTGCACTCGTCGCTCATCCCCAATCAAACAACTCGATAGAGTACGCCAATAAAAGCATCTTCGAGCCCTGGCGGAAAATAACATTCGGTCTCGAAGAAACTTGGCCGGCACGAGGTCCCCAGCATGTTATGGTCATACGGAATGACCCATGAAACCTCGACTGAAGAAACGTCCTTTACACTGGCCTACAGATGCAAAGTTGTCGTCTCCATCAAAGTCCGTAAGGACCGCCTGGAACTCAACCCACAACTGGGGAACGAGGTACACAAACGGGCACAACATCCATGTGAGAGATTTGGTGCTGCACAAGGCCGCTTTCACTTCAGAGATCCTCAAGCAGGGAAAGCTCGCAAGCGAAATGTGAAGGGCCCTACACGGTGATCGACGTACTCTGTCTTACCACCTAACTACTCTCTACTTTGAATGATAGGAAACTGTAATGCCCTACAAGCTACTGCACAAGTACTAGAGGGGGGGTGAATAGTACTTTAAAAATAACAAGGAGTATAATTCCAAATTATAGTGCAAACAACTACCAAAACAATTTGCGGAAGCTTAAATTGAATGACAACAACAAATTTAACAATGCTAAAAAGAGATGTTAATGGGTTCGGATCCACTCAAGTCTCCCCGACTTGTTCCCGGTGATCCTACGTCCCAACCACCCGGATCCCCTCCAGATACTTAGGTTAGAAACCCTAACCCAAGATTTCCACTATGAATATCTTGTGAAAAACCTTCACAAGATCAAATCATACATGCAATGGCAATAGTGAATCCCACAACCCGGGATCACAACCTTCTCTCACAACCGAGAGAATCAACAAGCAATATAAAAGAGTTTATATTGAAATAAACAAACTTACCACAAAATCCTATACCTTGAGTTTTTCTTACCAAATAGGTGAAAGGAAGGATTTGAGGAAGATGAAGTCACCAAGACCTAGCACCAAGGAAATGACCAGCAATAGGTGCCTAGGAGAGATTTGGAGACTTGAATCAAGCTAGAGCTTGAAGAGCTCACCAAGAACAAACTTCTCTCAAGATGGATTCTAGATCTAGAATGTAAGAGAATGGGTTTCTTGTGAGGAAGAGAGCTTTAGAAATGAGTGAGAATGGCTATCTCTTTCTATCTCAATGAATCTCTTAATGGCAGCTCTAACCTAGAGAGAAATGACCTAGGTTCGTATTTATAGGGTCCCATAAAAACAAGTTAGGTCAATTCCCAACGGATAGAAATCTGAGGAAACTAGTCGGTCAAAGAACAACCACTAACCGACTAGTTCATCAACTAGTCGGTCAGTCAAACAACATGGACCGACTAAGTGAGGAACTGAGAAGAGATAGAAATTCAGACCTAGAAATCTAGTCGGTCCAAGAAGACATTCTGACCGACTAGTTTCATAACTAGTCGGTCAGTCAGTGAACGTAGACCGACTAAGAGGCATAATGAAATAGTCTGAATACAAATTGACTTAGTCGGTCCAAGAACAAAAGTTGACCGACTAGATTGTCAACTAGTCGGTCACCAAACGTTCTTAGACCGACTAACGATAAACAGTAGCTTAGGAGAGATTTAGCATGTACAGTAAATCACAACTAGTCGGTCAAAGAAGCATCACTGACCGACTAGTTCACAAACTAGTCGGTCGGTGAGTCAACGTAGACCGACTAACTGTAAACAGTAAGGTGCAAGAAATTAAGGAAGCAAACTAGTCGGTCCAAGAAGAGTTGCTGACCGACTAGATCACCATCTAGTCGGTCAGTACTTCTTCTTGTACCAACTAACATGCACAAACAAGTCCGAATCGAAGCGCGACGCTTCGAGGAAGTTAGAATGAACTTGTACTAAGATCCTAGAGCTACGATATGAGCGTTATGAAGTTAGAATCGTAAGATATACTCAAGGCTTAACATTCTATATATCGAAGCTAAAAGACTATAAATAAAAACATAAAGAACGGTCTTCGAAGGCTTCGATTAATTCTTCATGACTTCCAAAACGGCGCAAGAGCTTCAACGAAGCTTTAGGCATGAATACGAGCTTTGAGAAGTCTTGAGATGTCGCTTTGAATGTTCTCGTGATTTTTGCGACGATCTCCAATACTGCGCTCACAAATTGTTAGTTCATGAATTATTTATGTTTGCTCATCATCCAAAACCAAATCCGGGGAGTCCAATATTCAACATTCTCCCCCTTTTTGGTGATGACAAACCAACATAAATAATAATCAAAAATAATGATTCAAATGAAAAATACTTACTCCCCCTGCATTGATGACACGTTAATTCCAAAATGAATATATATGAATTGCATCAATCAGACGAGTAAGATAAATAAAGAGAATCGATTTTTGAAATATCGGATTTTGAAAATCCTTATATATATCTTAACTCCCCCTGAATCTAACATATCAAACTAGATTCTAGGAAATTGAGTTAAATTTTCATTTACCCTATTTATTATCATTATCTCTCCCCCTTTGGCATTATCCCAAAAATGGGGGGCATACAACGACAACAACTAGGAAATGGAAAATCCAACATCAGGAGTCGTAGACAATGACGATGGAACTAATTGACACCAAGGGAAAAGTGGTGAAATCAAATCAAGGTGTGCCAAATTGTCCATTATCAAAGAGCGATAATTAAAATCATCAAAAATACCAAATTTTTATTCATTTCTTGAATAAAGAAACATACTCTTCAATATTCAATATTCTTGGTTAAATTGGTGCATGGAAAACAATTCTATACAATTATAGAATTTCAATCTATTTAACCAAGTTTTTCAATCGTCGAGCGACGATTTCACATAGCATGGACATTGAATGAGAATTAATGTGCACAACAAAGAAAATATCACAACATGAACATCGATGTATATATAGATAGAAACATCATGAGTACATCCAAAAAGATATCGATACATCAAATGCAACATACCCATCAAAAAGAAATACATCATACATCATTGATACAACATCATCATCAGAACACCATCATCAACGTCCAACAACAAAAAAAAATACAACAAATCAACACCCAAACTCCATCCCATCCTAACCCAAAAACACTCTCAAAAAGGTATATCATCCAATGAGCAGTGGAGAGTCCTCGAAACAGACGATCACGAGGAAGTGGCTGGATCTGCAGTCTCCGTGGGTCCAGTCGACGGAGTGGACTCAGGCTCTGTAGGGAGGAGAGGCGTGTCAACAGACGGGATCGTCGGGGCAGTTGTGGAGACAACGACGGGCTCAACAGCTGGGGTCTCAACAGGAGTATCAGCAGGTAAGACAGGCTCGTCAGCAAGAACAGCAGCAGCCTCAGAAGTCTGAACTACTGATGCAGAAGTCTCTGGAGCACCGGAAGTGGTGCCAACTCCAGGAGCAGATGTGGTAGCAGCAGCAGCAGCAGTGGCCTCATCGCCACGAGCCAAGGAAGTGACAAGATCGTCAATATCCTCATCGTCCATCTCCTCGGCCTCAGAAACGGAAGGAGGAAGCTCAATGCCCATCATACGAGCCATACGGCAGACGACCTCCTCGGTACGAGCCAAACGCGACTCGTGCCGACGAAGAAGGCGTACGACATCATCTAATGTGGCAGGAGGAGTGGGGGCTGCAGCAGCTGAGGGAGTGGCCTGGGAAGCAGATGTGGTCGACCTCTGCACGTGACGAAGCGCCGCAAGAGATTTCTTAACGGCCGTCGCGTTCAGAGGAGGACCCAAAGGATGCTCATCGTCAGGAGGGAGAGGGACACGGAAATGACGGAAAACCAGGGTCAACAGACACGGGTAAGGGATATGCGCAGATTTATTGGTCTTGCGAATACACTCGAAAGAGTCCATCTTATCGAGTATAACGCGAGCCCAATTAATCTCGCAACCCAAGAAAAGAGCGTAAATCAGCTTGAGAAAAGGCTGGGATGGCAGAGAAGATGAGCCGTACTTGGGAAGCAAGCACGACTTCAGAATGAGATTCAGCACCCATGCATTAGGTTTGAACGACTTCGAAGGAACACCAATGAAGGCAGGAGGGATCACATGGAAGATATCAGAAAGAACGGACTGATCCAAGGAGGAGATATCATCAACAGAAATATCCGACGGAAGGAGACCAGACGATGAACAACCAAGTATCTCCCCCAAGATTTCTGCCGTGAGAACTATAGAAGTTTCCAAGACAGTAGTCTCGATGGAGTGACTCTCATCGTAGTGGCCTTGGACACGATTGGCGTAGAATAATTTGACCAGGCGAGGATATGGTCTAGGGTTCGCCTTAGCGTCAAATCGAAGGTAGTCAAGGAGCCCACTATAGGAGAGGAGGTCAGCTAAGCCAAGGAAATCTGAAAACTGAACATAGTGCTCCAATAGCATCGGGCAGTGTTCAATACGGTTGTAGGCCGCTAGACACATAGGGTCGTCGCGACACAACGATATGTCAACACCACCCGCTGGCATTGGGCCCTTTCCCTTAGGCTGGCGAGTCCTAGGACGAAGTGGAGGAGTGGGTTCCCTATGGCCAGGCTCATCCTCAGGTATAAACTCAGTATCGGAATCAGGAGGAGTAGAGGGAGTGTGGAGTATGGGCTTTCTAGACTTAGATAGTTTACCGGGTTTGACGGTCGCCGTCCTCTGCTTCTTCAGAGGAGGCGAAGACGGAGAAGCTTGGGTAGACTTAGCACGGCGCTTGGGCTTAGACGGATTCCTAGGGTTAGAAGGCTCTACAGACATGGGGGAAGCCCCAGAGGAGGTGATAGGGATCCTCGTCTTTGCCATGATCGTGGCACGACGTGAACAAGCAAGCGAAGCTACACAAACCCTAGAGCTGAAAAGAAAATCGAAATTATCAAGCCCTAGATGCAAAGTCGACAAGCCCTAGGATTAAATTCGAAACCCTAGTTCACCTAGAAGTTGAAATGAAGATCAAGATCAAACCCTAGGTTGGAACAAGAGAGCTAGGAGAGGGGTTTTACCTAGGAGAGAGGGTCGACGGCGACGGACGGCGGGGATGGCCGGAAAATCGGCCGGAGAGACGTCGGAAGTCGAAGGGGCTCGAGAGGGGTTTAGGTTTTTGCGGGCTGGAGAAGAGATGAATACCGACTAAAACAAATTTTAGTCGTATAAAATTGAGTCAAGTCGGTCGGTCAAGCGAAAAGACGGGTTTGCCCTAACACACTTAGTCGGTCTCAGTTCAAGCACTGACCGACTAGATTACGATCTAGTCGGTCGGTCAATGAGCTTGAACCGACTAAGTCGAAACAGAGGCAAACAGAAATTTTTAGGGCTAGAGTTAGTCGGTCGCAGTATAATAACTGACCGACTAGTTTTCAATCTAGTCGGTCGGTAAGTGTACTATGACCGACTAAAAGAAGTCAATGACAAGAGATAGTTAAAAGCTTGATCTAGTCGGTCTGAGTTCACTAGCTGACCAACTAGATGGGCATCTAGTCGGTTGGCTAATGAACTGAAACCGACTAGAAGAGTCCAAAAATTGATAAATGAGTTCTCTTCATAAACCACTTGGATGAAACAACTTAACACTCTCATTAGTCATCTAAATTACCCCATAAAACGTCGAAATCTTAAATACGACATTCAAATACGAATTCGAGCACAAATTCAAACATATCACATCAAATCTCAAAAATTCAATAAATCTAGCATGAACGAAATATCGCGAAATATAATAGCATGCAAGATGATTGAATGAAATATGAATCCTATATCTCGGATTCACCCATAATCCCCAATTCTCGACGCAACCGCACAAAGGAGTCCTCCTTTAGGGGTTTCGTGAAAATATCGGCGATTTGCTTTTGGGTTTCAACGTACACTAAAATGATGTCCTTTTTAGCAACATGATCATCTAAAAAGTGGTGTCGGACATCTATGTGTTTAGATCGGGAATGGTGCACCGGATTCTTTGAAAGACAGATAGCACTTTGGTTATCCACCATGATAGGGCTAGTATCACAGTGAATACCAAAATCCTTCAGTGTGTGTCTCATCCAAAGAACCTGGGCACAAGCGGCACCGGCGGCAATATATTCCGCCTCGGTGGTTGAAAGTGATACGGAATTTTGCTTCTTGGAAAACCAAGAGACAAGAGAATTTCCTAGAAAATGGCAAGTGCCACTAGTACTTTTCCTATCGGATTTGCATCCCACATAATCGGCATCACTATATGAGACTAACTCATACGTGCTAGATTTTGGATAAAGTAATCCAAAATCAAGTGTATAACTTAGATAACGGAAAATACGTTTTACCGCAACTAAGTGAGACTCCTTAGGTTGAGACTGATAACGAGCACATATGCATACGGCAAACATAATATCGGGCCTACTTGCGGTAAGATAAAGTAAACTACCTATCATACCTCGATATAGACGAATGTCTACATCCTTACCGCCCGTATCCTTGTCAAGATGCGTAGTCGTGCTCATTGGAGTCTTTTTCCCGGAAGCACTCTCCATTCCAAATCGCTTAAGCAACTCCACCGTATACTTCGTTTGGTGGATGAAGATTGCATCGTTCAATTGGCGAATTTGGAGACCTAAGAAATATTTGAGTTCACCCATGTGGCTCATCTCAAATTGTTCCTTCATAACATTAGAAAACTCTTCGCAAAGAGTGAAGTTAGTAGCACCGAAAATGATATCATCAACATAAATTTGAACTAATAAAATATCATTATTCGCATGCTTAACAAAAAGTGTAGAATCGGCTTCGCCCATTTTAAAATTCAAATCCAAAAGAAAATTCTTTAGGCGATCATACCAAGCTCGAGGAGCTTGTCTCAAACCATACAGAGCTTTCTTTAGTTTAAAAACATGATTTGGAAATTTTTCATTTATGAAGCCCGGAGGTTGAGAAACATAAACTTCCTCAACAACATCTCCGTTTAAAATGCACTTTTAACATCCATTTGAAATAACTTAAAATTTTTATGGCATGCATAAGACAATAATAATCTAATTGATTCTAATCTAGCTACCGGAGCGAAGGATTCTTTGAAATCGATGCCTTCCTCTTGGCGATAGCCTTGAGCAACTAACCGAGCTTTGTTCCGGATGACGACTTGGTTTTCGTCGGTTTTGTTCTTGAAGATCCACTTTGTCCCTATGATGGTGTGGTTCTTAGATGGCAAAGGAACAAGCTCCCATACCTCATTCCTCTCGAATTGAATGAGTTCCTCCTCCATGGCAAGGATCCAAGCACTATCTTCGCACGCTTCAACTATATTCTTTGGCTCTATCGATGAGGCAAAGGCACAATTGGCGAAGTGGTGGACTTGCGATCTCGTCTTGACACTATCATGAATATTGCCAATGACTTGCTCATGGGGATGGTCGCGAACGGTATGAAGCCGCTTGGGAATACCTTGATCACTAGGCACATTCTCAACAACTTCATTAGTCGGGTTAGTATCAATAGAATCAATTGAATTAATAGACTTAGAATTTTCAAACGAATCACATAAAACATCCATAGAATCATTGTCATTTGAAATTCTAGGAGTAGTAAAATTCTCATTAAAAGAGACATGAAGTGATTCCTCGATCGTAGAGGATCTTTTGTTGTATATCCGGTAGGCTTTGCTACGTGAGGAATACCCAACAAATATCCCCTCATCCGATCTCGGATCAAACTTGTCCAAATTATCATATGTGTTTTTAATAAAACATTTTGCACCGAAAACACGAAAATGTTTAACTTGAGGCAATCTACCAAACATCAATTCATAGCAAGTTTGTTTGGTACCGGGCCTCAAAAGTATTCTATTAAACACATAACAAGCGGTGTGTACCGCTTCCGCCCAAAATTGATAACCAAGTTGACTATCTTCGAGCATAGTTCGAGCACACTCCACAAGCGTTCTATTCTTCCTCTCAACAACACCATTTTGAGGAGGTGCGCGAGGGAAAGAAAACGTGTGAGTAATTCCAAGATCATCACAAAAATTTGAGAAAGACTCATTCTCAAATTCACCCCCATGATCACTACGAATAGTGACAATGGTGGTTCCGATGAGATTTTGTACTTTCTTCACAAATATTGTGAAGTTTTCAAAAGCTTCATTTTTATTACATAAGAAAAATACCCATGTAAATCTTGAATAATCATCAACGATGACTAGTCCATATCTTGCATTTCCTAAGGAAGCAACTCTAGTTGGCCCAAATAAATCTAGATGTAATAGCTCTAGTGGCCGTTTCGTAGAAATACTTTTCTTAGGTTTAAATGAAGATTTAGGAAGCTTGCCACGTTGACAAGAATCACAAAAAATTTTCTTTTCAAAAACGAGCTTCGGAAAACCTTTAATGGAATTTAATTTTGAAAGCTTATAAAGTGTTCCAAAGTTCACATGTCCAAAGCGTCGATGCCATAAGTGTTGTTCACTTGTGTTGGCAACGAGACATTGTTCATATGACTTAGGAAGATCCAAAATATAGATATCTTTATGGCGTGTGCCGGAAAATAATAATTTATTATTATCATTTGAAATATGACACAATCCTTTCGCAAAGCTAACTTTGTAACCTTTGTCACAAAGTTGGCTTATTGAAATAAGATTATGATTTAAACCATCAACTAGATAAACATCACTAATTAAGGGTTTAGATGGGTTACCCACTTTACCAACACCGACGATTGTTCCGCTCTCGTTGCCTCCAAATACGACGCGATTTCCATTTGCAATGGGAACCAGTCCGGAGAGCAATTGAGCGTCACCCGTCATGTGTTTTGAACACCCGCTATCGAGTATCCAATTCCCTTTGGAGCTAAATTTAAATTTGTTGCTCCTTTTCTTCTTCTTTTCCTTGAGTACCTAAAGATAGAAACATTCATATCATGGTACCCAAGGTCATTGGGTCCTCAAAGGTTAGACCTTTGGAAGCCAAGTCCAATTGGACTTAGACTTCCCCACATAATTTCTACTATGCACAACATCCGAAAAATAAGCATTCATATACACTTGTTTTTCATCCATGCTTGTGTCCTTTGGGCTCCAAATAGTGAAAATTTTGGGAGCCATCATCCTATTGGGTGCATGCATGCGTTGTTGGTTTCTACGTGATGCATGTCGTGGATAGGCATAAGGAACATGATGGAATGGTGCACGACGAGAATTATTCATATGATGAGGTGGGTGAACATATGCATGTGTGGGAACACATGCGTGAGGGTGTCTCACATGGTGTGCACATGCCCGTGAACGTGTAGCATAGAAATCATCATATGTGTGAGACGGTGGAGTAGGACGTGTGTTCCTACGTGGCATGGTATTTGTGTACATATAAGCATGTCCCTTCTTTGGAGGTCCACCCAAAGTGGGTTTCTTTCCAAAAGAGGGTGTGGACGAGGTGGAAGCACCATTGGTAGATGAACTATCAATAGAGTGTTTGCTACCACTCGTAGAGTCACCGGAAGTTGGCCTAACAAAAGTAGTGGCCGCTTTGGATGGACATCCCATCGTATACCCCAAACCAATGTGGTGATTGGCCGGAAGTAAGTCACTTAGGATTTTATCCAAATGGTCCTTACCCTTATTGAATTTATTAATTCGGCCTAATGTGTTCTCATATTTCTCTTTGAGAGAACGCATAGAAGTATCCAAAGTAGATACTTGCGATGTGAGCACATAAACACGAGATTTAAGATTCTCATTCTCAATACTCAAAGTCGAGTTTTGAGAAGTCAAATCCGCTATCATATGTTCTTCCGGATCTTCAATGCTAACATGTTCAAGTTTAGATTTGAGATTGACAATCTCATTTCTTAACTCTTCAACAACGGTGTCGTTGTTGGTGATGACAGTCTTAGGCGAGGTTTGAATGCTAGCTAGGTCATCTTTTACTTTAGTATATCTATTTACTAATTTAGTGTATTTAGACCATAAATGAGAGTTAGCATCCCTAAGTTCATCCATAGTTACCTCATGGCCTTCGTCGTCGCTATCATCGGAGGAGGAAGATCCTTGATCATGCTCCTCTCTTGCCATGAAGCACATGTGCGCTTGCTCCACTTTCTCATCGTCCGACTCTCCGCTTGAGGAATCCTCGGAGTCGGTGAATGTTGCTCCGACAAGTCCCTTTTTGTACCCCTTTTTGTACTTCTTCGACTTGTCGAACTTCGGCGCCTTCCACTTCTCCTTTTGCTTGTTTTGAGGACAATCCGCTTTGATGTGTCCTGGTTTATTGCATTTAAAGCACAAAGGTGGAGAGGCGTTAGTAGAAGTAAATTTAGATTTTTGTTTGAAGTTACCCTTTCGGAAGAAGCGATTGAACTTCTTTGCCATGAGTGCAATGGATTCCATGTCCATTTCTTCTTCCGAGTCCTCATCATCGGTAGAGGTGGATGAAGCCGCCTTGAATGCAATCGCCTTTTTCTTAGGCCCGTCTTGGTTCAAATAGGACTTCATCTTCTCTTGTAACTTCACCTTGCTATCTTTACGTACCTCGTATGACATCAAAGTACCCATCAATTGAACTACGGTATATTTATTCATGTCATTACCTTCCTCGATGGCGAAGGTACGTTTCTCCCAAGAAGAAGGAAGTCCTTCGATAAGCTTTGAGCACTTCTCCTTTTGGGTGTAGGATTTACCGAGGGCCTCTAACTCGTTTATTATGTCAACGAAGCGAGCGTAATATTCCTTCATCTTCTCGCCCTGTTGCACATGAAACATTTCGTAATCTTTGTTTACGACTACGAGTTTAGAGTCTCTTACCCTACTCGTCCCTTCATGAAGAATGAGGAGGGAGTTCCAAATTTGATATGCACTCTTACATGTGCATATCTTATTGAAGTCCTCGGGCTCCAATGCGCATTGCAAGGCGTTCATTGCCTTGGCATTGCTTACCTCCGCGGCGATCTCTGCGGTAGTCCATTTCTCAAGGTCTTCTTCTTCGGGCTCGATGTATTCCTTCATTGTGGTCCTCCATAAGGATGCACTCCGGAGGAAGGTTTCCATCCGGCATTTCCAGTACCCGTAGTTGGTACCATTGAAGAATGGAGGCCTCGTAGAGGAATGTCCTTCCATCACCGAAGATGCTCCTTCACGGTTCCTGAAGGTGTCATAGTTGGAAGGTGGACGCACGGTTTTGTTGTCGTTGGTAGACATAACTAAGTATCTGGCTCTGATACCAAATGTAATGCCTTACAAGCTACTGCACAAGTACTAGAGGGGGGGTGAATAGTACTTTAAAAATAACAAGGAGTATAATTCCAAATTATAGTGCAAACAACTACCAAAACAATTTGCGGAAGCTTAAATTGAATGACAACAACAAATTTAACAATGCTAACAAGAGATGTTAATGGGTTCGGATCCACCCAAGTCTCCCCGACTTGTTCCCGGTGATCCTACGTCCCAACCACCCGGATCCCCTCCGGATACTTAGGTTAGAAACCCTAACCCAAGATTTCCACTATGAATATCTTGTGAAAAACCTTCACAAGATCAAATCATACATGCAATGGCAATAGTGAATCCCACAACCCGGGATCACAACCTTCTCTCACAACCGAGAGAATCAACAAGCAATATAAAAGAGTTTATATTGAAATAAACAAACTTACCACAAAATCCTATACCTTGAGTTTTTCTTACCAAATAGGTGAAAGGAAGGATTTGAGGAAGATGAAGTCACCAAGACCTAGCACCAAGGAAATGACCAGCAATAGGTGCCTAGGAGAGATTTGGAGACTTGAATCAAGCTAGAGCTTGAAGAGCTCACCAAGAACAAACTTCTCTCAAGATGGATTCTAGATCTAGAATGTGAGAGAATGGGTTTCTTGTGAGGAAGAGAGCTTTAGAAATGAGTGAGAATGGCTATCTCTTTCTATCTCAATGAATCTCTTAATGGCAGCTCTAACCTAGAGAGAAATGACCTAGGTTCGTATTTATAGGGTCCCATAAAAACAAGTTAGGTCAATTCCCAACGGATAGAAATCTGAGAAAACTAGTCGGTCAAAGAACAACCACTGACCGACTAGTTCATCAACTAGTCGGTCAGTCAAACAACATGGACCGACTAAGTGAGGAACTGAGAAGAGATAGAAATTCAGACCTAGAAATCTAGTCGGTCTAAGAAGACATTCTGACCGACTAGTTTCACAACTAGTCGGTCAGTCAGTGAACGTAGACCGACTAAGAGGCATAATGAAATAGTCTGAATACAAATTGACTTAGTCGGTCCAAGAACAAAATTTGACCGACTAGATTGTCAACTAGTCGGTCACCAAACGTTCTTAGACCGACTAACGATAAACAGTAGCTTAGGAGAGATTTAGCATGTACAGTAAATCACAACTAGTCGGTCAAAGAAGCATCACTGACCGACTAGTTCACAAACTAGTCGGTCGGTGAGTCAACGTAGACCGACTAACTGTAAACAGTAAGGTGCAAGAAATTAAGGAAGCAAACTAGTCGGTCCAAGAAGAGTTGCTGACCGACTAGATCACCATCTAGTCGGTCAGTACTTCTTCTTGTACCAACTAACATGCACAAACAAGTCCGAATCGAAGCGCGACGCTTCGAGGAAGTTAGAATGAACTTGTACTAAGATCCTAGAGCTACGATATGAGCGTTATGAAGTTAGAATCGTAAGATATACTCAAGGCTTAACATTCTATATATCGAAGCTAAAAGACTATAAATAAAAACATAAAGAACGGTCTTCGAAGGCTTCGATTAATTCTTCATGACTTCCAAAACGGCGCAAGAGCTTCAACGAAGCTTTAGGCATGAATACGAGCTTTGAGAAGTCTTGAGATGTCGCTTTGAATGTTCTCGTGATTTTTGCGACGATCTCCAATACTGCGCTCACAAATTGTTAGTTCATGAATTATTTATGTTTGCTCATCATCCAAAACCAAATCCGGGGAGTCCAATATTCAACAGAAACTTCTTCATCCTTAAAGCTCGAAACATCCACAAGAATATTATCAATGATTGTACCAAAAGGGTAAGTCGATCGTTCAACTTTTTACTCTACACATGTTCCTTATGAGTGTAAAGCAGATTTTTTGACATCCGTCAGAACAACCCTCTCGGCCGTAAGTCGAAGGGGCAACACCCCCTCGCCACCGAACGATCCTCGTCGGCCGTAAGTCGAAGGGGCAATGCCCCTCGCCACCGAATGACCCTCGTCAGCCGTAAGTCGAAGGGGCCACGCCCCTTGCCATCGAACAACCCTTGTCGGCCGTTAGTCGAAGGGGCTACGCCCCTTGCCACCGAACGACCCCTGTAAGACCAAAGAAGCGTGATTCATGGTAAATCCACCTCACCCATCCACGACATAACTTGCCTAAATGGCTTTTACGTTCTTTCAAGTTAAGTCATCGAGGGGCCATACACATGCAGATATGAAATAAAGAGAGGGAGAGAGAAATGGAGACGTAAAAAGATGTTCTTCATTAATTTAAATCGAAGATATTACAAAATTTGGGAGTGACCAAAGGATTGCCTACGACCTAAGAGGGGGGAGCGCTCCCAAACACCAAAACATGAGTGAAAGCCTCCATCGCCTTTGTGACTTTAGCAGTCAGCTCATTCTTCTCCTTCACTGCAGCCTCCTCGAGCGCCGCAACCTTGGTCTGGAGCTCGGCCTTCTCCGCCTAGCTAGCCTCTGCCCACCACTCAAGGTAGAAGACTTTTGTCCGAAGCTCGACCGTCCCTTACTTAAAAGCGCCAAGATCCTCTTCGAGCTAGGCCCTCTTCGTCTGCCCCCGGAGCTCGGCAGACTTATGGATGGTCGATAGCGATGAAAGGCTATCTTTAGCATTCATCGCCTCCCACTCAACTGCCGCTTTGTCAGCAAGGGTCTTCTCCAAGGCCTCCTCCGCCTCTTTCGCCCGTGCTTCGGTGTCAAGGGCTCTACGCTCCGTATCTGCCACCCTCCGACCTCCGTCAATCAAGTCGATAGACTGGCGATGCAACGCAGCTCCAAGGACTGACATCTGCAAATAAAACGAAGGTCAATCACAAACATCGACCAAGTTGGGTGCCAAAAACATGGGCTCGGACGGCGTACCTGGTACCCACTCCCAACGAAGAAGTTGGCCATCCACTCGAGGTCCAGCTTCTGCAGGAACTCCGAATCTTTGGGAAGGATCGAGCTCTCCACCATCCTGGCCGTCGTCCCAAAGTCTGTAAGGGCCGACTCCTCCTTGCTGATGGCAAATGAGGGCTGGTGAAGATCCCCTTCGATCGATCCCGAAGACTGAATCGAGAGCCGATTGAGCATGAGTGCTTGATCAAGCTCCCCAGGAATCGGGACAACCAGCGGGGTGGGCAACACGATGTCCCCCATGGCCATAGATCCACGAGGGCCGTCGTGGTACTCTGGGGGATCGACGGGGTATCTACTGCCTCTTGAATCTCGAGGGAAGTAGCTCCCTTGCCCTTCCCCTTGGGGTCTTCCTCGTCCACACATCTCCTCTTTGGGGACCCCTCCTCTTCACGAGAAGGATTCTCCATTTTCTGACCGACTCCCCTAGTCGACGTCGGCAGAGTCGACGTCAACAATCACGGGCACCACTCCGGCCACGACAGAAGCCAGCGGAGCGGGGGTCTGTGGGGGAGCCCGGCTAGAAGCCTCCCTCGAAGAGGCTCAAGAAGGAGGCCTAGACGCCCGTCTGGTCTCCCCTCCTTCAGAGGAGGAGCTCTGGTGAGCGAGGAGGGGGGACCGAGAGTCTGACCCCTCTACTTGAACACCTGATCGGTTGTTCCGTGCGCCTGACCTCTCGACCACTCTTTTCTTCTTCCTCTGGTCCCTCCAGACTCGATCTAGGCTGGACTCGCCACTACGTCAGCGTCATATCTGTAGACAACGAAGATAATTACAGTGAGTTGCGAAAATAAGGACATCGACGCGGAATACCTCACCCGAACACCATTAAAGGATCTTTATCGTTCGGTCATCCAGCAGGTAATGAATCGATCTATCCTGTCTCGACCGATCCAACAGAGTCTTCACTACCTCGTCCTCGCTCGGTGACAACCCGGCTCTGACTTGCTACAGGGATAGGCGAGACTCCCTCGCAAGCTCGGGGTTTGGGGAACTCCAGCCATTGAGCAATGGACCCAGATCGGATAGAGCGACAAATACGAAGGTATCCGACCACCCTGGGTTAGAAACTGGGAGATCATATATAAGCCTCATACCCTGGCGAGCAACAATATGATACCACACTCAGCGACGATCGGTAACTATCCTGAAGAAATAACCAAACAACTCGAGGGTCGGATAAACTCCATAAAGCTCACACAGCTCGGTGAAACCCACCAAGGGAGAGAATGAGTAGGGAGCAAGTCTACATAGAGAAAGCTCCGAGGAGCACAAAATATCGATGATGAAGGGGTGAGGGGGGAATCAAAGTCCTTAGCGGAAAGACTTAAGATACACCCTAACCTCCTTCTTCCGCGAAAAACACTCTCTCTCACATTCGGGTCGAGCACCCTAACCCTAAATGGTTCGCAGAAACAACCTCGCCAAACCTCGGTGGTCAGGTCAAGGGAGAACCTAGGGGCCATGTCTAAGATAAATTTAGGAGCCATCGACTTCCGATCCCTTCGACGAATGGGAAGGTCGGGCTCAACCCAGATTGCTTTCCCCTTTCCGGGAACCTCCCCCGGGCGAAGGGGCCGGAGACGCTCAGCGAGCTCCTCAGGGATCGGCACCTTGAATACCACCGGAGCAAACATTCCTGACCAACCTGGTAAGAGAGACAAGATCGAGGAAAGGAGATACCTTGGGAAAGAACAAGCAATCTCTGGGAAAAGCAACGAGGGAAGCAAGCAGGCGAAGCAAGGAAGAAGATGATGCTGGAAAATTTCAGCCGTTCTATTCGAAATCCCTCTATATGCTGAGAAACTCAACCGCATAGCCCCCGATGCACACCGCGTGTCCAAAACCGGCCACCAGAAGCGGCGGAGATCGCGCCAAGGCGAAGAGGTTTTGGCGGCACATATCAAATCAAATTTTTTGACATCCGTGTGCATTTAATGAAAGTACTCATCATTCGGCCTCGATTAACGTTACCTCCCGAGAGCGAATGATGGGGGGCCATTGTTAGTGCACGGAAACAAACCTGATTGGGTATCCGCATACCCGACCCGTTTTTCCTTCGTGACCCGTTATCCCCACACTCTAAGCGGGTTACGGCTGAGTCAGCGAACGGCTCAGACAACCGTTGGACTGACGCTGACATTCAAGAAATAGTTGATGGGCCGAGTAATTGGGCAGCCGTTAGCTCGAATCCCGGAGAGGATCGTGCCCCAATCAATGAGAGCGGTTACACCTCATGAAGAGAGAGCAACTTATAAATATGTTGACGGACAAAGGTATGTGGGTTCCATCTTCACGGTACGGGTGCTAATACATGGAACTTTATCTTCTTACTTCTCCATTTTATATCCGAGCTTGCATCGTTAGTCCTGGGACGATCCTTAGTGGGTCGATCTCAGCTACGCCAAGCTCCCTTTCATCCTTAAGTCCCTTACTAACTTAAGCATCGGAGGGGATTTGGGTCGGAACCCAGATCCGGCCCCCCTAACGACTTCATGTGGTGCAGATCGACGATCGCCATCCAACGCATAAGGTCGAATTTGAGCTCTCCAACCTCGAGCAACCAAACCGATCGACCGTTCCTAGGTCGATCAACCGTCATATCATCATCCACCTACAACCATCGACCCCGGTTCTTCCAACCGAGGGTCCCACTCCGAAGGCTGACTAGGCTCCATCTTTGTGCTCCGAGTCTTCATCAGCTTGACAACTGTACCGGTCAATTTTGGCCTTAACAACTACCCTTTAAACATTGAGGAAAATGTTCATTTTAAGTTGGGGGGAGGAAGTAGTAAACAATATATCATATATGTTTTGCATAAACAATATTTATAGTTTTCATTTAAAAAATGTTGTTTGTTCAAGTTTGCAAAAAACAAGTTTGCATATGTTTGAATAATATAATAAGGAAGCCGTGTTTTTCACCCAAACCTTCTATATGTCCCTTTGAAGTGGAAATTCCATCGTCTTTAATTGAACACTTATATTCATTATTGTAAAATAGTTTAAGAATGTTTTACCCATGCGTAGAATTTTAAATTATCATGACTTTCATATAAATTAGTGCATGTATCCGCAATTGTAATCTCATGAAACTATTGTTTGGTTTAGGCAACCACATGTCAAGTATGCGTTTATGAATTGGTAATTATGTGAAGAAGGTTATAAATTCATAGGATAACGACCAACCACATACACAGGCTTGCTGATTAGTAAGTGATGGAGAATTTTACTCAAACATGTCTCATGTCAATATATATATATATATATATATATATATATATACACACACACACACACATATACATCTATATATATATACATATATATATATAATGCACCGTTCTTCCAGCTTCTATTTAGTAGCCGAGTCCTCGTGCCTCAGAAAGTATGAGGATTCGCGTCGAAAAATGAAGTATGGGGGAGTGCATAATAATCTTTAGACATTCCTAGTTATTAAATCTGAGGGGGTTTTCAAAACCTAATGCTCTAATACCGTCTGGTTTGGGAGTCATTGACCTAACGCTAGTTACATGGATTGCTCTAAAATATTATTTAAAAAAGAAAAAAGAGAAAAAAGAGAAAAAAGAAAAAGAAAAAGAAAAAGAAAAAATAGATGAGATATTTTGAGTGGATTCAAGATCATGATCTTATTATTTGGATGTTGTGATGGCCTAATCCTAGGAAATTTACAACCTAAGACACGTGATTACCTAATTGATTAAACAATTGCATTTGTGCGATACTTAATATGTGTGGATTGAGATAAAATTGTGAATTTTTGCATTAGTCCATGAAAACCCATGATAGTTATTGAACTTTGTTGGGTAATATTATTCTTAATTCATTTTAAGTTTATATGGGGTGTATGACATATTTTTAGAATATTCGCTTATTTTGCTAAGAGACCAGAAAAAAGCTAGTTAGAGGTGTGCTTCTGAGAAAATATTACATTTTTAACTCATCATTTAGACTGTATTTTACATATATTTAATATCTATTTGGTCTCTAATAAGTGTATTATTGAAAGATCATTTAATTTTAGAGCATATCGCTTGTTTATACGCAAAATACCATTTTATGGCCTAATTTTGTCTCAATTTTATTTTTCAGGTAAAGCTTGCAATTTTTCGAATCCAGCAGCTATTTTTCCATATTTTTCGGAGGTCGGATCAATTTTCTATGAATTAAAAGACCCAGTAAAGGTGTTTATAAGAAGAAAAATAAAAATATAAAAAAAATTAAATTGCTGACGCCACGCTGGCGTCAGCACTCCCACTCGCTCTTCGGGCAGGTCCCAACGGGCGAGCGCCGACCCGCCCGCATTTGAATGCGGGCAGGCGCCCGCCTTTGCTGAAAGGCGGGCAGGCGACGCCCGCTTTCATTACAACCCCCAACATCCATGCAGGCAGGGCCTGCCTGCCCGCGTGGGCGGCACCCGTTCAGCCTCCTTTGTGGGGAAAAAAAGAAAACGGGTAGCGGGTTTTGCAACACGCAGACCCGCAAGCCCTAATTTCCAATATATATGTGTATTAGCCATAACTTGATCATCCAAGCTCAATTTTGAGCGAAATTTGTTTTGGGGCTTCTCCCCCAAATTCCAGAGGAGCTGGAGCAGTTGTAGGAGAAGTTTGGGGTTGTTTTGACATCGTTTTGGGTGAAATCTCTCCACTTTTCCTATGTTTTTATTAGTTTTAAGTATGTTTTGTAATGAAACTTCGTTGTTATTAATAAAGATTGTTGTTTTTATTACCATGACTAGCTAAAAATCTTGTGAGTGTGTTGTGTAGTAGTTAGTATTGATGGGTTTCATGTATCATGTCTTCATAGCACTTGTATTAATAAAAAACGTTGAAAATGTCGTTTTTCGCTATCTTAATTAATTACGTGCTATCCAAGAGGAATCCGCTTAGGATGACATGCCACGAGGCATCGTCTACGTGCACAAACCGGTAGAGGGACCCAAGGAGGGTGATGAATCACGAGGTTCATTTAGTTATACTTTATTGTTTAGAAAATCAACTGTTCAACGTTAATGTAAATTGCTATAAAATCATCGTTCTTTTAAATTTAAATCATCTGATCCCCATACATTGGCATGGATGAGGGATTGAGTTATCCATGGAGAATGATTAGCATGATACCCTACAACACTAACGAAAACACAACACACACGCACTTTTTACCATATCGTGTTTTCATGTTACTTTCGTTAATTTTAGTACACGTTTTATCTAAAATCAAAACCAAACACAAAAATTCACATTCAAATGATGGTTCATAATTCACTAAATTATTTCCAAGCAAATTTCAGATTGTAAAACTTATAGATTAGTTTGTCCCTGAGAAATATGACCTTGGACTCACCAGGATTACTACTTGACCGACTTCTTATACTTGGGAATTGGTTGACTCGGAAAACGCGCACGGGGCACGCCTTCCACTCCCAAGCGTAGGAGCGTCAATGCAATATAAAAAATAACCGGTGAGTACCGGGTCGGATCACAGGGACAATTCGTTCTACTTTCACAAAATTGATCGATAACGAAAAATAAAGCGTGAAACAACCACCTCAATTACGGTGGATGAGTGTGGGAAAAAGTGGTGAAAACAAGAATCTAACCTAAGTGGTTAGGGGTGGAGAGCCGAATCGGCAAGCAACGAGGAGGACGCGTGTGGTGTGCATGTAAATGAGGCCGTGGACGTGAGAATTCATCCCAAATATAACTCAATTGATCTCCCGACTAAGGGACGAACAATCGGTGGATGTGGCATTTCATCGAACATGTGGGGTGCAATAAAAGTAGTGTATGAAACAACGAGAAATACTTTAAGCAAATAAGAGAGGGTCGGCTACGATAGTTCCCCTCTATGGATTACCCACTAGGGTTCCATCAACAACCAACATCTCAAAGTTTCATCCACCAATTTTGAAAATAGAAACATGCTAGAGATGAAATTTACAACCCAAACAACAACAATCACACAACACAACAACACAAGCAAGATCTAGCAATTCATGATGAAAAGAAGACATCTATATCTCTAGAGATAATCATCCAATACAATACAAGTTGCTAAACCAAAATTACACAAGAGTTAAGAAATAGTTCACCAATGTGTCACTCAAAGATGAAATCCTCATACTCAAGTAGTCCTCCAAGCTCCAAGCTTCATCAACCTCCCCCCATGGCCTCCATGCTCATCTTCCTCCTCCAAATTTCAGCAAAAAATAAGAACTAGGGCTGAAAAACCCCCAAATTCGTAATATAAACTCATTCATAGCTTAACGGGTCTGAAATTAAGTCAAACGGGTCGGATTCTGGCCCAAACCCGCAAGCAATGCCCAAAGCTGCAGAAATTTTCAGCACCGTCACACTGTCTTGCAAAAATTCTAGAAAAATCATCCGACCTCGGAATGACGTGTTCCAGGCGGAAATGGAATCGGGACTTCACGAACTTCGACTGAAAAATATCATTAGGCCGGAATATATACTGGAATGATAGCAGAATTCTTCACAAGAGGGGCAAAACTGCAGAAATTTTCAGCACCATCACCCTGTCTTACGAAAATTCTAGAAAAATCATCCGACCTCGGAATGACGTGTTCTAGGCGGCGATGGAATCGGGACTTCACAAAATTCGACTGAAAAATATCATTAGGCCGGAATATATACTGGAATGATAGCTGAATTCTTCACAAGAGGGGCAAAGTTGCAGAAATTTTCAGCACCGTCACCATGTCTTGCGAAAATTCTAGAAAAATCATCCGACCTCGGAATGACGTGTTCCAGGCGGCGTTGGAATCGGGACTTCACGAACTTTGACTGAAAAATATCATGAGGCCGGAATATGCATTGGAATAACAGCAGATTTCTGCACAAGAGAAGGCATTGCAGAATTCTTCTTCTCTTCTTCTTGCTTCCGATAAATCTCCATAAATTCCAGAAAAATCCTGAAAAATAGGAAATGCAATAATTAGTGACAAGAAGTGGGTTTTAAGTATAACAAGTGATAAGATCTAATATACATACTATGCACAATTACGAGCTAGATAGAGCCTATATGTGAAATATATACGCTAAAACCCAAGGAAATACGGGGTGAAAATGACACTTTTTATTCGGAATCACACACCCCCAACTAGCTTTTTGCTAGTCCCTAGCAAAATATGCGAAAAATTCGGATTAAATTGAAAAACATGCACCAAATCCTCGATATCATCATGGCACACCCCAAATGATATTTCCAATTGATTTCAAAGCCAATATACCAAATGTATGAAAGTAAACAACAAATGATACTCCCCTCAATCCAATTCAAAGAAAAGTGAAGAAATAAGCCCCGTATCACACGTATCGGGATATCACGATGTCAAAATTTCCAATTTTCATGAAAATGGCCAAAACAAAAAAAAATTCCTTTAAGTTGTGGGAGATGAGATTGCATCACTCATGTGGCTTATTCTTTCATTTTTTTCATTCATTTTTCTTTTCTTTTCTTCTTTTTGTATTCTTTTTTTTTCTTTTTTTTGGATGTTTATGTTTTGCATTCACGCGATAACGCCATAAATGCAAACACTGACACATTTGCATCACGCGATGACGCTATATATGCAAATGGATGGAATGATCTCCTAAATCTCATTTTTGGCGTCCTCCCCAATGTTTCGTGGGGCACCGGCTACTCGATTCAATTAGAAAGAAACATTCACTTATACTAACTTTCATTTTCATTCCAACACAAATTAGCAACTCATCCACCCACTCCTAAGAGGAACACAATGCATGCACAGTTGGCCAAATCCAATCCAATTAGAAACTACACCATTCATCCCAACAAATGCAATCACTTACACCAAAATTTTTCCCAAATTGTTTCAAAAAGAGCATCACGACATATGAAATAGCTTCATACATGGTATATTAACATATGAATCCAAAATGGAAAAGAAATGAAACATGCCAATCCAACATCGAGAAGTTGATACCTAAATGATAATCCGAAAAATTGCATGACATTAAGCATATATGGACTAAACAAAGCTAATGGCGTAGGAACGAGGAAGCCAAAATATGATATGCAATGAATTCATGGAATGAGGCGAGACTTGGAGGAAACTCAAAAAAAATTTAGGTCAAAATCCTAACTATCCTAAAGATTCTAACACTCTCCCCCCAACTTAAAATAAGCATTGTCCTCAATGATGGAAGAGTACTAGATCTTGGCAAAAGATCCTAAAAAAGAAAAGAAATGCATACGAAAGCAAAATGCAAAAGCAAACTAACTTTTAATTTTTATTTATTTACACTACATGGAAAGAACACACCGTGGCAAATGGCGGATCTCGAATGTATAACGGTGGTGGTAGCTGCTCGATCATATCCTTTTGCTCCTCCGCCAGCTGCTTTGGAGCTAGGCCACCACCGGCCTCCTTAGATTCCAACAATGCAACTCCAAGCATCTCCTTTGGATAATATGGATCACGTGGGAGACGAGCTGCATCAATCCAAGTCATGTCCTCATGCCATGCAAAAGCATTCCAAATCGGGTCATCAAAACAAATAAAACAATTTAAATGCAATGGACGACAATCTGAAGCAAAAATATGTGGAAGTGCAAATTGGGCTTCAGAAATGCAAGGCATGAGATGGTGGAAACTTCCCTGAAATGTGGTGCTAGGCGTGGCATGATACGCTGCCTCAGGAGGAGGTGGAAGTGGCTGCAGATGAGAATCTGGAGGAGATGACGGCTCGGGCTCAACGTAAACCATCTCGCAATCATCCTCGCTATCAGAAAATGTAGGCTCCGCAGACCTCCCCAAATTATGAAATGTATCCTCGAAAACCTCCTCGATGACTGGCAAGTGCGCATCCTGAGGCGAGGGAAGTGACATCAGTGATGGGACTGGAGGTAGACTCGTCTCGGGCAAATCCAAGAACGCATCATCCTCGCCATCCCAGAAATAGCTAATCTCAGTCGTCCTCCCAAAATACTCAACCGCCTCGACCTGTGAAGCTAACTCTGAAGTGGGCTGTGGCTCAGGCTCAATGGTGTACTCGATCTGCTCTCGGCCATCATGCACATCCACTTCATCATCAACCTCAAAATGAAAATGCATCGTGTCACCGTCGTGGTCGACACGCACTCCATCATCTATCTCCTCCGACTCATCAAAATATATTCTATCAATATCATCTACCTGGCTCTCATGCAACCCATCCTCCTGCTCTGCTCTGTATCTCATGGGGTCGCAAGAAAAAGAGCCCAAAGATGGCTCCTCAGACTGACACTGGACCTGCAGCTCTGCATCCTGAAGTGGAAACTGGGACTCGCCATCATCATCATATCCAAGTGACTGCTCTCCAGATGGCGTAGTCTGCTCCTACACTGCACGGTCCCTCAGGTAACTCCAGGAATCCTCGGTCGAATAATTCAAGAACTCCCCACCACAACTCATCTGCACAAAATCCCGCCCAGATGGCAATAATCCTGTGTAGAAGATCTACAGAAGATGATCCTCGTGAAAGCTCTAGTGTGGGCACGCAAGCACCAAATCTGTGAACCTCTGCCAAGTCTGATGGTAGGCCTCCCACTCAGCCTGGATAAAGCTCTCTATATGCTCCATGGCCTGCCGCCCCTGTACCTGCTCCAAAAAGATAGGCAAAAATACTTGAAGAAATTCAGCCTGAAATGACAACCAAGTAAAATGTGAGTTCAGAGACAATGAATCAAACCACAATCTAGCATCATCTTGCAAAGAAGAGGGAAAAAATCTGAAGTATATGCAATCGTCACTAATATTTCCACCAAGACATGCATGCATCCACTCTTCAAAAATAATCAAATGTAAATGAGGATTTTCCCACTCCGAACCATGAAAGAATGGTGGAAGTGGAATATCCTCCGAATCAATCTCGGAAAAGTCTGAAGAAGATGCCATGCTTTAAAAAAATTTCTCAAAAAATGAGAATAAACAAGCAAAAGACTCAAAAAGTGGAAAATAAATAAACGAAAAGACACACACTAAAAGATAGAAGTATCACACTAAAAATTTCAAAATCAATCAAAAATTGCTAATAATAGAAACCGTTGTCCCCGGCAACGGCGCCAATTGGTTGACTCGGAAAACGCGCACGGGGCACGCCTTCCACTCCCAAGCGTAGGAGCGTCAATGCAATATAAAAAATAACCGGTGAGTACCGGGTCGGATCACAGGGACAATTCGTTCTACTTTCACAAAATTGATCGATAACGAAAAATAAAGCGTGAAACAACCACCTCAATTACGGTGGATGAGTGTGGGAAAAAGTGGTGAAAACAAGAATCTAACCTAAGTGGTTAGGGGTGGAGAGCCGAATCGGCAAGCAACGAGGAGGACTCGTGTGGTGTGCATGTAAATGAGGCCGTGGACGTGAGAATTCATCCCAAATATAACTCAATTGATCTCCCGACTAAGGGACGAACAATCGGTGGATGTGGCATTTCATCGAACATGTGGGGTGCAATAAAAGTAGTGTATGAAACAACGAGAAATACTTTAAGCAAATAAGAGAGGGTCGGCTACGATAGTTCCCCTCTATGGATTACCCACTAGGGTTCCATCAACAACCAACATCTCAAAGTTTCATCCACCAATTTTGAAAATAGAAACATGCTAGAGATGAAATTTACAACCCAAACAACAACAATCACACAACACAACAACACAAGCAAGATCTAGCAATTCATGATGAAAAGAAGACATCTATATCTCTAGAGATAATCATCCAATACAATACAAGTTGCTAAACCAAAATTACACAAGAGTTAAGAAATAGTTCACCAATGTGTCACTCAAAGATGAAATCCTCATACTCAAGTGGTCCTCCAAGCTCCAAGCTTCATCAACCTCCCCCCATGGCCTCCATGCTCATCTTCCTCCTCCAAATTTCAGCAAAAAATAAGAACTAGGGCTGAAAACCCCTCAAATTCGTAATATAAACTCATTCACAGCTTAACGGGTCTGAAATTAAGTCAAACGGGTCGGATTCTGGCCCAAACCCGCAAGCAATGCCCAAAGCTGCAGAAATTTTCAGCACCGTCACACTGTCTTGCAAAAATTCTAGAAAAATCATCCGACCTCGGAATGACGTGTTCCAGTCGGAGATGGAATCGGGACTTCACGAACTTCGACTTAAAAATATCATTAGGCCGGAATATATACTGGAATGATAGCAGAATTCTTCACAAGAGGGGCAAAGCTGCAGAAATTTTCAGCACCGTCACCCTGTCTTACGAAAATTCTAGAAAAATCATCCGACCTCGGAATGACGTGTTCCAGACGGCGATGGAATCGGGACTTCACAAAATTCGACTGAAAAATATCATTAGGCCGGAATATATACTGGAATGATAGCAGAATTCTTCACAAGAGGGGCAAAGCTGCAGAAATTTTCAGCACCGTCACCCTGTCTTGCGAAAATTCTAGAAAAATCATCCGACCTCGGAATGACATGTTCCAGGCGGCGTTGGAATCGGGACTTCACGAACTTTGACTGAAAAATATCATGAGGCCGGAATATGCATTGGAATAACAGCAGATTTCTGCACAAGAGAAGGCATTGCAGAATTCTTCTTCTCTTCTTCTTGCTTCCGATAAATCTCCATAAATTCCAGAAAAATCCTGAAAATTAGGAAATGCAATAATTAGTGACAAGAAGTGGGTTTTAAGTATAACAAGTGATAAGATCTAATATACAGACTATGCACAATTACGAGCTTGATAGAGCCTATATGTGAAATATATATGCTAAAACCCAAGGAAATACGGGGTGAAAATGACACTTTTCATTCGGAATCAGGAATATCACTGCATTTTGAACCAGTCATGCTCGACTAATGAGGCCTTTACAAAGCTGAACGCCTCCAGAGCTGAAGTCCTGGCTTACGCTAAACAACACAAGGGACTTGTCAATGAACATGCTCCCAAACAGAAGAATAGATATGAGAAAAGAGATGATCTCAAATTCCGCAGGTAGCATAACGATAATGGTCACGATACAGACGACTGCTGGACCTTACAAAAGGGACATCGAAGCTCTCGTCAAACGATGCCATCTAACGAAATTCGTTGGCGACAACCAGGGAAAGAGGGGACCCCAAAGCAGAAAGACAAAGGAAAGAGACCCATGTCTGAGTCGCTTGTCACCAAGATCGTCGACTAAATGACTGCAATAGTAGAAGTTCAGATGGTGCCAAGCGTCGCATATCCCCCGGGAAAAAAACGTCTGTACGAGTTTATTTTAGTTGTTTAAATCCTTTATTTATCGAATGAATAAAATTTATTTTCATCGAAGTAAACATATTTTCTTGATTGAATGACATGTATGATTATTGTGCCTTATGAGGATCGTTATGATTTCGTCAAAAAGCACTTTTGTCCATGTCGATAGAGCCCCCGGGAAATGTTCAGCCGAACAAAGCTTCCCCCGTGTTTACCAGCCATCTGGAAGGATCATAAATGATCGTCGTTCGACGTAAGTAGAGGGGCCATGCCCATCGACACCAAACAACCCTCGTTATCAGACGTAAGCCGAGGGTCACACACGTCGCCACTGAACGACCCTCGTCATCGGACGTAAGCCGAGGGGCCATCCCCTCGCCATTAAACGACCCTCGTCGTCGGACGTAAGTCGAGGGACCTCTCCCCTCGCCACTGGACGACCATTTTCGTCGGTCATAAGTCGAGAGGCCACACCATTGCCACCGAATGACCCATGCCGGAGAAATGTGGTGGGGATACTTTCATCACCACCAATGGAGTCTTGTCGAATGAGTGACCATTCACCTCATCATTGAGAGAAACATTGTTCAATAGCTCATCCACTGCTCTCGTTATATGCAAGAGTCTAAACTGTTGAAAGGGGCCAACCAGCGACACAACGCTCATACTACTTGAACGATAAAATACTCTTCGACGGTAAGCACAAGATTTCAAACACAAGTTTTCATTAAAACTTTTGTTCATAAAAAATTTAAAATTTTCTTTTCACAAAGGGATGTTGCGCCCCATTACAAGCAAAAGGGTCTAGGGGCCAAGGAATCTAGTGACGGATTTTTGGGAAGCTCACTCCTCCTCGTTCTTTCAACTAAAACGGTGGCTCACTGACCACCAGAAGGCGCAAACATTAGTAGCTTCATCAGTCAAGTTGGCAGTACCCACGGTGGAAATGTAGCCGACCTCATCTGACAGGCTCTCAGATTCATCTTCGTCTAAAGGCACGAGTAACCGATCGAGCTCAGCCTCTAAGGCAGGAATCATCTTTTTTACTTCATGTCGTCATCGCTTGAAGCCTATCCTGTACAACTAGGCCAGATCACATAGACCGTCCTTATACTCTTAGACGGATTTCTAAGTGATATCTTTCACGTGCAACCGAAGGCTGATGGGCAACTTAGTCTGAGGCTTGTTCTCTTCTGCTGCCTGCCTTTTCTTTTCCTCGAGTAGCTGATTCTCTGCTTGTTACCTCAAGGTAATCTTATCTTGCAGTCAGCTCTCCGCTTCCATTTTAAAGGCAGCCTCCCTCGTATGGGCTTCCACCAGCTCTCGCTCAACTTCTCTTACACGAGATTTGAGCATGGCCTTACGAAGCTTCCATCGTTGCAGCTTGCTTTTGCTTGCTCAATGGCTGTTCAGGTGGATTCCATCTACCTTGCCTTATAAGCCAGATTAGCCTCATAGTTGGCCACCGCCGACGAACACTGACGTAATTATGTGATAGCCAAAATTGCTTGCAGGCAAACAAGGAGTTAAGTCTGATATCCAACTTCAAATCGAAGGTAAAGGAGATTATTTTCACCTTGAGATTTCGCTAAATCGCAAAGGTGGTTAGCCGCTTGTGCTTGATCCTTTCCAAATAGCTTTATCCTGTGAAAGGGTCGAATTTTCGACGAACCGAGAGGCGGTCCCATAGTTCAGGATGGCCGATTTGCCCTTCTCTATAGGGAAAGCAGGTCGATAGATATCTTCTTTGGAACATTCGACCGGAGCTTTGTGCGACCTATCCTTAGGAAAGATCGAACTAAACTCTAGAGGAACGTCCTCTGCCAACAGCTCTTGAGGAAGCAAACCACCCAGTGCCCACGAATCCTTATTCGGAGATGGGGCCCAAGGTTGTTCAATGATCATAGTAGAAACAAGGGCATCGTTCGTTTGGAATGAGTCCGAGTTCGCAACAACGAGCTTTCTCCTTTGTTTCTTCTTCTTGGTCTCGATTTTCTCGACCTCGACCGTGGGCTATTTTCTTCTCCATTTTAACGGCTAGCTCGACAGAGAGATTTCTTGAACCACAATGGGTAAAACATCAGCTGCCTCGATTGCTTCATCCTCCAAAAAAAAGTCACACGAGGAGGAGACAAATTTACTTCGACCTCTCTAAGTGAAGCTTCAAGCGCCTCTAGTACATCTGGTTCGACTTGATACTCTTGTCCAGCCATGCCTACAAATAAAAAAGAAATTTCAAGGAGAGGAAGATCAAGCTAAGAGTAGATAAAGTATTCGACCTTTTGCCCATATGGTTTTAAGCAGCGTCTCGTTAGACAAAAGTTTCTTTGTCGATTTAATTTCTTCCTTCCACTTCAGATTAGAAAAAGAAAGATCTTTGAACAATTTTCTATCTCGTCGAATGGTGATCACGAACCAACCCGGGGACATGGAAGGCAATAATCTGAAGTAGTTAAACAATCTCATGGACGATTCAACACCGTTCAACTTACACAGTACGATAAAGCTGACCAGAATGCCCACCGAGTTTGGCACCAGTTGACAAAGAGGAACCCCTATGTGTTGAACACACAGAGCATGATGGGGTGCATAGGAAATCGAAGGCACATGATGAAAGGCTTTAATGCACACTCCAACTTCGCAATCACTAGTGGAATAGATCATATCTTCCGCTCGTGGCAATTGAATATGATAGTTACGCATACATACCTCTTTTGGAAATAATGGATTTGATCAGCTGTTACTCGAGAAGCTTGGTTAGAGACTACATCGGGAACAATAACTTCCCCCTTGCTTCTTTGAGGAACAATGGTCAAGGTCCCAACAGAGATGCGAGGCATTGAAGAAGAAGCCATGTCTAAAATATTCGAGGATGAGGCTCTGTTACGAAAGCCTTAAAAATGCCAAGATCCCCCTTTTACATTACCTTATTCATTTTACTTATTAAGGTACATGGAAATCTTGCAGTGATCTAGACCGACCCTTTTGTCGAGGGACACGTGTTAATGATCCATATGCGTCAGTATCCCGACCTTTGAACTGACGCAACTGTCAAATCAAAGGAGTGGAAGATATTGGCGCTTAAACTCAAATACTCCCACCTCGACTGTCGTGCCCAATTAATGAGATATTGCATCACTTGACCTCAACTGACGAATTGATTGAATCCAAGTGATGAGGGCCATTGTTACATCATTGGCTGGCCCTTGAGCAAAAGAGAGATTTCCTTATTGAGATTATAGAGCACGCACGAGGACACCTGATACACCCGGAACTTACACCTAAAAGCCACCTGGCAGTGTCACTAACGAATGCAAGCAGACGGTGTCAAGTTATAGTATAAAAGATATCGATCACACAGGGAAAGTAGCAGTGTATTGATCTTAGGTTATTTCTAAATCTCAGAAAGAGGTAGCAGTCGATTTGAACGATTGGTTGGTTGGTGATATTTGATCAATATAAAGGGACTAGGGCTTTACGAATCACCACTAGGACCATCGAAGGTCGATGCTAAGTTAGGGACTTCTATGTTGCATTGGTTTCATTGGGGGATTGTAGCATCAAGAAAGTGAATTCGTGTGTTTATGCATCATGATTCTATCGCATTCACCCTGCTCTCGCGATAGATGCATACGATATGTGCATTAAGGATCTACAATAATCTCACCATTCTCGTGGGTCAAATGCTCTCAACTTGTACCACTCTCATGGGGTTAGAGCTTCGAGGTATTTTGATGGCTCTTATTGACGCAATGGCGGTAGCCGTCAATTAGTGGTATAGTTTGTCGGTGTATCCCATCAAGACATGTGCCGGGCATGGTCACGAGCCTCGGTTGAATCCACTAACTCCCTAATTAAATCCACAAGATACTCCTTAAGCTAATCGATTCCACCGACCGTGGGCACGATCTCAGTACGAGTTCTCCTAAGGATTTTGCAAGATTAACCAAAATACTCCTCCTTTATATCCAATGCAACCTAAAATCCGAACTTTGCATCTTTTCCTAAGATCATATGGCTAATCCATTAGCCCTAGATAGAACTCCTCACACATAATAGAGAAAGCAAAGAAAGATTGGATTTTTACCATAGAGTTCATCATAGTAATCAAAAACATATACAAGATTAGAATACATACCAAAAGCGATGTAGATCGATAGTGGGTCAAAAAGAATTAAGATCCAAAAGATTCCAGCAAGAAAACGCAGTAAAAATCAAGTCTTTGTCTTCTACAATCAACGGCGGCTCAATAAAAACCTAGATCTAAAACTCTCAATTAAATCTCCACTTACACTAAAAAACTAGCTAAAACTCGCGATATTCCAAATATGACAGGAATTCTGCTTATATACAAGGGTCATGGACCCCACAAATAAATCTCAGAAATCTGGAAAGTTAGGCCCATATTCGAGTCGGCTACTCGACCGAGTAGGTGGCTGCTCGGTCGAGTCGAGTCACTGGCCGCGGTTCGCTACTTCTACTTGCTTGTTTCTGTGCTGGCTACTCGATCGAGTATCCCCCCTATTCGATCGAGTAACAGGGGGTCCGAACTTACCTCCAAAATGTTGCTCTGTCTTTAAGCTACTCGGGTCGAGTAGGTGACCTACTTGGTCGAGTAACAAGGTCTTGTGAGAAGCTCGAATCTGCGTTCTAAATTAGGTCGAATCGGTCGAGTCACCTAGCTACTCGGTCGAGTGGGCGTATCCGCTTCCTGTGTTGTATCTACGTGTCAGCTCGGCCGAGTAGCTGTAAGCTACTCGGCCCGAGTCACCTGGAAAACTGACTGGGCTGAGGGTTTTTTGATGATTTCTCTCCCTCTCTTGTTCTCTTCTCCTCCGATTTTCTTCTAAACTACGGCGAACTCCCATGGAGCCCTGCCAATGACGCCCTGGATGTGTTGGATGTGTTCATGTCCCGAATTCGCTCCAATTCGCTCCAAAATCCCTGAAAATCTACAAATCTATGCAAAAACTAGAATATGGCGTTATGAGCGCATATATACATATATATATGTATATATACATATATATATATGTATATATACTTAGGAAAAAGGGGATCTAAGGTGCCTCCTTAGATGAAAATCTAAGGAGGCGCCCCCATTTCCTCCCATCTCCTACAATTTTTTTGGAAATATTTTTTCATGGGGTTGTTGTTCACATTATGGATGATCAACATACCAAATTTCAAGGGATTCCAATACTTTTTGATCCACCATCTACCCCTTACAACTTCAACGGTCTGAAAACGTGCTGAAAACCCCACGAAGTTGCAAGGGGTAGATGGGGGCTCAAAAAGTATTGGAATCCCTTGAAATTTGGTATGTTGATCATCCATAAGGGGAAAAATAAACCCATGAAAAAAAAATTCAAAAAAAATGTGTGAGATGAGGGGAAATGGGGGCGCCTCCTTAGATTGAATCTAAGGAGGCACCTTAGGATCCCTTTACCCATATACATATATATATGTATATGTATGTATACATATATATATGTATACATACATATACATATATATATATATATATATATATACAATATATATGGATTTCGGAGGCGAATATGATATGAAATGAGATGAAATGATGCAGTAAAAACATGGAAAATATGGACACATCAAAATCCCCCATGCTTACCTCTTACTCGTCCTCGAGGAAGACGAATACTAGGCTCACCGGGCGATGAAAATAAGAAATATGAAAAGGAATAGAAGATGGAGGTGAACGCTGGATTATTCGGTCAGATCTCAAGTCATAGCTACATATCACGATGCTTCGAAATGAATCACATGCTAACATGAATTTCGTATCTTTCGCTTAATATAATACTTGCAAGCATTTAAGATCAAGAAAGGGAATTCTCAATATTCATGTAGGCAAATCATATCAACATCATGCAATTCATAGAGTCTAGTATAAAAAATGTTGACGATGCACTTTTCAATCAATAGACATAACCAAAGCATATAAAATTCAAATCAAGCATGCAAAAGTGAATAGAAAGGATCGTGACATTCATATATTCATTTCAACTCATGAAAAATCTCCATAGCTAGCAGTTTTCATAAAGTTTAAGCATTATCAAACATCCCCAATTGCGCACAACTCCACTCTAATGTCATACTCACTTACGTGGTCAAATGGTTCACCCCCAAGCTTAGCTTGAGGCGTCGCATCTAAGGGATAGTAGTATGGAATTTTTGGCTTTTTCCCAAGTATATGTGTAGCTCCATGCAAATAGGATATAAGAAATGATTTTACTTTTCTTCTTTTTTTCTTTTTTTTGAAGGGAGCAGTAGAATATACATATTGATTTTGGCTCCTTTATTGGCTTTTTGGAGGCTAACTTTTCTTTTGGGATTTTTGGGAAGTGGATGCGGTATAAGTAACTGTTGGGGGTGAAACCAAATGACATGTAGAGATTTATAAATATATGTGGAGAAGGAAATGATATAACACATGGTTCAATAAGATAATACTCTAACTAAACTCATAAGCAGGCATGGATATGTTCATTCATCTCGATAAATAATGAAGACATGCGATAAAGCTTACAATCATAGCAGGCATACAGTAAGAAGTGAAAAAGGACAACAGGCATATGCTTCAGATATTCTAATGATGCGTGAAGCTTGGTGCATTTCCAACAAGCATATACTAGATACTACTGCATACATTCAGTCTCAATTTATTTCATGCATTCATATAGAGAAATCGGCAAAGAATATATATGCAAGCATACAGGTAGCAAAAGACAGAAATACTCTAACTAGCATGACAAAAGTAATAAGCATCGCAATAGCATACTAAAAGGCTATAAGAGATATCATCATATGGAACATATCTAGCAAAAAGGGGGAAAGAACTGCAGAGAGTAAAAATAAAAACAAGCATGCAAAAGTATGGAAAACGTGATGCTAAGTGAGAAAAGAAAAAGGTGGACAAAATGGGTGGAAAATAAAAGTAAAAGGCGTAAAATAAAACAAAATATAAAAATGAAATTAAAAAGATATAGCGCTCATCCCCAAGCTAAACACAGCAGTGTCCTCCCTGCTAAGAACGCGCTAGTATGGCGAGAAATGAGGCCAGGGTGGGTGGGTGGATAAGAAAGATAAAAAATAAATGGAAAAATAAAATTGTGCAAATAAAATAAAAATTGCAGATGCAAATGCATGGAGTGAAGCAAGGAATGCAAAATATGATATGATGCAAATGCTATATGAACATATGCAAAATGAGTATATACATGTGCATGATGATGGAGATATACAAAATGCAAAATGGGTCCTCCCCCAAGCTGTGTAAGACTAGGGCCCTGTATTGACAGATGGGCACTAAAAATGGGGAAGGGACTGGAGCAAAAATATGTTGTCAAGCAGCGGCACCACCCTCTGGAGGTGGTGATGGGTCCCGCTGTTGGGGACCACGAATGGGAACATATAACGACTCGCTCTCGGGGGCCCGTTACTTATTTGATTTATTTGCAGGTCTGCAGATTACCAGTGAAACCAATATAGCCACGATGCAGGGATGTACAATAATACTCAAACCAGCATACGTTATTACAGTCCAAATTTAAAATACAACACCAACAGCACTCTCTCACCAAATACATGAAAGCAAAGTACAGAAAGGAAATACTTAGAAAGTACATCACATATACACTCTAAATCTAAAAGTCGACAGTCTCATGATCGAGCTACGGCTCTGCAAACTCAGGAGTGCCTAAGTCAACCTGTACGGCGTCTGCGATGCTACGAATATGGAACCGTAGGTAAGTCACAACAATTCTAGCAATGGAAATAGAGTAGTGCAAAAGTATGGAATAGGCTATAGTAAACAAGAGATGGTCATGCAGGTGTAAAAAGTAAGGTAAGAACAGACATGCATGTAAGAGCGATAAGTAAAGTACTGGTGGATGCTCAGGTGTGGTAAGTAAAGTGCATGTGATGCATAAAGTAAAGGTTACTGTGTAAGTGAAAAAGTAACGTATACGTGCAACAATTGTGGCATGGCATATGGTAGCAACAATATTTTAACCAGCAGGCAATGTGATAGCAATAGTAAGACAACCCGGCAGATGTAGTAACAATAAAAAGGACAAGCAGGCAATAGTAAAACTAGAAACTACGTGACTTATATAGGAAAGTACATTATGCAACCATTAAGCCCATCTCCTACTAGGGGGCGCTCACCCGGGTGGATCTCAAATAACTTTAGGCGATACATTTCATTGTAGATGGTCGGTACGGTGCAATGTGTAGATGGCTCGCGGTCGCTTCCACACTTTCTCTAATATAAGTTACCCGAAAAACCCAGGATGTGCCAACTACTTTTAAGCATTCAATTTCAATAGGATGTTCCCATGGTATATCATTCAATCATTATGTTGCAATACGGTATGCCAATTCGTTGTTCCAAAGTAAAGATACTAATGGCAGTTGTGATAGACTGACTTACATACCAATAGAGTTTTGCACAATGGTCTCACTCCAGAGATATTCAAAGGCATTAACAACACTCCAAAGAGCTTTGCTTATTGAAAAGTCAAGGCAAAAACCTCAACAGAGAATGTCAGTTCTGAGCAATGTTTTGAAGTCTAACAACTATGATACAGATCCATGCTTCGAGCATGTGGTATTTCCATCAAGTACACTATCTAAATTTCTAAAGTTAGAATTCATTGTGACTTACTTAATTGATATCGTCGTAGTGAGCTGGGACTAGATCTAGGGCTTCCAAGAATGCCGGTGCACGAGGATTGGTGACAGCAAACACAAGAAACAATCGGTTAAAGAATACACTACTGTCTATTTATTTAATTTGATTATTTTGATTTTATAATTGATTGAAACGGTGTCGAAAAGCGTTCTAAATTTTTATATAGGCTAGATATGAGGAATTTAATTTTACTAAAGGAGGAAATAATTTTCAGAAGCTTCTGTTAATTTTTATAATTTTTAAAAGCTCAAAAATCAATTTAGAACTAATTTTAATTAGGCAACGTGTTTATTCAACAATTTCTTCTGGGTGAAATACTAATCAAAAAGTTTCAAGTGAGCTATCAAAATGACCGTCTCGAAGAGTACTACAACATATAATTTTCTCACGTATCAGTTTACGTGAAAATAACAAGTTATGGATTTTTAATTGAAAACGACATATTTAAGTTTTAAGCTTAAAAATTTATTGTGGAAAAACTAAGCGTCTGATTGAGATGAAACTAGCGCCATTGGATTCAGAACGTCATTTCTGACTTTCTGAAGCTGGCCTCGTAATTTTCTGATACCTATACAATTTAATATCAATTTATTATGAATCATCCATATTATACTATTATCAATTTCATACCCTCGACGTGCAGCGGAAGTCATCTTCGGCGACTGGAGGAGCGATGATGGCGGCGATAGTCGGTGGCGGTCGTCGGAGGTTGCTTCGGAGGCGGCGACGACAACGGGAGCGGCGGGCTGCCGTTGGGAGAGGCGCTCGGAGAGGCGTCGAGGTGCTCGGAGCTTGGGATGGGCACGGGGGCTTGTGGCGGGCGCTGGGGCGGACATGGACGGTGAGCGGCCTGCAGGCGGGCACGCCGGGGTATTGGGGATGGGCGACGAGACCTCGTCGCTGGCGAAAGAGGGAGGTGATGTCGGAGAGCAGAGCGATGAGCGGAGATCGGAGAGGGGGACTCAGGTGGCTGGGCAGCGGCGAGGAAGGGCGCTGTGGCGGATGAAGATGGAGGGAGCTCCGGGCGATGGAGTCGGCGTCGTGGGTGGTGGGTGAAGGCACGGTGAGCGGGTGGTGCAGGGTGCTCCAGAAGGCTTCGAGACCTCGGGTGGGTTCTCGTCGGGGAGGAGAGGGTGTCGGGGTGAGCGGGGGTTTGCCGAAGTAGGAGGGGCGTACGGCGGGGGGGGATGTGGGGCGGAGCTTGGGGCGGCGGGTGGCGACACGTCGAAGGGGAGAGGAGAACGACGACGAGAGGGAATGGGTTCGGGACTGGGCTTTAGCTTGGGTGTTTTTGTTTTGTGAGGAAGAGAGATTAAGGGTTTATATAAGATACTTAAATTAATTAAGTAGTTTAACCTCATAAATACTTAGTCAAAGTATTAAATAGGTTAGGTGTATGTCTATCGGGGGGATGAACCAAAAGTGGGAGAGGAAAATGTTTTTGCTCATGCAATGCTAAAAATGTGATTAGGTAAGTTTTTGGAAGGTAATTATTTAAGTAAAACGTAATTAGCAAAATATCATTAGTAAATAATACCTTGAAATTACGATTTTGCCCCTGAGACTAAACGTCTCCGAAAAATTACAAAAACATAGCCACGGGTTCGTATCGTCGCGAGGATCATGAATACGAGGTCCATATCAGGGTTTGAACTACGAAGATACTAGTTTTAGGCCAAAACGTTTAGGATGCGGGTTTGCAGGTTCTAGGTCGATTTGATTTCAGAAAATTACGAAATTAATATGGGGAGCCCTAAATGATCATAGAATGATACTGTAGAAGTTTAAAAACATTTTGACGATATGTATATAGAAAATTAATTCATTCAGCTAAAATAGTAACAATTGAAAATGAATTATTATAAGATTTTTAGAGGCATTTGATGAAATCCGAACTTACTGAAATATACCATAACTAGTTTGATACTTCAAAATATTTTTATAAAGAATTTTGAAATCATTTTTGATATAAAACTCCTGATCAACCACTATAAAATACTTTTTAAAAATAAAAATACGTAATTAAATGTATTGAAAAATACGAGTTGTTACAGAACAACAGCATGCAAAGACTCAACTAGGGGGTCGGCTTAGGGGGCCGTAGTAGTGATAGGTCTGGGAGGACGCTAATGCCTGATAAGATCGAGAAAGACCGAGAGGTCCTGCTCAACTAACTGTTGAGAAGTCCCGCCCCCTATCCTACAAGGAAGAGCATAGCGAGGAACAGGTTGCCTTGCTCCTCGTCCCTAAAGGTGACGTCATAAGTTGCATTGTTGAGATACAGACGATCGGGAGGGGTGGTAGTGGGGGTGGGCTGAGGGGCCGGATTCGACGAATCGTGAAAGTTCTGCTCGTGCGTGGGCGAGCGTGTATGACAGGGGAGGCGTGACGGCCTAAAGGAGGGTGCGCTGGTGTCGGCGTTCCTTGGCCTAACTCGGCGTGGAGGCATCGTGCAAGTGGTGCAGACGATTGGCTACGGTGAATATAACAAAAAATGGAAGGAGTATACCGAAAAACGAGCGTAGCTGCAGAATCGGAAGTGTGGTGTGCACGTGTGACGCCTCGAAGCCAAGCTCTCCACCACGTTGATCCAAAATGAGCCCCTCGGATCCTCGTCGAAGCTCCAAGCTTACCTGCAATAAGATATGGAAATAAGTTTAGGCATTTGCAAAGATAATCCTGTTAGAAAATCAAAAATTGGAAAAATTAGGGTAGTGGATAGGTCGGATATGGGGGAGATGGGGGGTGAAGAGAGATGGAAATATGGGGTGTGTGGGATGCTCGTCCCAAGCACATAGTGTGCTCGGGCGGGCTGCTCGGGCCACTGATTTGGGCTCACAGCTCCGGCGAGTTGCCAGAGCAAGGGGCGGGGCGGGGGTGGTTTGGGGGGGAAGAGAGGGGCGGGGGTGGTTAGATGGGAGGCGCCTTCGGCCCTGGGTGGCGTCGGTGGGCTGCTCCGACGAGGTGCCGGAGCAGGGCGAGTTTCGGCAGCCCTAGGGCTGAGAGAGGGGATGGGGGTAAATGAGAGAGAGAGAGAGAGAATGGCAGAGTAGAGAGGGAGAGATGAAGCGGAGGAGGTGGACCGATCGGAGGCCGATGCTGCTTGGGCAGAGCAGCGGTGGCGGTGGGTGGCAGAGGTGGCGTCGAGTAGGTGCTAGGGCTGGGGAGCTCGGGGAGATTTGTGGGGGTAATTTCGAGTTGGAGTGTGGTTTAGGCCGAGTCAGGTTTGAATAGGTATAGGCCGAGTCGAGTCCGGGGGGCCCAGCTTGAGTAAGCCAATGCTCGGTTGAGTCAAAAAAAGTAAAAATTAAGCTTAGAATTCAGTCCATGTAGCTCGACCAAGTAGGGTAGCTACTTGGTCTAATCGAATTAGAATCAGAGTGATGTTTTTGGCTCTTTTCAACTCCGACTGTTACTCGGCTGAGTAGGCAGCTACTCGGTCGAGTCGTTTAAGACTTCCAGAACGCTGTTTTAGGCCATTTCTCTAGCTGACTGTTACTCGACCGATTCGGGGTCTACTCGGTCGAGTTGCCTGTAGATTTTCTCCCCCAAGCTTATGCTTCATTATGGCGCGCTCCCCTTGGTTCCCTTTCATTCAATTCATTATGTGGCGCGCTCTCCTCATCGTTCGACCTGAAAAAGGAAGAACTCGTCAACTTTTTATGTTTAGTATTTTTATAGAAGCAAATACATATTTATTTGGTTTTTTATGAATAGAGAAAGCAAGACAAAAAGTAAAACAAATGCTAAGAGATAGAAGATCGAGTTGCCTCCCGATAAGCGCTTGTTATAAGTCATAACCTTGACTCCATCAAGATTTTCAATGAGTGGTGAGGCATTCCTCAAGGAAGTAGGTCTCCTCTTGTTCAATCAGCTCACCTGCTACATACGACTTTACTCTTTGGCCGTTCACTTTGAACTTGTTGTTCTTCCCTTCAAGTTCTATGACACCCTCAGAGGTATGCTTACTATCTTGTAAAGGCCGGATAACCTCGATTTTAGCTTCCCGGGGAAGAATCGTAGTCTTGAATTGTAGAGGAGCACCTGGTCACCGACATTGTAGCGCCTCACTGTGATGTTCTTGTCATGATAGACCTTGGTCCTCTCCTTATACATCCTTGCGTTCTCATAGGCGTGACACTGGATTTTGTCAAGCTCATTGGGGCTCAAGAATCGTCTCGTGGTGGTGCTCTGGTAGGCAAAGTTCATTTTCTTTATCGCCCAATATGCTCTATGTTCCAATTCCACTGGCAGGTGGCATGCTTTTCCATATACTAACCTGTAAGGAGTCGTCCCGATAGGGGTTTTGAAAGCGGTGCGGTATGTCCAAAGAGCGTCACTCAACTTTTGAGACCAATCCTTCCTTGATGCACTCACTGTTTTCTCTAGGATGCTCTTGATCTATCTATTGGATACTTCCACTTGGCCACTCGTTTGGGGGTGATATGCAAGGCCGATCTAGTGATGTACTTAGTACTTCTTAAGCATTGCCTCGAACTTCTTTCCAATAAAGTGGCTGCCCCATCACTTATAACCGTTCTTGGGACTCCAAAACGGGGAAAGATTGTATGCTTGAAGAACTTGGCCACTACCCTTGCCTCATTTGTTGGGGTGGCTATGGCTTTGAAAGATCCTGCCAAAACAGAGTTAGGATCGATAATATGAAGTGTAGACTTACGCTTGCGTACGCTGCACGGTAGTCTACGAACTTCGCCTTCGGATTCGCCACGACGGATCGAGTCTACTCACGAACGGAGTAAGGCTACTTATCCCACAATCTAAATCTCTATTTTAGATTAAGAACTTGGATGGAGGGAGAGGAAATATTTCTGCAGAGCTTCGCTACGAAGAAGATGCATGCATGAATTTCATGCAAATGTGTAAGGAAAATGGCTACCCTTGGGTCTTATTTATAGCCCCCAAGGTAGTTATTTTAGGGTAAGTTGTTCCTTTGGAACAACTTAATTAAGGTGTACCATGATACATGGCACATTATAAGCTTAAGTTGTACCATATGCATGGTACAACATAAGCTTAAGATATTCCCCCTTTATTAGCCATATGTCGCATGCACTTATGCATATATAATGCGACTTTCCCGCTCATACAGAGATCCTCTCCGCAAGGGAACAGATTCCCTTTGCACATGACTTAGTGTGCGCGACGTTCGAGGTCTGTATTCCCTCGTACATCCCCCACAAGGGTGTACAAACGTCTTCCATATCCAACATCTCCCACTCACACTTGAGGGGATTGTAAGAGAACGTCTTTCCCTTAGTTCTTTCATCTATCATACCGAGAAATAGACCGTGCGACCGTCATGCGCGTAGAGTCTGTTGTTGTGCACTTGTTAGAGATACACAACGACCTCGAAGGTGCAAAGTTGAGTAGTTCAACGCATGCTTTACCCTAGATTATTTCTTCACATTTCTTATACTTTATATTCAACAATTGAATCCCATCTGGATTACAATTGGCTGGCCAGCTTTGAATCATTAAAGTCCAAATGCGAACATGAAATCAATCTTCCTCTTCTTGAGAACCTTATGATCTTGACTTGATTCGCTTTTCTAACGTGCCCCGCCGAGCCGAATTACCATAGCCCATTAGTAACACGCTAAGATAGCGATCAACTCGTCAAATCTAAAGGAACCAATTGGAGTCCTTGAGGGTAAGAGTTAAGACCCGTATGGCCTTTGAGTCTCACATAATAGCAAACACTATTGCTACTAACTCAGTGGTCGAAATGCATACGTGGTATGAACACGTATTACAACATCACTCCTTTCCCAGGGAGAGTATGTCTTAATGATGTTGTACGGATGAAAGATCAGACACCACAGTGCCTATCTTTTGAGTCCCCTTACTACTCAGGAAATATTCCCGGACTCTCATCCTGCATAAGACAGATAGGATTAAAAAATCCAATGAGATCTTTATATCCTTGTGATACAGATCTCAGATCTTTTGTAAGCATCCATATGATGCAGATCTTTCATTCGACTATCTTGTTAAAGTCTTGACTCTAAATCATTCGTCTAATGATTTTGACTTTAAACTAGTCTCATCTCTATCTTATCCATCTGATAAGATAAGGCGGTTGCTCATGTGAGAGAGCCAACCTTAATCTGTCCGACATACACACAATTCAGCTGAGATTTCAAAAATGTACACAAACATTTCTTAAGAAATTCATATGCAATGTTGGAAAAAGAACTTATTCTTTTATTAATTTTGATCATTTCTTAGACATGGGAATATATATTTGGTACAACTCAGCCCATACGCAATCCTTGAGATGATAAGTGTTTATAAAACACATTTCTGGGGATCGCTTTCGTAAGCTGATCCTCTATCGTCTCATGCGTAGATATGTACCTTATGTCTACCTTCTTGGTTTTATCATAGTCTTTTGCAAATCTGCAGTTCCTTTAAGATACTGCATTATCCTCTTAACCGCTTTCCAGTGTTCTTGCCCTGGGTTGGATTGGTAACAGTTTACCATTTCCAACGGCAAAACAGATGTCCAGTCTCGTACACACCATAGTGTACATAAGACTATCAACTGTACTGGAATATGGACCTTTTTCCATAATTTCCTTTTCCTTTTGGTTCTTTGGACGTGATTCCAGATATAAATTATCGCATATGCTTATATGAATATCAATGGACTTGCAGTCCTGCATATTAAATCGTTCTAGAACCTTCTTTATATAAGTCTCCTGTGAAAGAGAAAGAAGTTTCTTCGAACGATTCCTTGAAATCTTAACTCCAAGGATATGCGGCTTTTCCTATGCCTTTCATCTAAAATACTGATGAAAGCCAAGCCTTGATACTCATTACAAAGCCCTTGTCATTTCTGGCTATTAAAATGTTATCTACATATAGATACATGATAATATACTTGCTTTTAATCCTCTTGATATATACTCAGTTATCTTCATCAAGCATGGAAAAAATCCATTTGATAAGACAACTTCTTGAAATCGTATATACCATTGCCTCGAGGATTATTTAAGACCATATATGGACTTACGAAGTTTACAAACCTTATGTTTGTTTCCTTCTTTTACAAACCCTGTTGGTTGTTCCATATAGATCTCCTCGTCCAATTATCCATTGAGAAAGGCAGTCTTTACATCCATCTGATGTAATTCGAGGTATAAGCAAGCTACCATTGCGAATCAAGGTAAAACGCACAACAGGTGAGAAGTTTTCTTTGTAGTCTATCCCTTCCTGTTGCGTAAAACCTTTCGCGACAAGGCGAGCTTTATATCTATCTATAGAGCCATCAGCCTTATGCTTGATCTTGAGAACCCATTTGTTCCCAATTGCTCTATGTCCTCTGGGTGAGTTAACTAAGTCCCAGACTTGGTTAACTTTTATGGATTTCAATTCCTTCTTCATCGCTTCCATCCATTTGTCTTTTGCAGGGCATGATGTGGCATATTTGAGATTCTTCAAGTCCTTGTTGACTCGAATTTAGATCAATTCTAATATCACTCCCACTTGAAATGTTGTTAGAATTGCTCCTACTTGGATCATTATTCCCGTATGGAATAGGATAATCGTCATTCGTATAATCCATTGGTGAAGGTTGAAAAGTATTTTCGTTTTCACCAAGAATTCTCCCACTCGAATGAGGTAATCCTTCTTGATCACAAATCTCAAATAGAGATAAGTCCTGACTTATCTCGCCCTGTCTTGGAAACTCGTTTTCCAAGAAAGCGACATCCCTCGACTCAAACTCAATTAGCACACCATTGTCTTCCTGACTAACAAAAACATAACCTTTGGAGTTTAATGCGTATCGTTTAAAGATACATTTCCTTCCCCATGGCCCAAGTTTGCCATACTTATGGGAGGAAATATGTGCGTTGAATGCACAAACTCAAGGTAAAATGTTTAAGTTAGGAGACCTTTGGTTCCACAACTCATAAGGAGTGGAGCTAACTGATTTCGAGGGTACGCGGTTTAAAATGAAAACGGTTGTCAATAATGCATCACCCCAGAAGGTGATTGGCAAGTTAGCTTGCGCCATCATTGAACAGACCATTTTTCATTAAAGTCCTATACCTCCTTTCTGCAACACCAATTTGTTGAGGAGTATAAGGCATAGTTACTTGATGTACTATGCCTTTTTCATCACAAAGTTCCTTTAAACTTGTTGATTGATATTCACCGCCCCTATCGGTTCGCATGACCTTAATCTTGCGATCTAATTGATTCTCCACTAAACTCATATAGTTTTTAAAGCAGGTTTAGTGCTTTCACTTTTGTGGGATATCAAATAGATATTACCGAATCGGGTGAAATCATCAATTAAAAGTAATGAAATAGGACTTCCCGCGTCTTGTCTTGACATTCATCGGACCTTATATGTCCGAATGGATAAGCGGTAATGGAACCTTGGCCCTTGTGCCGGTTCCAAACGGCTTGCGACAAGATTTCCTTTCAAGGCAATGTTCGCAGGTCGACATTTCAACCTTTGAAACATTGGATAGAAGGCCACGTTTGGCAAGTCTATCCATACGCGTTGGTCCAATATGACCAAGCCTTGATTGCCAACAAATTATATTAGACTCATTAGTCAAAGAATTTGTCATAAGGAAATGAGAAATCATACATTGTACTTATTACAATGAATCCTTTAAATACATAACCCAGAACCAATAAAGGAATTATTACAAAAATAGGTCCATATTACAAACATGAAGGAACCAACCATTAACCAAGACCCAATAAATTGACCACAATTTTAATATTCCTTTGAATATATGGAATGAAGAGAACATCATGAAGTAGGATAGTGCGGCCGTTGTCCAAGACAAGCTTGCGAGTCCCAACGCCTTTCACTTCAACACGTGTGTTGTTTCCTACATTGATCCACATCATTCCTTGAGTATCCGGTGATACTCCACGAAGGACCGTCTGTCCTTTGCTATGTGGTCGGTGGCACCTGAATCAATTATCCCAAAATGGATTAGATTCCACAAGAAATAGTGAACTAGAAACACATATGTAACTAGTATTACAAGTTACCTCGTCACTTCCACTCGTACACGAACGAGCATAGTGACCGAGCTTGTTGCACTTGAAGCACTTGATTCTTTTCAAGTCTTTCTTCTTGTGCCATTTCTTGTGTCCACCCTTATGTTTGGGTTCCTTGGTAGACTCAGGTTGCTTATTACGTTCATTAGAAGACTTCGAACGATCTTTACGTTTCTTTCCCCCGTGTGAGGAACTAGCAACCATGTGCACTTCTGCACCTGGCTTGGCAGCCGCAAGCAGCTCTTCCTCTAATTCGAGGTGCTTGGAAACATCGTTGAAGGTCTTGATGCTCTCATTATGAGTGAGATGCATCTTCATCTGATCCCACCCATTTGGTAGGGAACGTATGACTGCTTGGATTTGTTGCTCATCTGTGAGCACATGACCTGCGTCCTTTAACTCCGAGATAAGGTTCGCCATATGTCGCAGATGTTTCCCTATGGAATGATCTGGACGTTTCTTATATGTATCGAACTTTATAGTTAAGGCGCGAAGTTTGGACACCGATGTGCCACCGAACTTCTCCTCTAGCTTGGACCATATGTCCATAGCTAGGTCATGTTCTCGGAAGATGCACATTATGTCATCAGCCATACTGCTTAATAACGTAATGCGCGCTATCTTATTCTTCCGAGACCAAGCATCAAAAGCTTCCTTGTCTCTTCGGTGTTGGGCCGTAGTGCCCAACTCGGGTTCAATCATTACGTTCTTTAGAGTTTCGAGCACTTCTTGCTCCTCTAAAACGTATTGTATCTTAATGGACCAAAGTTTGTAATTATCGCCGTTGAGTTTTTCACCTTTGTTTAACTCAGCGACGATATTCTTTGAAGCGGAAGACATTTTACTTTTAAAATGCTGCAAAAGACACAAAACCGAAGGTTCGATCAAAAATATTGCATAAAAAATTCTTAAAATATAACTCCCACTTGAAATGATAATAGAATATCCCATTTGGATAGTTCTAAAATTCAAATCCCACTTGGAATTATATTATATTTGATAAGTTACTTTCGAAAAATATTGAAGGTGTTGTTCTAGAATCGAAAAAGGTCTCTATGATTCCAATCACCATCTAGAACAACTTTCAATATTCCCCCATCACTTATCAAACTATAGTACTCTTATAGTACTAGCAGCGGAAAATAAGTATTTGATAAGTTACTTTCGAAAAATATTGAAGATGTTACTCTAGAATCGGAAAGGTCACTATGTTTCCAATCACCATCTAGAGTAACTTTCAATATTTCTCCCTCACTTTATCAAATGTTAGTACTCTTATAGTACTTAGCAGCGGAAAAGCGTTTTTGAAAACGTATTTTTCAAAACGAATATAAAATACATTGGCTAATCTCCGTAGAGTAGAGCACAACGTCATAAGTTCATTGGCTAATCTCCGTAGAGTAGAGCACAATGACATGGCTAATCTCGCATGAAGTAGAGCATTACGGCTAATCTTCAAGGAGTAGAGCACAATTTCATAAGTACATTGGCTAATCTCCGAAGAGTAGAGCACAATGACTTGGCTAATCTCGCATGAAGTAGAGCACTATGGCTAATCTTCAAGGAGTAGAGCCCAAGTTAAAAACTTCATTCAAACGTTAGTCCCGTATGAACTAGTCGGCACTGTGGTTAGCCCCGTATGGGCTAATCGACACATTCGAGTTTGACCAATGCCTTTTGTCACCCCGTATGGGTCATTTGGCAAGTTTGCAATCGACCCAGACCATCTGTCGGATTGGTCGACCAAAAACACAAAATTGGTCGACCAATATTCGAACTGCAACTTCTCCCGGCCAGGGCCTCTGCCCTGGCCGGGGCTTGGCCAATGGCCGGCCATGGCCTCTGCCTTGGCCGGCCAGGGCGCCTGCCCCCCTCGGCCAGGGCCGGCCAGGCCCTGGCCTCTGCCAGGGCCGGCCGGCCAGGCCACTGGCCGGGGCCAGGGCTCCTGCCCTGGCCTCGGCCAGGCCCTGGCCTGAGGCCAGGGCGCTGCCCTGGCCTCTTGCCAGGGCGGCTTGGCCGCTGGCCGGGGCCAGGGCTCCTGCCCTGGCCTCGGCCAGGTCCTGGCCTGAGGCCAGGGCGCCGGCCCTGGCCACTGCCAGGGCCGGCCTGGCCCTGGCAGTGGCCAGGGCGCCGGCCCTGGCCTCTGCCAGGGCCGGCAGGCCGGCCTGGCCGGCAGGCCCTTGGCCAAGGCCGGCCACTGCCGGCCCGGCCTTGGCCGGCCACTGCCGGCCTTGGCCGGCCACTGCCGGCCTGGCCATGGCCGGTCATGGCTTGGCCATGGCCGGTCATGGCTTGGCCATGGCCGGCCATGGTCAAGGCCTTTCGGCGTTGGCCGGCCATGGCCCCTTTGGCCATGGCCGGCCACCCCCTTTGAATGGGGTTGCCGCACTTTCTCCTCCCCCTTGATGGGGTGGTCGCCGGTGGTTATTGGCCGTAGCCAACCCCCTCCGCATGAGGAGAGGGGGTGCATGGCCTTCATGGCCCATTTGGCCATGGTGCACATGCACCAAATTTTCCTCTTACCCGATGGAAATAACTTCCATCATCTTCCTCGATGAAGCACCCGTTCGTCGATGAAGCACCCGTTCGTCGAGAATTTAGTTATTTTCTAATGGCCGTGTGCCAAAAATGAATAACTTACTACGTGAACGGTCGGTTCTTCCCGTCACGGAGAGTTCCTACCATATCCGTAATGATAGGAGACCCTAACGTGAAAAGAACAACCGCTGCGTTCTCTTCGTCACGAAGCGTTCCTACTATATCCGTAATAGTAGGAGACCCATTCGTGAAAAAGACAACGACTCGTTCGTAGTTTCGACGGGGCGATGGTTTGACCGGGGCGAACCCATATGGCTCTGATACCAATGAAGGATCCTGCCAAAACAGAGTTAGGATCGATAATATGAAGTGTAGACTTACGCTTGCGTACGCTGCACGGTAGTCTACGAACTTCGCCTTCGGATTCGCCACGACGGATCGAGTCTACTCACGAACGGAGTAAGGCTACTTATCCCACAATCTAAATCTCTATTTTAGATTAAGAACTTGGATGGAGGGAGAGGAAATATTTCTGCAGAGCTTCGCTATGAAGAAGATGCATGCATGAATTTCATGCAAATGTGTAAGGAAAATGGCTACCCTTGGGTCTTATTTATAGCCCCCAAGGTAGTTATTTTAGGGTAAGTTGTTCCTTTGGAACAACTTAATTAAGGTGTACCATGATACATGGCACATTATAAGCTTAAGTTGTACCATATGCATGGTACAACATAAGCTTAAGATATTCCCCCTTTATTAGCCATATGTCGCATGCACTTATGCATATATAATGCGACTTTCCCGCTCATACAGAGATCCTCTCCGCAAGGGAACAGATTCCCTTTGCACATGACTTAGTGTGCGCGACGTTCGAGGTCCGTATTCCCTCGTACATCCCCCACAAGGGTGTACAAACGTCTTCCATATCCAACAGGCTTCCACCCATTTTGAAACATAATCAACCACGACCAAAATGTACTTGTTGCCGTCACTTGACGGGAAAGGTCCCATGAAATCAACGCCCCAACAGTCGAACAATTCTATCTCCAAAATGCCTTGTAAGACATCTCGTTCTTCTTCGTGATGTTCCTCGTTCTTTGGCACTTGTCGCATGCTCTGATGTATTCATTTGCATCTCTAAAGATAGTGAGCCAATAGAAGCCGCTTTGGAGAATTTTCGCTGTGGTTTTGATGATGGATGCATGTCCCCCGCAAGGTTGGTCGTGACAATATGACATGACGGAAGTGGCTTCCTCTTTCGAAATGCATCATCTGATGATCCCGTCGGTGCATGTTTTGAACAAGTATGGGTCATCCCAAAAGTAGTTCTTGGCATCATGTAAGAACTTACTCCTATGATAGGTTGCCATCCCATGTGGGATTATGCCGTTCACCAAATAGTTGACTATGTCAACGTACCAAGGAGCTTCAGAGGAGGACGTTGCAAAATTGCTCGCCAATGGAAGTGTCATTGATCGGTAAGCTGTCATCTCCATGCCTTTGAATCAGCCGCGAAAGATGGTCCGCCACTACATTCTCAGCTCCTTTCTTGTCCTTGATTTCTATATCAAACTCTTTAAGGATGAGAATCCATCGTATCAAGCGTGGCATTGCATCCTTCTTGCTCAACAAGTATTTTAGTACCGCATGGTCTGTGTGGATTATTACCTTGGATCCCAAAAGATAAGATCTGAATTTTTCGATAGAGTACACCATGGCTAGTAATTCCTTCTCCGTAGTGGTGTAATTCTTCCGAGCATCATCCAAATTCTTGCTAGCATAGTATATTGCATGAAGCTTTCCCTCTTTCCTTTGGCCTAAAATAACTCCCATCGCTTGGTCACTAGCGTCACACATCAACTCAAAGCGTAGGTTTCAATCCGGCGGTTGTATAATAGGTGCTGAGATGAGAGCTTCCTTCAACATGTTAAAAGCTAGCAAGAAAGCGTCAGAAAACACAAAAGGAGCATCCTTCGCAAGGAGCTCCGTAAGAGGGCGAGCAATGCTAGAAAAATCCTCTATAAAGCGACAGTAAAAACCCGCATGGCCGAGAAAACCACGGATACCCTTAAGATTAGTGGGAGGTGTCAAGTCTTTGATGACATCAACTTTGGCCTTGTCAACTTCAATTCCCTTAGAGGTGATGACATGACCAAGCATGACTTCATCCGTCACCATGAAGTGGCACTTTTCCCAATTTAAAGGCAAGTTATTGTCATGGCATCATTCTAAAACTTTAGACAAATTAGCTAAACAAGCATCAAAGTCGATGCCATAAACGGAAAAGTCATCCATGAAAACTTCCATTATATTTTCAATGAAGACCGAGAAAATAGACGTCATGCACCTTTGGAATATCCCAGGTGCATTACGTAATCCAAATGGCATTCTTCGGTATGCGAATGTGCCATATGGACATGTAAACGTCATCTTCTCTTGGTCCTCACGATGCAATGGGATTTGGAAGATCCAAAATACACATCAAGGTAACAAAAGTATTTGTGCTTGGCAAGTCGATTAAGCATTTGATCAATGAAGGGGAGCGAAAAATGGTCTTTTCTGGTGGCTTTATTAAGTTTTCTATAATCAATACACATGCGCCAACCAGTGACAGTCCTAGTGGATATTAATTCATTTTTATCGTTCCTTATAACGGTTATGCCCCCTTTCTTGGAGACAACCTGAACATGGCTAACCCATTTACTGTCGGAAATGGGATAGATAATATCGGCCTCTAGCAGTTTTAACACCTCGTTTTCACTACCTCTTTCATATTAGGATTCAGTCACCTTTGAGACTCAACGGAGATAGCTTTCTTATCCTCAAGTGGATTCTATGGGTGCATATGGTGTCGCTAATGCCTTTAAGGTCGGTAATACTATACCGTATTACCCTCCTATTATCTCTGAGAGTTTTAAGGAGGCTTTCTAATTGTGGCTCGGTAAGGGAGGCGTTAACGATGCAGGGGTAAGTGGAGTTCTCCCCTAAGAATACGTATTTTAAATTAGCAGGAAGAGGTTTCAATTCTACCCGAGGTGGCGATGTACTCCCATCATCGCTTGCATGTGCGAAGGATGCGTCCTCAACTGCCAGTTCAGATTCTGGATATTCCTCGTTGGCAGATTCATAGGATGAACAAGGTGATGATGGCGCATCATGGTAGACGTCTGCGGAGTCCATCTCCGTAGGGATTTGTTCCGTAGTGCACATGTCAGCTGAAATAGAGTATCCAGATATGCATATATTATCAAGTGTAGAGTCAATAAGGCTTCCCTTATTGATGTCGCTCTGGAAAGGTCCGGGGTCTATGTATTCCTCGTAGTTGTCGTCTTCGCGTGTCTAAGTCTGGAGGATGTTGTCACCATAGAAGCGTAGAGTGTCTCCCTCGTACTGCACATGGACTCCATCGACGATGAGGACGCCGTCCAAGGCATCTGCATTCTGGAAGGTGTTCGCAAATAAGACTGAAAGTTCTTGGACCACTGGGTCGTCTGCAGGAATTCTACTGGACCATTGGTCCATACATCAGTCACCACGCTTTCCACTATACTTAAGAGCTGGGAGTCATCCAATGGTTCAAATTGGCGAGTCTCTCTCCAATATACGTCAACTTAGGCAGCCTAGAGAAACATCACGTCCCTTTCAAAGCTTATATGGATGTCGTCTTCGATGGTACCTGCATCTGAAACATTGTTCATTAAATGGTCCATAACCATTTGTTTATTTTCATTACATGCCATGTAGGTTCCTTCTCTGATAAATCGGACTGCATCAAGCAGCTCTCTCGCTGCACCTTCGACCATTGCTTCATCCATGCGTGAGTCCTGAAGACCATATGCATGGTATGGGGAAAAGCTAATCTCATCTGAGTCACTATCAGATTCATTGCTCCATTATACTTGCATCACCATCTCCATCATGTCTGATTTCTTACGAACGATTATTGCCTGGAGAGAAGCGTTAGTAACAAAGTAATAAATAGAATAAAAGGATGGAAAGATAAGAGGGGATAAGATTTGCTAACAATTTCTTCAAAATAAAAATAGCCTAAGTAACACCGTACAATCCCCAACGACGGCACCAAAAACTTGATGTACCCGCAACTAACACCTAAAAGCCACCTGGCAGTGTCACTAATGCCAGGCGCTGAATGGTTCCCAAGGATCGGTTCCAGGCTCACAAACGCAAGCGGACGGTGTCAAGTTATAAAATAAAAGATATTGATCCCACAGGGAAAGTAGCGGTGTATTGATCTCAGGTTATTTCTAAATCTCAGAAAGAGGTAGCAGTCGATTTGAACGATTGGTTGGTTGGTGATGTTTGATTAATATAAAGGGACTAGGGCTTTAAGAATCACCACTAGAACCGTCGGAGGTCGATGCTATGTGGAGACTTCTACGTTGCATTGGTTTCATCGGGGGATTGTAGCATCAAGGAAGTGAATTCATGTGTCTAGGTATCATGAATCTAACATATCGCATTCACCCCGCTCTCGCGATAGATGCATACGATATGTGCATTAAGGATCTACAATAATCTCACCACTCTCGTGGGTCGAATGCTCTCAACTCGTACCACTCTCGTATGTTAGAGCTTCGAGCTATTTTGATGGCTCTTATTGACGCAATGGCAGTAGTTGTCAATTAGTGGTATAGTTCGTCGGTGGATTCCATCAAGACAGAAGCGAGGCATGGTCACGAGCCTCGGTTGAATCCACTAACTCTCTAATTAAATCCATAAGATACTCCTTAAGCTAATCGATTCCACCGATCGTGGGCACGATCTCAGTACGAGTTCTCCTAGGGATTTTGCAAGATCAACCAAAATACTGCTTCTTTATATCCAATGCAACCTAAAAATCCTACATTTGCATCTTTTTCCTAAGATCATAGGGCTAATCTATTAGCCCTAGATAGAACTACTCACACATGGCAGAGAAAGCAAAGAAAGATTGGATTTTTACCATAGAGTTCATCATAGTAATAAAAAACATATAAAAGATTAGAATACGTACCAAAAGCGATGTAGATCGATAGCGAGTCAAATAGAATTATGATCTAATAGATTCCAGCAAGAAAACACAGTAAAAATCAAGTCTTTGTCTTCTACACTCAACGACGGCTCAATAAAAACCTAGATCTAAACTCTCGATTAAATCTCCACTTACACTAAAAAAACTAGCAAAAACTCTCGATATCCCAAATATTATAGGATTTCTGCTTATATACAAGGTCATGGTGTAACGACCCGTATTTTTCACTTCACTTTACGTATTTTTACGTATTTTAAAAATAATTTTACTTTATAAATGTTCGTCAAGAATTTTATAACAAAACTGATTTCAAAAATTCTTATAAAAATATTTTAGAGCACTAGACTTATCATATATTATTTCAGCAATTTCAGTTTTCCTCAAATGGCCGAAACATTTCTGTTAAAATTCATCTCCCAAAATTACCGTTTTGGTTTGACGAATTTATTTCCTATTCAAACATTTTCAAAACGTTTTCAAACTTCTGCAGTAGCATCCTATGATCATTTAGGGCTTCCCACATTAATTTCATAATTTTCTGACATCATTTCAGCCTAGAACCCGCAGACCCGCTTTCTAAACGTTTTGGCCTAAAACTAGTGTTTCTGTAACTCAAATCCCAAAACGGATCTTGTATTCGCGATCCTCGCGACAATACGATCCCGTGGGTATGTTTTCGTAATTTTTTGGAGTCGTTTGTGAAAACGTGTCTGTATTCCTCCGCTTTGCTAATTACATTTCTCTAAGGACCTTTTTACTAATTACTATTACCAATTTACCCTTACCCTAACACCCTAACCACCCTCTTAACCCAACCGACTAGTTGGTTGGATCTGAATTCATTCAGATCCAACATCTCCCCCCTCCCCTCTTTAATCAATGGTCCCCCTCCAAATTACAACTTTGCCATTTAACTACCCTATTTAAACCCCCTCTCTCCATTTGTAATATCACACAATAATTTTTCCCCTCACTTTATTTTTGTTCGTTCAAACCCAGGCACACAACATTTCTCCCCCCTCTCTCTATTTTCCCCGTTCGAAATGCCCCTCGCCCGCGTCTCTTTCTCTCACCCTCTCACACTCTCCGCCCCTCCCACCGGGCTCCGACCGCCGCCACCGTCCTCCGGCGATCGTCGTCGTTGCCCAGCGCCCGACAGACACCCCCACCGCCGCTGCTCCACCCCACGGCCCCGCCTGACGCCTCACCGCCGGTGCCGTCGCTCTCCTCCGCCTCGCCGAGCGCCCAGGGCCCACGACCGCCGCTGCTCCGCCTCCGTCTGCCGTGCAGTCACCGCCGTGCAACGCCACAGCAACCCCCGCCTCCGAGCTCCGCCTCCTGAAGCCCCGCACACCGTCGCCTCCCGGAGCAGCGCCCCCGGAGATCCCGCCGCCGCTTCTCTCCGACTCTCCGCCGCCGTGCCCCCGGTCGCCGCCTCCGCCGACGAGGCCAAAGCCCCCCCTGCCCGCTGCTGTCAACAGAGGAGCGTGAGTTTCTCACGATGGCACGATCGTAATTTCAACGAATATTTCGTATTTCGCATTTTTTTTAAATAATTAATAATATGGTTTGATAGTATTAAATCCATAACTTGAAATACAGGGCCCAGAAAAATGTGGGGATAGCTCCAGAAAATCAGAAACAATATTTCGGACCCAATGGCGCTGGTCTCATCTCGATCAGACGCTTATTTTTTTCCATAATGATTTTTTGAACTTAAAAATTAAATACGAAACATTCATTCTAAAATTCGTAACTCGTTGTTTTCACGTACACTAATATGTGATAAAGTTATATGTGAAAATAAACTTCGAGACGGTCGTTTTGACTGTTCATTTGCAAATTCCCGACGAGTATTACTCCCGGAACAAATTACGGAAGATGTGCGTCACTTGAATAATTTGGTTTTTTAAAACTAGTTTTGAGTTTCTAAAAATTATAAAAAAATACTATAGACTTCAGAAAAATATTCCCTTTTGCAGTAAAATTATTTTTATCATATATAGTCTATATAAAAATTTAGAACGATTTCCGATACCGTTTCAACAGTTTTAAAATCAAAACGACCAATTAATTAGATAATAATTAGTGTAGTCATTAACTGATATCTGCTTGTGTTTGCAGGTGTTAAGCCTTGCGCTCTAACTCCATCCTCGTCTTGCTACGACGATCCCAATAGTGTAAGTCACAGTAAATTCTAACCTTAGAAATTTAGATAGTGTACGTAATGGAAAATAGTGTACTAAATAGAAATACCGCATGCTCGAAGCATGGAATCGATATCTTAGTTGTTGGACTTCAAATCATTGCTCAAGACTGACATTCTCTCTTGAGGTTTCTGCCTTAGCTTTTCAACAAATGAAGCTCTTTGGAGTGTCGTTAATGCTTTTGAATGTCTTTACGTTTGGAACAGCAAGATTGACATAACGTATTGCAACACAGTGACTGAGTGATATACTGCATTGACATCATACTGCTGGAACATCTTAATGAAACTGAATGCTTAAAGATAGTTGGCACTGCACTAGGTTTTTGGAGTAAACTTATATTAGTGAAAGTGCGGGAGCGACCGCGAGCCATCTACACAGTGCACCGTACCGACCGACTGAATGAAAAGTACCGACTGAAGTGATTTGAGATCCGCCTGGGTAAGTGCCCCCGTGGCAGGAGATGGGCTCAATGGTTGCACACCGTACCTTCCTTTATAAGTCACATAGTTCTAGTTTTACTATTGCCTGCTGGTTAAAACATTGCTGCTACCACGCCACGGTTGTTACTCTTGTACTTTACTTTTTACACTTGCACCGTCACCTTTGCTTTGCACACTACACTAGCACTTTACTTATCGCTCTTGCATGCATGTCCACCTCTACCTTATTTTTCGCACTTGTTTACTATAGCCTGCTCTATTTATGTACACTCCTCTTTTTCTATCGCTAGAATGATTGTGACTTACCTATGGTTCCATCTCCGTGGCACCACAGACGACACACAGGTTGACTTAGGCACTCCTGAGTTTGCAGAGCCGTAGTACGATCCTGGGACTGTCAACTTTCATATTCAGAGAGTGTGTGTGTGATGTACCTTCGATGTATTTCCTTTCCGCTTTACTGTTCATGTATTTTGTGAGAGAGAGTGCTGGATTGTTGTTGTACTTTTAATTTATGAACTGTAATAATGTCTGTTGGCTTGAGTATTATTGTACATCTCTGCATCGTGGCTATGTTGATTTCACTGGTAAACTACAGACCTGCGAATAAACCAAATAAGTAACGGGCCCCTGAGAGCGGCTCGTTACACATGGACCCTACAAATAAATCTCAGAAATCTGGAAAGTTAGGCCCATATGTTGCCTGGGCGCGTCGGCTACTCGACCGAGTAAGTGGCTGCTCGATCGAGTCGAGTCACTGGCCGCGGTTCGCTGCTTCTGCTTGCTTGTTTTTGATGCGGGCTGCTCGGTCGAGGAGCCCCCTTACTCGGTCGAGTAACAGGGAGTCCGAACTTGCCTCCAAAATGCTGCTCTATCTTTAGGCTACTCAGGTCGAGTAGGTGACCTACTCGAACGAGTAACAAGGTCTTGGGAGAAGCTCGAATCTGCGTTCTGAATTAGGTCGACTCGGTCGAGTCGCCTAGCTATTCGGTCGAGTGGGCGTATCTGTTTCATGCGCTGTATCCGTGTGTCAGCTCGGCCGAGTAGTGTAAGCTACTCGGCCTGAGTCACCTGAGAAACTGAACGGGCTGAGGGGTTTTTGATGTGTCACGCCCCGCTTCCCATTATACATGGGGCGAGGACGCGAGCGGGCTCGCTTAGGTTGGAGCGGTGAAGCTCGAACCCAATAAGCGTCTGTGAAAACACCTTTCGCATGAACTTGCATGCAACTCAGAACAACGGAAATATTAAAGCCAATATCCACAATAAAAAAAGGGCCCCAAGCATGGCCTACAATGATAGCGATACAGATAAAGTGGGTACACACCCTACAAATAATAGCGGTGAAAAGTAAATAGCTGCAGTGGTGATAATCAGCTCTATTCCACGGTGGGGTGGACTTCAGGATCAGCAGAATCCTGGTCTATTGGATCACTCTGATCCAGCAACTCGTCCTCCAGATAACCTGTCTCGTAACCTGACATACATTCAAACAACATGAATGTATGTCAGCAAGGGTTTGCAAGTAGATGTCAGATGACCCAAGGCAAGATATATAACAAGTTATATATGGCAGTTTTACAGCAGTTAAAGGAATTTACACTAGCATGTATTTCATTGAACTGAAACAGTTAAAACAATTATGAAAAGTTACACTAGCATGGTAGGGAAATCAATAAGTTACATTAGCATGACAGTTCAGCTATAAGAATTAACATGGCAGTTGAGTAATGTAACTTCAGTCTGTAATTAACTTTCTTTTTCAATTATTTAACTGTGTGTGCAAGTCCGTGACTAAGACTCCCGCCGTTAGACGAATAGTAAATAAATACACCTTCAAGTGCCCCCGAAGGCGACTCGTTTACTACCGGCTAGTGCCCGGGAACCAACCCCACCCACGTGTATTTCCTGGATCACGAGCCAGGATGCTAATCCGCCATATACTGAAACACGAGTCCAGACTAGTCGCATGTGACATAGTCACATGTGACCGACGAGATTAGTCAACTAATAGCCAACGGCAAGTAACATCTGGTAGCCAACGGCAACTGGTAGCCAACGGCATGTAACAACTGGTAGCCAACGGCAAATGATAGCCAACGGCATGTAACATGTAACATCTGGTAGCCAACGGCAACTGGTAGCCAACGGCATGTAACAACTGGTAGCCAACGGCATTTAACATTCTATAAGTATCAACAGTTCTAAAATTAACCATACATGTCCAGAAAATATTACCATTCACAAAGTGTGTTCATTTTGGTTATAAAGGGGTCCACACACACGCACACGAGTTTAAATCTAGCATTTCTAAAAAAATGTGTTTGTGTCAGCAATTAAGTGTACAACATCAGATATCACAAAAATATTAAATAACTGCACGCTTGCCTGACTGGGACGGATTTGGTTGTCCGAACAATGGTAGGAAAGGATGCAACGGATCTGCGTTATTAAACATACGACAATAAGCTAGTCGAACACAATTGACTAAACTAACAACCTATAATACTAACATGGTACGCCTAATTAATCCTAGTTTTATCACCCTAACATTATTTACGATTAACAACATGCTGAATTTAAATTATACAACCCAATTAACATTTAAAATTTCACTAACTAATATTAACAACAATTTAATTCACTAAGCTAATTAACTCACGAATCCAGTTACATGGCTTAACATGGTATTAATAGTTAATCTATTAACTTTGACTAAGGGTATAAAAAAATAACATGTTAAAACTACTACTAACATTATTAAAGAAACTCCTACCTAACTTTGACCATGGGTAAAAAGTTACATGTTGAAATTTAACATTATTTAATAACCAATTCTATTGATCTCTCTCTCACTCTCTTTCTATTTCCCTCTTTAACTCTCTCCCTCTCTGTCGTTTCTTTCTCTCTTCTTCATATCTTCTTCTTTTTTTAGTCTTGTATTCATTTCATGGCAGCAAGCAAATCGAAAAAGGGGAGGAGCTCACGGCGCGAGGGGAGGAAAGGCAGGCGGCGGCGACTCTTCCCGGCGCAGGCAGCGGCTCCAGACGGCAGGGCGGCGGCGGCGGCGACTCCAGGCGACGGGCGGCGCAGCGCGTTAGGCGGCCGGCGGTGAGGGCTCCGGCGGCGGCGCAGGTGAGAGGGAGGGCGTGGAGGTGGAGGTAGGAAGGAAGAAGAAGAGGAAGGAAGAAGATGGAGAGTTTTGTATGATCTGAAATTGTTTTGAGATAAGGGTTTGATTTTTGAAATAGAATTTTGGTTTTGAGGTTGTAATGAATCTGAAATTAGTTTTAGATCTCCCCCTCTTCTAGGTTTTTGATTTCAAAAAAATCAGTTTTTGGGGTTGATTTGGGAGTGGGGCTGATTTTGATTTTGGAATTGATTTGGAGAGGGGCTGAAATTGGTTTTTGTTGGATCTGAAATCTGTTTTCAGATTGGGTTTTGGGAAGGAAAGATTTGGTGAATCGGTTGCTGGTTGAAAATTTGTTTGAAGATTTGTTTGCAGGGGAAGAAGAATTTGTTTACGGTTTGGTTGTTTACAGGTTTCGTTTGCAGGAGGAAGGAAAATTTGTTAGGTTGCCTTAAGAAGCAATTTGGCAGAGACAATTTTAATGTGTTTAGGTTTGTGATTAGGATGGTTTTAATGATGCTTTGTTGACTTAAAGGAAAAAGTATCCGTGTTGCAATTCCTCTCTTCGTTTTGATAAAATATTCCTAAACATGGAGAAATGATAATTAAGATTAATTAATGGGTGTTTGTTGACTATACGGGGTGGATGCATCTGGCTAGGTTATCAACATATTACACTTCCCTTTATCATTCGAAGAAAGAGCAGGGAACAGCTTCAATGTGTGTAGGTTTTGGATTAGGACTGATTTAATTAAGTTTGTTGACTTAAGCTACAGGATTCATCTGGCTACGAATTGATTTCATCCATATCACAAAACGTGAACGATTAAGATTAGTTAAGTGTTAAATGTAATTAATAATATACCAAACGTGATTAGTAAAATAACAAAAACTAATTAGTAAAATAATTAAACCAAAGTTCTTAATTAAACGTGATGGTTAATTAACGACGATACGGTAAAGACGGAAAAACAGAGTCGCACACGCGTAACAAGAAACGTACGGATGAAAAGTCAACCAGACGACTAAAAGGAAATACCGGTACACACGAACTAAAGCACGGCTAAAAATACAGGCCGTTACATTCTACCCACCTTAAGAAAATTCCGTCCTCGGAATTCTTATCAACTAAGAAGCAGGAAATAAATATGGATAGCGCTCGCGTATTTCATCTTCCCGCTCCCAGGTAGATTCTCCTGGTGAGTCGCGACGCCACATCACTCTGATTAGATCAACAGTATTGGTCCTGAAGACTTTCTGACGTCGATCTAAGATCTCCACTGGTTGCTGTTCGTACGTCAGATCTGGTCGAACTGTGATCTCTGAGTAGTCCACATCGTGTGAGGGATCGCTGATATAACGACACAGCTGGGACACATGAAAGACGTCATGTACTCCCACTAAAGACGGTGGTAGTGCTAAGCGATAAGCTACCTCTCCAACTCGCTCTAGCACATCGAAAGGTCCAATGTATCTTGGACTAAGCTTGCCTCGCTTCCCAAAGCGAATCACTCCTCGATTCGATGAGATCTTCAGAAACACATGATCTCCTGGCTGAAACTCCAGTGGACGCCGTTTAGCATCAGCCCAATGCTTATAACTGTCCTGAGCAATCCGAAGCTTGTCTCTGATATCACGCACAACATCCACTGCCTCAACTATCATCTCTGGTCCCAACAATTCTCTATCACCAACGTCATCCCAACTCAGCGGGGATCGCCATTTCCTTCCATAGAGAGCAGCAAATGGCGCCATGCCAATGCTCGCCTGGTAGCTGTTGTTGTAGGAGAGCTCCACCAGATGCAGATGATTCTCCCACGAACCCTTGAGATCCAACATGCAAGCTCTCAACATGTCCTCCAATATCTGGATAGTGCGCTCCGACTGTCCATCAGTTTGCGGGTGATACGCAGTACTGAATTTCAGACTGGTACCCAAATTAGTCTGCAAACTCTTCCACAATTGAGATGTGAATCTCGTGTCTCGGTCTGAGACGATACTCACAGGAACTCCATGTAATCGCACAATCTCCTGCACGATTATCGTTCACATCACGACGTATACTAGAAAGAAGCTATAAATGTATAAGAAAGATATTTACCTCCATATACTTCTTCGCACGTATCTCCGTAGCTTGTCCTACTCGGAAAGGTATGAAATGCGCAGACTTGGTTAATCGGTCAACGATAACCCAAATCGCGTCATTTTTCTTGGTGCTCCGAGGTAGTCCAGTCACGAAGTCCATGGTGATGTGCTGCCACTTCCACTCCGGAATCGGCAGAGGTTGAAGTAATCCGGCAATGCGATGATGTTCAGCCTTCACCTGCTGACATACAAGACATTTGGCGACGCTACGAGCTACGCTTCTCTTCATACCGTGCCACCAAAAATTCAGACGGAGATCCTTGTACATCTTGGTACCGCCAGGATAAATGGAATAGGGAGAGCTATGAGCTTCGTTCATTAGCTCATCTCTGATATCACCAGAAGGTACGCAGATCCTACTGTCGTATCTCAATGAACCATCTTCCTGAATGATAGAGTTCGTCCGAAGTCCAGCTTCAACTTGCTCTCGGATCCTCTGCAGTTTAGCATCTCCAGACTGTGCAGCTTTGATCCGATCCACTATCGTCGTCTGAATCTGCATATTCATCAACGACGATGTGACTCCAGGTAACACAACCTCTGTGCTCATCTCACACAGATCTTGTTGTAACCTCCACTGAACTGTGAGAGTCATGACTGCTAGAAGTCTGCTCATAGCATCAGGTACAACATTAACCTTCCCTGGATGATACTGAAAGTCGATGTCGTAATCAGCCATCAGATCTAACCATCTGCGCTGTCTCATATTAAACTCCTTCTGAGTAAAAATATATTTCAAACTTTTGTGACCAGTGAAAGTCTTCACTTTCTCACTCAGTAAGAAATGCCTCCAAATCTTCAAAGAGAAGATAACAGCGGCTAACTCCAAGTCGTGAGTCGGGTAATTCTTCTCATGAATCTTCAATTGCCGAGAAGCATATGTGACTACATGACCGTGTTGATGCAGAACACATCCAAGACCTTTGCCCAAGGCATCGCAAAAGATCTCGAATCCTCCAGTCCTATCTGGAATAGCCAGAACTGGTGCAGATGTCAACTTTTCCTTCAAAGTCCCAAATGCCTGCTCGCAAGTGTCTGACCAAACATACTTGACGTCCTTCCTCGTCAACCGAGTCATGGGCTCTGCTATCCTTGAGAAATCCTGAATGAATCGACGGTAGTATCCCGCCAATCCTAGGAAACTCCGGATATCTGATGCTGACCGAGGAGTATGCCAATTCCTGACTGATGTAACCTTCTCTGGATCAACTGAGATACCTTCGCCTGATACCACATGTCCGAGAAATGCAATCCGGTCCAACCAGAACTCGCACTTACTGTACTTGGCATACAACTGATGACGGCGAAGTGTCTCCAAAGCCATCTGCAGATGCTCAGCATGCTCCTTCTCGCTCTTCGAGTAGACCAATATGTCATCAATGAATATCACTACGAATTTATCTAGAAAATCATAGAATATGAGATTCATGAGATTCATGAATACTGCAGGAGCGTTGGTCACACCGAATGGCATGACAACGAACTCGTAGTGTCCATACTTGGTCCGAAAAGCTGTCTTGTAGACATCCTCATTCTTGACCTTCATCTGATGATATCCACTCCTGAGGTCCAACTTCGAGAAAACTCGTGATCCACCGAGTTGATCGAAAATGTCATCAATGCGAGGTAACTGGTACTTATTCTTCACAGTGACATTGTTCAGCTCCCGATAATCCACGTACATCCTTCTCGATCCGTCCTTCTTCTTGACCAGCAGTACAGGTGCACCCCAGGGAGACACGCTGGGATGAATGAATCCTTTCTGCAACAGATCATCCAACTGTTTCCGTAGCTCTTCGAGTTCTGCTGGAGCCATACGGTAAGGTGCCTTCGAGATTGGTTGAGTATTTGGCATCAGATCAATACTGAACTCCAAAGCTCGATCAGGCGGCAATCCAGAAATATCTTCTGGAAATACATCTTCGAAGTCTCGAACCACTGCAGGCTTCTCCGGTTCGACTTGTATAGATGCAAGGATCGCTTCGTTCGGCTGAGCCCGAAATCTGATAGGCTCGACAGAACGACTACCACTGATAAACTCGAACACCGGATGGTCTGGAATTTCAAATACTACTTTCTTCTTGTGACAGTCGATAGTAGCATAGAAAGTCCCTAACCAGTCCATGCCGAGAAAAGAAACCCAGTTAAATTGTGTACGAGATAAATCTAGACGTTTTTGGCCATTGATAGTATTTCCATTGTCCTGAAGTTTTGCTAAATGCACGACCTGCATGGGCCACCACAAAAACCTGTCACGCCCCGCTTCCCATTATACTTGGTGCAAGGACGCGAGCGGGCCCGCTTAGGTTGGAGCGGTGAAGCTCGAACCCAATAAGCGTCTGTGAAAACACCTTTCGCAGGAACTTGCATGCAACTCAGAACAACAGAAATATTAAAGCCAATATCCAGATAAAGTACACGATAAAAAAGGGCCCCAAGCATGGCCTACAATGATAGCGATACAGATAAAGTGGGTACACACCCTACAAATAATAGCGGTGAAAAGTAAATAGCTGCAGCGGTGATAATCAGCTCTAGTCCACGGTAGGGTGGACTTCAGGATCAGCAGAATCCTGGTCTATTGGATCACTCTGATCCAGCAACTCGTCCTCCAGATAACCTGTCTCGTAACCTGACATACATTCAAACAACATGAATGTATGTCAGCAAGGGTCTGCAAGTAGATGTCAGATGACCCAAGGCAAGATATATAACAAGTTATATATGGCAGTTTTACAGCAGTTAAATGAATTTACACTAGCATGTATTTCATTTAACTGAAACGGTTAAAACAATTATGAAAAGTTACACTAGCATGGTAGGGAAATCAATAAGTTACATTAGCATGACAGTTCAGCTATAAGAATTAACATGGCAGTTGAGTAATGTAACTTCAGTCTGTAATTAACTTTCTTTTTCAATTATTTAACTGTGTGTGCAAGTCCGTGACTAAGACTCCCGCCGTTAGACGAATAGTAAACAAATACACCTTCAAGTGCCCCCGAAGGCAACTCGTTTGCTACCGGCTAGTGCCCGGGAACCAACCCCACCCACGTGTATTTCCTGGATCACGAGCCAGGATGCTAATCCGCCATATACTGAAACACGAGTCCAGACTAGTCGCATGTGACATAGTCACATGTGACCGACGAGATTAGTCAACTAATAGCCAACGGCAAGTAACATCTGGTAGCCAACGGCAACTGGTAGCCAACGGCATGTAACAACTGGTAGCCAACGGCAAATGATAGCCAACGACATGTAACATCTGGTAGCCAACGGCAACTGGTAGCCAACGGCATGTAACAACTGGTAGCCAACGGCATTTAACATTCTATAAGTATCAACAGTTCTAAAATTAACCATACATGTCCAGAAAATATTACCATTCACAAAGTGTGTTCATTTTGGTTATAAAGGGGTCCACACACACGCACACGAGTTTAAATCTAGCATTTCTAAAAAAGTGTTTGTGTCAGCAATTAAGTGTACAACATCAGATATCACAAAAATATGAAATAACTGCACGCTTGCCTGACTGGGACGGATTTGGTTGTCCGAACAATGGTAGGAAAGGATGCAACGGATCTGCGTTATTAAACATACGACAATAAGCTAGTCGAACACAATTGACTAAACTAACAACCTATAATACTAACATGGTACGCCTAATTAATCCTAGTTTTATCACCCTAACATTATTTACGATTAACAACATGCTGAATTTAAATTATACAACCCAATTAACATTTAAAATTTCACTAACTAATATTAACAACAATTTAATTCACTAAGCTAATTAACTCACGAATCCAGTTACATGGCTTAACATGGTATTAATAGTTAATCTATTAACTTTGACTAAGGGTATAAAAAAATAACATGTTAAAACTACTACTAACATTATTAAAGAAACTCCTACCCAACTTTGACCATGGGTAAAAAGTTACGTGTTGAAATTTAACATTATTTAATAACCAATTCTATTGATCTCTCTCTCACTCTCTTTCTATTTCCCTCTTTAACTCTCTCCCTCTCTGTCGTTTCTTTCTCTCTTCTTCATATCTTCTTCTTTTTTTAGTCTTGTATTCATTTCATGGCAGCAAGCAAATCGAAAAAGGGGAGGAGCTCACGGCACGAGGGGAGGAAAGGCAGTCGGCGGCGACTCTTCCCGGCGCAGGCGGCGGCTCCAGACGGCAGGGCGTCGGCGGCTTCGGCTCCAGGCGGCGGGCGGCGCAGCGCGTCAGGCGGCCGGCGGTGAGGGCTCCGGCGGCGGCGCAGGTGAGAGGGAGGGCGTGGAGGTGGAGGTAGGAAGGAAGAAGAAGAGGAAGGAAGAAGATGAAGAGTTTTGTATGATCTGAAATTGTTTTGAGATAAGGGTTTGATTTTTGAAATAGAATTTGGGTTTTGAGGTTGTAATGAATCTGAAATTAGTTTTAGATCTCCCCCTCTTCTAGGTTTTTGATTTAAAAAAAATCATTTTTTGGGGTTGATTTTGGAGTGGAGCTGATTTTGATTTTGGACTTGATTTGGAGAGGGGCTGAAATTGGTTTTTGTTGGATCTGAAATCTGTTTTCAGATTGGGTTTTGGGAAGGAAAGATTTGGTGAATCAGTTGCTGGTTGAAAATTTGTTTGAAGATTTGTTTGTAGGGGAAGAAGAATTTGTTTACGGTTTGGTTGTTTGCAGTTTTCGTTTGCAGGAGGAAGGAAAATTTGTTAGGTTGCCTTAAGAAGCAATTTGGCAGAGACAATTTTAATGTGTTTATGTTTGTGATTAGGATGGTTTTAATGATGCTTTGTTGACTTAAAGGAAAAAGTATCCGTGTTGCAATTCCTCTCTTCGTTTTGATAAAATATTCCTAAACGTGGAGAAATGATAATTAAGATTAATTAATGGGTGTTTGTTGACTATACGGGGTGGATGCATCTGCTAGGTTATCAACATATTACACTTCCCTTTATCATTCGAAGAGAGAGCAGGGAAGAGCTTCAATGTGTGTAGGTTTTGGATTAGGACTGATTTAATTAAGTTTGTTGACTTAAGCTAGAGGATTCATCTGGCTACGAATTGATTTCATCCATATCACAAAACGTGAACGATTAAGATTAGTTAAGTGTTAAATGTAATTAATAATATACCAAACGTGATTAGTAAAATAACAAAAACTAATTAGTAAAATAATTAAACCAAAGTTCTTAATTAAACGTGATGGTTAATTAACGACGATACGGTAAAGACGGAAAAACAGAGTCGCACACGCGTAACAAGAAACGTACGGATGAAAAGTCAACCAGACAACTAAAAGGAAATACCGGAACACACGAACTAAAGCACGGCTAAAAATACAGGCCGTTACATGATGATTTCTCGCGCTCTCTTGTCCTCTTTTCCTCCGATTTTCTTTTAAACTGCGGCAAACTCATATGGAGCCCTGCCAATGACGTCATGAACGTGCTGGATGTGTCCATGTCCAGAATCCGCTCCAATCCGCTCCAAAATCCCTGAAAATCCACAAATCTATGCAAAAACTAGAATATGGCAGTAGGAGTGCGCGCGCACACACACACACACACACACACATATGGATTTCGGAGGCGAATATGATATGAATTGAGATGAAATGATGCGATAAAAACATGGAATATATGGACACATCAACACCTTGGCCCACAAAGCCCACAAAAGATGTTAGTTGCTAGCCTGGTTAAAGCTTACGCTTAATTTGCCCGGTGAGCTTCCGTAGCTTAAGGAGGTTGTTGATTATGGGCTCATTAATAGCGGGACGAGTGGACATCGGTTATGCCTATCTTTCAGGGATTATCGTGCCACCATAATGTCTTACCGTTATTCGCAAACGGCACCGATGGGACACCTTTGCTTATAAATAGAATAAAGACAAACAATACAGGGGGACACTCCAGATGCACTGATTACTATGTACTCTGACAATCTTATTCTTTACTTTCCACTCTTATATTTCTTTCTCCAAACGCTCGGTGTGATGGAATCGAGACGATCTCAATTAGGTCAATCTTGACAGCCCAGAGTTCACTTAAGTCGATACTAACTTAATCATCGGAAGGGATTTGGGTCGGAACCCAGATCCAACCTCCTAACGAGTATCTGTGGTGCAGCCTTGCAGGTCGTTCGAGCTTCAACCCAACAACTAGGTCGAAGGGTCGATGTCTACAACAAGAGGAAGGTCGAACTCCAGCTCAGTAGCTCAAAGCTCAGCAGTCTACAACCCAGGTTTCATCGACCGCAGGTTCCACTCAACAGCTGACGAGGCTACACTTCATAAGAGACGTCCAAGTCAGCACCCTTTACTGTTGGTCGGAACCCATCCGTCAAAATGTACTGAAACAAAAGCACCAATTTTTTGCTCTGGTACTGCGTCATGAACAAGTTGTTTTATTTTTTATGAACTTAATGTTGAATTTTTTCGATTGGTTTTTTGTTTGATTTCATTTGAATTTTTTGGATTTTAGTTGATTTTTTCTTGGATCTTTTTACCGGAGAAGAATTGCAGGAGGAGGAGGAGGAGGAGGAGGTGGAGAAGGGGCAGAGGCGGCGATGACGGGTAACATGGGGAGGATGAAAATGTTAAAATAGGTATTAAAAATAATGACGAACATGTAATTAAGAGTGTAGTGTGCTTACGAATTTTTTAGTGTAAATAGTAGCACCCATTAACCAATCCCAGAGCATCATTTAAAAAGGAGAGAAAAGGCGGTGATAAAACATAACATGTAACTGGAAAAAAAAGCGCCCCAAAAGAAGACACAGGCGCTAGGGCGAAAAAAATAGAACACATACGCTCGAACCCAATACCCCAACCACAATCGATTCAACAAACAAACCCATTTCTCCACCCATCTCTCATCCCCCCCTCTCAATCATTTCATCTCAATCCCTTTCATCGCGCCTTATACAATTCTCCTTGACCTCCTTCCAGCGATCCATGGCCGAATCCCTCGCCGAGCGAGCACGACCGCCGATCTATCGCCGCCATTGATGCCATCCCCGATCTCTCCCGATCTCGCCGGAAAAATCCCATCGGAATATGAACGGGAAGGCAGCGGAGGACGGCGATGCAGCGGCGGCTGCCCCGCCGCCCGCGCTCGAGTGGAAATTTTCCCAGGTCTTTGGCGAGCGGACCGCCGGTGAGGAGGTTCAGGAAGGTACCAATTCGTTAGATCTGCGCGAATTCTTCTTGGTTTTATCTCGATTTAGGGTTTCGATTTTGGTTTGAGATTAGATTGGGGGATTATTGGGCCGATGCTTCATTTGTGGATTATGTTGCTGGTTGTGTGGGGATTTGCTGGATTCGTGTTACAAATTATTTGTCGTAGCGGGATTGATGGGAAAGAAGGAGACTTGAATGAAATCGGGGGAGTGTCCAATTAAGTTCCCCCTCAATTGAAACAGTAACAAAGTCGCTGAAGTCTGTTAATTCGGACGAATCCTGGAACTATCTGTTTCTGTTGCTTTTTCTCCCAAAATCACAGTTGACTTTCCGTTTTTGATACTTGGGTTTAGTTTACCTTTAGCTCAGTATGCTGATGGAGGCCCCTTTTGCCATCTCTATTCAATGAGCTTGATAATAACAAATTTACGATTTTTATGGGCGAGTAACATGACATAATCTTGAACACGTTGTTCATCATATCTTGAAATTTGTTTTCTTATGGCCACTGTTGGTCGCTGAACAATCCAGGTAAAGTAAGCGCACTAGCTTTGCAGTCCGCCTCTGGAGTCTGGACACTTTCCTGGATGAAATTTATTTGTAAATATGAAGATTTATGCTTTCCAAGCTGAGTTTACTGATGTCATAATGCCAATATTATTTTGTATTACTCATTTACACAAAGATTCAGTGTAGAAACTAAGTTAATTATTTGGATTAGAAAGCAATATGCAACTGGGTGTCTCATCACACTTGTATGCACATCATGGGTGTCTCATCACACTTGTATGCACATCGCAGAAGCACACATAATACCTTTTAACAAGTTTTGAGTCATTTTTCATTTATGGGAGGGCACTAAATATGTAGCTGGATGTTGTTTAATGTTCTACACTTGTATGAACATTACTGCGGCAGATTTATGTTCCGCAAATTTATTCAGCATTATCGAAATTGACAATGACACCTAATCTTTCTAGAAATAATTTTGTGTTGTATTTTTTACTGGTCAAGGGGGTTCAAAATACAAGGTCCTTTTTTTTTCCTCTACTGTTGAAGAATATATGGAGATCAACTTATATTTCTAAATGTGTATAAAAATGCTTAGAAGCTAGTTGCTGGGGTTCTTTGGTTGGAAAGCCCGTGATTGCACTCCAATTTAATGAGGTAGAGACACATGACAAATTAATGCATTTCTAATTGGATTATATCTTGACAACTGGAAGAACATAATGAAGAAATAAACACACATAAAATAAAACCGAGATATGAAGTTGGGGGCAAACATGCTATTGGAGTTATATGCAACAAACATGCTTGGAAAAACGGACGGTGCGATAATATATTTACCTAACTACTTTATTGTGCGGTCCAATAAAAAACTGGAAGCATATATGAGTGGTGGAAACTGAGATGGAACGATAAAATTGTTCTATTCCATTTGTTATGAACATAACATTATGATTAATTAATCTATAGGAAGGATCCCTTATTTTGAAAAAAGCATAAAATTGTTGGTTGGGAATTAAAATTTTCTCTATGGAGGAGATGAGTCGACATATCGGCAAAAAGGTAGAGTACGGGAGATGCAGTTCCGAGGATATTACGATAGATGGGATGTTGAACTACCAGAAGATTCTTGGTCTAGCACAGATGCAGCCTTTGTAATAACTAATGACTGCGAGCTGAGACAATTGTTATCATCCATCGTTTTGGCGTATTTTGGTACTTCTTCAGTTACATGGGAGTATACATAGACGAGAATATATTAAGAAGGCTGATATTGACCGTACTGCCACCCCACTTATACAGGAGCATAAACAGATGATAATATCTTAAGAAGTTTGACATGGTATTGGAAATATTTCTACTGCACTACTGCCCTTTTGTTATGCTTTGGTGTCTATGGTGCTTTTCACCTGTACATTTATTGATGAATTAGTTGACCATCTAGCATAAACCTCAGTATCAGTGTAATACGGAGGAAGAAGAATGTGTAATTAAATAAAAATTCTCTAAAAAAACAAAAATGAGATATTGACACGCTATTCACACCCTACATTTGTCTAAACATATTACGCACTATTTACAAGCTTGCCATATTGTAACTACAAGAGAGTGTTTTTAGCTAAATGGTTAACGCGAATAGCATATTTTTAACTAATATTGTTCATAATTATGTTATAAGTTACAAATTATCTTTATTAGTTTGTCATTATCTTATTAGTAACAAATTTTAACTAATATTGTTAGTTACATGTAACTTACAAAATTTGAAACTAGCGATACAGACAAACCGAAACTCACTTTCGAAACTGCCGAAACGGGCGATACCGATACCGAAACCTAAATTTTCGGGAGAGCGATATCGAAACTGAAACCGAGACCTCAAACTTTGGTCATAATTGCCCTCATTGACTACCAAGCAGAAAGATGAGTGAATTAGAGAGGAACCAGGGTTTTAATTATGGTGGGTGAAAACCAAGTGTATTCAATCATGGGTCAACAGAGGAAAGAGTAGAAGTTAGGAAAGAAAAATGTATAAAGTATAAACAATATGAAAAATGCACTATCCACCTTTAATTGTTTAGTTTAGTTTTTGGGGATGTTTCCAAACTCTGTTTGAAGTTGTGTAAATGAACTCCATGCGGATTACAAAGTGGTGGGCGAGGATACACCTTTGTCCCTGCTCCTACTAGTCAAACATATTATATCCCTGCATTTTTCAATTTTAATTTTCCTATGCTTCATTGATTCCCTTTGGGTGTGCTTTCGCATGGATGTGTTGATTCTAAAGTAGACACTAGACGATTTATGCAAGTCGTTTTCAACTCAATGGATATATTAACTTCAAGTATTGTTATCTCCTGCTATGTGCCTAGTGCCCACAGATGGTTTTAACATGTACTTCTCTACAAGTTTATACATTTTCTCCACAAGTTTATACAATTAACTTCCATTGTCTGGTTTTAACACAATTACTCACCATATTTAATATTCGTTGTACCAATTTAAAAACATTACCGTCATAGTAATATAATTACAGGGTTTTTTGCTCCTCCTTGTAGGATACACACTAGTTTCTGTCTTTTTCTGATGAGTGATGGATTTTGAGAATCTGTCGATTGTGGTGGGCATTATGTGCTGGAATCTTTTTATACATTACCAGCTTGAATGCAATGCAATAAATGGGCCTTAAGCTTACACAGTAAACTTGATTGAGATAAACTTTTATGGCTGAAGGTAGATTGGTGAAACCTTGGTACCTATGAATCACAAACACTGAACATGGATACAACACGACTACATGATAATTTTTTAAGACAGAGGACATGGGAACATGGTGATATAACCATGAATATGCGTGCATAGTTATCCATACATGATACATATCAAAATCCATAGCAACTTGGTTGTTCCTATTACAAATCAGTATAAAATAATGACAAAAATCCATAATTTCTAATCAACTAACAAAATAAAATAAAAAAAGATCCAAAAATTAAATCGATAGTTAATTTAGTGCTAGTGATATGGTTATAACAATCATACACACAGCCAATTTTTACAAAACTATATTTATCTTTCATGATCTTTCCCATAATACTACCAATAACACTATCATCAGTTCCTTAAATTTTGAAACACTTATATACAACAATTTTCCAATTTATTCATCTAACACCGGTAACGATACATGTAGTTTTGTGAAAGATAAAGGCAGTGTTGTCGGATGTGAAAATTATCTATAAATTAAACTTATATTTCACCTTTGTCATTAACGATGTTAGAGGAGCAAATTGGAAAAACTAAAGTATATGGTAGTATTCTATAAATTAAAAAGTTAAGTGTTGGATTGTGGGGAAATTGTGAAAGATAAATGTAGTTTTGTGAAAATTAGCTGATATGAACACACACACGTGTGTGTATAGACAAATACACATAGGTATATATTTGTATAAGTATATGCATGTATGTATGTATATATATATATATGGATGAGAATAATGGATATCGGTTCTTATGTTGAGGAAATTCCTTCATGGGTCGTCAAAAAGTCTGCACTTCTATTTATTTTAACGATCGGCGCCATTCAAGCTGTTCATCATATTCTAAAATCCAAATAAGTAGCATATCAAGTGAAAACGCTAGAAGTTTTAGTTGTCGATCTATGGGTGACAGAAGTTTTGTTAAATTTTGTAACCTCTAGATCAATGACAAAAACTCTTTAGGTTCACTCGATATGATATGCTTTTGTGTCTTAGAATACATAGATCAAGTTGAATGGTGCCGATCATTATAACTAGAGTGAACTGTTAATGTCCAATGGAAGAATCTCCCCATTGGATAACTGATATCCATTATTTCTATTTATATAACTATAAAGTAAAGGAGGGCTAGTGTGTAGCTAAGAGACTAGAGTGATGCTCATTTGTCACTCGTCTTGGCTTTTTTTTGATGATCAGAGCTTTTATTGGTAATTATGATGCTAAAATTTTAATATACCAAAAATAATAAACCCTAGACTATTTGCGTACTGATTAGATTGTTAAAAGTTAACAATTTTATGATATAAAATTTTATTCAACAATCCGATTGACGAACAAAGAGCATGTGGTTCATGTATTTTTCAATGTATTTGGATTGTATTATGTGTAGATCATCATTGAAAGTTTCAATCATAGAAAAAATAGCAGGGACATGCAACACATTAGCATCACTCTAGTCAAGAGGCCAGAGGGACACATTAGCCCTAATTAGGTATTATGTGCCACATGAACACAAGTATCATATTGCTCGAAAAGTTCATTGTCTACCATTTTGGAGGATCGGATTCGTTCATTTTCTTTTTCATATTCCAAAACCCTCTAACACACCGAATATTAAGTGAACATAGATCTTTTTTGCTTGTCTATCTAGAGGTGACAAAAGTTTTGTTGATGTAAAAACATTAATTTTCTAACGAGTAGATTGATGAGCAAAAGGTTTTGGGTTCGCTCGATCTTTGATGTGTTGGGTGTTTAGAATATGAAGATCGAATTGAACGATACTCCAAAAATAATAACGGAGAGTTGAATTTTTAAAGGCGTTACATGAGCAAAGTGCTTATTGCCATATACCCATTTTTTCTTTATATATTAAGAGACATGTAGCTCTATAGTGTCCGTCAAGTGATTATTTGTTTTTATTAAAAAGCCGATGGGGGCTTTGACAGAACTTTTTAGCTCTATAAGATTGGATATAGTTTCGGAGTGTCTGATGCATGTCGTGCAAGGGTCGGTGTCCGACATGTGTTCACGGCACACATACCGAAGGATTCATGCTTCAAAGCTTGGTATTCATTATTTGTGGCCATTGCTATATATAAGAACATTTTATATGTAGCATTCTACTTTCGACAATGCGAACTTAGGAAACTTATAAAAATTTCGCACAACCAGAAGTCGCTAAACATGATATCCATGCCTTGTTGATAGTTTATCCAAAAAAATGCCACTTGGAAGTTATATCTCATGTGTGCATATCTCTCTATTGTATTAAGATTGCTCTCCATTTGTTTGTGTTTAGATGTTAACGTGTAAAGTGACTACTTTAGCTCTCTCAATTTTTTTTTCAAGAGTTGAGTTGAGGGAGTGATTGGGTCAGTTTGACATGTTTTCTTGAGGATCCTAGAAGCAAGCAAGTATTCATCCTTTTACTTGGTAAGGTCGGATATCATTTGTTTAGGTCTCTTTGCTTGGACCCTAATGTTGTCTAAAGAACATGTATTAAACCAACAAAAGTGGAATGGTTTCACAATATTGGGAATGAAATTTTTTTGTGATAGATCGATACTTCTTTTATTCCTTAAATGTATGTGTCATTCACTTTCTTGTGCTCAATGTTTTAAAAGGCGATTTCATTATGCGTGCGGTCTAAAGGCGCATGGTGCATATGCGGATTATACGGCCGATTATGCAGATTATGTGAAAATAAATATTTTAAAATACAAATGAGAATTAATATGTATAAATATATATGTATGTGTATATTAAATGTAAAAAATGTCTAAAAGGGTGGGGAACAAGAAAAAAATCTTATTAAAATTTCAAAATATAGATTAACTAGAAATTACTGTGCACAAAGTGCACGGGCACCCAAAAAAACCCAACACAATCAGAACACAATCAAGATGCGGGACCCAAATGGGAAGAATGGGTATGCGTGTGAGTATTGTCTTGGGGGTTTTGGGTTTTTTTCCTTGGGGGTGTGAAGTTGGGTTTGTTTTTGAGTGTTGTTTGAGCTTGGAGTGTGTTTTAGGGGTTTTGGGTGATTTTTGGGTCTTTGTTGGGGGGTGATGTGGCATCCCATGTGGCGATGTGACATTGCCACATGGGACAAATCCTGTTAAATGGTACAAATACCTCAATGTATAATATATATTTCATGTGTCAATATATATTATACGGATCCAAGCAATGTAAAATATTGGATTCACGAAAAAAAACAATTCTTAGACAACAGTAAATTTACATTATAGTACCAAAATTAAACTTTACTAGAATTTATACTATGGTTTTGCTTCATTGTATTATTTTTTTAATATTAAGAACTGTATTTTTGTTCTGGAGTAACTGAATCTTATTCTTTTATTAATCAATTTCTTAAAAATCTGATTGCTTTTAGCGGTTGTTTAGATAAATAATAAAACAATAAAATAAAGAAACTTCTAGTAAGATATTACTTAAGAATTGTTAAAATAGTACTATTGCAAAATTTCTAATAATGCTAAAAGATAATAATTCACGTAACTAAAACACATAAATTTTAATAACTCAAATTTTTACTTATTTCGAATCTTGTTAGACTCTTATCTAATTCTCACTATTAACATGAAAAAGATTATGCTTGGATATCATAATATTGCACTGTCCCAAAATATTAAAAAGTCTAAATGCAAGATTCTTTCTCAATTTAAAAAAACAAAAAAAAAACCAACACAAAGTTTATTTTTTTAAACTTCCAATGTGTTTTCTTCTGCATATGCGGGTGCATAATGAGTATGCGCTCGCATATGCAGGTGTCCGTATAATTCGACTACAAAAGTTAAATTAAGGATGGTCAGAGACCGCATTTGCATATGCCGCCTTTTAGGACACTGGTTGTGCTGTTCTAATATGAAATCTCAAAAAAATGAACATGAGTTATGTAGACAAGTAGGCTATTACAATTGTCGTCAGATGTTTACTTTTACCGCCTCTTGATGATCTTGTCATTTAAGTCCAAGCTCGTTGGCAGTCGCTAATGAACCTTTTTTGTTGCAGTTGACATTATTTCTGCAATAGAATTCGACAAATCCGGAGACCATCTTGCTACTGGAGATAGAGGAGGGCGTGTAGTTTTATTTGAAAGGACAGATGTTAGGGATGTAAGCCCAAAAGCTTGCACTTTCTGTTGTGATAATCTATCTCCGTTGTGATTTTCTTTGTGTATCTTGGCATTCTTCCTTATATGCAATGCTTTATAGCTGCCAATTGTTTTCATGTAGCATGGATCTCGAAGGGAACTAGAGAGGTCAGATTATCCAATTAACAGGCATCCTGAATTCCGCTATAAAACAGAGTTCCAAAGCCATGAACCTGAGGTGATAAACTATGATTTCTCATGAAATGCGATGTTTTGAATTTGTCTGTCATATATCATTATAGCTTGATGTCGATGCATGCAGTTTGATTACCTTAAAAGTTTGGAAATAGAAGAGAAGATCAACAAGATTCGGTGGTGCCAAACAGCTAATGGTGCACTGTTTCTTCTATCCACAAACGACAAAACCATCAAATACTGGAAGGTAGCCATATGGTTATCATGTAATACGACATTATTCTTTTTGAAGTAGATGTGGTCGTAGATGAAAATATAGATTCATGTTGATTTATTGTTTCATGCACAGCATATAATGCGCTCGTTACTTGTTATATCTATTGTTCTTTCTCCCCTTCTGTCCCCATCCCCAACAACCAAAACAAATAAAAATAAAAGAAAATAAATGGGAGGGTGACAGCGAGAAAGACTATGGTTACATTTGTTGTTCGCTCTTGCTCTGCAATGATCATGGATATTAATCATGGCTCTTTTTTGTCCTTGAATTTTAAGACATGGTGTTTTAATCCTCCTTCCTAACAAAAGAGGAGAATAAAAAATACTATCGAAAATAAAAATCTACTAAATTGCCACCAATACACCGACATAATGATTATTTTGCCTTTATAATCTCCTAACTTATTCTGAATTCTAGAGCAAAACTTGTTTGAGGATTGTATCATCTCAGAGAATATTTAAGCCATTTTGTTGGGTTGTACTCGTTCCTATAATCTATTATACAATTGAGGGATGTTTTTGAATGTGGTTGCTGACTAGGACACAATGTTGGTAGAAAGACGACTGTGATTGAACCTTTAAGGAATTAATGGGTATGATGAGAGTTTGTGAAAATTTTGGAGGGAAAAACCTAAAATTTGGGGGACCCGAAAATTTTGGGAAAAACTAAATGTGAATGTAATTAAATTTTGAAGGAACTAAATATTGGGGAAACTAAATTTTTTGGGTGAACTAAATTCTTTGGGGAGAACTAGATTTTAGGGAACTAAAATTTTAAATTTTGGGAGAAACTAAATCGGGAGAGAACTAAATTTTGCGGGGAACTAACTTCTCTGACGTGACTAAATTTCAATTTAAAATTTTAGGAGGGAACTAAATCTCGAGGGAACTAAAATTTTAAATTTTAAGGGAAACTAAATCTGGAGGAAACTAAACTTTGTGGGGGAACTAAAATTCTTGGGGAACTAAATTTTAGTTTAAATGTGGTTAAAATTTTTTGTTGGGCGGATATTTTGAAGGTGACTGTAAATTTTTTTTGGGGGGATTTTGAAGAGGCTGCAAAATTTTTTTTGAGATGGGAAGGAGATTTTGAATGGGTTGAAATTTTTCGGGGGAATATTTTGAATGCACCGTGAACTATAGTCACGGGTTATGACTAGTACTGCTATATAGGAAGGAAATTGGCATGTTATGGCGTTCATGCGATACCTCATATTAAATAATTTGTAACCAAAACCTTGGAGTTTTTTATGACCAGGAGTTCTTGCCACATTTTCCGTATTCTAGCTCTACTTGTCATATTGTGTTCGCATGCATGAATTTAAAGCTTTGTCTTTTGATGTCTTCAGCATTTAAAGTCATTAACTTCTAGTTTTGTCATCACTGTTTTCTTTAAACAGGTGCAAGAGAAGAAATTGAAGAAAGTTTCTGAGGTGAATGTGGATCCTTCCCAAGCTGTAGGAAATGGTAGTGTTGCTAGCCCAAGTACATCTAATCCCAGAAGTTGTCTTCCAAATGGTGGATGTTCCGAAAAGCCATGCGGTTATCTGAGCAATGACTTCTCATTTCCTCCAGGAGGGTTTCCATCATTGCGTTTGCCTGTGGTAGTTGTACTTAGCCCTGCGTACTGGACACATTTCATGCATATCACGTTCGTCTTTATATATCACTTGATGTATGTCTGTTCACAAGGACTTGCTATAGTTGGTCGGGCTACTCGCTATTTGCATAGTATCGAAGGCACATATTTTAAGAGCATACATTGTACAGTTGTAGTTGGAAGGAAATAGAGCATGCACTATGTGCTTGGCATACTAACTATTGTTTAAATTAATGATTTCCTCTGACCATTCATGTATATCGTTTGTTTCCTTTTCTGTCACTTGTATGTTAAAAACCTTTTCAATCCATCCTTAAGGAGATGTAATTTTTGCTATATGTTCTTGTTTCAGGTAGCCACCCAGGAGACGATCCTTGTTGCTAGATGTCGAAGAATATATGCACATGCTCATGACTATCACATCAACTCTATTTCAAATAACAGGTATTTTCTATATTTTGCATTTCATCATTTAGTCTTCTAATGTTCTGGGGATTTGGTGAACTCTTGGACATCTTATAATATTGGCATCCTTGGCTACATCAGGCAGCAGAGTTTTTGGCTTTTTTGTTTATATATATGTTTCATTAGCTAACATTTCTAGCTTCATTAGATCTTGTCACCATACCTCTTTGCCTGGATTCTTGTCTTGTTTAGGGGAGTTTGTGACGTAAGATGGAAGTAGGAAAGATTGTGGTGGGGATTTGAAAAATAAGAAAGTTAGAGATTTGATAACTTTTCTGGTCTCATCATGAAGACTTTACGATCATCGACTCACATGCCTTTCACACGAAGATTTTTTAGACGTCTCACCCAAGCAACCAAGCCCATTCTCGCACTCCAATGTAAAATATCTAATTTTTGAAAAAACTCAAAGTTTGCGTCAAAATTTCAAATTCTATTCTCTTTATTGAAAAAATAAACAAGTTTGTAGCCTTTACATAGGCTTACAACTTGATTCCAAAAATTACATCCAATATGTGACTAAAATTCAAAATAACTAAAAGATCTAAACTAACTAAAAGACTTAAAAGGAGTCAAACTTTATATCAATTGCAAAATTTATCCAAAAATTGTATCGAATTTAAACTGGATGAATTCTCATCGTTCTTACCAGAACCGGTTTGAGAACTTTACTACCTTGTGAACGATGCCATGAATGGTACAACTAGGTAGAAAGTAACAGTCGTTTGCAGTTGGAAAAAAATACGTCTGTGAACTTTGAAATATAGTAGGATGTATATTTGCAGACGAATATCTTTTAAAAAATATTTCTAACTTACAAAAGACATTATCGCATATAGAACTTGTTTGTTGGTAGGTTGTGAATGATGTGGGATGATAAACTCGATATGCTCAATTTTTAAGTAGTGTTTCCAAACTAAATGCTAGCATATGATTAATATGTGGTTTGGACTTAATCTCTAACTATAGAATCATCTCAGTTTTGGGAGTATGATCTGATTTAGACTCAATCGTGGACTCAGGTTTAGGCATCTGTAACTCAACATCTGGCTTAGGCTTTAGGCTTGATCGTTGACTCGACATCCGACTTAGACTCATGTTCGGACTTCAAAAACTTCTTCATGCTGGGTTCATTGGAGTTTAACACATTCTTTCGATCAACTCGAATTTTTGATTAGGTTGGTTTCAAGTTTCAACACAAACCGTTTTTCTATTAAATATGAATGCATGCGTGTTTGATCTTACGAAACTCATCAAATCTAGACCGTACAACCAAGATCTTTTCAACAAAATATATGCTACATGTATGGATATAACTTCACATTAAATATAATCATAACACTTGCATGCTGGAGAGACACTAAATACCGATGGATAACTGAATGAGTGGTTTCCTCAAACCGAGTGATGTTATATGGCTTTGGGTGATGTTCAGCTACCAGACCCATTCTTTCTAAGGCTGACTTGATAATATTAACACAACTATCTTTATCAGTCATCAATTTATGACTTATTACGTACCTTGATTTATGTATGAAAAATACTGGTTCTTCACCAATCTTTCTCACATTTATGTTTATATGTAAACACATAACAATATTGACATAATCGTTAAATTCACATAAGAATTCATTTGCATCAGTATTACTTTCAGGTACATAAATTTTTTCAATCATTCCTTTAGATTTTTACCGCATGAAAGATGAACATGTTTCAGAAAGTTGTCTATGTGTACTTACTTGAGTTGGCTCCAACGAAACTGCATTTCGATAGAAATGGTTTCAATATATTCAAAATAGCAGAATGGCATAAAATTCTAGCAAAATTCTGCAAAAAATCCTGCAAAATTGCCAAGTTGGACTGTGCAGTTAGCAGCTCGGTCAACGATTGGATTGAGCCATTGATTGGTCAATGCGGCCAGGGTCAAGCTGACTTTGGGTCAGCTCGGCTGCTCGTATCAGTTCCTATCCGAGCCGATGAACAGTATCTGTTTCAGTCGGTTTGGATTAAGCTGATAAATAGTTTTGGCGCAATTGGTGACATGACTTGATGGCTTGACTCGACGTTGATAAATGATCTTTGGAATCGTTATTGTAGCAATTCAACGCAAGTGGCATTGACTGAGTTTTTTTAATGGTTTCGTCGGAAATTTACTATTGATGTCATTGCCTTAGATGTGGCAGAGGACTGTGTATCTTTTGGGTTAGTTGACGTGATCAGTTGTCGACTATGCTGGCAATGGCAATGTTGAGAGCGGTGATCGATGGTGTTTAGGTGACAATTGGTGTTCTCTTTTGTTGACAGGGGTGTGGCTGGTGACATTGGAGGAGGCAGAGCTCATTGGAGGAGGCGGCGATGGTAATCCTCTTAGTGAGGGTTATGTTTAGGGTTTGGAAAAAAGTGATTTTTGATTTTTATTCCCTCTTTCTTTCTTTCTTCTCTTTTTCCAAATTTTTTGTTAATCTCTTTTTATAAAAATTTCACTCTTTTTGATTTATTTTTCTCTTTTTTTCATTTTTGAATCTAAAACCCTAAAAAGAATGTGACGATGAAAACGGTGAAGAAAAGTGAGGATTCTTTATCTTTAATCTAAATCCTAAATAGAAGAAAGAAAAAAGTTGATGAAGAAGAAAAGTAGGGGGGAAAAATTCAGATTTTTGACTTTGATACCAAGTTTAATGTAAGATGGTGATAGGAACCAAAAGGAAAGCTGCAATTTTATTAGAATACACTGAAAATAAAGGGGATAAATGATTACTATTGTAGGGGTAATCGCCTTCCAAAGACGTCGATTGATAAGGGACTTCTGCACCTTCCCGAAGAACTAGGAGATCTCTCCTCTCAATCACAAATTATCAAAATAAGCCCCCTAGGGCCGCCCGGCCTCCACTCATATTTATAATCATTTACCTAGTAGTTTAATTATCGAAATACCACTACAATCATAAAAATCACAAAATGCCCATAGTCCCTCTATAATGGACCGGATCTAACATTACTCCGCCTTCGAAAATCACCTTGTCCTCAAAGTGGTGCATGAAATCTCTAGCGGTCCTACTCCAAGTGATGGTCGTCATCCACTCTGGGCTCTTCATCATCCACGCCATCCTCCTCGTCATCCTCGGCTATCAGCTCTTGCAGCTTGCGCACCTCACAATGGTGCCTTGGGGTGAAGATCTCATCGCATCTGAAACACAGCACTTTCTGCCTCTTCTCCGTCATCTCGACGTCAGTCATCCTTCTGAACTGACCCCCCCCGCTGGCGGTGGGATGCTCTTCTCCTCAACCTTTCCATTACTCGCCTGACTTATCCCTGTAGCTGCTTTCTGTTCTCCTGTTGCTGTTGGAACACCGTGGGAAACATGTCCACTCCAATCACCTTGCCCTCCTATCCTCTATCTGGCGGTCATCCACCATCTAAGCATACTTCATGGCCGCCATCAAGTCCCGAGGCTTCTGAATGCGGACCTCTGCGCGAACAGTGGTCTTTAGCCCATTCATGTAGGTGCTCTCCATCATCTAATCAGACACACCATGCATCTGTCCTGACAGTGCCTCAAACCTCTCTAAGTAATCCTTCACGGTGCCATCATGTCTGAGTGCCAGTAGCTGATCCCTCAAATTTTCTAGATGAGGATCTCTGAATCTGTCCACAAGCCCATCCTCGATCTCCTCCCTCGAACGAAACAGTCGCCTCTCATCCCTCCACTGGAACCAAGTAAGGGCCTTTCCATCTAGACATATAGCAGCCACATCCAATTTTTGCTCCTCTCTCATGCGAGAAACCCAAAAAAATCTCTCCGCCCTGTAAATCCAAGCCACAGGGTCCTCTCTAGGGGTGTTGTAAATCCAAGCCACAGGGTCCTCTCTAGGGGTGGCAAACGGATCGGTTCGGGTCGGGTCAAATCTGACCCGACCCGGATAGGAGTAAACTCGAACCCGACCCGGATTAAATCCGGGTCAAGGTTCGGGAACCCGTACCCGACCTGCGTGCAAACCGGGTCTCACCCGTATCCGACCCGGTTTATCTTGCGGGTCGGGTATGGGTCGGGTTCGGGTTGAAGAAAGCAAGCAAAACTTTAATTTTTTAGTGAACAAATTCACTAAGAGCAAGCCTTGAACCCAGGACGCCTACTTGCATGCATTAAGACACAACCACCAAGCTAACATGGAGTGTTGTCCATCTCTAACCTTTAATTTACTTATACTTTCATTAACCCTCTTATTTAAAATTTGAAAAAAAAGAGATTAAACAATGTATTCACCAGGAATCGAATGGGGATCGAATGAACCAACGACAACATGCGCTAACCAACTTTCCTCTTGGTGTTGCCGAAATGATTTAGTATAATATTATATATATATTAGTAATATGTAAACGGGTGGAATTCGGGTCAACCGGGTTGACGGGTCAAACCCGTTTCCGATTTTATTCGGATCGGTCGGGTTGACCCGAATTCGACCCGACCTGGTTTGGCCCCTATCATACCCGGCCCAAAAGGCCGGGTTTGGGTCGGGTCAGGTCCATTTTGCCACACCTAGTCCTCTCCCTCGAACACATGTATCTTCAGCTTTCGCAGCCTGTCCATCGTGTATGTTCCCTGGTCTCCTCGTCCTCCTGCGTGTCTGAGCTGATGATAGTGCTAACACCTTACCCGATGGGTCTCATAGCCCATCTGTGGGCCCCTCTCACGATCTCCTTGGCCCACACGTGGGCCTCCTTGGTCTCCATAGTCTCTTCGGCCGTCACCCCTATTCCCACTATCACGTCCCTCCTCAACGTCTCTGTAGCCACCTCCAGTCTCTCCAGGGTGTCCCTCATAGGTGCGGGGTGGGTGTCGTCGTCATACCGGGGGTCTGGAGGGTCCCGAAACCCTCCATCGTCGTTGTACTCCTGAAACTTTCCCGGGTAGAAATCATCGTCGAAACCACATGCCGGGATGACTGGAAGCAAAGAATGGCCTCTGTCGGGGTTGTAGTACTTCCGTCGCAGGCCCAAAGGACCGTGGAGGGGTTGTCGGAGCACGGCAGGGCCTGGCGGCCCTGGGAAGGGGCCGCAGGGGGCTGTCGGGCTCCCAGTGGCCTTGTTGAGGGTCGGTGGGGTCCATCGGGGTGCCCGGTGGCCGGCGGGGCCCCGACAGCCCTGGGGAAGGGTCGCCGGGACCTCCGGGTCCCCTTCCGGCCCGCGCGGTTTCTCCGCTGTAGTCGACGGCCGCAGCTTGGGCCCGCCAGCCCTCTGGCGCTCCTCTGCTTCCGGATCGCTGCTGTCGAGATTCGTGAGCCTCCCGTCCTCCAAATCTTGCGCTACGTGCTTTTCTTTGTCCAAAGGAGCCACCTTTGTCGCTGTTTTAGGGTTCACCTATCCGCCGTTCAATTTTCACGAGATCTTCGCAAGTTGGAAGATGATTTTTGATAGGGCTTCCGTGCGTTGATTCATCGTCTCGTTTATCTTTGTAAATCATTCCTTATGCGCCGCTAATGTTTCCTTAATGCCAACTATCTCCCCATTAAATTTTTCCTCCAAAGCTTCAAACTTATCCTTGGATCTTGTCGCCGCCATGGATCTTGATGCTCTGATACCAAATTGATAGGAACCAAAAGGAAATCTGTAATTTTATTAGAATAAACTGAAAATAAAGGGGATAAATGATTACAATTGTAAGGGTAATCGTCCTCCCAAGACACCGATTGATAATAGATGTCCGCACCTTCCCGAAGAACCAAGAGATCTCTCCTCTCAATCACAAATTATCAAAATAAGCCCCTAGGGCCGGTCGGCCTCCTCTCCTATTTATAATCATTTGACTAATAGTCTAATTTCCCAAATACCCATACAATCATAAAAATTACAAAAATGCCCAGAGTCCCACCATAATGGATCAGATCTAACAGATGGAAGAATGGATTATGGTGATGATTTGGGGAAAATGAAAGTTAGGGATTTGATTACTTTTTAGGCATCACGACTAGAAGATTTGATGATCACCGCCTTACACGTCTCACGTGAAGGTTTTTCTGATCTATCATCCAATCAACCAAGCTCACTCTCGCATTACAATGCAAAAGATTTATTTTTTAAAAAACTCGAAGTTTACGTTAAATTTCTCAAATTTTGTTCCCTTCATTGAATAGTCTAATTTCCCAAATACCCATACAATCATAAAAATCACAAAAATGCCCAGAGTCCCACCATAATGGATCGGATCTAACAGATGGAAGCACGGATTATGGTGATGATTTGGGGAAAGTGAAAGTTAGGGATTTGATTACTTTTTGGGCATCACGACTAGAAGATTTGATGATCACCGCCTTACACGTCTCACGTGAAGGTTTTTCTGATCTATCATCCAATCAACCAAGCTCACTCTCGCATTACAATGCAAAAGATTTATTTTTTAAAAAACTCGAAGTTTACATTAAATTTCTCAAATTTTGTTCCCTTCATTGAAAAAAATGAACAAGTTTGTGGCTTTTATATAAGCTTACAACTTGATTCCAAAAATTACATCTAATATGAGACTAAAATTCAAAAATAACTAAAAGATCCAAAATAACTAAAAGACTCAAAAAGATCAAAAATTTAGTTCAATAATAAAATCTAAAAATAAAATCTAAAAGACTGTATCTTAAATCCAAACATTCTATCTGGAATTCAAACTGGATGAATCCTCATCAATTTGATAAGCTGCTACTTTGTTGATTGAGCTTGAATGCAAGACTAAGAGCGATGTACCTAACCTATCTACATATTGGATTTGATGGTCATTTATCAAAGTCCCCTGTCGCTCATTTATTGCCATGAAGTCGACACATTCCTAGAGCATTGGGATTGATGTTGATAACATGAAATACAAGGTTAGTTCTTTTGCTGATCTTGGCTTTATGTGGGGCTCCGTAGTCGACCTGCTTTGTTGAGGGAAGATTTAAGCTGACTACGCTCTTGACAGTGCACGCTTATTGCAGCTTAGCTTTTGCTAGGGCATGTTAGTGTATTAGAAAGAGGGTGAGAGGTCGGTGTTTGTATCTACATGATGATGAAATAAAGGCAGGCCTCAAGATTCAAAAATTAAATGGATTCAAGAGTATGCTGGAATTTGTAGATGGGTTGATAGCAACTTTCGCATTGCTTTATATGGTTAGAATTCCATGCTTGTAAGAGTCAAAGTTTTCTTTTGATGGTCAGTTTGCGTAGGGTTGAACTATGAGATAGGGGACCGAGGGGTGCGTCGACAACCATCTTAATTTCTAGACATGGGCAAAATTGTAATTTTGAGGGTTCAGGAACAGATATGTAATTTTGACCAAAAAACCATAGGTCAGTGGTATTTTAGTAATATTGGGGTGACGACTCATTAGAAGAGTTTACTATAAATAAGACGAGAGAGTTCTTGAGAAGGATACATTGAATATGTTGAATTTGGAGAAGAATTGGTTGAGAAAAGGGGTAGATCCCTTAGATTTGTGAGAGAGTTTGGCTTCCTCTTGAATTGAAGCTTGGGAGAGCGGTCCTCTTGAAAGAGGCAATCTATCTTTTGTATTTTCATTTTATTATCAATAAAAATATTGCATTTCCCCGAAATTCACTCTTTTAGCACTAAAATCCCACATTTGTCATAAAAATCCAATCTTTCAACTAAAAATCTTATTTTTATCCCTAAGATCCGTAGCAGGTCGTATCAAATTGGTATCAGAGCGTAGTTCCTGATGACACGATGAAAAAGATGGATGCTTGGATGGAAAGCTTATCGTCATTCGAAGCCAGGTTGAAATTGTTGTTGTAGCTTTTAATGAAACAATTGTTGAAGGAGTGGAGTCTCTTTCTACCTGAGAAGACTACAAAGTTAGATCTGAATTATCACGAAGTCAACGTTACAGATCTGGGGCCAAAGTCGACACCTTTGGACAAGAGTTATGGAAAAAATAATCCTTTTGAGGAAGAGATCCATTCAAAGGGCGGTCCGGTATCAGATCTGGTCATCAATGACAACTCCGATGTAGATCTAGGGCTAAAGGCGATGGCTTTGACCAGAGGAAAGAGGAAAAATGCCACTTTTGACGAAGATCTTCAACAAATCGATGACGGATCGCGTGCATGTGGCTCAAATCCTCCCACATAATCATGGAGGAGGCGGACAAGGCAAAATGATAAGGGGAAGCTCCGACGGACCTACAAGAGACATGCGGCACCTGGGCGGGTCGCTAGGAGGCTTTCGGCCCCTGACGGACTGCCCAGCCCAAGGCAGGCCATGGGTGGGTTGCCAGGAGGCCTCCGGGCAGGCCGCCCGAGCTAGAGCAACAGGCGAGCGGGCCGCCCAGGGCTGGGCGGGACGGACTGAACTCGGCGACCACCGGACATCCTTCCACATGGGCCAGTGGGCTTGGGTTTGCATACGGAGGCCCTTCCAAGCCTCGACGACAGTGCTTCGGGTGCATCGGACCGTCAGGTGGGCTTTGCAATCATCGCGACTTTCTTTTGGGCTTCACGGAGGGCGGTGGAGACCTTGGGATGGGCCAACGACAGTAGGAAAGACCCGCTAGGCTTTTACAGGGCCAAAGTAGGCCCACGGGGAGGCGACAGCTTTTTCAAGAGCAAAGGCGATGACAATGTAGGCATTTCGGACTTCGACCTAAGAGAAGACGAGCACACTCATTCGAAGTAGCGTGGCGCACAGACTTCTTGCACCACATTGAGGACAAGATAGTTCTTTGGGGGTGGAGTAATGATAGATTTGGGATGCGGTGTCAACTAGTGGTAGATCTGTATTTTTGGACACAGAGGCACATGGGCAACACTGTAATTTTGAGGGTCCTGGGGACACGATAGTTCTTTGGGGGTGGAGTACATGGGCAACACTTCTTGCACCACGTTGAGGACAAGATAGTTCTTTGGGGGTGGAGTAATGATAGATTTGGAGTGCGGTGGCAACTAGTGGTAGATCTGTATTTTTTGGACACAGAGGCACATGGACAACACTGTAATTTTGATGGTCCAGTGGCAGATCTGTAATTTTAAGTGAAAAATCTAGGTCAGGGATATTTTAATAATTTTGTGGTGACGGCTCATTAGGAGAGTTTAGTATAAATAAGAGGAAGAGTTCTTGAGAGGGATATGTTGAATATGTAGAATTTGAAGAAGAATTGATTGAGAATAGAAGTAGATTCCTTAGATTAGTGTGAGAGTTTGGCTTTCTCTCGAATTGAAGCTTGGAATAGCGGTCCTCCTCTCGAAAGAGGTCATCTTTGTATTTCCATTTTATTATCAATAAAAATAAAAATACCGTCTTTGCCCCCCACCCCCCCAAAAAAAACCACACTTCTTGCCATGAAAATCCCAACTTTGCCATAAAAATCCCAACTTTGCCATAAAAATCCAATCCTTGAACCAAAAATCCTATTTTTTATCCCTAAAATCCTTATCCGACTTTGCTTTTTGGTACCATTACCTCATGGCAACGTTATTCTAGTTATACAATTTTGATTGTATGATATGTTGTCTTGCATGCTATAAATCATGCAAATGGATTCCATATTTTATTTGGCATTAAATTTTGAAAAGCAATGCGTTTTTTCTTCCGTGATCAAATTTGGCCAGGTGAAAGGACGTGAACTAGCCTACTATTTGTTCAATGGTCGGTTGGATCGAATATATCCTTCTCATCTGTCACAAACCTATTTCAGAAGAACTTTTGTGATCTTATTGGGGATTCCTTTGATGGTTTGCTGCCGCTTCTATTTGGAAGATATCTTTCTGTCCTATGATAAATGCACTTTGATACTTGTAGGACATTTGATATTCATTTTACGTATATTCCTTTATAATTTCATGTATATTCCTTTATAATTTCATGTTAAATTTTTGTGTTGACGAAGTCTACTATAAGAAATATATTTCAAGCTAGCTTAAACTGTAACATTTTAGACTTTGCTTCAATTTAAGGATTGAGGTCTGTTTAACTCTTCCAAAGGAACCAAAAAGCTAATACTATTCTAAAATATTTTTAAAGTATATGAAGTTTTAATGTATATTTGTGCAAACTTTTGTCATTATCATCATGACAATACATAACTAGATATACATGTATGAAATCCCCAATTACTTGTTATTTATCTTGAATATTACTGTATTTTTCTTTGGATTTCTTTAATTACTCTGTTTCCCCTTACTACTTAATCCCAAGCCCTTAAACTCTAATTTCCTTCAAGCCAATGTTTTCTGCTGGAGAAAGTGAAACTGAACCTTTCAATTTTCTGTCATACCTTTGGTATCCTCTATTTTCTCTAACTCTCAAAACCGAAACCACTAATCTCTTCCCCATTTATAGCCTTGTAAACTAGCAGAAATTACTTGCCTAGTCATCTTCAAATTCTAATTAACAGAATTTCAGGCCAGAACAATACAAACTGCCTTGAGATTACTTGCCCAGTGAGCCCTTAAGCAGCCCTAGTTTGATGCTGGGTCATGACATGCTGACGTTGTATATGCATCCTAGTTTTTCAAAGATATGCTCACATGTATCGCTTTGTATTCGTCAATTGTCATACTATTGTAACATAGGATATAAGTCATTTAATTCTTCTTTACTTTTGGTTTGGTTAGATTTTATTTTTCTGTAAGTCGTAGTGAGACTCATTAAGAACTCTGGTAAGTGTCAACTGTTAGATTTTTGATTGTAGATTTGTATGTTCTTTGTGATCTCATGGTCTTTTTCATAAACATGGATTCATGATTTCTATATTTTAAACACGTGTTTTTCTTATTAGTTTATCGTGCCTCATCGTCATGTATATGTGCTATGTGGTATAGTGTTATTCCCCTATTTACATGATTTTGCAATTCCGATTTATGTTAAATAGAGTATGCATTAGGTTAAACATATGTATGCATATGACTCTTTTAGATTCATATGGATCTTTTTTATGATTCTTGAAGCTTCTTTTCATAATTAAAGATAACTTACATTTTTTCATTATTGTTGCACCAGCGATGGTGAGACTTTCATATCGGCCGACGATTTGCGAATTAATCTTTGGAATTTGGAAATTAGCAACCAGAGTTTTAACATTGTTGATGTGAAGCCTGCAAATATGGAGGACCTAACTGGTATTAGTCTTGGCACGGTTTGAGTCGGTGATTCTTTGTTATACAAGCAGCAAAACTTTTTCTTTGAATGCAGAGTCAATTGTGAAACCATGTTTCTAACAAATTATCCCTTATGCATGTTTGCTCTTTCTATGTGGCGAACCATTTTAAACTATTAGCTTATGTGCACCTGGTTTATGTCTGAATTATACATCCGGGAGGAAGCTAGTCCTTAGTACGTGTTCCATGATATTTTTTGCCAAAAAGTTCTAATCTTCAGCATCTGGAAGAACGAAACTAACATGGATGTTGAATGCAAACAATGCTTATCCACATTTGTTGGCTGAAAAAATAAAAATAAAAAAGAACAGTAGTGAAGACAGATTAATTCAGAGTAATGGGTCTGATGACAGAATTCAGTTATTTTACATACTGTAGATACGAAAGAAAAATTAGTTGTCTTGTTGACGTTGAAGTTGCTTTAGAATCTGGTAGTTGGTAGGAAACTTGCGCACTTTGTTTTATTTATTTGACATGTTGAAGTAGTTGCCAAACTTCATGTTTATTGTTTTCCGGTTGTTAATATATTAGGCGCAGCATCTCCACAGAAGCATGATTGGTGATAATCTTAAATCAGCTGTCATATGGTGTTGTTTATGTTTTCCTGTTGTGTTAACATTGAACACTGACTTTAATTTAACCACTGCTATGGGGAAACCATAACTTCAACTACCAAGTCTTGTTCTGATTTAGCCGTGGTCTTGTAAATCTTTCTTAATCATTTAACCTAAATAGGAATTGGCACGAGCTGTAGTCCAATAGACATTTTTCTATATTTATTTGATCATATGAGCTTACTTTTATATCTGTCAAGTGACTAGCTATTGCCAAGATTGGATTTTGCGTGGGCATGACTTGCGCTAGCAGTGCAGTAGGCACTCATGTTTGCCTTTACCAGTTTGATGAGTAACATTGGTCCACTTTAGAAGTATGCTTACCATGTGGTGACATTGATCATATTCTGCTTTAATATGTTGAGTCACCACATGATATAGGAACTGACTGATTCACTTGCATTTGGGTATTTGACAAATTCTCTATCTTTCCTTCAGCATCTTCTATATTTTAATGCATTTAGTTGATCTTTGTAACAGAGTGTATTTAATTATTATCTGTTACTTTGGGTGCAAATATTAAAATATTCTATCAAAACAATGATAACTTGCACTATTTTACAGTATTTTTGTATAAACCCCCTGTTGCCTTAATTAGTTTTATATAGCCACCTAGAATTTTTTTGCATTTTTATGTGTCCTCCCTGAAATCTTTTTAAGTTGATTCAAAATGCCCTTCTGGTTAGTCACCTGTTTAAAACATGACAGTTGACAACCTGACATAATTGCTACTTACATCTAATGGTGCAGGCAGTTTGTTTGTATGTCATGGAAGGCTTTGTGGATGTGGGTGGGATGAGCTTGTAATTTAAAACTATATTTTAAGTTTTTGGCAGCATCTTGCCTGCTGATTCTGAAGTTAAGCTGATAGGGTGATTTTTTTTTCATTTTGCTGCACCGTGTAATAATAATGATATAAATAATGGACAATGATGACCTTTTTTGCATTTAGGACATATTTGGTACTGAGTAACAAATGCTTGAAACTGCAAAATTTGCGAGAAATGCCCCATCAAGCTTATATGATGAGAATCCTACTCCAGTACATGAAGGGTGAAAATGCTTCCTTATGTTCTTGTTACTATTTTGACGACAGGTTGTATGTACACAGTTAGAATTCCTTCCAAATGTTGCCTGATGGGTGTTTTTATATTATTAGTTGAGTTGGAGTGTTGGGATTGATTGATGATTCTTAGACAAAGGGTTGATAGAGCCTAGTAGGGATATACTTTGGGTGCACATCTGTGCTGCTAATATTGTTTAAGCCATGTCCCGGATTTTGATAGTTGTAGGAAGCAAATTTCGAGGGTGGACAGTACTCCTTTTTTATGCAGTATTACTAGTGTTTTATTGTTTCTGGATGGCATGCTGTAGATGAGGATGTCTTGGTTTGCTTCCAATTTCCGACTTATGCAATATATTTATTATTACCTAGAAAGCGATCCCAATATGACTGCAATTTCCTTTTTAATCATTCACAGTTTTCTAATTTAAGGATTTTGAGAATGTTATCCCACTGTTGACTAGATGTTCCTTAGGTGCATTCATAAAATCTGATCCCTTGTAAGTGGTATATGGTAATAGATAGAGATTCTGACTGATTGAATACTACAACCCTCTCCCAAAAACCAAACACAAATAAAAAATAAAGGAGAACAAGAAGAAGACGAAGAAAAACACTATAACACACACACACATTGCCTGGTGAAAGTGAAATACTTTTAACAGCATTTTCTTTCATTTGCAGAGGTGATAACATCCGCAGAATTCCACCCTACACACTGTAACACGCTAGCGTATAGTAGCTCTAAGGGTTCTATACGGCTTATTGATTTGCGGCAGTCGGCTTTATGCGATAACCACTCCAAGTTGTAAGTAACCAACTGTTTTTTATTTGCATCTCAATGAGGACTGTTACAAAGAAAAATGGTGCCTTGTGTTAGTGGAATTCTTAATTCAATAAACAATCATCCACATACTTATTTCAAGCTCTTTCATAATTTTTTATTGTCATAGCTGCTGATATGCCCTCTCAGGTTTGAGGAGCACGAAGCACCGGGTTCACGATCCTTTTTTACTGAGATCATTGCATCAATTTCTGATATTAAATTTGGGAAGGAGGGAAGGCACATTCTCAGTCGTGATTACATGACTCTTAAGGTTATAGCTTTTTTTTGCCTTTATTAACAATTTTTCAATTGCTGAGTTCCCCAGAATTGTCAGTAATGCAACAATCTTTTTTCTAGTACTACACGATAAATATCAATGTACCCTAGTCTAAGTCATTAATTACTATGGAAATTAGCATTGCCTTCATCTCTTATGCTGTCACTAGGACGTCATTGATGCATTGAAGTATTGGGAACTTAAAATTCCTTATGCCGTGGACTATATAAAAGTATCATTAATCAAAGGTTTAATTTGCATTGATTAGTATGATTTTTACATTTGCGTGTGTGGGTTTAAACAAAGATTTAGCCCACCTCTCCATCTCGCGGCTTGTGTGTCCCTAACTATAAGAAAACCATTGTCCCACATCTTGGATCGGATGCTTGTACCCTGTCCCACCCCAAAATAAAATAAAATAAAAATAAAATAAAATAAAATAAAATAAAAATCTATTCATTTGGTGGAAAACTGAGTAAGAGCTGGCTATCTGTTACCTAGGGTAACCCTCCTTCCCCTGCTTTGGGATAAGCGGTGAAAAAATAAGACATCAGATAAATGTTCTCAAATCACGACCCATTGTACGGGACCAGACAGTCACATCTTGATACATTTGTTTTGAGCTGGCAATAAATGGTAACTTGTCTGCATCTTTTTCTTGTAATTGGCTTTGTTTACTATCCATTCTTTTGAGCTTCCTTGACTTCTTTGATACGGCTATGTATTTTTGGTGCCCTTTAAATTTGAGTGTCTGCAATTGCAAGCAATGAGCTTGAGAGGTTATACACACTTGAAGGGGTGCATTTAATCAGTCTTTCTTAGATGCTGCCTGAGGTCATTGTGGTTGATTTAGGGCATACATATTGGGTTCCTTCTTTTGAGATCTGGTATTTCGGTCAATGTTGTCTCAGCAAACAGTAAATGGGTAATAATCAAATGACTAAATATTTGCACTGTTAAATGTATTATAATATACAGACTCCATGTAGGGAAAAGCTGGCTTGCCTGCATACTTCTTAACAGCGGAAACATATAGTTGGAGGTTTTTCAGTGGACTTACAAGTAACCTGGGGACCTGACAGGGAAGCAAGCCAACTCGGTTATGGAGATATCTTTGTCAATTTTCATGCCTTCATGTCCCAAATGTTTTATGCTGCTCATGGTTTCATGCAACATTGCTAACCAATTCAAATGGAGTTGGAGATCTTCTGGCAACATTCCACATATCTTATGTCAAACAAAAAATGGTTTTGTTGGTCATACATAAAAGTCACGATTCCTCCTTGAACTGTCCAACTGCATCTACAGTGCGCACGCCCCCATCGGGCTTTTGTAGTTTTGTCATTTCATAGTTTTGGAATTCCATCTAGCTTAAGTGCTCTGCTGTATTGGAGGTTTCTTACTTCTGGCTCAATTTGTTCATTCTTTTTTGAGATATAAAGGTTTGGCTTGGAAATTTTTTCTCCATGAAAGCTCCTCTTAGTCTCTTTGGATGTATAATAATGGTATCATTCAAGGTATGCGGTCCCAGATGAAAACATTTCGTCTGGGCCATTTCGTTTTGGTTTCGAGGAGGAGGTACGAAACTGTCGTAGAATCTCGATTTTGGTTGGATTCAGGTAGTTTAGGTAATTCTGCCAGGTTTTGTCTGAAATTGAGTGAAACGACAACATAGGTTGAATAATGTGTAAAAAATAAAAAAAAGAAGCATCAACAAGAAAAAAGCAACATCAGCAGCAACAGAAAAAGAAAAAGCAACAATAGAAAAAAGAAGCTTACCTGACAAACCTCCAATGTCATCCTCGATCCCGACTTGATTGTGTCACTTCAAGATTCGATGACTGATCCAAAAAAGCAAAAAAAAAAAAAAAAGCTTTTGGTAACACAGAATCCAAAAAAGAAAACGAAGAATTAGGAGAATAGAAGAGGAAAAGAATAAAGCTTACCTGGTTTTGATGTTCGATCTTGCTGCTTCGATTGCTGCTGCTGCTTTGATCCGCTCTTTGGAAAAAAAGAAAGAAACTGAGGGAAAGAATGAATCAGTCCCCACTGTGGGCATTTGTGGGCTTGTGACCCAAACAGAAAAGAGGGGAGAAAAAGAGAATGATTTTGGTTTTGGGTTAGAGTTTGGGTTTGGGTTAACATTGATATTAGTACTGGGGTTGGGTTTAAATTATTAATAGTTTTGTGTATAAAACATTTACTATAAATGCATATTCATACAAATATATACACATAAATATAGATAAAGTCAAAACCAAAACTTAAAATTAAACTATTGAAACTTGTTGAAACCCTAAAATTTTAGAAGGGCCGAAACCGAAACTGAACATGCAACCCAATTCTATAACCTTGGTGTCTTTCATAATGATGCACTGTACTATGTTCAATATACTGTAGAGACGTTTAATCTCTTTTTAACCATAGATGCCGTCTATGATTAGAGAATCTGTGTCCGACTGTGAACTTTAGGCTTATAGCAAATTAGTAATAGGAACATCTCCCATGAACAGTAGTCCAGCTTGACCCTGAAAAGCGTTCTTCTCCTTTCTAAATATTTTTATTTGAAACATGAATTTCAAAAAATTGGAACATTTATGCATGGGTATGTCCAGTACTGTTCAGCACCTGTAAATCCTATTTTAATGCCTGGATGATTTGACTACTACCATCCAAGCATAAGAATGATTAAGTTTATGAAAACTTACAAGGATGTAGTGTATTTTGGTAAAAAAAACCAACTGCGAATTATTGTTTGTCAGAGTTACCAGTCATAGAGAAGAAGCACATGCAATTCTTCTTTAGTGCAAAATATATACGCAAGAAGATGATATTTTAGTAATGATCTGAATTATCTTTTTCCACTAAACATCCTAACTATTAAAAATTAAAGTTAAGCACAAAAAACTTTACCGTTATGGTAGATTTTAACTTTTTAGAAGTATAGTGTAGTTTAATTAAATAGTTTTAATATTATAGGGTAGGATTAATAAAATTTTAAAATTTTATGTTAGTTTTCTTTAAAAAGAAGTTTTTGATAGTTTTGCACAAACAAGGTTTTTGGTAGTTAATTTTGATTTTCAAAGGTTAGGATGTTTTAATAGAAAACACCAAAGTATTTGATAGTTTTGCTAAATTTAGCCGCATTATCTATCCCATAATGTAAATTTTCATTTGGTGCCTTTTATTGTCAATTGGGAAATTGCTATATACTTTCCATGTCTGATCAGTTCATTTTATTCCAGTCATGGTTGTATTTGGATGCTCACTTATCTTCTCTATGTGTGTATCCTGTTCTGTTCGACATAAATTATGGTCTTTGCAGTTATCTTGTACTGCGAAATTTGGGTACATTTTCTTATTCAATCTGTCTGCCCTGCACCAGAGCACCAACACTCCCGTGACCATCCAGATACGTAGACAAAAAGGTCAACTAAAGGAAAAAAGTCTAGTCGATGAATGCTGTGCGTTGATATGTATAACTAACATGTGAGGTGTCATGTACCAGAAGCAATAGAAATATCTCATATGCTAAATGGTTAAGTTATTTCAACATATTTGACATGCTTGTATCTTTTTGGATCTCGAAAAGCCTAAAATCAGTAAATCCTGTGTATCTGTCAAGCGCCAAAAATTGTACAATAACATGGGCATATAGTAGGGACTAGTAATATTTTACATATATTTCCTTGCCAGTAACATTATGCATAGTACAACTAACTTGCAAGTAGAAGGCGGTTCTAAACTCTAGGCTACATCATCATGGGTTAGCATATTTAGTTTGACATTTCCTATGCAGTCATACATTCCAACATATCTACATTGTGTATTTCTGAAGATAATCTGTAATGGAAATCATTTGACTGTTCGATCTGCATGCCATCACAAATCTTGGCTAATTGACATATGCCTGATAATTAAATGTGACTTCGCTTTTTGTCCTCATATATGGTACTACCAACCTTTCAACTTCTGTTTTGCAGTCTCCTGGAAACAAGACAACCTTCTGTTACCATGGGCTGTACTACTAACTTTTTTCTTGTTTGTACAGTCAAATTTCAAGTTCGTGGGTTGTCTGAACTGCTGTTTGGCCAAAGTAATGTCTGTCAGTCCAAGTGTTTTTCCAAAACGAGGTCCTCTGTAGTCTTTAATATAGAATCCGTAGTTTCTCCATTCGGAGCCAAATATTTAAGATGTAAATGCTTTTGTTGTACTTCTTTTGTTTAACTCTGTGAATACTTAGTTCTATGGTTGGCTATGATTCGTAGTCACAGCCACAAGTGTTCGATAATCCTCCAAAATATAGACATGAGGACATGGTTATGTATGCATGCTCGTACTTCATATACATGTTTTAAACTCGTAATTGCATTAATTTTGGTGGATTACCAAAGCTTCTAATAATAAAATGATCTATAGACAACCCCCTTGTAAAAAGCGGGGATGGTGACGTCATGTTATTAATTATATTGTTGATGTGAATAAAGGTTTTACACTCTTAGGAGTGGTTGAAATGGATAGACAATGTTTTGTCCTAGTACGTCGGGCACTCAAATTTTAGTTGACGGAATGATCTTTTATATCATAAGCTGGTTGGTCAGATAAATTAACATATCCACCTTGTGCCACATATAGTACAAGAAAATCAACAATTATAGACAAAAACTGACACATCTTTATTGGCACACTATTCTCAAGGGTTGATGAGTGATACTGCATTTGCCTTCTTTACATTCTTCTTTCATGATCCTTGCCTGTGTATTACCCAAAGTTACCAGGCATGTGGATTATTTTGACACGTGGAATGAAAACAGGTATCCAAAACGTTACTGGTCCAAAACATGACACGTTAGGTATATGCTTTTGAATTTTACGATATTGTTTAAAGAGTTCTTATATTTCTATACATATATTTACACTTGTATGTATGGATAATATCTTGGATCATAAAATTTGGCAAAAGTGCACTTCATCTTGGTAACAAAGGTCTTTTATTTAGCCTAACGTTATATAAAATCCGAAATGTTGATTTTACCATACCAAAATACTAATGTATCGTAATTTGGAATGCATCATTTGTTGGTTTGGGAGGGTTGGTGTTTTGGGTAACACTAGTATCATTATCACCTGTGCCAACCTAGTATCTATCACCTCTCTATCTCAACCAGTTTTTTGCCTTGCTTTCTTTGCATATTATCGAGTAATGTACAAATGATGGTAGTAACTTGTCCTAGATGGTTCTTTAAGTGGTGGATTTTGCTATTAAGGAATATGAAAGTTCATGACTATTTGTTTCCTTTTACTTGAATGTGTTAGAAGTTATGTTTCTAGATTATGCTGTTGATTATTTTCTGTTTTATAATTGTTGTTGCAGCTATGGGACATTAACATGGACAGTGGTCCAGTTGCAACATTCCAGGTCCATGAATATTTAAGGCCGAAGGTGAATATTATTTACAATTTTGTATTTCATTCTTAATTTGTTGATACATGGTGGATCCAGCTTTTTTGAAATTTCCCTTATGACTGTCCTCATTTAATCCAGCTGTGTGATTTATATGAAAATGACTCCATTTTTGACAAATTTGAATGCTGTCTGAGTGGAGATGGCTCGAGAGTGGCCACAGGTTCATACAGGTATCTATTTCTTGTTAACCAGTAATGACTTATTGTAACATAATTTGGTACTAACATACGATGACTGTCCCTATGACACCAGCAATCTTTTCCGTGTATTTGGTTGTGCCGCTGGAAGCCCTGAGGCAACAACTCTGGAAGCTAGTAAAAATCCTATGAGGTATAGTTATGGTGATGATGGTCTTTTTGGTTTTCTTTAATCCAAATGCCAAGTTGAAGTATGATACTTGTCACACAAAGTTTCCAATAAGAAAAATAAATATATCTTTTGGAAGAAAAATAAAGTAAGAGCAATAAAATGGTTGGAGGTATAGTGAAAAATCTGATATACAATTCTGGAAAGCTTGTAATAGATCTAGATATTGACTCTGCTGACAACCTGTAATGGGACATGCATAGATAACAGGACCATGTTTGGATGCTACTGAACCATGCATCTCCCATTGTAACTTGTAACTTGTTATTTACAACTATTCTTTGATGCATTGAAGTTATTTGATTATCATTTATGTGTATTCTGGATGCTGTTGATCAGGTTCAACACTTTGGATTTTTAAATTTTAGGCATCACAGGGGTGAGTTTTCCGGCCCGGGGGGGGGGGGGGGGGGGGGGGGGGGGGGGGGTCAAGTAGTTCCCAATTTTTCGCCAGAATAAAGACAAAGTATAAAAAAGGAGAAAAGCTACACAAACATACAAGTGTGAACAGACACAAATGGCTATTTTCAACTCAACACAGAGATCAATGGATGCCTTGTCTGTTTATGCAGTTTTTTAAAACGAAAAAACGCCCGAACGACTGGGCCACTTAAGGGGTTAGGTGGCTGCAAAGTTTGGACCCAGTTTGACATATAGTCACTTTTGATGACTACTAATGGTTTTGATCGTTGTTGATAACTGAAAAAATAATCTACTAATACTTCTTGAGTAATTTTCTCCACTTTCTAAGACCTAAGTGATTAATGAGAATCTTTGGAGGTGTAAACATATAAATGGACCACAAGGTGCAAGATAGTGATACTGATGAAAACAAAAGCAATTTTGGATTAAAAAGTTAGATTGCATTGATTTCATTATCTGTAAACAAAACAAGAAGATAAAAGCAAATAAGTATAATCAGAGAAAATACGAAGAGAACAGAAAGAGTAATGAAGAAAGAGCAAGGAAAGAAAAGAGATATGAAGAAGGGAAAACCAAAGAAGGAATCTGTTAAAAAGGGCTCATAAGAACAAAAACTTTGTATACAAAAAATTAAAGGCAGCGACCATGTTTTGATGATAAGTAGGGATTTATTTAGCGATCACAAACTAATATGTCTTCTTTGTTTAATTTAAAATATGTGAGATATATTATATCCTTGTTATAAATGTATAATGCATAGCGTTATAAATGTATAATGCATAGCATGTGTACTTATCGTAATCTCGTTTCCGTTAGACACGTGTTAGACATTCTTACACAAATATCATGTTTTTTCAAGAATTTGTAGCATGTCACTATGACACGTCCATATTGGTGTGGCCGTATCTGCACAACATAGATTGAAGTTATGTTGTACAACCATGATAAAATGGAGGTGAGACTGAATTTTGATAAGATTAATAATGTTCTACTTTGAATGTCCACTTCTTTAAACAGAAAGAAGATGTGAAATTTGTGAATGGATATGGCAATCCTAAAGGAGCGAGTAGGATTTAATAACTAAAATTACCGAATAAAAGCACGACTTGAGTTTTCGACAATAGTACACAATAGTCGAGATAACTTTGGCAAGAAATAATCAATAACCAAAATAAATATTATAGCAAGTAAATATAAAAGCGAATAAATATTATAGCAAGTAAATATAAAAGCGACAACAAGTAGATAGTGAGTACAGAGATAGCACCGGCAATGCTAATACAACAAAGTATAGTCGTTTGAGCTCATCAATCAAGTCTAATTTAGAGGCATTTTTCTAGGATTTATAACCAATCCTTACATTGCTTCTTTATTTCGCATTATCAACTTACTTGGCAATATGAATTTTCATCAAGACATCCTTAGTGCTTGGACTTTATACCAATCCACACTTAATAATGGTTGGACTTTTTACATACTCAAGCAAATGGACTTGCAACAAGCAATAGATGCAATAATTTTGTTCTCAGCAAGAATACAACTGATTGGAACTAAGAGACGCTATACAATAGATAGAATCCGTGGCCAAAATAGATAGTTTATCAGAGACGCTATAGTAATAGCAATGACCAATAAAAAATAATCTTGGCTTGAATGAATGGCAACTAAATTAAGAACGATGAGAACTAAGAGCACTGACGAGTTACAAAAACTAACTAGTGAGAGAGAAGTATACGAGATTAAGAAAACTTCAATGGGAGGATGGAGCTTGCTTCTAGATAACTCTAACAAAAAGAAAGTTGAGGCTTAAGATTATGTCAAAAGTGAGAGGAGATTTGTCTAGAGTTTCACCCCTGTTTTTAGATAGGTTTCTTATGCTTAGAAAGAGTCCCACACAGCCCTATTTATAGGGAAGAACTAAGCTGAAAAGCCTTTTAGGTTTTACTGTGAAGATAAAAATTGAATTCAAAATATAATAGTGTAATCCCAACTTGCAAGGATGCATGGTTTAACCAAGGCTGAAGGGATCGATCGGTTTTTTTGGGGTTTTTTTGTTTGTTTTGTTTTGTTTTGTTTTGTTTTTTTTTTTGGGGGGGGGGGGGGTTGGAAGATCAAAAATATGTTTGCAAAAGGAGTTAAGGAACAAATGTATAGATGAGAAACATAGATTGATCACTTAATTAAGAACTTATATGATCTAGATAGCATTGAAAATCAAGAATCAACGAGTATCGGTAAAACAGACTGTAGGGCCATCAACTGGAACGAGTGACACAAAGCAATGTCAAGAAGAATACAAAGCAATGGTCGTTACTCGCCTGCTGCATTGTATTTGCGACCTGTTGAGCAACCTGGGAGTGAGCGATTGACCTAGGGATGATCTGGCAGTTGATTGCTCATCTATTTGGCGCAGGTTGTGTGTTTTTGACACAAGGTCAATGGTGGGTCAACCATTGAGTCAAACACGCTTCTTTGAGTCAAACATACACACCAATCTAGTGATATGTATATATGCAATCTATCTAGATAATTCTTAATGCATCTAATGAACTTATCCATGCCCAAGTTTGGGCAATGTCTAAGTCAAAATGAAATGTGGATGCAATGCGAGCAAATCATATATTATGTTCATCACATTGCCTTACACAATAGTCTTTAGAGGTGAGTTCTTTGATAGGTTATAGCCTCAATGCAGGTGCTCCATGATGATACATAGCTTTGAGCAGTTATGAGTAATATCCGAATTTCATGTCCTTGACTGTGGCCATTTACAAACATGTAACAAATAGACACATGAATTACAATAGCTAGCATCAGAATTGACTTTTTTGTCATCATATTATCTCACAAGCATCACAGGGTTCACAGAATTTAAAAGAAAAAGTATGGGAACAGCCAACCGGCCTAAGCAAAGCGGCCCAGGGGTCAGTGTCCTAAACTGCTTAAGTGGACCACTGAAGTGCATATGTGGTTGCTTTTTAAAACACTGATATTATGGTCCATTCACCAATATGTGCTATATTTTGACCAGTTTTTCTTTTTATGGCTGCCGAGTAATTCCATAGAGGCCATTGGCAAAGTTGTCTTGTAGCCTTGATCTTTGATATACTAGGAACTGATACATGAGCCGCTAAGTTCTATGAATTCAACTTTAAAGGCCAACTATGTGATAGTTTTGTGTGCACTCTTGTGAATGGAACGGTGAGGATTGATATCACACAGATTCTGCTGCAGTAGACAGAGTCATAGACACTTGTATCCTTACGGAATTGCATTGTCTAAGAAATATAAAGGGACTGCAGTTTACGTTCCAAGTTGAACCATGATAGGTTCAACATTGTCTCACGGTCAGTCTCTCTGCTAGATTTTTTCTCTCTTCAAAAGATACTGAAATTATCAAGGAATCATACCATCAAATTCGGAAAAAGTGTAGCATTTAATGTATATGGGCAGAAATACTGTTTTGTAGTTGTAGTGTGTAGTTACTATGCTTGGTCTGAAGATGTTTCTAGTAGAAATTTTGATGATGGCTGCAATATGCTTTTCCTGATTTCTTTTGCTTTTTGTATATAGGAGACAAGTTCAGACCCCTGCAAGGCCTGCAAGATCTCTTAGCAGCTTAACACGTGTTGTACGAAGAGGTTAGAATTTTCATTACAAGTAGTTTCTTTTTTGTTGGCTTCATTACCTGCTTGTTTTGTTACCTGGATGGATGGGTTACTGTATCACCTGGATATTGTTTTCAATCAGGAGCTGAAAGCCCAGGGGTGGATGCAAATGGAAACTTGTATGACTTCTCGACTAAGTTGCTCCATTTGGCATGGCACCCAACAGAGAACTCAATTGCTTGTGCTGCTGCGAACAGCTTGTACATGTATTATGCATAGAGACGTGCTTCATAAGATGTTTCGCAAGGCAAGGCAAGATTCTTCACTTTTCTTTTTGGGGAAGGTTGGCTTTGGTGAAAGCTGTTAGCTTTACTTGCAACCAACAAGAAACTGAAGATGGGTATTGTTATATTGGTTACATGTGTTCCATATATCGGGGCCGGAGCAGGTTGCCAGACTCCAAGAGGAAGTTAATTAATTGTCTTTTGTTCCCGGGATGGCAGCTTGAGTTCTGATTCTTTAGGGGGGGAGATCCACATCTTGTTATGTTTCTCCTGTTAGTTCCCGATATGTTATTGTAGCTCTCCTACAAGCAAAACCGGAAGGCTGCTCAAGAGGCCGATATCTTGTCTAAGATTATCCACATGGAGTTGTTCCATCCTGCCCGTGCTGTGGGCATGCAGGGTTTGTATTGTTGTTGTTAGGCTATGCATTTTGAGGCTTGTGAATGTTATCATTATTGTTCATTTCTTATGTGCTAACCATATTTCCTTATTCAATGACTTCAGCCTCATGTTATAACTTCTGGAATAATGATACAGCTAATTAATCGGATTGTGCTCTGTATTAACTTGTTAGATTGCCTTTCACTTGCTTGCTTTTGAAGCAATGTTAAGGCTCTACCCAGCACTGTGAAGCCTAACGCTTTTGCTATTCTATTACCGTTGCTTTTCTGTTTTATAGGCTGCATCTTTTGTCTTCTCGGTGCATGTCCAAAGCCCGGTTGGGCTACCAATTGGGCATGTTCCATTTCAATCTTAATGTGAATTGACATGCCCCATCACCAATATAAAAATCATTCAAATTGGCATGTCCAATTAGGCTTTGGGCATGCCAATTCTCATCCCTAGTAATGCAGTTTGTATTCGTGTGTGAATGCACCATTTTTTAAGCCTGGGGAGTTGGAAACGGTAGACGTTTGTGTAAAACTAATAGAAACTTGAAGTTGCATTGCTGTCTACGCGGAATTGCAATCTACATATTATGTGATGTTGTCATTCTTTATCTTCTGCTGCTGGAATTCGAAAAAGGGTTGTGCTATGTACACCCTCAAAGAGGGGGTGTATGAACTGTTGGTTGTCAAAAATGGAAAAACTTAGAAGGGCGAGCGAGAAGACACGTTATGTGACTTAGTTTTCATTTTTGGCAAAAAAAATAGTACATACACATCTTTATTTATGGATGTATATAGCACGGCCCGAAAAAAAACTTGATGGAAAATTTCCAGCAACATTCATCGATCCTATTGTTGAAGAAATCTATCCGGACAATAACTATAAAAGTTTAGTGACACTCTCAGCATGCGGACTTTCTGTCATGAAATCAAGCTCCAACATGCTTCCTGTCCTTGCCAAAGATTCCCATCACATTCATTGTCATTTTGGGACTAGTGCAATCTCGGATGAGACCATAGCCCTCTGCGTGGCAGTTGCAGTTGCCGGGTTGGTGGCTTGTTTGTTCCAAATCATTCTATTGATTGTAAAGTCTGGCTCATGTACTTCCTTTATGCCGTTGCCTCCTTCCTAGCAATCTTCGGCTATGATGCTTATCCTGCAAAGCCTATTACGGTGCGTGGCGTCTGCTGCCTTCGGCGTCACCATTTTGCCAGCCATGAGCATTGCCTGGGCCTAGCTATTGGTTAGAAAGAAGATGATGAAGAGTAAACGGTATTGATATTACTATGAGGCAAGGTAATGCAGACAATAAGGGGAATGCCGCCTGTATATCACAATTCACAATATATCACCATGATACCAACACACACATACTATTTGAACCAATCCATATCCATAACATATCCATATCCTCCACCTTCGACCCAACATCCTCACCATAAGACTATGATACTTGTGGCTAGTGAGCTTCGGTTTAAGCATAATCAACCAACCGAGTGTTCAACAAATCCCCTTGTGAAGTTGAAACTTCAAAATCAATACCGTAACAACCATATCCATAGTAAAACCTGAAGTGATGTTCATGTGCCTCTCTTTATCCTATGGTACACTAGCACATATCTAAGAAAAACAAGTTTACGCATAGATTAAACTTCACCATTGATAATGACTCTGCTGGATTCTTCCCCACATGAAAATTTTAAGATGTGCCAACTTGTGAGTCTCATCCATAACACACCTCCACCTAGAGTTCACCTCCAAACTCATCACATCCTTATCATTCATAGAGTCTTCGTACACAACATGCAATGTATAAGACAAATTCACCTCATCATAACCATAGTATGTTGGATGTTTTATGGTGCGACGCGCCACTTTACTAGCAATTGAATCATACACAATAGTTCTAGAACTCTCACCTTGACTACTACTATTACTACTTTCACCATTTTTATTTATAGTAACACCTCTGCATATCACCATTAACAGCTACCATTTTACTAACAATTATGTCAAATGTATGATTTGAAATATGTACCTCTACATCACTAGGCATATCCTAACCTTTACTTATTTCAGTACTTTTGGAAGTCTTCACTTATCTTTCAACACCATCGACTTATTAAAAGTTACATGTTAACTAACCAATATCCGAAGATAGTCTAACTCAATTGGCTTCTCCTTCCAAACATCATTTACCATTTTACTTTAGATAGCTGATGATATAATCCTATTAATCAAATATTCTTCAATCAACATAACTTTGTCCCAAAACCCATTCACCAATCCGGTTGTTAACCTCAAACACATTGCCTTCCCAAGCGATGTCTTATTCATCATTTCGTTACTTCGTTAGACTATAAATCTCTAGGTATAGTGACATGCCACTTTACTCCTAGCCTTCCATAGAAATTCTTGAAGTTATTAGAAACAAACATACTATCATTATTAGATCTAAGCACTTGCAATTTCTTACATGTTTGATTTTCCATAAGAGCCTGCCACTCTTTAAACTTTACAAACATCTAAATACTTTTTCCTCACATAGACCCAAGCTGTTCTTAAATAATCATCAATAAATAAAATAAAATACATAGCACCATTAAAAGAATGTACCGATGCATGACCCCAAATATTTATGTGCACATATTCAAGAATATCTATCATGTCATGCTTTGCCTCACCAAAACTTACATTCATTTGCTTTCCAATGATACACTTTTCATAAAACTCTAGCTTCTTGAATTAAATCATGCTTCGTTACAAGTTTTAAACGTTTTTTTCTTGACATGCCTAAGCCTAAGATGGCATAATTGGGTCGAATCTATATTCGGTGAACTCTTCACTTCAATATTAAAATCACCTATGATGGTTGTCCCTTAAGCAAATATAGGTTCTGACCTTTTCACCTCTCATTGCTACTATCTAACACTTTGATACCTTACATTTTACAACACAATGAATTCAGCATCCCCAAAGACATCTTAACTGTGGAACATGCCACACATTGGTGAATATATGTATTAGACAACCATACATCTTGATTCAGACCAAACCAATATCAACAGCCTTGCATGCCTCATTATTAACTATATGGATCAAACCATCATCCTTCCTAACATAGGTTGACAAACAATTCTTATTCGGCTTCATTTAAATGATGCCTTAGAATCCATAATTCACATATGATTTTCATATCCGGACAAACAAGCTATCAACACATTGCATGCATCCTCATTACTACCAAACTTTGACTTTGCAACCAATGACCATTACTGATGAAGAAGCTAGCACTTTCATTGTATATTTCTACTTTATTGTATACTCTTTCTTCCAATGATCATGTTTCTTACACACAAAGCAAGTCATAGCCCTAATCCACAACTTTAACATCCTCTTATTTTTATCCTTTCCATCACTTCAGCCTTTATCACTTGAAGCACATAAATATTGACCATTTAAATTTTCACTCACACCAACTCCTATTATCTGAGCTCATAACTTCTTATTATACAGGCTCGCATTAACATCTTTAAGACTCAATGTATCCTGACTATAAAATATCATATTAACGAATATCATGTACTGCTTTGATAAGTATAGGAGTAAGATCATTACTTCATATCATGCCTCTATAGTCAATCCGATAGGCCTCATCTTCATCACAAGACCATTGAAGGTATCTAAGTGATATTTTAATGAAGTACCATCCCATATATTAAGGTGAAAATGTCTTTAGCAAAATTTAATTGGGAATCTAAATTCCATAAAAGAAAACTATGCTCTAAACTTGAACCAAATAAAGGAATGTGAATACTCATGCATTCATTTATGTCATTTCATTCCCTGATGGTATAATGAATAGATTAAACAATGAGATAATGTTTTCATAATTTGCAAATAGTTTTTTCATATATACACATTTATAGTGACCATTTAGACTTTCAATATTGGATTTAAGTAATAAAAAAGTTATATCCTTTAAATGATATGCATTTCGCAGTTGAAGAGTTTTCTTATATATACATTTTATAGTGACCATTTAGACTTTCAATATTGGATTTAAGCAATAAAAAATTATATCCTTTAAATAATAAGCATTTGTTAGTTGAATCAAGTAACGAAATTGTTTTCAAAGAAAGATAAAAAGATGAGAATGTTGTGAAGGGATAATACCGAGTTGGTTAGTCGGTTGGGGTCACGGCTTATCTTATAGATAAGACCATATCTATTGTATCTTATCTGTATACGCTCCTCTATATGCTATAAATAAAGAGCTGGGGGTTCCTCTCTCAGATGATGATTCATAACACTTTATCAGCACGAGACTCTAATTAAAATTTCCACACAAAATCGATCGTTGTGAAAGCGAAGGAAGGCGGGAGATCCACGTGCGTGGCGTCATCCACATCAAACGAGCGTCGTTATCCGCGTAGGCTTCGTTCAACCGTCGCTATAGCCAGAGGACGGATATAGAGGTAAATCTCGCTAAAAGTGTCATTTTTATCACACGTATGATAATTTTATCCATAGATCTCGCAAGATCGGAGTGGAAATAGGGCTAATCGCCTAAATCGACGATTTTATCGTCTAAAAAAATCATGTTTTAAACATTATTTCAATCTGAAATTTATAATAAAATTTGGTTTCCCCCCTCGGCATCGCCGGCGGCTGCAGCTATTTTTCGTCGCCCCGTTGGCGCCGGATCCACCCTCACGCTCGAAGCGAGGGGGCGCCGCTGTTCGCGCCCCCCACCTCAAGCGGGGGGCGCCGCTGTTCGCGCCCCCCGCCTGAAGGGGGGGCTCCCCGCTCCCCTGCTTGAAGGGGGGTCACCGCTACCCGTGCCCCCCCCGCCTGAAGCGGGGGGCGTGCCCCCCTGTCTGAAGCGAGGGCGCTGTTGTCCGTGCCCCCCGCCTGAAGCGGGGGGCTGCCACTGTCCCCCCTACGCCTGAACGACAGAGGGGGAGCCCATCGACCCCCCCGCACGACAACATGGGGGGGGGACCGCCCCCATCTCCTTTCCCCCCGCCTCCCTGCGGAGGGGTGATGCCTCATCACCGGCGGGGTTTTCCCAACCGAAGGAGATCTCAGGGGCAGCGGCGTCATGACCTAGCTGCCGCCCCCTCTAGTTTCGTGGGCCTTGAGCCCATAAATGAAAAAAAAAACGAAAAAAGTGACTGCGGGCCTGAAGCCTGAAGCCTCAGGCCCGCAAGCATTCAGTTTCCATAACAAAAAAAATTGAGACTGCGGGCTTGAAGCCCGCAGCGTGGCTGCGGGCTTCAGCCCCACAGGCTGTTTTTACTGAAAATGTCATGGTCTGTTTTCGATGGTACGTTTTTCGTGCACGTAGTCTTGTTCGTGCACGTATTTATTTTAGACCTTATTTGTATCTGAGCCCTATATTGTGATACGCCGTTGTGACCCTCTCGAAGAGTATTAAATTGTGAAATTATTTTGGAATGTCATTTCACGGGGTTGTTCTCCCACGATTTGACTTTGTTTGATGAGACGTCGCGATTTTCACTTTTGACGTGAGGCCTTTCTATTTTTAGTTTCCTTTCTCGTCGTCGTAATTGTGACCCGTCTTCTTAGTTTTGTTTCTCTCGGCAGTACGGTCACCCCAGTATTTATCGTATAATTTTAGAGTCCCGTTTGACCCACTTTCACTTTTTCTCCAGTTTAATTATCGGTTTAGCCCTAAATTTCCTTTGGTTCTTTCCCCAATGATTTAATAATAATAATATCATCCAAATGTTGACTTAGCCCAGCCCATTTCCTTGCCTTGGCCGTACCCAACCCAGGGAGAGGGAGGGGGTAAGAGAATTTGGGTTTTTAATAATATATAATAACAAATTTCTAAATCTAAAACAAACCCTAAAAACCCTAACTAACCTAGCCTCCCACGTGCAGCCATATCCTATAAGTTTAGCCTAGGGCTAAACAATTTTTCACAGCAAACTAAAAGAGCCGCCGCCCCTATCTCTTTTTCATGCAAAACAGCTCCCAGCCCCGACTTCGACCCACGCATGGCGGCCTCTCTCGTCACCGAACTTCCCCCGACCGATCCCCTGTCGCCTAGCCTCGTCGTTCCTCCACCGGCAGCCGCAGCAAGCCGCCCACAGCCGCTGCAATGTGCAACAGCAGCAGCAGCGGCTGTTACCGCCGCTGCACTGTCGTGAGCCTCCCCTCCGGCGTGTCTCCGACCTCCCCGCGACCTCTACGACGCCGTGGACAGCCCTCTGTTTACCGTTGCTTCGAAACAGCGAGCCCTCGTTGTTTTGTGTTTCTAACGACGTCCCGACGCTGCGTTTCGCCTCCCCGTCGTTCTCTATCGCTGTTGGGTTCTTCCGACAGTCCTCTACTTCTCCTAGAGGTGTTTTTCGACGTCACGATCAGTCTCTACGACGCTCAACGTCGTAGTCGTCGTGTACGCCAACCCTGTCGTCCCCGTTTATTGTTACGGCTTCCCGTGAGCCGTAGAACGTCAACCGTTCAACTTGCTCACTGATTTGGACGCTATTCGCTGATCTCGTCGCTGTCCAAGGATTGGCGATCGTGGAATCTTATTTTGGAATCTGGATTAGGAGCGCTTTCTTTATTCTAACCCCTGGCGTCGCTACCCGACGCCAGTGTAGCTCTCGCGACGTGTAAGGATAATTTTCTGATCACTTAGGACCCCCAACCAATGCATGCTAATCAAGATTAAAATCGGTATTTTAATTGCTTAGTAAATCAATAATGAAGATAATTTAAACTGGGACTGTAGGTTGGTGAATCCGAGCACATAGGTAGATTGGACTGATTGAACGGTGTTTGCAGAACGACTGATTGCAGGCAAGTGAAACTTGCCAACTTGTGTTTTAGGCCATCCCCCGTTTTTAGCGTAAAAGAGACTAGGCGAAGAAATGATACTCGCCTAGACACAATTTTAAGATCTAGCTTGACAACGAAGCTAGATCTGACACCCTGTCATGTCATTCATACATTTTGCCTGTCACGTTTAATTTCCATATTCGTATGCATTTTATTTGTACTCTGCGATGCCTGTCACGTTTAATTTCCATATCTGTACGCACTTTAATTGTACTCTTGCCATGCCATGCATCCTACATGTCATTCCATGCTTGAATGTTGCATTCGTAGCACACGCTACTGTACTTCCTTGTTGAGGCTAGGCACCTGCGTTGCAGGCACAACCCTAAGCTAAATACACTTCCTGGCTCGTGAAACAGAAGCGGGCTACATGTGTTAGTCAAAAGCCAATGCCCGATTACACGTGGAGGGGTAGAGTTAAGCGATCACTTGAGCTTAGGAGTTGGCCCGTACAACCACTCCAGCCAAAAGGTGTAAACTCTGTGCACAATGTGTTTACTTGACTTGTAAATCGATGTGAATGTTTTAGTATCTTTGATACCCTTGCCATGTCATACTCGTTGCATTTTCTTACTTGTTGCATCCATACCTTAAATTTCCATCGCATATTTTAGAACTGATAGGCTGTTTATCTTTCTTTTAGTTTCCTTGCACAAGTCTCTTGTAGACTTGCTGACATGCGCCCTCGTCTCTTTTGGGTGTCGCATGTTAGTTGTTGAGCCAGAGCCCATTGCTGAGGACGAGGTGTTTGCTGACTTTGAGCCTGGGTCCACTGTTGACGTGGAGTACGAGGACACCGACGACCACTCGTAGGGACTTCCTTCTGTGTTGCTTTTCTGCTTAGTTCTTGTTAAGTTGTCGGTGCGTAGCGTCTTTCCTTTTCTGTACGTTTGTTTATTTCTGTTGGCTATGCTTGGGGCCTTTTTAGACTCTTTTAAGCCTGGTGGCTTTCCTGTGATGTTGAACTTTATTTGTGGACATTCTGAGTTTGGAATAATATTATCTCTCTTATTTTATTATTATTTTTGTTCTGTTCGCAATTGCAAGGACCTCTACTTGGTTATACCAGACACTTTACAGACTGTAGCCTTACAGCTTCAAGTCTGAGCGGACTTTTCATGCCTCGCCTTCCGTTTTTAGGAAACGGGTCGTGACAGAAAAACCAGAACATTATATTTTTTAAAGAATGTGGTCTTTGGGACTAAAAATAAGTTTTAAAAGGGCTTGGAGGGGCCTAAAAATCATGAAAAATCATGATAAAATAAGGGGACATTTGTGGATAAATTGGGGATAATTTAAAAGGAAAATTTTCTTCCTTTCATGCAGAACATGTCATAATTTTGGGCTCTTCCCAACTAGCACAACCCTTGCATTATATGATACCTTTGTAGGATCATAATTATATGTTATGCATCATTTTTAATGGCTTATTTGTGGATAAGCTATTTTTGGTTGTGCAATATTAAACTTGATAATTAGGAAGATCCTGCGACCGCTCTGCCGTTAGTCACCTAACCTAACGGTGTATGACGTTGCTCAGTGGTCCATTAATTATTAAGTAATTAAATTGTTTATCCTTCTGTGAATATAAATGCATGTGATGCATGTGAAGAAAATGTCTGCTGAAAATGTCTGATGCGCACAATTTTTTGCATGGATGGCTAATTTCGGTTTTGGATCGGCTGTTTAAGTCCCACATTTTATTTCCTGCACTTTCTTTTACTTTTTGAGAGAAGTTGTAGTGAGGAATTTATGTAATGTCCAAGACGGAAGACTACTTTCCATGGAGACGGAGGCCACACTTGAAGCTGAAGATCTTATATGGGACCTACGGGGTTTCCAAAGTTGTAGTTTCTTTTTAAAAGCTTTCATTTGTGTAATATGAACTGTAATGGACTTTGGACTTTTTATTTATGTAGGATTAACCGATCCACTCAATTAGCTCTTCATTTAAAAATTGCCTCCGCATGAAAATGTTTATTGTTTAAATTATTAATTCATGCAAATTTGTGCTCGGCTAGATAAAATGGCTAAAATCACAAGTGTCGATTTCGAAGTGCTGGATGGATCATGATGAAACTATCTGAGCTGGAAGCTCGATGTGAAGTTCCATCTGCAGGCTAAGTCCCTCATTTCTGCTGTGACTAAGAATGAAAATGTAAGCGATATTGAAAAGGCGCAAGCCATTATCTATATTTACCGCCATGTGGACAAGATCCTAAAGGCTGAATACCTTACGGTCGAAGATCCATTTGAGCTGTGGACTGCCCTTGAGGATATGTATAAATATCAGAAAGATGTTATACTACCAAGGCCACGATATGAGTGGGAGAACATGAGACTACAGGACTTTAAGTGCATAGCTGAGTATAACTCAGCTCTCTTTAGCATCACCTCATGCCTGAAGTTGTGTGGTGAAAAAGTCTTAGAATATCGCATGCTGGAAAAGATGTACACGTCTTTTCATGAGAAAGATGCGATACTAATACTGCAATACCGTGAATGCAAGTTCACCAAGTATTCTGAGCTGCTGTCATGTTTACTCATGGCTGAATAGAACAGAGAGCTTTTCCTCGCCACTCACAACATGCGTCCCCTGGCACTGACTCCTTACCAGAAGCTCACAATGCCTCTTCTTTTTGCAAAAAGAAGAGAGACAATAAACAAAAAGAAAGACCACAGAAAGTGGGACATGATAAAAGGGCTAGGGCCAAGTCCAACATCGAAGAAATGAAGGGAAGCGTAAGTTTACCTGGCGCAGAAATGACAACAAGAAGAATGATGCTCCCCCACCCAAGAGGGATTGGGATGACCAGTGACAAAGCTGTGGCATGAAAGGCCACTGGTCCAGAGTGTGCCGAACTCCACAACATCTCCAGGATTTGTATAAAGAAAACACGAAAAATAAAGCTGAAACAAACCTGATGACCTCTGATGCTCCAGTAAAGTTTACAGCTGACGACTTCGAAAATGAAGACCTGCTTGATTAGCCTTTTATTTTTATCTTACCTACTTGTTTTAAGAACATTTCATGTTATGAGAGCTTTTTGAATTATGTAATTTGATTTTGAATGAAAATATTTCTCTGAAAATGTGCCTATGTGATTCATCTTTTAATAGATGTACTGCTCTCATAATTGATTAGTAGACAATAAATAAACACATACGATCCTTCAATACAAAGCTCAATATCAGGGCCATATTGAAGGTTTTGGGAACGCAACACTGTTGCTCCCAAATGACACAAAAATAAAGGATGCACTAATCTCTCCGAATTCCAACCGAAACTTACTAAGTTTCAAGGACATCCGTTTCAACGGATTCCATTTGTAAACATCAAATGTAAATGAAAAACAAATTACTATATGTAACATCTCAAGAAAAAGGAGTAAAATCCATACTTGAAAGTTTTGAAAGCTTTTCAACAGGCCTATACCATACAAAGATTTGGAGAGAGGAAGTGGATTTAACAGAGCACCTGAAATGCCTGACATTGGCAAAGTTTTTACTTTGGCATGATAGACATGGCCACCCTGGATCAATGATGATGCACCATATCTTATCCTATGGGTATGACTTGAAGAACCAGAAGATTCTTCAGAAGGGAGAATTCCCTCGCATCCTGTGACGACCCGTATCCAGCTATACACGTATATTTGTATTCTGCGTATTTTCATTAATTAAAAGTATTTTATAATGGTTGATCAGGAGTTTAATATCAAAATGATTTATAAATCATTTATAAAAAATATTTTGTAGAACAAATATAGTTATAGCCTATTTTAGTGTTTACGAGTACCATCCTAAGCCTTAAAATATTTTGTATAATTATTTAAACTCAATTATTAACGTTACAGCCGTAACAATTATTTTTCTATATAAACGTTATCAAAATGATTTCAAACTTCTATCATGAGCTTCTATGATCATTTAGTGCTCTCCATTTTATTTTCATAATTTTCTGCAGTCAAATCAATAGAGAACCTGCAAACCCGCATCCTAAACGTTTTGATCAAAAACTCGTATCTTCATAGCTTAAACTTCAAAATGGACCTCGTATTCGCGATACTCGCGACAATACAAACCCGTGGCTATGTTTTCATAATTTTTCGGAGTCGTTTAACTTCAGGGGCAAAATCGTAATTTCACTAATTGTTTTCACTAATTACTGTTTTACGTTACCCTAATTACTATCCTAATTACCCTTACTCTTGTTGGCAGATAACTCCAAAACCCAACATGGTAGCCCGTGTGTTAGCTTTAGCCCTAAAGTTCCACACTTAGTCATAGCTCACCTAATTGCATTAATAACATTTGAATAAACTAAAGTTTTATTAACTTATTAATAAACATTAACTTATATATATACCCCTTAATCACCCAGGAAAACATACCCCTATCTTTCTCTCAGCTTTTCTCTTCACCCAGGCTCAAATCCAGGCTCTCCTTTCGAACCCACGCAAACACCCTCTCCCTCATTTCACGTAACGAAAACCAACCCCCGATCCGAACCCAGACTTCACTCTCCCCTCCTCACGTCGAACCCTTGCTCTAAGCCACCCTCTCCGACTGCGCCATCAACCACCCTCCGACGAGTTGCCTACCCATCGTCGGAGCTCGATCTCCTCTATCTGATGTTGTCTTCGTCTTCGAGCACCCTCCTCAGCGTTGAAACATCAACCCCACGCACACCTCCCTCTCTCCACCGTCGTGGCCTCCCATTGCCACCTCCCCTCGCCGTCGAGCCACCAAGAGCGATGCTGCCCTCCGACGAGCAACCCCACTAGCCCAGCACCACCCAGAGGCATCTCCCGACCCCCGTACATGACACTCACAGCCCGCCACCGGAGCTCCACCCTTCCACGCCACCCCGTGCCACCGCTCCGCCTTCAACACCGCCACTCGAAGCACCCCGACAGCCACCAGCTCCCTCTGACTGCTCCTCAGCTCGAACCCACGCCTCAGCCCGTCGCTTTTGTTCACCGCCGGCGTCGCCCCTTGGCCGCTGCTGCTCCGTGGCCTTGGTCGCCGACTCCGTCACCGGAGGAACTGCCCCGAGTCGCCGCCCGCGCCTCCTCTCCGACGTCTCCCGACAAACCACACCGCCACACTCCCTCTCTCGCTGTGAAAGTCGACGTAATGGGTTTTATAAACAAATACGTTTTAAATACGTATTTAAATACGTATAAGTATACGCTCTCATAAACACTGATAGTGTTAAATTCATAACTAATCCTACAGGCCTCAGAAAAATACAAGACCAGTCTCAGAAAATCAGAAACGACGAAACAGACCCATTGGCACTGGTTTCATCGCCAAAAGGCAAGTATATTTCTCACAGTGAATTTTCAAAGGCAAAACTTAAATAAGCTAAATTCCTTTTAAAATGCGTATCTTGAGATTTTTACATATACTGACATACGATAAATATATATGTTGTAGTGCTAGTTAATACGATCATTTTGACCCCTTGTTGGAAAAATTCTGACGTACGGTTTGCTCTAAACAATTCTTTGAACATATGTCTTAAAAATGATTTCTTGATTTAAAAATTGTTTTTGGCTCTTTTAAATTGTTTAAAATTGCTTAAAAATTATTTAACAATCTTGAAAAATAGCTTCTAGCCTTAGAAAAATATTTTAAGCTAATTTAAACTCATTTGCTTAGTTAAAATCATTCTTGCTCATTCTTTTATCTATTTAAGTAATTTTTACATTTTCGTCTAGTTGATAAACCAAGTCGTGAAGTTGTGAACTATTGCAAGACTATTGTACGAACTATTTAAACATGAAGACTGAATTGACTGAATGGAAGATGGAACTTCAACAATAATGAATGGAAGATGGAACTTTAATATAAATGGAAGATGGAACTTCAACAATAAATAGATAGTACATGTCCTTTTGACCTGACACTTGACTTGACCTGGGATTGGGGTAGTCTATGATCGCAAGTTTTACAGAGTGGCTGAATGCGCCCACACTAAATTACCTCCAACACATTACGGGGGTTAGTTCCTTGACCGTTGCCATATCGGGACGGTGGGTACCGCCTCGGAGTTGCTCCCATCGCAGGGTGCATGTTGGTTATCTCTAGTACTCTTGGACATTGACTTATCACTAGGATAGACTGGTTATTGAATATGGTTCTAACCTCTTTTTCTATAGGTTGCTACAGTTTTGCCATTAAATGCTAAATTGTCACATGTTGCTGATAGTATTGCAAATTGTTATTGAATAACAGGTTGCAAATGGTATTGCAAATGGCTATCAAATGATTAAATTGCTGCATGTTGCAAATGTTTAACTGCTTTAACTCTTTTAAAATTTAAACTTATTACTTGTTTTTAATTCTTTTAAAGTTAAACTTATTGCTTGTTTTTAACTCTTTTAAGTTAAACTTATTGCTTGTCTTTAACTCTTTTAAGTTAAACTTATCACTTGTCTTTAACTCTTTTAAAATAAACTTATTTCTTGTCTTTAAAGTTCAGCTTGATCAAATTTTAAATGTCTAACGTTTTGGTTTTGAGATTATCTTGTCGAGTAAACCTCGCTGACGGACATTTCATTTTGTTGTTTTATGAAATGTCTGTCAGGTATCGATAGTGTGTTCTCTGAAGACATTACTGCAGGAGTCGAGCCAGTGCTCGAAGACTATGTGGAGTACCTACCCACGAAAGACTAGACGTTTACCTTCGCGATTGCACTTTTTATTTGAATAATGTAATTTGTGTTCTCTGTTTGTATTGGCCATACTAGGCCCAAGTTGTATCTTAATTATTGTACGCTGGATATGTAATAATGTTGTTTGGACTGCTTCTTAAATTTGCATGCAAGGATCTGCAAATTCTACACAGATGCTTAGTGTGTTTAAGCCAAGGAGGAAGAAAAGAAAAGAAAAGAAAAGAAAATATTTTTAAACAGAAAAAAAGAACTCCTCCTTGTTTTAAGCACATCGCGGACCCACTCACGTCCTCGCTCCCGGTAGAATGGGAAGCGGGGCGTGACACATCCCTTGTTATAAGGGAAACCAATTACAAGGCCATCTCTATTAAAATCTGACAAAAGAATCTCCACGCTTCCTCGAAAGAAAATAAGGAGATTGATGTGGACAAATCCACACACCTAGTGGGCTATTTCGGTACTCTATGGTACTGATAAATGCATCCTCAAAATATTCGTATGTGTGTCTACTATCGACCTGCAACTTAGCTTTTCCAAAGCAATTGGCACAAATAATAATGTTGCGGGCACATTTTCCAGACAATCAAATAAAGAAAATAAGTTTGGATAATATTGGAAAATTTACCTCCCGGTCATTTCAAGAGTACTGTCAAGCAACGGGAATTGAAAATGAACATACAGTGCCGCATGTTCATGCCTAAAATGGGTCGGCAGAGTCACTGATAAATAGACTCCAATGGATTGCATGTCCATTGTTAATGAAATCCCAATTGCCGGTGGATGCATGTGGACATGCAAATTCTACTTGCTGCATTGTAAATGAAAATAAGACCTCTGAGGTCAGAGTCTCCAATGCAACTTGCATATGGAATGCCACCAAACATTTCTCACTTAAGAATCTTCGGTCGCGCAGTTTAAATCCCCATCGCACCACCACAGAGGACAAAAATGGGTCCTCAACATCGCCTAGATATTATGTAGGGTTTGACTCTTATAAGATACATAGAACCCTAAATGGGGAACGCATTTAAGGTACATCTTGAAGAATATGATTTCGATGAGACGAGTTTCCCCAAAATAGGCCAAGATACTGAAAAATCTGGTGCGAAGCAAATTATAACGTGGGATACAAAAAGTTTGACCCACTATGATTCGGTAACGAAACAATGTGAAGATGAGATCCTGAAGATCAGAACAATGTTCACCAGTTACCGAACTCGTTTACTGCCAACCAGAAGATTGTCAGATCACACATCCTGCTGCAAATACTCCAGCTAGGATTGACATCCCCGAGAATGGATGCAATCCACCAGCAGCAGAAGTGGTTGTTTCCAACAGAAAAGAGGCAGACCACTAGGCTCCAAGGATAGAAACTCCTGGAGACCTTAAAATAATACTACCACCGAACAATGAGCTCATGTCCACACCCTCACCCTTTCCGGAATCCACTGCAGAGGAAATGCCGGGAAAAACTAAAATTGAAAGTAAATGTTGTACGTACTGGGGAGGTGTTGGACAGAAAGAATATAATTGTCGACAATGTATTCACGTATCATATTGCCATATACATCGCAAAAGCGATGATGTTTATAAAATATCGTTCCATACTCCGTTGCTAAAATGCAAACGTAGAGATTGGCCAAATGTGGAACGAGGCAATAAAAGATGAGCTGGACTCACTTATGAAACGTGAAATGTTCTGACCTGAAGTCCAGACACCAAAAGGTATCAAACCTGTGGGTAAAATAAAGTATTGCACACATAAGAAAAATAAATACAAAATCGTATGCTTTAAGGTACAACCTATAGCTCAAGGATTTTTTTCGCTGAAACTAAGGAATGAACAAATTAAAATGAGCATGACTCATAAATGATGCATCAGACTCCCTAAGTTATCAAATGCGAATACCTTACGATTCGACAAAGGAAAATTTGGATATGCTGTTATTGGATGTTGTGACGGCATACCTTTGTGGATATCTTGGTAAAGATAAATTCCATATTTCCTTAAATGCCTGAATAGACTTCGGGATGTCTATTCTATTGAAGAAAAACAATAAGAATAATAAATAATGTACAACCAAGAGAATCACTTGACAAAGCAATGATTCCTACTGAGGGTTGTCTTTGCATCTGAGCAAATGACAGGATTTGAGATCATAGTTGTAAACAACTTAAATCTCATCAGATCTCCTGAAGAGAAAACCGAAATATCTATTCAAGCCTGACTATTAAATGAAATGAAAGACCTAGGAAAAAATAAATTAAGTCATGGCTCACAGATTTATTATCTTAATAAATCCTGTTACATACGCCCAGAAGTGCGTTGGAGAAATTAAAAGGACCATTGTCATCCAAAGTACACCTATGGTAGTACACTCTATGGATGTACAAAAAGACCCATTTCGATCGCTGGAAAGAGGGGGAGGATATAATTGGTCCTAAAGTACCTTATCTAAGTGCAATCAGGCATTCCTGGCTAACTGCACGCGTCCCGATATAGCAGTTACAGTAAACTCATTAGCCAGAGATAGTTGGCACCTAAAAAGGGCCATTAGACCGGAGTTAAGCCTTCTGCGCTTCCTCCAAGGGTCGAAAGATTTGGGCTTACATTATAAAGTATCATCCTCCATGTTTATGCAAATGCAGGTTACAGGTCCGATCCCTATACTGAGAAATCACAGACTGGGTACCCACAGTGGGATGGCCATCTACTGCAGATCTGCAAAGCAAATTATGAAGGCAACATCATCCTATCATTCCGATATCCTCACCACACTAATGGTGTATTTTAGGGCGCCTGGTGGTACATCATATCCCAGTGACGACTGGTATAGAGGCTGGTATTGTGGAGCTGACCATATAGTCTGAAGACCACATCAGAGGCGACAAAACTTAGCACACCTCTCCAGAGTTTACTAAAAAGGACCCCCCAGAGTGGATTCAGTAGCTGCTTAATAGTGGTGATATTTGTAATCTGTGTATAATTTCGGAATGTTGTAAATAGGAGTGGTGATATACGCCTAAGAGATCTGAAAGCCTAAGGGCTTTTACAGATCAGGGGGAGTTGAGGGAATTTGTACTCTTTTTCCTTAGCTATGGTTTTTCCCACAGGGTTTTCCATAGCCAAAGGTTTTAACGAGACAAATCACATCAACTCTGGATCCTGAAGTATCCACCCCTTTGTGACGCTCAGAATCCCAAAGTGTTCATGAGCAGAGTCGCTTGTACAAATCAGGGGGGAGTTAGAGAGCGTTTGCACTCTTTTTCCTTAACTATGATTTCTCCCACAGGGTTTTCCATAGCTAAAGGTTTTAACGAGGCAAACCTCACTAACTCAGGATCCTTAAGTATCCACCCCATGTGAGACTCCTACTACACTCAAAATTCGGAAGTATTCATGAGCAGAGTCCACACCTATGGCTGGATAAGGGGGAGTGTTATGAAGGGATAATACCGAGTTGGTTAGTCGGTTGGGATCACGACTTATCTTATAAATAAGACCGTATCTATTGTATCTTATCTGTATAAGCTCCTCTATATGCTATAAATAAAGAGCTGGGGTGTTCCTCCCCAGATGATGATTCATAACAGAGAATGATATGTATCTCAATTTTTTATTAGAACGCCGTCGTAAATATGTATGTGTGAAGAAAATAGGCCGTGAATGCAAAATTGGAACAATAATGCCATAATAATAAAATTAAATATTTCCTTTTAGAACTAGATCTAAGCTTCCAAAAACAATGCAAGTTAAATAAATGTATTATGTCTCTATAATGTAACAATAGAAAGTTTGCAAGAATTAAAATTGCCTGTCATCAAGCAGATGTAGAATCAATTCAAATCTCTACCTTTAATCTTCTTCTTAAACATGCTATATTATGATACTGAAAATAATAAATCATAGATAAACTATATTTTAAGGCCACAATGCAGAGTCAATTAGTAGTTGAACCCCTTTTTAATAAGATATGTGATGTTGTAGTGGGCATGTGGACTTGGTTGGCTATATGTCAACCTGTGCTTAAATGAACATGTGACATGCATATCACAATAGCCAAGAGCACGAGTCAAACCTGGGTGGTGGGGCACATGCTTGAACTCCTTTGATTCTTAAATTAGGATCTGTAGGATATAATGTATAATCTTAAAATGAAGAGAGTGGGTGGTGGGTAACTTGCTTGAACTCCTTTGATTCTTAAATTAGGATCTGTAGGAGATAATGTATAATCTTTATTAAAATATCTGAATGTGAATGAAAGTTTATTGATCTTTCTTGAACTTCTATTACAACATCACACATATATTTATACAGATTTGCAACAGTGAAGACTCATTGAGGAAGACGAGGAAACATTGAGGAAGACGAAGCACCATTTGTGGAAGACGAAGCAGCAATCCTTTGGGAACAATGGGGTATATTTAACACCCTCCTCAAAATCACGGTGGATCGACTACCGAGAGTTTGGACAAAAAGTACTGTAACTGATTATTAGTCTGGGCTTTAGTGAAGAGATCAACAATCTGATCTTTGGAGGCAACATATGGAAGTGAAATCCGCTGAGCCTGGTATGCTTGGCGCACAATGTGACAGTCAACCTCTATATGTTTTCTATGTTCATGAAATACCAGATTAAGAGCAATGTAAATAGCACTCCGATTATTGCAATGCATAGGAATAGGTGTAGGAATGCAAACTCCAATGTCTTTCAGGAGATGACATATCCAACGGATCGTAGTATCAGCCATGTCTCGGTATTCAACATCTGTACTGGAACGAGAGAGATGGCTTGATGTTTGCTTTGCTAAGAGATAAGAGATGAACCAAGAAAAATGCAGTACCCTGTAGTTGAGCGACGAGTGTCCGGTTCATCAGCCCATCCAACATAGGAGTAAGCATGAAGAGTCAAGGATGAATCTGATGGGAAAATATTGAACGAGTGATGGTGCTTTGAAGATATCGAGGAACTCTGAGTAGAGCTACATAATGTACTGTCGTCAGACTAGCCATAAACTGACTAAGAGTGTGAACTGCATGAGCAATATCTGGTCGAGTAGCTGAGAGGTATATAAGGGCACCAACAAGTTCACAGTATCTGGTAGGATTAGGTAATGGTTTGCCATCGGAGCTTCGAAGCTTAAGATGAAGTTCCATAGGAGTAGTCGCCGACGAAGATGCAGCTTGTGAGGAGTCTAGAGAAACTCTTTTTAGAAGATCAGAGATATATTTTTGTTGAGAACGTAGATATCCTCGGGAGGAGTATGCAACTTCAATGCCAAGAAAATACCGAATATATCTAAGATCCTTCATTTCAAATTGTGCCTGAAGATGTCGTTTAAGAGACTAAATGGTCGAAACATCATCTTCGGTGATGATCATGTCATTAACATATAATAGTAGAATAATATGACCATGTGATGTGCTACGATATAACATGGCATAATCAGCAAGACTCTCTGTGAATCCAATGGAAAATATGGAAGTGCAGAAGCGATCAAACCAGGCACGTGGAGCTTGCTTGAGGCCATATATAGCACGTCTAAGATGACAGACATAGGATGGAGGTGCATTAATGCCAGGATGTGGAGTCATATAGAATGTCTTAGTAAGATTGCCATTGAGGAAGGCATTCTTCACATCCGTCTGGTACAGTGGTGATGCACCCAGAATTAACCTCAAAATCCACCTAGTTATGACACGAATCACACAGAGATAAATCCCTACTAACAGTGCCAAGGGCTAGATGTTTTCCTAAATTAACCCCAGAAATTACCGCAAGTGCACGGTGTCAGGCTTTGAAGTATAGAAAGATGTCAAACCTAAGGGAGGTGATGTTAATTAACTTGGATATTTTCCAGATCTCAGAACAATGTCAGCAGGCGTATTCAAATTGGTTGTCACAAAATATCTCTTATCAAGATTATCAACAATATAAAAAGACTAGGGCAATATGACTCACCACTAGGATCGTCGGATGTCGATGCTAGGTTAGGATTCTTACGTTGGATTGGCTTTATTAAGGGGATTTGTCGCATCTAAGATGTAGAACTCATGACCAACTCTCGTTGTATCACTTGTTTAACGTATCCTATGTAGGCCCACCTCGTGGATGACTTCACACGATGCGTACATTAAGTACGACAACTATACTCAATCTCTGCTTACGCCACCTTGTGGATTAGAGCTTCGATTTGTAAATTGGTGGCTCTTCATTGATGCTACTATCGTAGTCATCAATTAATAATATAGGATGTCGGTAGATCCCGTCAAAGTGTGCGCCACTATCGTGGTCACGAACCCTAATTAGATTCACTACCATACTAATTAAGTTCTTAGGATATCATTGCAAGCTATGCGCCACCTCGTGGATCACAAACCCTATATGGAATCTCCTACAAACTTGGCTAGATCAACCAAATCACACCCTTTTTGCACCAAAAGAACCTAAAAATCCTAACTTTACATCTAATTCCTAAGATCCTAGGGCTAATCCATTAGCCCTAGATAAGACTACTCATGGATCATATAGATGCCAATAGAAAATTCGATAAAGACTAGAGAGATCAACATCACAATTGAAGACATTAAATAAAGCATATAAAGAGAGAAGATTGTTACCAAAACATCGTAGATCAATAAGCAAAAGCAGAGAATTAAGGGCACAAGATTCCAATCAAAGGCGATTAATAAAAATATGAACTTTGTCTTCTACAAAATAGCGATGGCTAAGAACTCTCTTCAAGAAAACTAAACTAAAGAAAATACTATCCTATCTAAAATAGGGTTAAAATCCTTCTTATATACAAGGGGTATGGACCCCACAAAAATCAGAAAATATGGGCACTTGGGCCCACTAACTAATCTGGCCGTGGTGCCCTACTCAGTCGAGTAGCGGCGCCGCTCGGTCGAGCTGACATGCGGCTCCGCTTTGCTGCTTCTTTGGATCTGGGATGATCCAGGCTACTTGGTCGAGTAGCCCCTCTCTTGGTCGAGCTATAGTAGGCCTGAACTCTCCTCAAAACACTATTCTGTTTGGTGACGACTCGGGTCGAGTAGATGATCTGCTCGATCGAGTATGCTTGGTTGCTCAGTCGAGCTACAATGCTTGGAGAATGGCTCAGAATAGTCGCTTTGTTTGGATGTAGCTCGGTCGATTTGGTTGTCTACTCGGTCAAGTGGGGCGTGTCCGTTCTCGCTGGAGTTTCTTCGTGTCAGCTCGGTCGAGTGCTGATCGACTCGACCGAGTGGCCTGGGAAATGGACTCCAATTGCCTTTAGAGCTCTCAACTCTCGCTCTCTTCTCCTCTTCTCCTCCAATCTTCTTCCTTGCCTTGCTGAACACCTATAGAACTTGCCCAATGATGCTCCAGACGTCTCGGATGTGTCCGTGTCCTATAATAGCTCTGATTCGCTCCAAAGTTCCTGAAAATCCACAAATCTATATGAAACTCGAATATAGCGTTAGAAGCGCGATAATATATGAAAATATGAACTTTGGATGGTGAATATGATATCAAATGATGCAGTAAATGTATGGAAAATATGGACACATCAAAATCCCCCAAGCTTACCTTTTACTCGTCATCGAGGAAGGCGAATAGGAGGCTCGCCGGGCGATAAAAATAAGAAATAGGAAAAAGATGAAAAATGGAGGGAGGCGCTAGATTATTCGGTCAGATCTCAAGCCATAGGCTATATATCACGATACTCCGAAAAATGAAACACATGCTATAGAGATTTCATATCTTATAAAAATTTCGGTACTTGCAAGCTTTTAAGAGTAAAGAAAGTGACTCTCTAAATTTATACAATCAATTCATATCCACTTCATGCAATTCATAGGATCTAATATACGAATTTTGGCGATGCACTTTTCAATCAATGGTTATAAATGAAGCATATAAGAATCACGCCAAGCATGCAATAAAGAATGGAATGAAAGTCATGTCATTCACATATTCATGTCGAATCATTAGAAATCTCCAATCTAAGTTATTTCACTAAATTTAAGCATTATCAAACATCCCCATTCATGCACAACTCCATTCTAATGTCGTACTCACTCATATGGTCAAAAGTATTCACCCCCAAAGCTTAGCTTGAGGCATCACATCTAAGGGAAAAGAATAGGGAAAATGGAATTTGGCCTTGGTTTTCCTAAGTAATTTTTGTAGCTCCAAGTAATGAAACTGAGAATTTTTCTTTTCTCTTCTTTTTTTCTTTTTCTTTTTTTCTTTTTGGATTTTTTAGGAGCTATTTGATTTGTATTTTTGGAATTTTGGAGCAAGCCTTTTCTTTTGCAATGGATTTTTTCTTTGGGAAAAGATGCGGTATAAGTAGCTGTGAGGGGGTGAACTCGAATGACAAGTAGATAAATAAAGATATATGTGGAGAAATAAATAATATGACAATCGGTTCACTCTAAAGTGTGCATGAACGGTTCAGTAAGATAATACTTCAACTAAAACTCATATGTAAGCATGGATATTCTTAATCACCTCAATGAATAATGAAGTCAGGTAGTAACGATATCACTCGTATCAAGCATGTAGCAGAAGGTGAAATAAGACAATAATACGGATGCTTCAGATATACCAATGATGCGTGAATCTTGGTGCATTTCCAATAAAAGCATAGTAAATACTAATCCATACGTTCAGCTTCAATAAATTTCATGCATTCATTTAGAGAAGTCATCAATATATATATTTTTTTGGAGAATATGCTTTGCATCTTTATTGATCACATGTAAAATTTACAAGGCGCTCACGAGTGGAAGAGGGATATTGTATGATGGGTTAAGGCACAGGCGCCATCCCCCAAGACTACCAAACACCCTCCGCTACTCGTAGGCCAAATATGAAAACAAAAGTACATTAGGAAAACAGGCTAGCCCAATAGTCCCCAATTTGAGGGGATAGAATCATCATCCTCCTGCTCCCAAGACACATGCCTTAAGGCAATTTTCACATCATCAGCAATATTATCAAATAATAAGGTCTGCAGCTGGCTGGATCCCTCAAAGATTCTTCTGTTGCGCTCTCTCCAGATATGCCATACTAGTGCAGCTAAGACAGTCCTGACCAACTTACCCACATTGCTCCTTGCATGAAACCGAGAAAGAATCAAATCACCAATTCCAGATAAAGTGTTTGGCAAGGTAGTGGTGACCCCGAATTTGAGAAAGCTCCTGCAAAGGAGGTAATTAGTATAACTGCACTCAAAAAATATATGAGATATGTCTTCATGAATATTGTCTGTGCATAAGATACAATAAGGAGAAGTAGGGACTCCCCATTGTACGAGCTTGTCACGGGTGAGAAGTTTCCCATGAAAAGCTCGTAATAATGTGATGGCCATCTTGGGGATGTGCCCCTGAAACCAGACGACTTTATAATATGGAAAGAGCGGCTTTATGGCCCGTGAACCATCCCAAGCATTATGAAGGGAGGGAGACTTTGAAATCCAAGACCAAGAATCATCACCGGTGGTCAAGGTCACCCCCTCAATGATATGTCGAACAGGGTTAAGCGAACAGCTGGTCATCCACCCATTATCACCCCAATAATCACTAACCATATATCCCTCTTCCCCAACAGGAACATCATAAGTATCATTGAGAGGACCACATGAAAGCCAATTATCATACCAAAAGGAAGTAGAAGCACCATCCCTGACATTCCTCTTAGTGAGCTTTTTGGTGAACTCACGACATTGAAGAATGAATTTCCATGTACCAGAGTGCATCGGGTGAGATTTGGCCTGAAACAAGCTCGTACTGCTTATATACTGATTCCTCATATGAGAGGCCCACATACCTCTATGCGTAAGCATGCGCCAAGTCATTTTAACACCATAGGCATTATTAAGATCAGCAAGATTTCTGATCCCTACCCCTCCCTCTTGCTTGGGAGAACACAAATCATTCCAGGCTCAAAGATGATTTTTCCCCCCAGATAAACTTTCTGCAGATGGAAGTAAGAGTACTTAGCACAGATTTGGGCATGCGGAAGGCCTGTATCCAGAAGCTAACCATACCATAGATAACAGTTTTAACCAACTCAATGCGCCCAGCTATTGAGAGCAGAGAAGAGGACCATCCCTGCAATCTGCTCTTGCATTTGTCAATCAGACGACCATACATATAGGTATTAGGGTATTTAGGGGATAGCGGAAGGCCAAGGTATGTGGATAGAGATTGTGCACGCCTGATACCCAAAATATCCGCAAGACTACCAGGCCCTTTGGTGCCTTTGCTAAAAATAGCAGCACTTTTACTCCAATTGACCTCAAGACCAGTGAAGGATTTGAACATAATAAGAAGATCTCTAAGTCCCTCAAAAGATTTAGAGTTGGCCCGACAGAAAACCAACAAATCATCAGCAAAGAGGAGGTGGGTGACCGCCCCAACCCTGTGCATAGACAGAATGCAGCGAGAAGCATTGGCCTTGGCCATGAGTAAAGAGAAAGCCTCCATAACAATCACAAAGAGGAAGGGGGAGAGGGGGTCTCCTTGTCTCAACCCCCTATTAGATTGGAACATGCCATAGGGGGAACCATTAATCATGACGGAGAAAGAAGGCGTAGAAATACACTCGCAAATCCAGCTTATAAATCTGTGTTTGAATCCCATTTGATGCAGCATATAATAAACGAATTCTCTGTTAACGCTATCAAAAGCTTTTCTCAAATCCAGCTTAAGGCAGGCCCGAGATCCCATAGGATTATTAAATCCACTTATATGCTCATGAGCAAGCAGCGCACAATCAGCAAGTAACCGGTCCTGGAGAAAAGCCACTTGGTTTGGCGAAATGAGCTCAATAATGGCACGGCTCAAGCGGTTGCATAAAACCTTTCTTATGATTTTATAAAGGACATTGCAACAAGATATTGGTCTGTAGTCTCCAAGCCCAGAAGCATTGGCACTCTTAGGAACAAGAGTGAGGAATGTGTGATTAATCTGTCGAAATTTTTTTCCAGATTTGAAAAAGTTGAGGATTGCAGTGGTGACATCTTTGCCAATGACATCCCAAGAATTTTGATAAAAGTACCCATTGAACCCATCAGGCCCAGGGGCTTTGTCAGCCCCAATTTGAAACACAGCATTTTTGACTTCCTCAGCATTAACAGGTCTTTCAACCCACTCAGCAGCATTTTTAGTAAGAATTCTTTTGGGGGTAAGGCAAGGGAAAACCCTCCAGTAATCATTCTGATTATAAAGCCTAGAGTAGAAATCAGGCGCTTTAACTTTCAACAAATTTATAGAATCATTTTGCAAACCATCGGCAGAGATAAGGTGCCCCAGGTTATTATGACTTTGCCTAGCCCTCATGGCAGTATAAAAGAATCTAGAGTTCCGATCTCCAAGCTGGAGCCAATCTTGTCTGCTTTTTTGCTTAAGAATGGATTCTTCAATATCTATAGCATCAGCAAGCTGTTTAATAAGGCACTTCTCCTTCTTTTGCAATTCCGTACACACCCCCAAATTGGGATTGCTTTGGATAATATCAAGATTGGCGCGGATCATAAAAACATCATTGGCAACACGGAAGGCTGCCCCAAAACTCTTAAGACCCAATTTAAGGTTCTTAAGTTTAGCAACAAGTCTAATCATCGGGCAGCCACTAACCCTGTAGCCCCAGTGCTCCTTAAGAACACCTTGGAACTCAGGACTACTATGCCAGCATTGAAGAATCTGAAAGGCTTGGGGTCGGTCCCCCAACCTGATGAGTATGGATAATGAGAATGGAATGATCACTGGTACCCCCAGAGCTATATTCACAATATGAGGATGTGAGGACATTGATCCAAGAACTATTACAGAAAGATCTATCCAGTATGGCAGATATTCGACTTTGCCCAATACTACGATTGGTCCAACTCATAGTGTTGCCAACAGTTTTGAGTTCTAAGAGACCACTTGTGTTAATGCAATCATTGAATTCATCTACAATGTGCCCGTCAATCAACCTGCCTCCCATTTTATCCATAGAATATCTAACACAGTTGAAGTCCCCCCAATAATCCAAGGGGAACTTCTATATTTAAGGGCAGCAGCCATAATATCCTTCCAAAGGATTCTACGCTCTTGATATGAATTGGAAGCGTAGATCATAGTCGCTATCATAGAAAAACCCGCAGTATTACTACATTTCATGGAGATGTGTTGTGCCGATATTTCATCAACCATGCACTTCCAGACATCCGGATTATACATGATAACAATACGACCGTTACGATGAGCAGCCCGATTGTCAATTGACATCCAATTCTTGGGAAAACATTTAGTTATTCTATGGGCGTTATTACCAACCATTTTAGTTTCAAGGAGCCCAACTATAGAGGGAGTATGCTTGCGGACCCGGAACTTGAGCTCATTCCGCCTAGCGACGTTATTAAGCCCCCGAGTATTCCATATGAACAAAGTCATTAGGAGGAGGGAGGAGGATGCCCAACATCCTTATTGATTCTCGAGCTTTTTCGGGTGCCCTTAGAAAGGGAGACTCCCCCGGTGCTCTTAAGTTTTTTCCGATCCTTGCTTTTTTGTTTTAACTCAGCTTGTTCCTCATACCAAGCTTCATTAATGATAGTCATTTCATCGGGCTCTTCTTCGGTTTCAATGGCATCAGAGGCATTGAGAAGAGAAGCTACTATTCGAGACTTATTCCCACCCCTTAGTATATTAAACGGGTTGGCGTCTTCCAGTGCGGACTTATTAAAATTGCTCGGAGTGCTCTTGTTGCCGCAGATTTTTGTGTTCCCGATAGATGAGTGTAGTATGGTAGGAGCTATGAGCCCCCGTGCCAGAGAGTCCCCCGATCCCTCCCCCCCATTCTCATTAGCTATGTATTCCTCCTTATTACATGGGTCGCCATACACCCCCGTATAGCTAGGCACAGCTAGCAGCTGACTTTTATCATACATTGCATGAACATCCCCCAGCTTTTTAACCTCACCAAAAACATCTCCCGAACCCACAGAAGAGGTCCTGCCTTTATCACATAATACGTGAACATCCCCCAAATGCTTATCCTCATCACGAATAGCGCCTGAATTCGAAGTAGAGATCCCGCCTTCGTCGCCTTTAGATTCGCTGCTCCCGCCTGTAGCTCCCTGAGCTAGCTGATTCCCACTGGGCAAAGCCTTCTCTGTCAAGGACCCGTTACATCCCATGTTATCACTGGTCACAGCCAGAGTAAATACGTCGTTCTGAACAGCAGTGGCATCCCCTGCTTTGACAACCTCACCCAGACCCATCCGGTCTTTACAGTGATTCACACAACTTCTCCCCTCACCATCAATACCCCACAGAGATCCAACCACCTTATTACAATTTGAAGCACCCTCCAGCCTCGCAGATGTCAGGGCTTCTTCTTCCCCTACAGAGCATATAACCTTCTCCCATATTACAACCACCGGTCTCCTTATTTACAATACTCTCAGTACTAGGCTCCCTCTCCTGATTACAAGCATCATCAACCTCCAGACAAACATATGTCTGGGTAACAGATCCCCCCTCAGCTTTATGTCTATCAACAGGCTGAGCAACCATCGAAGCCTCAACATTTTTAACAGAAGGGCATTGACTAAGAATGTGTCCAAAACAAACACAATTTACACAGCGGGGAGGCTCACACTCGTACCTGACAGCCACCTCTATCGATGCCTTATCGCCAAGCTGAACGGTGATGAACTTTGGCAACTCGTCTTCAGCTTTAACCTCAATCAAGCACCTGGCGTACGCGAGCCTTTCCAACCTCGCCGTCGCACGATCCAAACAGATTGGGACACCGACCACACTCGCAATGGCGTTAAGGATGCGAAGTGTCCACAGATTAGTAGGAAGGTTGGGGAATTGTACCCATATTGGCACTGCCGTGAGTAAATCGCGATCGAACCCCGCCTCTGCGCTCCACCTCTGCAGTACAACTAGCCGGCCGTCGAAAAGCCAGGGACCACCGTGCAAGACCGTATCTCTATCTTCTTTTGATTCAAAGCGAAAGAAAAAGAAACCATTATCACGAGAGAATATATTAACCTCTCCCTTCGTCTTCCATGTCCGCATCGCCCAAGCTTTTATCTATCCGTAGTAGGGAATGTCGCCCACCACATAGCCAACTACACGGTATTCTCCCACCGTTCGACTCCCTCGGCCAGCATATCCTCCGATAGCACAGCAATCGTGACTCCATCGTCGTCAAATTCCGGAGCAATGAACGACATACTAAGGGAGCTAGACCCGTTCTTGCTTCCAGAGCAGACTTCAGACCACGTCTTCCGTTCAGCACTGGAACTTATCTTTAGAGGAATCTTCGGCCTCAGCGCTCGTCTCTCGAACGCTTTGCGTTCATCAGTCCTCCTGCCCGCTTTCGCCTCTGGATTCGTCACAGTATCTCGCTTAACAGGAGGTCTATAGCCTCTCTTTGTGACTTCCTTCCAGCTTCATGAGATATCATCATTCTCCAATTTTTCTCCGTCCATCAGGCAGGATGAAGGAGCAGTCAGAAGGAAGAAAACAAAGCAATAAGGAATCGAATCAAGGTCCTGAATGACTCACCTAGGATCAAGATCTATAGAAAGATCTTGATCCTACAGTCGATGAAGAACAGGATCGTAGGTTTCCTTCCACCCCGCACGAGCACTCAGCAACCACCTCAGATCTCAGCAAAAATCCAATCGCAAAGAAAAGATTAGCAGAGACGAGATCTAGGTAAATACCGAAGAAAAACCAGCGATCGAAGCGCTTACCACCGGATCGAGATCTCTCAACAAGATCTCGATCCGTCCAAGAACGCCGAAACAGAGAAGAAACAGGATCGGAGATGATCGTAGCCTTCTTCTTCCTCGAAGACTCCCTCTTCAGATCTAGATCCAAAACACAGATCTGGATCAGATCTCCCCTCTCGAGGCCATAATCGGAGAGCCGAGCAAATGTATCCAGGCCGATGAACGAGAGCGCCCTGAACCACGCCGATCTCCGCCGAGCCAGCCGCAGAAGCGGCCGGCGAAATCGCCCTAACGAGAATGTCTCCGGAGCTTCTCACTCTACAAAACGAAGAGAGAGAGACGGTTTAAGTCATATATATATATATATATATATATATATATATATATATATATATATATATATATATATATATATAGGCAGCTAAGTGACAATCTTTATTAATAACGATATAATGTACAAAGGATCGAAGCTAGCAAGAGATAGAGATAGTAAAAGAGTCAAAAGAGTCATCAAAACTGGTTAACACTGGGGGATAGGAACTCCAAATTCTTCTATATGGCTATGAAGGCCAGGCAGTGTCATAACAGTCTTAGCCACCTTTTTAATAATATAGGTGAAAGGAGCAATGATGGGAATAACCTTAGACATGAAGCTCCCCTCTTTTATAAGAACCTATACAACCATTCTGATTATTGGAATGTATTTCCAAATCTCATTCCTAAACGGAAGATTACTATTGATGCTTCTAATTGGTTGGAGGGGCCTGTCACAGCAATTGAAATTAAGAATGCTGCATTCCAAATTGGGGCAGACAAAGCACCTGGACCTGATGGGTTTAATGCTTACTTCTTCCAGCATGAATGGGAAACTGTGGGCAAGGATGTTATCTCATGCGTCTCTTCTTTCTTTACATCAGGTATCATGCATCCACATATCAATCATACTTTTCTTACCCTTGTCCCCAAAAATTCCAATGCCTTGGGTCTTGGAGATTATAGACCCATTGCTTGTTGCAATGTCATTTACAAAATTATTAGCAAGGTGCTATGTAACAAATTCAAGCCTATCATTTGTGATCTAATTTCTCCTAATCAGGCAGCATTTCTCTAAGACAGATTACTTGCTGATTGTTCCCTTATAGCTCATGAGCAGATCCGTGATTTCAGCAACCCCATGGGCTCCAGAGCTTGTATCAAATTAGATATCCGGAAGTCTTTCGATAGTGTCAATAGAGAATTTATATATTTTCTCCTGCATCAAATGGGGTTTAAGAGGAAATTTATTACCTGGATTACTAAATGTATCTCCACGGCTATGTTCTCGGTATTAATTGATGGTTCTCCTAAGGGCTATTTCTCGTCTAATAGAGGTCTACGGCAGGGGACCCCCTTTCCCCATATTTATTTGTTATTATTATGGAGGCGTTCTCACTCTTGATGGCTAAAGCTGAGTCTGGTCGTGCAATTCAACCCATGAAAAGGGGTGGTGCAATTTCTCACCTTCTATTTGCCGATGATCTGTTAGTATTTTGCCGTGCTAATCCCCACTCCATCAAGGGACTGAAAAAATTATTATATGAATTTAATTGCTAATCTGGGCTTCAAGTAAACTGGGACAAGAGCTCTGCCATACTTAGCAAAGGGGTCCGTGATCCAGGTGGTCTCGCTAGCATTCTCGGTGTTAAATTGGTATCCTCTTTTTCAACTTATTTGGGGCTCCCGCTCTCCCCTAATTATCCTAAGGCCACCTTGTATGGTCGTCTTGTGGATAAATGCAAAAAGAGAATTTTGGGTTGGTCATCATCTCTTTTGTCTACTGCGGGTAGGATTGAATTGGTACGTTCGGTTATCTATGGGATGGTGTCCTTCTGGATGCAGGTCTATTGCATACCCCTTTCGGTCATTCGTGCCATCACTGCTGCATGTAGGAAATTCATTTGGGGGAAATTAAACATCTGGGCATGGAAGGATTTTTGTGTTCCAAAGAGAGAAGGGGGTGTTGGGCTCAGATCGCTAGCTGACTTGAATGTGGCATCTGGTGTTCGTCTGACATGGAGACTGCTTGCTACTAATGGAGTTTGGGCTCAGTTTATGAGGAAAAGGTATGCTACTGCAAATAGGAGTCTCTTCTTAGCGAAAGCTAAACCAACCCAATCAGGAACTTGGAAGTTCATTCTCAAATCCCGTAATTCGTCACAAAAGCTTATTAAGCGAATTGTGAAGGACGACACCTCTACATCTTTTTGGTACGACAATTGGGATCCTAATGGTCCATTATACTTGATTCAATCCCCTTCCCCTGGTACAGAAAGTATGACTGTTAGTGATTTCTGGACGCTTAATGGCTGGAGTGCGCATTCAAGTATTCGTGAGCTTATACCAATTCTTAGGCCTATTTCCCTTGGCCCTGGACAAGATGAATGGCATTGGCATCAGGGGGCGGGTTTCAGTCTACGAGCAGCTTGGGACGGTTCACGCATACAGGGGCTATTATTCAAACACCATGAAGTTATATGGTATAAACTTCATATTCCCAAAATGTCCTTCTGCCTATTGCGTGCTCTTAAGAACAAATTGCCTACCCGTGACCGGCTTAGCTGCTGGGGAGTTATCACAGATCGCATATGTGTCCTTTGTAATAACGAAGATGAAAGCGCCTCCCATCTCTTCTTCGAATGTGATTACTCCCGGTATTTGCTAACCAGAAGTCTATTAAAATTGGGTTATAAGGGATCAATCCCGTCCACCCTTTCCGGCACATGTGATCTCCTCCTTAATAGATATAACAAATCAGATCCGGTTGTGGTCCTCGCCAAATCTGCTTTGGCGTCGATGGTATGGCACATATGGAAGCAGCGCAACATGAGAATTTTTGATAGAAACCAACTAAGGAAAACTGCTCTATTCGAGGATATTGCGGCTGATGTTATTATCTCTCTTCGAAACATGGACTTTTCGCAAGCCACTGATATTGTTCCCTTCTCCAACTGGGGAATCATTGATGCTGGATAGTTTGTCTAAATTAATTTGATGTATTTGATGATTTGATGTATTGGTTTTATAGATGTATTATTCTGATGTCTGGCAATAATAGTTGCTAGTAATCTGTAGTGGGTGACGACGCTTGTGTCCTATCCCCACTCTTTTACTTATATATATATATATTTTGAAAAGTAAAAACTATATTAAAAACCAAATATGTTACACAAAGCAGACTTAGGGACTACTAGAGAGAGGATAGGGCACAAGCGCCGTCACTCCCTACTAGTGGTGCCTATGTCCAGCAAAATTTACAAGCCAAGCCCTCAGAAGATACAATAATGTAGCTTTAACCATTATCCCGAAACTCCCAATTGGACATAGCATCAGCAGCATCAACATCAGATCTGTCCAATTCATGTAAGGCGATCCTGAGCTCAGTCGCAATATCCTCGAATATCAAAGTCTTACATTTTCTAGCCTTTTCAAATATACGTCTGTTTCTTTCTCTCCATAAATGCCAGACAAGGCCACCCAGAGTTGCTTTTGCCAAAATGCTCAGACTCTTGTTGTTTCCAAAATGATTTAGGTAGAAGGACCCAACCTCTAATAGACTAGGGCCAATTACTGCAGTTACACCCAATTTTAACATGCATCTACGCAGTAGGTAATTAGAGTACTCACATTCGAAGAAGATGTGTTTAGAACTTTCCTCCTCCTTCACATCACAGAGAACGCAACCTTTCTGAATTGACAACCCCCACTTGGCAAGAACATCCTTTGTCAGTAATTTTATTTTAAGGGCTCGTAATAGGGCGAGAGACCACTTGGGGATATAGTGTTTGTACCAGACAATTCTATAGAGATCGAATTTATTCCCGGGTACTCTACAACCATCCCAAGCCTCCTTGAGATTAAATTCCTTGCGGCCAGTATGTGATCCAGCTGCACTATCAACTCCGGCTACTGAAGGCCCATTACAACTCCCAGCATGTGAGTCAGAATACCCCTTAATTCTCCTAGCATGAGTGCCCAGGCGAACTCCAGCATGTAGGTGCCGCATCCCTCCATTGCCTGACATATCATGTAGACGCCCAGGCCTACAAGCCTGTAATCTCACAACGCACCCATGGCCTCGCGATAGAGGCAGAGTCCCAGGATGAAGGGCGCACGACTGAGGAGAAGAACGCCCTCCAGCAGTACCCGTTAAACTGGAGTGATCTCCCGACCCAGAGTTCCAGCACCATTGATCAACCCCTTGCTTCAATCTGACTTGCACAAGATTTTTCCGAAGCTGTACATTTGCATTCATTTTGTCAAACAGCCAATTGGATCCATCCCAATAGTCTAAATAGCATGGCAAAAGATATAAGCATCGTGAAAGCTGTTAAAGCTAAAAGAGATATCATCATTCGGAATATATCTAGCATAAAGGGCAAAGAAAAGTGGGATAATAGAATAAAAATAAGCATGCAAGCATACCAAAAGATGGAAAATATGATGCTAAAAGGAAAAAAATAAAATAGTGTTAAAAGGGTGGAAAATAAAAATAAAAAGGGGGTAAAATGAAGGGAAAAAGATAAAGATAAAAATAAAAAGCGATAGCGCTCATCCCCCAAGCTAAACACAGTAGTGTCTCACTGTTGAGGACATGCGTGCAAGGCAGAAAATGATGCTGGGTCGGGGTGGGTGGAAAATAAAAAAATGAAAAATAAAAATAGGGAGACTATACAGAAGAAAGAGAAAAATGCATATGCATGTTCTAATGCCTATAATATGTACAAGCACACAGATGATGCGAATGATGCAATGAAGGTATATGCATGTGGAGCAAAATGGGGTTCTCTACCAAGCAATGCAAGATCAAGGCCCCAAAAAGACAGATGGGCACAAATATATGGATGGAAGAGCAAAAATAATATAAGGATCAAGCAGGGACACCACCCTCTGGAGGTGGTGATGGGTCCCGCTGCTGAGGACCAGAAGATGGAACAAAAGGTGCAGGCTCGACGTGTGTGTCGGCATGCTGGTCAACAAAAGGTACATCCGGCTCAATGGAAAGGGTGACAGGCCCAGCAGAAGCCTGAGAAAGAGGTACAGTGAGCGGTGCAGGTGTGACAAGAGGAACATGATCGGGTCTGGCTAGAGGATCAGGTGCGAGTATAACAGCTGGCGCACGCTGCGTCCTCAGAATATCGATAATGGTAGGGAGGTCCCACTCTACTGAATGCTGGTGTATAGCGACCATGCACGAGAGGGTGTCAAAGGCATGCCTCAAGGCAACGACCTTGGTCTCCACCATAGTAAGACGTGCGTCAGTATGACGGGAGCCAGAGGTGGACGTGCATCCCTAGGTGCACCTCTCTCAGAATGGGCTCGGGCGTGTGCGCCACGAGGCTTAAACCAAAATCGGGAGAGGGTGTCCTAGGGGGGATCTTGGCAGAAGATGGGAGTGGAATGGATCCGAGATCTGGTGCAGAGTGTGCAGCAGCAACAACATCAGAAATAGGAGTCGTCGTGGCAACAGAAGTGGTGACAGACACCACGACGCTCTCAGTGAAGATAGCTGATGCGGGGACAGAAGTAGTGCCAGGAAGTGTAGCTGTGGATGCCGAAGTGATAGGATCGAAAGTGATGGGGTCCATAAGGACAGATAGGGTGCTGGCAGAGTCAAAAGTGGTGGAGACAGCAGTGGTGTGGACATGCTCTGAAATGGTGGAAGCAGAAGGCTCAGGAGCAACAGAAACAGACGTGCCCTCAGGTCCGGGCACAGAAAAAAGTGAGGTAGTGACCTCGGGGATAGAGGTGTCGATAGCCCTAGAAGTCATTACGGTGGTGGGGGGCATGGAAGTGGTGGTGGCGGGAGCACTGCTAGCTGTGGGGATAGAAGTGCTTGCGGACCGGGTGGCAAGAATGGCAGCGATATCGGGATCCTCATCAGAGCTGAGCACCCAGTCATCGGCGTCCTCTGTAGCGACTGGTCCTCCTGGGGGCTCAAGCTCGTGGATGGGTGGGATGGGGAAGATGCCAGGTATGACCCAGTCAAGCATGACTGGGGCTACAATAGTAAGGTCAGGGCGGGACAGATACATATGGTGCTCGTGGTGGGTGCCCAAGAGATAGATCCAGTGGCGCTCACCAAGCGGCCTGATGATGTGCATGCAAGCAAGCACATAGAAAGTCAGTCGGTTAGGCCCGGTGGAAGCCACTAGTCATGTAGGAAGATCAATGCCGAGCATGGAGGCAAAAATGGTGAAGAAGCCGCCATAACAGATATCTGTCGTGGTGGCGACGGTCTGGAGAAGGCATTGACACAGCCAGACGGCTGCGTCAGAGAGTAGGAATGGGTGGATCTGGCCATCTGGGTGGCGACGCAGAAGTTGAGTCATCCCCATAAGATGGACAAGCTCAGGTAGTGAGAGGGTCCCGTCCTTTGGCCTAGAGAATAGGTGGCGAGGTGGTGCTAGGCGTAGCAGAGGCATGGGTGTACTATGGATGAGTATTTAGCCCGGCTAGGGCTATATCCTCGGAGGCCTATGATGCGATGCCAGAACTGCTCGGTGTCGAAAGAGGTAAGCTCCATGTCGGGGCCGTACGCCTCGACGGGGTTGGGGATGTGAGGGAAGTAGAAGTGGGCTCGGATCATGACGTGTGTGACCACAACATCACGATCGAGTAATCGGAAGCAGATGACGTCACCCTCTCGAACGATGGAGCTCATCGCCTCGAGGGTGAGTCGTGTGTAGGTGGGTGTGTGCATTGCAAGGAGGTGATCGAAGCCAATGGTCTGGTATAACCTATGGACACCTTGAAGGATGCCAAGGATAACGAGGGCAGAGACAGATGCGAAGCTGGTGGGGATGATGGAACGGTGGGAGATGGCGGCGAAACACTTGCGGTGAGCATCGTCTCTGAAGACATACCGTACGTCCTTAGGGTGGGTGGGGGTGGATGTGCAGGTGGTGGAGGATGTGCAGGAGGAGGAGGAGGAGCGGGAGTGGGAATGGGAGCGGTGGAAGTGCGTGTGGCCTCTATCACTAGAGGCGTGGGGGGATATGAAATGTGAGGGTGAGGGTGAGAACGTGGAGGCATCCGAGTGCTCCTCAGGTGATGGTGAACGGTGGCGACGGTGCGACGGCCGAGAAGAGGAGGAACCGGGGTCGCCGTCCTTCCTCTTCTTGGCTGGGGTCTTCCTAGGTCGTAACCTAGGTGGCATCATGTGAGTGTGGTGCATCTAAGTGGTGGGACCAAAAAGGTGCTCTCTCTCAAGTGCAAGAGTCCGTACAAGTAATATAATCTGGGAGTCCAGATATCGAATCCTCGGGAGGAAATCTGTTGCAACCACAGCTCAAATCAAATAGAACTCCTACGAAAAGGAACTAACCACTTTAACAATGATGACGGTGATAGTGATGTGAACACGTGAACAATATGAACAAGGAAAATCGTGTAAGAAAATATCTATAAAAAGTATGCACATGGTATGGGTTCGTTAGGATCAATGATTCGTATTAATTTGGTTGACAAGTATAACGCAATGAATTCTCCTTTTGGGAGCAATTCACTGGAAAATACCCAATATAACTCAATGAATTCTCCTTTTGGGAGCAATTCACTGGAAAATACCCAATATAACTCAATGAATTCTCCTTTTGGGAGCAACTCATCGGAAGATACCCTTTTGGGGGTTCAAGCACAATATTCAATAAGATCGTCGCTAAAGTTATAATACGATATGAAACTCTCTTTTGGAGAGATCAAAACTACGGTATGAAACTCCCTGTTGGGGAGATCAAAACTCACCCTTTTGGGGCGATCATCAACTCAATCACTTCTTTTGGAAGATGAAAAAGACGATTTAATAACAAAGATTACAACTTTAACGACGTTTAACGGTTTAGCACAAGGATTATTCAACCAAACGATCACAAATAACACCCCCCAACTTCGCCATACCATGCACAATAAGAATTAGCTACTCATGGTGCAAGAATAAACAAGTTTCATAGCAAAATACATCAATCTAATAGCAAAATACTATAGAAAAGCACCAAATACGGGGGTTAAGTTAAGAAATTTATCACCAAATATCCTTGAAAAGACACCAAAACTCTCTGGAAATAATAAAATAGCCTCTGGAATTTTACAGAATTTTGTGGTGGCGAAATACGGCTCCTAGAGCCTCCAATACGCTCAAAATACGCCAAAATCTGCCTGAATACGCTCAAAAACCCTAGAATACGCTTAAATAATAAGATTGCGGGTTTACTGTGCTTCGCGGGTCGAAACCCGCACCAATTTACGCCCAAAACCCGATCCAATAACCGCTGGACGATCTCAGCCGCTCATCGCCAGCCGCCGCATTTGTGGGACGTCGGATTTAGCGGGATTAAACGTGGATGAGCCACATGTGCGCTGAAATTCGTGCGCTTCTTCGTTCGCATCCGAATTCGCGTCGGGGTGAATGGTGACCGTAGGATCTTGATCGGACGGCCCAGAACGTGCCGCGTCGCCCGCTGATCGTAGCCGTCGGATGAATATCGAGTGGCCGTCGCTTGGCCACGTCGCTCGCTTGAAATCCTGCGTTCGAATTCGAGCGGGAGAAACACGGGCCGTTCGATCGGGCAGTAAACCCCTAGGATTGCGCCATGTGGCCCCGAGATGCTGCGTTCGCCGCCCCGTTCTCCTCGCGTGCGGGCCGTTGGATTGAGATCCAACGGCCAAGATCGAGCCACGTGTCGGCATGTGATAGGCTGGAGACCGTATTTTCGTATTTCCAACGTATTTCTTCATTAAATTGATATTCTGCATTCAAAAATTCACAGTAATTAGCACAGATCTCAGAAAAATACAAATAAATAGTCGTTGGAATCGTGGGATCGAGACGAAGCTAGGAAAAATATAAGAAGTGCAGAAATACTTCGTTAATTGCTGTTTTGTGCTCAAATAAGGTGTTTTCTCTAATAAATGAATGTGTACAAAATACGTATGAATTAGAGAATAATGTAGCATCACATGAGCACAAAATAGGGCTAAATGGGGGGGGTTAAATATGTAATATTGAACCCGAATCACAGCCCCAACTAGCGATTTGCTAGTCTCTAGCAAAAAGAGCGATAAATACGGATGAGTAATAAAACAATAAGTTCTTTCAAATTGCTCATGGCATGGCTCAATAATACGCATTCCAACATGATCTTGACCATCAATATACACATCCATGAACAAAATCAATCACATGATATTTTCTCTAATTTAGTATGAATAAATAACATACAAGCATCGTTTTGCACAAGCGAAAGTATAACACGTCGTTTTTCTCTAGTTTTCTTGTTTCCAAGGACGTGGCCTATCAAAACAATCATTCAAATCATGGGTATTGAAGTTGCTTAGTATATTCACCATTCTTTTCTTTTATTAGTTCTGCGTAACGCGCATCAAGCAACATTCGCAGAAAAAAGTATAACTTGGTTTGCTCCATCAAATGAGTGAGTTTCCGGTCAATGGCTCCCAAATCAGACGATAATAGGGCATTAGGCCAAGAAGGACCTCTCGGACTGTACTACTCGAGCCAACCAAGTTATTTATTAGCGACATACTTCTTCGTTCATTTTTCTTTTTTCTTTGTAAGCAACTCAACACCCATATTTTCAAACATAAACATTAATAACCATGGCCACATTCCTCTTCAACTTGAAGACTATTCCAATAAATCGTGTATACTTAAGCTTTTTCATCACATTATCATGCATGAAATAAATTCAAACTATTTCGAGATATTAATCAAGGTAATTGAAAATTTTCTTGAATAGTATATTAACGGTAATTCCATGAAGAGAAAAATAATTAACTCAAGCCATAAACAATTTTTAGAACACAATCAATGTATAATCATCCGCATTAGTGGCATATGAAGGAGAATTAAAAGATGAGATTTGGTGATTTATTCTTCTCAAAAAAAAATTATTCCTAAGGTCTCGTACACACCCCCCAACTAAAGCTGGACATTGTCCTCAATGTCGAAAGGGGTACGAGTTTATTCAAGCCAGCAACCTAGAAAGCATATACAAATCTACACTACTGGAAAGAACACACCGTGATCAAATGGACACCTACGAGTTTATTCCAGAGAGACGTTTTCAGCACTTTTGGACACCTACTGTAGCTCGACCGAGCAGGGTAGCTGCTCGATCGAGTGACATTGTGTTGTCTCCCAAGCTAGATTTGGCTCTCCTCGTTGTTTCTTCTTGGCTCCTTCTCCAAAGTTTCATCGTTTGGCACGCTCTCTCTATTTCTCACATGTGTAAGTCAGAACACATCAGAAATTTTTATATTTTTATATTTTATGATTTTCTAATGAATTAAAAACGTTTTTATTTTGGTTTTTGAATAGGAAAGAAGAACAAAAAGAAGGAAATAAAGCTAAAACGGTAAAAATTTTGGGTTGTCTCTCGATAAGCGCTTGTTTAAAGTCGTAAGCTCAACTCACTCAAGATTTTCAATTTGTGGTGCGACACTCGGCGAGAGTGTGACTCTCTCTGCCTTCAAGTGGCTCGCCTGCCATGTATGGCTTTAATCATTGGCCGTTCACCTTGAATCGGCCATTCTTCCCCTCAATTTCTACTGCCCCACCGGGAGATATGCTTGTTATCTTGAAGGGGCCATACCATCTCGATTTCAACTTTTCGAGGAATAGTCGTAGCCTCGAGTTGTAGAGAAGTACTAAGTTACCAATGGCGAACCGTTTCACTGTGATTTGCTTGTCATGGTAGACTTTAGTTCTCTCCTTGTATATCCGTGCATTCTCATAAGCGTGTTGTCGGATTTCTTCGAGCTCATTGATATTCAAGAATCGTCGTGTGGCTGTGTATTGTAGTCATAATTCAGCTTCTTTATCGCCCAATAGGCTCTATGATCCAGTTCCATCGAAAGATGGAATGCTTTTTCGTATACTAACATGTAGGGGGTTGTTCCAATGGGAGTCTTGAAAGCAGTGCGGTATGCCCAAAGCGCGTCACTCAATTTTTGGGACCAATCTCTTCTCGATCAGCTCACCGTTTTCTCTAGGATGCTCTTGATTTCACTATTGGAGACTTCGACTTGGCTACTAGTTTAGGAATGGTAGGCAAGGCCAACCTTGTGATGGACACCATACTTTTTGAGCATTGCTTCGAATTTCTTTTCAATGAAGTGACTCCCCCCATCACTTATAACCGTTCTTGGGACTCCGAAGCGAGGAAATATTGTGTGCTTGAAAAATTTGGCAACCACCTTTGCGTCATTTGTTGGGGTGGCTATGGCTTCTACCCACTTTGAGACATAATCCACTGCAACTAGGATGTACTTGTTACCATTGCTTGATGGAAAGGGTCCCATAAAATCGATCCCCCAGCAGTCAAATAATTCTTGTAGGGGCATTTCATTCTTCTTCGTGATGTTGCCCGTTCATTGGTACCGGTCACATGATCTAATATAGACATTCCGTCCTTGAAGATGGTGGACCAATAGAAACCACTTTGGAGGATTTTTGCTCTAGTTTTAGTGACTGCTGCATGACCGTCGCAAGGTTGATCGTGGTAGTATGAAATGATGGATTCAATCTCTTCCTTTGGGATGCAACGTTTGATAATCCCATCGGCACATATCTTGAATAAGTACAGATCGTCCCAAAAGAAATTTATAGCTTCATGTAGGAACTTCCTCCTTTGATAGGTTACCATGCCATGTGGTATTATACCGCTTATCAAGTAGTTCACTATGTCGGTATACCAAGGTGCATCAGAAGAGGTTGTCGCAAATAGCTGCTCACCGGTGAATGAATCATCAATGGGTAAACTGTCATCCCCATGCTTGTTGATCAACCATGATAAATGGTCCGCCACTACATTTTCAGCCCCATTCTTGTCTTTTATTTCTATATCGAATTCTTGGAGAAGGAGGATCCACCGTATCAGACATGGCTTTGCATCCTTTTTGCTCAACAGGTATCTCAGCGCCGCATGATCGGTATGTATTATTTCGTTGGATCCCAAGAGATAAGATCTGAACTTCTCAATGGAGTATACTACTGCCAGTAGTTCCTTTTCTATTGTGGTGTAGTTCTTTTGAGCATCATCCAAAGTCTTGCTAGCATAGTATATGTCGTGGAGCTTTCTCTCTTTCCTTTGGCCTAGAACAACCCAACTGCTTGGTCACTAGCATCACACATCAACTCAAATGGTAGATTCCAATCCGGTAGTTGTATAATAGGAGCTGAAATGAGAGCTTCTTTTAACCTGTTAAAATCTAGTAAACAAGCGTCAGAAAATACAAAAGTAGCGTCCTTCACAAGGAGCACTGTAAGAGGGCGAGCAATGCTAGAAAAGTCTTTTATGAAGCGACGGTAGAATCCCACATTGCCTAAGAAACAACAGATGCCCTTAAGATTAGTGGGAGGCGGTAGATCCTTGATGACTTCAACTTTGGCCTTATCAACTTCGATGCCCTTATAAGGGACGACGTGGCCAAGAACCACTCCTTCTGTTACCATGAAATGACACTTTTCCCAATTTAAAGTCAAGTTATTATAATGGCATCGTTCTAAAACTTTAGACAAATTGGCTAAGCACGCATCAAAGTTGGTGCCATAAACGGAAAAGTCATCCATGAAAACTTCCACAATATTCTCAATGAGGTCCGAGAAAATAGACGTCATGCACCTTTGGAATGTCGCGGATGCATTACATAATCCAAACGACATTCTTCGGTATGCGAAGCTGCCATAAGGACAAGTAAACGTTGTTTTTTCTTGGTCTTCACGATGCAATGGGATTTGGAAGAATCCGAAATACCCATCAAGGTAACAGAAATATTTGTGCTTGGCAAGTCGCTCAAGTATCTGGTCAATGAATGGGAGGGAAAAATGGTCCTTTTTGGTGGCCTTATTTAGTTTTCTATAATCAATACACATGTGCCAACCAGTAACAGTCATAGTGGATATCAATTCATTTTTATCGTTCCTCACAACGGTCATGCCCCACCTTCTTGGGGACAACCTAAACGGGACTAAACCATCTACTGTCGGAAATGGGATAGATAATATCCGCCTCAAGCAATTTTAGCACCTCTTTTGACTACTTCTTTCATGTTAGGATTCAATCGCCTTTGAGGCTCAATGGAAGTAGCTTCATTATCCTCGAGGTGGATTCTGTGGGTGCTTATGGTTTTGCTAATGCCTTTCAGATCGGCAAGGCTGTACCCTATCACTTTTTATACGCTCTGGGGGTGTTTAGAAGACCTTTTAATTATGGCTCAGTCAGGGAGGCGCTAACAATGACGAGGTAAGTGGAATTCTCCCCTAGGAATGCATAATTTAAATTAGCAAGAAGAGGTTTTAGTTCTACCTGAGGGGGCGCTGTACCTCCGTCATTGCTTGCCTGTGATAAGGATGCATATTCAATTGTCGGTTCGGCTGCTACGAATTCTTCTTCGGCAGATTTGTAGGATGAGCAGGGTGATGATGGTGCATCGTGATAGATGTCTGCAGAGTCCATCTCCATAGGATTAGGCTCCGTAGTACACCTGTCAATAGGAATAAGATATTTAGCTTCACACATATTATCAGGTGTAGAGTTAAGATGGCTTCCCTGAATGATATCTCCTTGAAGCTGCTCAGGTTCTACACACTCGTCGTGAATGTAGTCTTCGTATGTCTCGGTTTGGACGATATTATCATTATACAAGTGTAGAGCATCTCCCTCGTACCGTACATAGACTCTGTCAGAAATGGGGATGCCGTCCAAGAACTTTGCATCCTTGAAGGTGCTTGCAATGAAAATCGAGAGCCCTTGCACCATAGGATCCTCCGCAGGGAATCGAATCGAACAGTTGGCCCATACATCAGTCACGATGCTTTCCAAGATACTCAAGAATTGGGAGTCACTCGGTGGTTCATACACCTCGACTTGCGGAGTCTCAATAGCACAGAGGTGCATCATGTCCCCTTCAAAGCTTATATGTATGTCATCCTCAATGGTACCTGTACCAGAGACATTGATTAGTATATAATCCATAAACATTTGTTGGAACTCATCACCTGTCGTGTAGGTTCTCGATCCGATGAATCGGACTGCATCAAGCAGCTCCCTTGCTGCGCATTCGACCATGGCGCGCTCCATGTTTGAGTCATGATGATCATATTCCTGGTATGGAGAGGAGCTAAACCCATCTAAGCCGCTATCAGAATCGCTGATCCAACACACTTGCATCTCTATAGTACCTGATCACTTATAAAGAATATTGACGGGCGAGAAGTGTCAGTAACAAAGGAATAAAAGGAATAAAAATATGAAAAGATGAGAGATGGTAAGACTTGCTAACAAATTCTTCAATAAAGAAATAAACCCAAGTAATAACCATTACTTCCCCGGCAACAGTGTCAAAAGCTTGATGCACCCAGAATTAACCTCAAAACCCACCTAGTTATGACACGAATCACATGGAGATAAATCCTCAGTAACAGTGCCAAGGGCTAGATGTGTTCCGAAATTAACCCCAGAAGTTACCACAAGTGCACGGTGTCAGGCTTTGAAGTATAGAAAGATGTCAAACCCACAGGGTGTTGGATATTGGACTCCCCGGATTTGGTTTTGGATGATGAACAAACATAAATATATCGTGAACTAACAATTTGTGAGCGCAGTTATGGAGATCGTCGCCAAATTCATATGAACATCCAAAGCGACGTCTCGAGACTTCTCAAAGCGCGTGATCGTATGCCTAAAGCTTCGTTGAAGCTTTTGGACCATTTTAGAAGTCATGAAGATTCGGATCGAAGCTTTCGAAGACGGTTCGTCAAGTTTATTTATTGTCTTCTAGCTTCATTTCCGTAGAATGTTAAGCCTTGAGTAGGTCTTACGTTTTAATCTTCATAACGCTCCTATCTTAGACATAGGATCTTAGTAGAAGTCCATACGATCCTTCCCGAAGCTTCGCGCTTCGATTCGGAACTTCTAGTGCATGTTAGTTGGTTCAAGAAGAAGAACCAACCGACTAGATGGTGATATAGTCGGTCGGCAATGCTTCTTGGACCGACTAGTTTGCCTTCTCAATTCTAGCTCAGTTACTGTTTACAGTTAGTCGGTCTACGTTGACTCACCGACCGACTAGTTTGTGAACTAGTCGGTCAGTGATGCTTCTTAGACCGACTAGTTGAGCTTTCCCTGTACATGCCTAGTTACTGTTTATCGTTAGTCGGTCTACGTTCATTTAGCGACCGACTAGTTGATGAACTAGTCGGTCAACTTTTGTTCTTGGACCGACTAAATCAATTTGTACTCAGACTATTTGTTTTATCTCTTAGTCGGTCTAAGTTAACTCACCGACCGACTAGTTGTGAAACTAGTCGGTTGGCAAGTATTCTTTGACCGACTAGTTCTATAAGTCTGAACTTCGACCTATTCCCTGTTCACCAGTTAGTCGGTTCATGTTGATTGACCGACCGACTAGTTGATGAACTAGTCGATCGGTGGTTGTTCTTTGACCGACCAGTTAGGTTCAGAATAGAGCCGTTGGAGCATTAATTGAAACGTTTTTCTCTCTCTCTTTCCTCTAACCTATATATACTTGGTGAGCTGCATTCATTGCATCCAAGGCTAATTTTAAGAGAACTTTAGAGATCAAAGAGAAAGCATTCATTCCTCATTCAAAGCTCTTTCATTCCAATCTTGAATCTCTTCTCACTCTTATTTCAAAAGAGAGATTCATTGATTGTGAGCCTTCCAAGCCAAGTGCTTGATCCTAGGTCACTAACAACCTCATAGCTCTCCATAGCTGATCTACATCTTGGAGCTAGGGTTTGGTGCCTCTTCATCTTCCCCAAAATCATATTTGCCCTAAATCGTAAGTTTACTCAAGGCATAGGTATTTTGTGGTAAGCATTTCCATTTCAATTTACTTTGATATTTTAAGTGATTCACTCTCGGTTGTGAGAGTGTGTTTGTGATCCCGGGTTGTGGGAGTCACAAGTTTCATTTGTGTATGATTTGACTTGTGAAGGTTTTTCACAAGTATTTCATAGTGGAAATCTTGAGTTAGGGTTTCTAACTCAAGTATCCGGAAGTGATCTGGGTGGTTGGGACGTAGGATCACCGGGAACAAGTCGGGGAGACTTGGATGGATCCGAACCCAGTAATATTGCTTGTTTGCGATTTTTTCTTTGTTGTCGATTATTTACTATTCCGCATTTCCGCATTAATTGGTAGAGTTTGCAAGGTAATTAGGAATTAGCCTCTTAATTATTTTAAAGTATTATTCACCCCCCTCTAATACTTGTGCAGTAGCTTAGCAGGGCCTTACACAGGGATGTGATGTTAATTATCTTGGGTATTTTTCCAGATCTCAGAACAATGTCAGCAGGCGTATTCAAATTGGTTGTCACAAAATATCTCTTATCAAGATTATCAACAATATAAAAAGACTATATGAAAATTGCTTTACTTTCTGGTTTTCAACAAATAAGTTTCTTTAACCTTTCATCGCATGTAAACTCATATTCACTCTTGTACACTTTTTTCTAACACTTATCATTTGAAAATGTATACACTTTGTATACACTTGTTGCACGGACCTCGTATACACTTGTTGCACGATTACTCATAAACACGTCACCTGCTGCATGCCATTTATTACTCAGTGAATGCTAATGAATTATCGTATGGAATGTCATGTGTGGAACATCTTGTTGAAACATCTTGTGGAATATTTGGTGGAATATCATGTGTGGAACATCTTTTTGAACAAAACATCTCGTGGAACACCCTGTAAGGAACATGTACTAGATTCACATAACACATCACTGTGGTTTGGGGGTAACTCATAGTTTGAGAGAGTGCGAAAGTGACTGGAGTTCAATCTACATGTCTAGTTGCCTGGGTTTCGACATCATGTCTAGCTGAATGTGTTTCGGCAAATATAAATATGCTGCATGTCAGCATCCTGTCTACCTGCCTGTATTTTCGGCATTCGTTTGGGTAAAGCGCACCCAGGCAAGAGATGAACTCAATAGTCACATATCGTACTCTCCGACTTGAGTCATGTAGTTCTAGTGTAGCTTGCACGATCACCTTTACTTTGCACACTACGTGTACTTTACCTACCACACTTGTGCAGTCGCAGTACTTTACTTGTCGTACTTTTAGCTACAGCAGTAGCATACTTCACCTGCTTTACTACGTTGCTGCCTGGTTGTTTTATTGTCGTTACTTCACATGACTGCTTACTTTACTATTGTTGCTACCTTACCTGCTTTATTACCATGTCATATATGCCATGTCATCATTGTTGCTGTCATACTTTACTTATCATACTTACATATATGACTACTGTTCCTTTACTTATCGTACGTAGTTAGTTTCATAGTCTGTTCATACTTGTACACAGCTTTTACTACTATTGCTAGAATTGTTGTGACTTACCTACGGTTCCATCTTCGTGGCACCGCAGACGACGTACGTATGGAGGTAAACGTTCCTGAGTTGCAGAGCCAGAGTTCGACCATGAGACCACAGCTTTAAGTTTTATTTTCACTTATGTATTTTCTTCTTTCATGTATATTTGTTGGAATGTATTGTACAGTATGGATTGTAATAATTGGACACTATTTGGGTATTTTTGTACATCTCTACATCGTGGCTATTTTGAATTCACTGGTAACCTGCAGACCTACGAAATAATCAAATAAGTAACGTGCCCCTGAGAGCGGGTCGTTACAAGTTTGGTGGCCCACGCAGATCCGCGCTAACTACCTCATGAACAATATAGCAAGATCAGGGTGTACAATATAAAATACTCAAATTGAACTCTCGAGTACAGGACGTCTCGAGTGTTCACCTGTATTGGATATACGGGTGAAGTGTTCTTATTACCCAGCTTCCTTGATACTCCTTGATCATCATCACTTCCTCTGAACTCTTAACCCTTGCTTAGGAACTCGTGTTCCATTCTTGGTTATACCTTCCATTGTAACCTCATTCGTTGACAATCCGAGGGATATTCGATAAGTTGAACCATTCTTTCACTTCAACATCGTCACCCTTCATTTAGCTTGCTGGCCCTTCGATTGATCTTCTTAAGAATCTTTCTATTTCTAGTTCGCTTGAACTCTAGCTACGTCTATTTTAAGGAGGGCAGCGTTCGAATTTTCGATCACCAGAAGTTCGAATTCGACAACGGAAGCAAATCGAAGGGTGCCCAGAAGTATTTGAGAATGGTGTTAAGACGATCCAAACCGAGACGTGTAAGCTGATGCCGCTACTTCTTCATCTTTCTTGAACTCGTCTTCTTCTTCTATCTGAGTATATTTTGACTTGAGACTAGCTATAGAAGCTACGGTGATGTCAATAGTAAGTATTTATAAACACTATCTCTCGTTTTCTTGATGCTATGATATCACATTATATTTCATGCTATTAATAACTTATTTTTCCTATATCGAAATCATTCATCAAACCTTCCCATTGATTGTTTAATTGCTTAGGCAATAATTGGTCTTCTGAATTCCGAGGACGGAATTATTTTAAGGATGGTAGGATGTAACGGCCTGTATTTTTCAATACCTTTAATTACGTATTAACGTATTTTCATTTTTAAAAAAGTATTTTATAGTGGTTGATCAGGAGTTTTATAAAAAACTGATTTCAAAAATTTCTTGTAAAAATATTTTGAAGTATCAAACTAGTTATGATGTATTTTAGTAAGTTCGGGTTTTATCAAATACCTCTAAATATTTTGATAAAAATTCATTTTCAATTATTACTGTTTTAGCTAAATGAATTAATTTTCTATACAAACATCATCAAAACGTTTTCAAACTTCTACAGTATCATCCTATGATCATTAAGGCACCTCCATATTAATTTCGTAATTTTCTGAAGTCAAATCAATAGAGAACCCGCAAATCCGCTTCCTAAACATTTTGGCCCAAAACTCGTATCTTCGTAGCTCAAACCCCAAATTGGATTTCGTATTCGCGATCATCGCGACGATACGATCCAGTAGATATGTCTTCGTAATTCTTCGGACCGTTTGGTCTCAGGGGCAAAATCATAATTTCGTATTGTTAATTATTTTTACTAATTACGTTTTACTGATTACGTTTACTTAATTACTCTAAAATAATCACCCGACTAATTACCTTCACCTAACTCACCAACCACAACCCAGGAGATACATGTGATGCATGTATCTCACTTAGTCAAAACTCTCCCCCACTTCATTAATTACATCACTTAAACGTGTTTTAATATATAAGGTTATTATATTATCTTGTTAATCCTATTTAAACCCCTCCTCTGTTAACCTCTTCTCCTCACGCCCAAACCCAGGCCATCCGAACCCATACCCTTCATTCATAGTGAACACTCCATCTCTCGCCTTTTCACGTTTGAATCCCCAAGCCCCCACACTCTCATCACACACACACACACACACACACACACACACACTCACTCACTCTCTCTCACTCTCTCTCTCTCTCTCTCTCTCTCTCTCTCTCTCTCTCTCTCTCTTTTTTCACGTTCGAAAAATCCCTCTCCCGTCGACCTCACACCCCGCACTCTCGATTCGAAGCCTCGCCCACCCCCGCAGCTCGTCCTCCCCCGTCGCCTCTACCACCGTCAACCATCGCAACAGCCCCCCTTGGCCATGACCCTGCCCCACGAAGCTGCCAACGCATCCGACGAGGCACCCAGCGCCCTCTACCCACGCTCACACTCTGATCTCCCCCGCTTTGCTCGCCTCGTCGTCGACAGGAGTCCACCGCCACACGAGCACGACGCCGTCTTCTCCTCCGAGCTGCACCACCCGTCGGCCCCTCGACCACCGCCTCCTGGAGCCTTCGACGAGCACACCTCCGAGCGCTAAGCTTCCCTCAGCTCCCCATCGCTGTCCGCCTCCACCGAGCCCCGAAGCTCCACGCAGCCCGACAACAACCATCGCCGCCCTCTCTTCCCTCTGCCTCCTCACTCGACGTCACCTCGCTACACCGCCGTGAGTCACTCTCCCTGCGCCTCCCCCAGCTGCTCCTCGCCGTCGGCCTCCGCCCCAAGCCGCCGACGATCGCCGTTGCTTCGCCGCCCCTGCCCGAGCACGGTTCTGACGACCCCAACCCCGTTGCACCCCCGCAGCGCACGTAAACAACGAAGGTGAGTGTTAAACATAAGTTTTAAAACAAATACGTAAAATACGTATTCGTATATTAAGAAATACGGTATTTTATAAAATATTATATATGGTTTAATGGTTTAAAATTAATAATAAATAATATACGGGTCGGAAAAATGCAAGACTAGCTCCAAAAAATCAGAAATGACATTCTGGATCCAATGGCGCTAGTTTCATCCCAATCAGACGCTTAGTTTTTCCAGAATAAATTTTTAACCCTAAAACATAAATACGTCATTTTCACTTAAAGATCCGTAACTTCTTATTTTCACGTAAACTGATACGTGAGAAAAATAAATGTTGTAGTACTCTTCGTGTCACGACCCGCTTCCCTAAAATGGAGGCGAGACGTGAAAAGGTCCGCACGAGAGTGGAGCTGTGAAGCCCCAAACCCGATAAGCGTCAATAAAACATAAGCAGCTCCCTGTAACCACAACGGAACAACAATAATAATACAAGGAGAGACTGATAATAAAATCTCACATCTCAGGCAATGTCCAGCATGCACATAAGTCCAACATCCAAAAAAGCCACCAGGCTAAAAGGAAGAGTCTAAAGGCCCAGAACAAGGCCAACAAAAGCAACGACGTAACAAAGTATAGGTGCTACGCACCGATAACAAAACAACTGTCTAACAAAAGTAAAACACAACGAGGACACTAGGACTGGTCCCTAGTGTCCACGTACTCCCCGTCAACCACAAGCTCGGGCTCGGCGTCTGCAAACACCTCGTCCTCAACAAGGTACTCAGGCTTAGGATCTAACATGTGTCACCCAAAAGAGTAAAGGGGCACATGTCAGCAAGTCTAAAAGACTTGGGCAAGGAAACTGAAAGTAAGGCAACTAGCAACCTAGCAGTTATAGTATGCATGACATGGCAGTTATAACATGAGTGCACAATTAAGACATGGCAAGACAATTTGTACAAGGGAACAATTATCGGGACAAGACAAGAGTAGCCAAGCTACTAACATTCTCAATCAATTCACATTTGTTGTAGGTGTTTACGCCCTTCAGCTGAATGGTACATCATTCACGCCGATCGGCACTAAACACTAATTCACATTTCACTGTTGTTTGTAGATGTTTACGCCCTTCAGCTGAATGGTACATCATTCACACCGATCGGCACTAAACACTACCCCACCCCAGAGTTTACACCTTACAACTGCAGTTGTTGATCAAACAGACCCCCAGTTGCCTGGCCGCTTAACCCTTACCCCATCCCACACGTAAACAAGCCAGGGTCCCTGAACATGAGCCCAGCAAGTGAGCCAGGGTTGCCCCGCACGGGAGCTTGTTTCTTAGTTCACAATTCAATATATCGAGCGTTGGGGTTAGCAACTCATTATGCTCGCTTCTGGTCACGAGCCAGGAACACAAATATTGTAGCGATGCTACGCAATCACGGGATCACCAAAAGAATGCAATGACATGACATTTAATTTGTGTACCGTTAATGGAAAGTAAACATGACATGGTAATTGTGCAACATGATATATGTCGGAACTAGCTTCGTTGTCAAGCTAGTTCCCCAATTTGCGCCTAGGCGAATATCATTTCGTCATCTAAGCCTCCTAGGATTGTCGACCGACTGGATCGTCATCTAGTCGGTCGGTGCCCCTTCTTATACCGGCTAATGAGCACAAAAAGTTCCGATACGGAGCACGGGGCCCCGGGATCGATTCCTAAGACTCCTAGGCTTGAGCTAATAGTAAGATACGACCGTTATGAAGTCCGTCACGAATGACATACTTCGAAATCGACAATCCTAAGGAAGAAACGAGAAAATACGACGAATCGATCGAAAATGAAAGCTACGGAGACGAAAACCACACAAGAGGAGAAAATCCACCAAAACATATATTCTATTATAATAAATTCAGATACATGAAAAGCAGTCGTTACATCCTCCCCAACTTAAGAAAAATTCCGTCCTCGGAATTTCCAAATACTCACGAGTCCGGAAACAAAAGTGGGAAACGCTCTCGCATCTCATCCTCATTCTCCCAAGTAGACTCTCCAGGTGAGCCGTGTCACCACATCACCCTCACAAGATTGACAATCTTGTTCCGAAGCGATTTCTGACGCATGTCCAGAATCTGCACTGGATGCTGGTCATACGTCATGTCGGGGCGAACGGTAATCTCCGAAAAATCTACCGCATGAGATGGATCGCTAATGTATCGATGAAGCTGCGACACGTGGAAAACATTGTGAACTCCTTCCAAAGATGGCGGCAAGGCCAAGCGATAAGCTACCTCCCCAACCCTCTCCAAAATGTCAAACGGTCCAATGTATCGCGGGCTCAACTTCCCCCGCTTCCCGAAACGAATCACACCACGATTCGGGGAAATCTTCAAGAACACATGGTCGCCCGGCTGAAACTCCAAAGGACGACGTTTAGCATCCGCCCAATGCTTAAAACGGTCCTGAGTAATTCGCAACCTCTCCCGAATATTCCTGACGATATCCACGGCCTCCACGATCATCTCAGGTCCCAACAACTCCCGGTCACCAACGTCGTCCCAACTCAATGGCGATCGACATTTCCTCCCATAAAGAGCGGCGAAAGACGCCATGCCAATACTCGCCTGGAAGCTGTTGTTGTAAGAGAACTCCACCAAATGTAGATGGTCCTCCCACGAACCCTTGAAATCCAACATGCACGCCCTCAGCATGTCTTCCAAAATCTGAATCGTCCTCTCGGACTGGCCATCCGTCTGCGGATGGTACGCCGTGCTGAAACTCAGACGCGTACCCAAGCTCTTCTGCAAACTCTGCCAAAACTGAGATGTGAACCTCGTGTCTCTGTCAGACACGATACTCACAGGGACTCCATGAAGTCGCACAACCTCCTGCACGATTCACGTTACATCACTATCCAAACTAGGAAAGGAAATAAAAACGGAGAGTAAAAGAATTTTTACCTCCATATATCTCCTCGCTAGCGCCTCAGTGGACTGTCCCACTCGGAACGGAATAAAGTGCGCAGATTTGGTCAATCGATCCACGATCACCCAAATCGCGTCATTCTGCTTCGGACTCCGAGGTAGTCCAGTCACGAAGTCCATAGTGATGTGTTGCCATTTCCACTCCGGAATCGGAAGCGGTTGTTGCAACCCGGCCGTACGCTGATGCTCTGCCTTCACTTGCTGGCAAACCAAGCACTTGGCTACACTCCGAGCCACACTCCTCTTCATACCATGCCACCAATAATTCAGACGAAGATCCTGGTACATCTTGGTGCCACCAGGATGCACAGAATACGGTGAACTGTGTGCCTCCACCATCAATTCCTCTCGGATATCCCCAGCCGGCACACACAACCTGGCTCCAAACCTCAGCGAGCCATCCTCATGAATCAAAAAGTCAGTCCGCAGACCGGCTTCCACCTGCTCCCGAATCTTCACCAGCTTCGGATTCTCAGCCTGGCCAGCCTTAATCCGATCCACGATCGTCGACTGTACCTGCATGTACATCAACGACGAAGCCTCTCCAGGAAGAACAATCTCCACGCCAGACTCGCAAAAATCCTGCTGCAATCTCCACTGCGAGGTCAAAATCATCACCGTTGGAAGCCTACTCAAAGCATCTGGAACCACATTCACCTTGCCAGGGTGAAACTGCAAATCAATCTCATAATCCGCCATAAGCTCCAACCATCGACGCTGTCGCATGTTGAGTTCCTTCTGAGTGAAAATGTACTTCAAGCTTTTGTGATCGGTGAAAATTTTCACTTTCTCACTCAGCAAGAAGTGCCTCCAAATCTTAAGAGCAAACACAACGGCAGCCAACTCCAAATCATGCGTCGGGTAATTCTTCTCATGAACCTTAAGCTGACGAGACGCATACGCCACAACATGCCTATGCTGATGCAACACACAACCGAGACCCTTGCCAGAAGCATCGCAAGAGATCTCAAATCCACCGCTGCGATCAGGCACAACAAGAATAGGGGCGGTCGTCAACCTCTCCTTCAGAATACCAAAAGCACCCTCACAATCACCCGACCAAACAAAAGCAACATCCTTCCGCGTCAACCTGGTCATTGGCTCAGCAATACGAGAAAAGTCCTTAATGAATCGCCGATAGTAACCAGCAAGTCCAAGGAAACTCCGAATCTCAGACGCAGACGACGGAACAGGCCACTCCCTGATGGCCCGAATCTTCTTGGGATCCACTGAAATACCATCTCCAGTCACCACATGCCCGAGAAAAGCAACTCTATCCAGCCAAAACTCGCACTTCGAAAACTTAGCATACAAACGATGCTTCCTCAAGATCTCCAACACCGTCCTTAAGTGCGAGGCATGCTCTTCCTCCGACTTCGAATAGATCAGAATGTCGTCAATAAAGATAACGACAAACTTATCCAAAAAGTCGTAGAAAATCAGGTTCAGCAGATTCATGAAAACTGCGGGCGCGTTAGTTACGCCGAAAGGCATAACCACGAACTCATAGTGTCCATACTTCGTCCTGAACGCTGTCTTCGGAACATCATCCTTCTTCACCTTCAACTGATGGTAACCACTCCTCAAATCCAATTTTGAAAACACCCTCGAACCTCCAAGCTGATCAAAAATATCATCGATGCGAGGCAACAGGTATTTATTCTTAATGGTCACCGCATTCAACTCCCGATAGTCTACGCACATGCGACGCGAACCATCCTTCTTCTTAACCAGCAACACCGGTGCTCCCCACGGAGACACACTAGGATTAATATAACCCTTCTGCAAAAGCTCATCCAACTGCTTCCGCAACTCTTCCAATTCTGCAGGTGCCATATGATACGACGCCTTCGAAATCGGCTGCGCACCTGGAACAAGATCGATAGAAAATTCCAAAGCCCGATCAGGCGGCAAACCAGACATCTCCTCGGGGAAGACGTCGCCGAAATCTCGCACCACAGCTGGCCACTCCAGCTCCATCTGCATAGCCACAGCCTCCACCGGCCTGGCCCGAAATCTGACAGGACCAAGCGAACTGCTACCACGACTGAACTCAAATACTGGATGTCCGGGAATCTCGAACACCACCTTCTTCCTCCTACAGTCAATCGTAGCATAGAAGCTCGCAAGCCAGTCCATCCCAAGAACTGCATCATAGTTGATGATGTCGTGGACAATGAAATCAGTAAAAAGCTCATGTCCACAAACCACCAACGAGCAAGAATTGCAACTACGATGCACCGAGACCACACCATTCCCTGTAACGATATTCCAACTCTTGGAAAGAGGGGACGTCGACAAGGAATGCCTCTCCACGACGCTCCGAGAAATAATGCACATCGATGCACCAGAGTCAAAGAGGACTCGTGCAGGAAATGTGCAAACCAAAACCACACCTAACAAACAATTAACAATCAAACCCTAGTCTAGCAAACAACCATGTTCAAGCAAACAACATAATCTAACAATCAAAACCAGCTAGGAAAGTAACAGCTAGATCGAGGATTACCTGCGATAACCTCATCCACAGCCTCGCTCTCCGCAGCGGTCATCAGAAAAGCCTGCCTCCTCGGCGGAACAGCCTGCTGAAAAGCCTGCCTCTGCGGAACAAGAGCTGCTCCACGTCCAGCAGGAACAGATGCTCGCTGCTGCAACGGCTGAGCTGCAACAGGTGCCCTCCGCAGCTGACCCGCATGCCGACAATCCTTCGCGACATGGGAAGCATCACCACAAACCAGACACTGGCCCAAAAACTTCCGACACTGATCCTTGATGTGGCCAGGCTTGCCGCAGAAATGGCAAGACTTCAGAATAGGCCCTCCTGGCCTCTTAAACTGAGTAGACTGATTAGGCCTGAATCCAGGTCTAACCACAGCTCTCGCCTGCTCCATAGGCCTCTTCCCAGCACCAACAACAGACCCCCTCCTCTGGTTCACGAGCAGCTCCTGCCTCTTTGCTGCTACCAGAACCTTTTGATAAGACTCCCGGTCAGAAGAGGTCACAAAACTCTGGAGCTCCGAAGCAAGTCCCTGCAGGAACCTCTGCGCTCTCTCCTCAGCGTCCTGCACCATCTTTGGTGCAAACCGACTCAGCCTCATGAACTCTTGGTGATACATGTCCACCGACGAGTTCCCTTGCTTCAAATCGATAAAACGCTGCAGCATCTCCTCCCTGGCAGCCTTCAGGAAGAACTCACCATCAAATCTGGCCTTGAAGGTAGCCCAAGCTATCGGCTCCACCAACATCTTCTCTTCCGAATCCCACCAATTCCGAGCATTATCCTTGAGTTGCCTCTTCGCCAAATCAACCCATCCAGCCGGGGTGATCTTGGCCATCTTCAGATTGTCCTCGATGTTCCGAATCCACTCATCGCCAGCCAGAGGACCCTCAGACCCATCAAAATATGCGGGACACAGCTCCCGAAATTGCTTCGCTCCTGGCTCAGAGCGAGGGGCATCCGGAAGAGCCCGGGCAGCTCGAGCAAGTGGAGCATTCTGGACTTGCAGAAGCACGCCCTGCTGCACTTGCATCATCTGGAGCATCATCCGCATCATCTCACCACTGGTGGGTTCCCGCTCAGGCTCCTCATCATGAGGGATCGTACCACTACCCCCACCACGGGTGAATCGTCTTCCTGTCATCTAATGACACAGAGAACGAATCAGATTAGACTCATAGCTTATGACATCGGACGTCGAACTTAGTTTATTGGACATTCTAATATTATTATCGCTATTCCAAAAATCGCAGTTACAGAAGGACCTGCATGGGCCACCAACAAAACCTGTCACGACCCGCTTCCCTAAAATGGAGGCGAGACGTGAAAAGGTCCGCACGAGAGTGGAGCTGTGAAGCCCCAAACCCGATAAGCGTCAATAAAACATAAGCAGGTCCCTGTAACCACAACGGAACAACAATAATAATACAAGGAGAGACTGATAATAAAATCTCACATCTCAGGCAATGTCCAGCATGCACATAAGTCCAACATCTAGAAAAGCCACCAGGCTAAAAGGAAGAGTCTAAAGGCCCAGAACAAGGCCAACAAAAGCAACGACATAACAAAGTATAGGTGCTACGCACCGATAACAAAACAACTGTCTAACAAAAGTAAAACACAACGAGGACACTAGGACTGGTCCCCAGTGTCCACGTACTCCCCGTCAACCACAAGCTCGGGCTCGGCGTCTGCAAACACCTCGTCCTCAACAAGGTACTCAGGCTCAGGATCTAACATGGGTCACCCAAAAGAGTAAATGGGCACATGTCAGTAAGTCTAAAAGACTTGGGCAAGGAAACTGAAAGTAAGGCAACTAGCAACCTAGCAGTTATAGTATGCATGACATGGCAGTTATAACATGAGTACACAATTAAGACATGGCAAGACAATTTGTACAAGGGAACAATTATCGGGACAAGACAAGAGTAGCCAAGCTACTAACATTCTCAATCCATTCACATTTGTTGTAGGTGTTTACGCCCTTCAGCTGAATGGTACATCATTCACGCCGATCGGCACTAAACACTAATTCACGTTTCACTGTTGTTTGTAGATGTTTACGCCCTTCAGCTGAATGGTACATCATTCACACCGATCGGCACTAAACACTACCCCACCCCAGAGTTTACGCCTTACAACTGCAGTTGTTGATCAAACAGACCCCCAGTTGCCTGGCCGCTTAACCCTTACCCCATCCCACACGTAAACAAGCCAGGGTCCCTGAACATGAGCCCAGCAAGTGAGCCAGGGTTGCCCCGCACAGGAGCTTGTTTCTTAGTTCACAATTCAATATATCGAGCGTTGGGGTTAGCAACTCATTATGCTCGCTTCTGGTAAGCTAGTTCCCCAATTTGCGCCTAGGCGAATATCATTTCGTCGCCTAGCCTCTTTTACGCCTACAACAAGCAAAATGGCCTAAAACATGGCCTAAACCCTAAGTGGCAAGTTTCACTTGCCTAGCACCGGGGATGACGACCACTTCGTCACACGGATGCCAATCTACGGGGAAATCGCTGTTTTGGGGGAACAATCATCAAACAACATGAAATTTTATTAGGGTTTCATAAAAATACCAATAGGCTATGAAAACATAGAGGAATCGATTTCTTACCGAGAGGAAGCGGAAGAAGCACTCCGGAGAACCCTAGGATCAGATCTGGAAAAGATTGGAGAAGTTTGGGAGAATTAGGGTTTTGGGGGATTTGGGGATTTTGATGGATTTGGTGAGATTTTGGGGAAGATGAGAGGTAGATAGAGTGGATGGAGGGTTTGGATGATGATTCTAGGGCTTGGAATGAAGGAATGAAGCTTGGAGGAAGATGGGGGCTCAAAGGGGAAGATTTTAGGGTTTTGGGTCGTGTTGAGGAAGATGAAATCGTTTGGGTTGGGTATAAATAGGATGGGCTGGCGGCTGCCCAGAAATTAGGGTTTTAACACAGGTTAGTCGGTCAAAGAGCAACCACTGACCGACTAGTTTGGCAACCAGTCGGTCGGTCGACCAACGCAGACCGACTAAGTGTAAACAGTAACTTCTGAACGAAAATAGGATTTAGAATTAGTCGGTCCATGAACAAATACTGACCGACTAGTTTAGCATCTAGTCGGTCGATGAACGTTCTTAGACCGACTAAGAGTAAACAGTATCTCGACTAAAATTAAGATGATGTGTTAGTCGGTTAAAGAAGCATTGTCGACCGACTAGTTTGCAACCTAGTCGGTCAACCAACGTTCTTAGACCGACTAACGATAAACAGTAACTCCTGAATAATTTTAGAAAGCCAACTAGTCGGTCCAAGAAGGATTGCCGACCGACTGGATCGTCATCTAGTCGGTCGGTGCCCCTTCTTATACCGGCTAATGAGCACAAAAAGTTCCGATACGGAGCGCGGGGCCCCGGGATCGATTCCTAAGACTCCTAGGCTTGAGCTAATAGTAAGATACGACCGTTATGAAGTCCGTCACGAATGACATACTTCAAAATCGACAATCCTAAGGAAGAAACGAGAAAATACGACGAATCGATCGAAAATGAAAGCTACGGAGACGAAAACCACACAAGAGGAGAAAATCCACCAAAACATATATTATATTATAATAAATTCAGATACATGAAAAGCAGTCGTTACACTTCGAGACTGTCATTTTGACATCTCACTTGAAATTTTTCGATGCAGATTGCATCCAGAAGAAATTATTGAATAAATACGTTACATAATTAAAATTAGTTTTTAAATTGATTTTTGAGCTTTTAAAAATTATAAAAAAGAACAGAAGCTTCTGAAAAATATTTCTTCTTGCAGTAAAATTATTTTCTTCATATCTAACCTATATAAAAATTCAGAACGCTTTTCGACACCGTTTCAATCTATTATAAAATCAAACACATTAAGTTAAATAGGTAAAAAATAGGGTGTTCTGTAACCGATTGTTCTTGTGTTTTGCAAGTACCAATTCTCATGCACAAGCTTCCTTGGAAGCTCTAGCTCTAATCTCGTCTTACTACGCTGAGCTCGATAATGTAAGTCACTTTAATTCTAGTTTTAAAAGTTAAGCAAGTGTACAAACATGAACTTAGGGTTTTACAAATGGTCTCAGAACAACTAATGATCGAACGAACGACTAAAGACTTAGTAACTAAAGAGCAGAACGACTAATCACTTAAACCAACAATTTTTGTAGTCCATGTTTATTGGACTTGTCTTTATCCTCAAATTTATTAGCATCCGCTTTGCTTTACTTTCTGGTTTTCAACAAATGAGTTTCTTTAACCTTTCATCGCATGTAAACTCATATTCACTCTTGTCCACTTTGTTCTAACACTTATCATTTGAAACTGTTGCATGGACCTCGTATACACTTGTTGCACGATCGCTCATAAACACGTCACCTGTTGCATGCCATTTATTACTCAGTTAATGCTAATGAATTATCGTATGGAATGTCATGTGTGGAACATCTTGTGAAACATCTTGTGGAATATTTGGTGGAATATCATGTGTGGAACATCTTGTTGAACAAAACATCTCGTGGAACACCCTGTAAGGAACATGTACTAGATTCACATGACTCATCACTGGGGTTTGGGGTAACTCATAGTTTGAGAGAGTGCGGGAGTGACTGGAGTTCAATCTACATGTCTAGTTGCCTGTGTTTCGGCATCATGTCTAGCTGAATGTGTTTCAGCAAATATAAATATGCCGCATGTCAGCATCCTGTCTACCTGCCTGTGTTTTCGGCATTCGTCTGGGTAAAGCACACCCAGGAAAGAGATGAACTCAATGGTCACATATCGTACTCTCCGACTTGAGTCACGTAGTTCTAGTGTAGCTTGCACGATCACCTTTACTTTGTACACTACGTGTACTTTACCTACCACACTTGTACAGTCGCAGTACTTTACTTGTCGTACCTTTAGCTACAGCAGTAGCATGCTTCACCTGCTTAGCCTGCTTTACTACGTTGCTGCCTGGTTGTTTTATTGTCGTTACTTCACATGACTGCTTACTTTACTATTGTTGCTACCTTACCTGCTTTAATACCATGTCATATATGCCATGTCATCATTGTTGCTGTCATACTTTACGTATCACACTTACATATATGACTACTGTTCCTTTACTTATCGTACGTAGTTAGTTTCATAGTTTGTTCATACTTGTACACAGCTTTTACTACTATTGCTAGAATTGTTATGACTTACCTACGGTTCCATCTTCGTGGCACCGCAGACGACGTACGTGTTGAGGTAAACGTTCCTGAGTTGCAGAGCCAGAGTTCGACCATGAGACCACAGCTTTCAGTTTTATTTTCACTTATGTACTTTCTTCTTTCATATGTATTTGTTGGAATGTATTGTACAGCATGGATTGTAATAATTGGACACTATTTGGGTATTTTTGTACATCTCTGCATCGTAGCTATTTTGAATTCACTGGTAACCTGCAAACCTACGAAATAATCAAATAAGTAACGGGCCCCCGAGAGCGGGTCGTTACAGGCGAGCTGAGGTCGAAGGGAGGAGGATGGTCGCGACGTGTGGTGGGCTTGAGAGCTGAAGGTGGCAGGGTACCTGTGAGGGCTGAGGGTTGTGGAGGCTCCGAGGACGTTGCAGGCGGGTCGAAGTGGGAAGGGGGATCTTGGAGAGGTGTTGTGTGGTTGTAGGGGGTGCTGGAGGTGGGGTTGCTGGCTTACGGCGAGCGGCTACGACGTGTCGGAGATCGGGAGGAAAGAAGGAGCTAGCCGGGCTTGAGGCGAGGGCTCTCGGAGGTCCGGCGAGGTGCAGAATCGGAGGGTAGGGCGAGTCGCTTGGGGTTGGTGTGGCTGCGGGTGTCGAGAGGAGGTCGAGGCGGAGGAAGAAGATGGGGTCGGAAGCTGGGGAAAAGATGCGGCAGTTGGAGACTTCGGAGGGAGGCTTGCTTGCCGGCAAGTGGGAAAAACAAAGGGCGCTGGGTTTAAAAGGAAGAAGAAGGAGAATGAGAGGGGGAGGAAGTGGGCGACGTGCGTGAATCGTGGGGAGGCTGAGTCCATGCAGGTAACGTGGGGTCAAGGGAAGAGGGTAGATAAAACTATTAGTTATTAAGTTAAGATCAGATAATAACAACAATTAGTTAGGATTATAAGAATAGGTTAGTTGTTAGCAGATTGGGATTAAAAGTATTTAGTAAGGATAAAAATATAATCAGTTAAATTAAAATGTAAGCTTATTATTTAAATAGTTTGAAATTTAAAGTTTAGTTAGAAAACATAATAATAATAGTAATAAGTAGATTTACAAACTCACCACTGGCCATCCAAAAATTTAAAAGAAAATACCAGAGCGACTGTGCCTCCGAGAGGGAACGGGGTCCGGTCACGCGTACGAACTACGGATAAAATATTAAAAACCAAAGTGCAAGAAAACACACAACACAACACAACAAGGAGTTACGTACGAACTACGCACGACAGAGAAGTGGTCGTTACATTATTCGCAAGATGATTATCGGTTTTAAATTGTTAGACTATGGTCATACCGGTGCTGTTTTTGCTAATGTGATTATGACTGTTATTCACGAGTATGATATTTCTGAAAAAATCATTTCCTTTACACTTGATAATGCATCTAACAATACAAATGCAATAACATTTTTAAAAAGACAACTGAACCCTGATCTTGATGGTATTTTATTTCATCACCAATGTGCTTGTCACTCTTGAATTTGATAGTACAGGATGTGCTAAAATATACTGCTTCTTGGTTAGAAAAAGGTAGGAACCTTATGTTATACATACAGTCTTCTGCCAATAAGAGAAATTTGTACAAAGAAGTATGTAGAAATAGCCAACTTTCTTATCGAAGGTTTAAACTTAGTGTTCCACATAGGTGGAATTCAACGTATCTTATGATGCGTTGCATGCTTAAAAACAAGCTTCAGCTTAGTTATTTTGTTAGTACACACATTCCATATGACCCTGAGTTCAACATTACTGAGTTTGAGTGGAAAACGATTGAACAACTTTGTGAATTTGTTTGAGGGGTTTTATGTTGCTACAAACAAATTCTCAGGTGTGTATTACTCAACATCCATTTTAGGCCTTGGTCAATTAGTTATCATTTCAGACACTTTAGCGAGGTATAGAGACACTACGATCACTACCCTTGGTCTTCAACCTATGATAGCAGAAATGGATATTAAACTAGCGAAATATTGGAAGCCTGTTCCTTTGCTTTATTCATTATCTAAGGTTTTTGATCCAAGGTTTAAATATGAATTAGTAGTTGGGTTATTAGAAACCTTCTATGAAAACATGATATTTGAAGTTGATGATCATATAATGCATTTTAAAACTAGCTTAAGAGTCCTTTTTGCAACGTATGTGGCTAGATATGGTAGTTCATCACACAATTCTTCTATTCCTGCTAGTTCTAATATTACATGCAAACTCCGACAGATTATGGGGAAGAAAAAACAAAAAACCGTAGCTATAGAAAGTTCGTCTAATGAGTTGACCAAGTAATTAGAAATTAATTTTCCTTTTACTGAGTCCGAATTGGATGATGAAAATTTTGACATTTTGGCATGGTGGAAAATATATGAACATATGTTTCCAATTCTGATCATTATGGCTTGTGATCTGTTATCAGTCCCTATTTCTACTGTTGCGTCCGAGTCTGCTTTTAATGCAAGTGGCCGGGTTCTGAGTGACAGGAGATCAAGGCTTAAAGAAGATATAGTTGAAGCGGCGGTATGTGCAAAGGATTGGTTTCATGCTGAAAACCGCTCGCAAGATAAATATGACCTTTCGGAAGACTTTGAGGAAGAACATACAGAAGCTGAATGATTTTGTTTTTTTTCGTGTATTGTTATTTTCTACCTTGTATTAGCATTTAGAAGTCCTATGTTTTGGCCATTGTATGAGGGATAATGCTGGCCAATATAAGTCAACCCCTTAAAAAATTTTAATTAATGAAATTTAAAGGTTCAACCCAGGACCTTCGTGAATTTCGGGAATAAATATCTTTTTTTCATTAATATAGATTTAATTAGAAATATACTGCAATTCTGAAATTTCTTTAAAATTGTATACGTCAATTTTTTTCCTTTTAACTTTTTGATAATATTATATTAAATATACTTCAAATTATAATATTCTTAACCTTTTTAAATATTTTTAAATAGGTATTATAAATTTTTTTAAAATTTTATATACTTCTTAACTTATTTTTCTCTTATTTAGAACAATTTTTTAGTTGTATATAGTTAATAAAATATTCAAAATATTCAGATTTTTTTGACTTTTTTTAGAAAAATAAATTTTTTTGGGGTCGGGCAGCGGCCGCAGGCCGGGCTGGGGGGGGTTCCACCCCTGGGCCGGGCCGGCCCGGCTCGGCTTTCAATCCAAGCCGGGCCTGGCCAGGGCCCGACGAAGCCCGGCGGGCAACGGGCCGGGCCGGGCCGGGCCGGGCTGGCCCGTTGGCCACATTGACCTTCAGCTAACAAAGAGTCATTGTCAAGATGACCCATGTAGTCATGAGACTCACATCTAATGCATGAAAACTTAAGATAATTGCTATGTGCACCGTATGCGGTGCAGACTGCTTTTTTTACCCTTAAATAGAATGTTATTTTGTTTTGATGTGACATAAAAATCCATTAAAATGATATTTTGTTTCCCTAAACGAAAAAAAAACGACTGAAAAAAAGGACTGCACCGTATTTCATGCGGTGCAGATAGTTGGGTTCAAACTTAATCAATGAGACTGCCGGCATGTGGTGGTCTAGGGTTCTTGCACTCATCATATTAAATAGGCCAATCTGCCACATGTTACTTGAAGCCGAAGGAGACGGGGTCCCCAAGCTTATCTTGGCAAAAAGGGCTCGTGGTGGCATCCTGCTCCCCCATTCATGAGGCTATGGTATCCAGCTTGCCCCTGCATAGTGGGCCTAATCCTAACCTTGTCAAAAAAATTTCACATCTTCTGATCAGTTCTTGCAGAAGCTGTTCAGAACCTGTCGGTGTTCTCTCATATATGAATCCTTGAGACATATTTGAGGACTAGACTGGAACATTTTTCCTCTTATGATAAACCTCCTTTTTCCTCTGATATTTTGCATGTATTTCTTTTGTCCTGGGTGACTAGAATGAAACAGTAACTCAAAGTTGACAGAAATACTGAAATTTTCTTCGCATTATTCTCATCCAAATCATATACAATTTCTGGAGATGTGTCACTGCGTGATGGAAACGGAACATGAAAATAATTAACTTTTGGGCCATAATTCAAATGTCTTTTCTTTGCCACTGTGTGTCAACGACTGATGAATTCCCCCATGCAAACTCTGGCTATTGAGGAACAGGCAGAGCCCGAGGAAGCGCTTCACGAGACGCCATCGGCATCGTTTGGAACTTGCAGTCTCCCGACACCAACACGGCCGGATTGCCGCCGCGGTCAGCCGCGATCGAACGGTTGATAAGCTGCAGGAGGATCCCCTCGAGCTCCTCCCCATTGCTCCATCCGTGGATTTCGGCCGTGATGGGGTCGACGCTGCCGACGATGAGGTCCCACACAGGGTAGTCCTTCCTCGGCATCGCATGGTCTCCTTCGGCCAGCTTCAATATCGGGCAGTAGTCTCCTTTCCCATCGCCGAGGTAGATGAATCGCCTCTTCCCCTCCGCCACCGCCTGAGCCCTGATTCTTTCCATGATCTTTCCCTGTACTTAACCGCTAACCTTTAGTGACTCATAGAAATAGTGTTTTAAATCAAACTAGCGAAATTGAGATAATTACCTTGCACATGTTTGGGGGGCAGAGGCTGCACCCATGTGAGGATTTGTTGAAGTCATGATAAGGGGAGATCCTGAGCCTGCCTTGTTCGTCCACAAAGCTTGGATTTGTGTTGATCTCAGTGAAACACTCAAAAAGCCCGTGATGCTTGAGGATCGTCTCGATGAAGAACAGGTTGGCATCACTCACCACCCTCAGATCACACCTATTTTTATATATTAGTAATGATAAACAACAATGCGACCTAGAGAAGAAAAGTGAAGAAGAAAAAATTACCCAAGAGAGTGAGCAGATTTGATGGCTGAAATGACGTGGGGATCCAAAGGAGCCTTCTTCAAGCACTCCGCAATCTCCTCAACGGTCCTCCCCTGTGAATGCAGCTCTCCCATCATCGTATCCTAAACCCCCACCCAAAAAAAAAATCGAATTTTGAACATGACCCGGTTAATAACTTGAGCTAAAAATCCGAGATTTGTAACCAAGATTGAAAGTCGGAAACAGAAAAGAACAAGATTTCAGCTTCGTACCATGAGAGGATTCCAAGGCATTGTGGGAAGCAACCGGTTGAAGAGGTCGGTGGCGCGCAGATTGTCGATCACCCAGTTGTCGCTGTCGACGTCGATGATGGTCTTGTCGAAGTCGAAGACGATCACCGTTGTTGAGGCCGCCATTGCTGATCAAAGCTGGATCTTTTCCTTCTCTCTCTTTTTCTTGCCTTTGCCTGTTTGATTTTGCTGTGTTTTGAAGAGGGGGAGGGGTATTTATCGGTGGGGATCGAGGAGGAGAAGATGCCAAGAGCATATGCCGAGTATTCGGGATAACTGAAAAACAAGAATTAGAATTTCTTAAGCATAAAACCAAAGATGCAAATTGTAACTTAAGAGGGGTATAGTTGTAATGATAGAAGAATTTGGGTAGAAATGCCACCAATATCCCACTTTCTTGGGATATTCCGTGGGATAACCGAATCCCTTTTTGATGGTGCATGCGTTTCATGCCATGTTTGGGAGTTTAAACTGCAGAATATTCGAGCGCACTCCTGCCTTTCTTGAACCGCAAAATTCCGTGGGTCTAGAATCTGGAGGCTTTCTTTAGTTTTGGTTCTTGATAATAACAAAAAAAAACCGGAACAAAACTCCATTAGATTTAAGATTTAGTGGTCTTAGTTAAAGATTTTTTAAACAGGTTAACACAGTGATGGATGGACACATGGGATCTTGCTGTATCGCAGGAGTCGCGTGCTCGGAAAATTTGTTGAATTACTGTGCAGCGTAGGCCCGGTGACGAGGCATGATTTTGATCAGAAACAGCAAAAAAGATCACAATAAAAACGACCGTTGCTGTGAATATTTTATTGTTGGATAATGATGAATCGTAAAGCTTTGAGCTCCTTTATCTGCAAGGCTCTTTGGTTTATTTTTGAAGCGTAACATTTGATTTTGTCGACAACTTTCATCCGACCGTTAACCTTTCGTCTGCACTGTCTTTTGGGTTGTCATCTTGTGTACTTGAGTTCCTAAAGAACTATTCCTTCTTTTCTATTCTGCTGCTTTTAGTTATAACACAATATCATCAACAAAACTCTTGAAGTTATTAAAGAATGTGTTCTTGTTGCAAAGTTCATAGTTGAAGTTGAAGAACGTTGCATAATTTTCTACTTGCCTTTCGAGACCGATATAAGTATCTTACAAATGTGTAATTTCGCAATTTTGATGTGTGATAATGGGAAAATATTGCATATTTTACCCCTCGTTTCATGTCTAATTCATGCGTTTATACGCTCAATGAGTCTTATTTGATGCATTGTTGTGTTATCCACTGATTTTAGAGTCTGATATATTTTTGTGCATATTTGTGTGATTTTATAAACTCAAATACTTGCAGTAATACCCATTTTATATTTGAGTTTATGAAGTTTTTGTGCAAAATATGATATCTAGTCTTAATTTTCTCCCATTTTATTTTTCATGTGTTGCTGGAAATTTCCTGGATTTTCTGGAGCTCAACGACAATCTTTTGGGATTTTCGGTGATTTTCTGGAAATTTCTAGGAAGAATACCCATTTTTGGAAAAGAAAAAAGAAATTTAAAAAATTATTTACTGTGCGGCCCACTTAGAGCGGGCTGCCACAATTCCAAAAAAAATAAAGAAAGAAAAATACAGCTCGCTTAGAGCATGCCGCTATAGTTTCAAATAAAAAAAGAAAAATGCGGCCAGCTTAGAGCAAGCCGGTAAAAAAAGAAAAAAGAAAGAAAAAACAGTGCAGCCTGCTTAGATCAGGTCGGCACTGTAGCAGCATACGCTTGGCGCGTGCCACTCATTTCTTCCGAGTCGGGCGAGCCAAGTGCAACCCGCAAACCCGCGTTTTCAAACCAGCCAAAACTAAGTAAGGGTTGTTGGGCTTTGGGGTGCAGGGAGAGCTCGATTTTTGCTGGATTTTGGACAGTAAACTAGGGGCTTAGAGGAAGTAAGTGAGGTTAAGCACATGAGGCATTTGGGATCAATTTTAAGGGAGTTTGAGGGCTAAAACCCGGAATTTCCCTCTTCTCTTGCTTTAATCTTTTTTTTGATACATCGGAATTTCGCTTTAATCTTTATTGTATTAAGTTGGATGATGCTTTTCTTGCTAAAAATTGATTCCTCTTTAATCATGTGTAGCTAAATCAATCTTGTGTGGGTTGTGATATGATTGGGATAGCTTTAATCATGTTTTGAATCTTCTCATGAAATGTTTAACGCTTATGTCATTCATATTGTGGTTTCTACATTGTTATGTGATCTAATGCATCTTGAGAGTGTGTATTAGTGGTAGATTACTCAAGAGAGTATCTCGATGCCATGAGAGGGGAAGTTTATGCTCATTGCTAGGAAATCCTTTGAGAATGATGATTAAAGGCATCGCCGTTGGTTGATTTGAATTGTTCATTTCTGGCCGGATGAGTAGTCTAATTAACCTAAAGACATTTCCATCTTTTTATGCATAATATTTGCGTTTTTATTTTTCTTTTCTTTTGTAAAGATGTAGTCAAAAACCAAAAAATTAAAGTAGATTTGGAAAGAAACATCTTTTGTGCTTAAACTTGTTTATGTGGCTTAGTATTCCTAGGACACACAGACTAGCTAAACACTTCGAGATGGCTGAAATCCCCAACCCCACTGAAGTAGGAATGGCAATATTGCGGGGGAGCGGGTATTTAACTACGCAAGCTTGTCACGTCCCGTCTACGGGTCGAGGTAGGGCGGGTCTCGGGCCAGGACGGGACGCGTAACTTACTTGAAGAGAGATAGTAATTGAAACTATATTAGTGGATTAGTGGATTCTATTTTAGTGGACGGGACGCGTAAAACTGTGTTTGTGTAGGATATAACAGGACAGGACCCTCTAGTAAAACTGTACAAATGAAAGAGAAAGTAATTGAAACTATACAATTTGAAATTTAACACAATCATATGCCTTGAATATAATCTTACTTGAAGTGAAGGCTAGGGAGTGTGTGGTAGTGCTTTAAAATGAGAGTGAAAGCACTTACTACTTGTCCAAAGAAGTGAAGCAATCAAAGCTTGAAGATGTGAGCTTTGGAAGCTTGAGGACAATTGAGTGAATGAGAACTTGAGAAAGTTGGGAGCTTTGAATGCTTGTATTTAATGAAGATTAATGTGTTCCAAGAGTTTTGAATTGAATGCCAGCATTTCTATTTATAGTGCTTTAAAAATCCCACCAAAATACAAGGAAAATCTACAACATTAAATTCTAGAACGGGCTGTAACGGTCAGATTTTCGAGTCACCAGACTCTGGAGAAGGATCGTTAGGCGTCTGGTACACTATACTATTAATGCAATAAATGCAGTCTAACGACGAGTTCACCAGGCATCTACAAAAGGGTTTCCAAACGTCTGGCTGTCTATTCAGACGTGTGGCCCAAGAGCATTAGATGATCAAACATGGTGGGTCAAGAAAGTGCAACTCTCTGTAATTCTGTGTGAATTAACCAGACATTTGTAGGTCATCTCCCAGTCATCTGACAGCCTATTCAGATGCCTGGGAAGACACCTTCAGACATCTGTCCAGTTAGGGGTTCTTGGACTATTCTATGTATGCATGCCAGACGTATGGCGTCATACACCAGACATCCAATCCTGGGCTGAAAGCTTAATTTTGAGCTGAATAAATTCCTAGCCATATGGGATGATCTAATGAATGTTCTAAAGTGTTGTGCATGATATGCAAGTGCTTCTAGTAAGTATATTCAAGCTTAACAATCTAATTTCATAACAAAGTAATGAAATGGACAATTTACATATTTATCCTCTTCACTTCCTATTTGAATCTTTGAGTCCATCTCTTTGATTTCCTCATGTAATGCCCTATGTGTGAAATAGTATATTATGTGTATAATATGAATGTGTGTATTTAGCCTACTTGGATGAGTGCATGTGCATGTATACTTGGATGACCAAGTGTATGACTATGAATACATATGTATATGTGTGTGCAAGTATTGGACATTTATATTGGATGTTTGTGTTGGATATGTGTATTGACTATTGGTAGGGGACATTATTGTAGTAAATGCCTTTCTTGTAGTTATATTTCTAAGTTGAAGGATAGATACATACGGTGGCATAGATTGTAATTAGATGTCTATGTTGGAGGGTGTTTTTGTAGGAAGGCGTTGGAGTGGCATATAATGTAATGAATTTCCCAAGTTGAAGGGCTTTTTGTAGGAGGGGTATTTGGGTCTTTTCCCTTGGATGACATCTTCTAGGGAGTTAACCCTTTGACTCCAAAATGCCCAAGAAAAGGTTAGAGAGAGGATTAAGCTCATGATTAAGAAACAAGGAGGGAGAGATGTTGAGAAATCTCTAGAACTAAACCCCCCTTTTCTTTCATTCTCATTTCCCTTTCTTCTTCTTTATTTTTATTTATCTCTCTCAATCATTTTCCCATGGCCAAAATTCTCTCATGACAAAAAAAGAGAAGAAAGAAAAGAGAGGTGAAAAAGGTAAGTACCAAAAAGGGATGAAGCTAGTAGCTTGTGGGATGATTTTGGAGTAAAGGAGAAGTGTTTTCCTTAGCAAGATGATGTGTTTTAGGAGCTTGAAGCTAGAGGAAGGTGGAGCTTGAGGAAATATGGGCTCTTGGAAGGATTTGTGAGGGAAAGTTTTCATCCTTGAGGTAGGGAGCTTCAACTCTATGGCATATTATTCCAAAAAATTGAAGTTTGTATCTTTTGTGGAATTCTCATAAAGTTATAATAAGGTTGTGATTTTATTTAAGTGATCCTAATTATGTGCTAAAGATGCCACATTTATCATAATAACAAACTAAAAATATCACATTTCTTATGAAAATAAGCTAAAGATGCCATCTTTCTCATTATTGTTGTTTTTGTTGTTGCTTATTATTGTAATGCTCTGTTGCTGTTTTTGGAATAATCATAACTTTTATTTTAGTTCTCCAAAAATTATGGTTTAAGACAATTTGGAAAGCCCTTGAAGTTATATACAACTTTCATTTAGAGAATATATTCAAATTCTTCCCGTAATCAAATTGAAGTTGATGATTTATATTGTAGTATCAATCTGGCAGATTCTGCACCATGTCTGTTAACAGAGTATAACTCTCTCTTCAGTCCTCCAAATGATATAATTTAAGACAAATTGGAATCCTAATTGAAATAGCTACACTTTTCATGTTGAAACCATAATAGGAATGTAGATAACTGCAATTAACTGATCTTTACTGCTAGAAACTTCAGTTTCAGGATAGATTTTGCACATATGTCCTATGGGCCATAACTTTTAGCATAGACATCCAAAAATTATGATTTTTGCTACTATGGACATATATACAAATCCTCTTTAAGTTTCCTTTGGACATACCTATGGCAAAATCTAAATATTACAATGTGATATCAGCCACTCTATAGCATATGGCCCTCTTGTGATATGAAATTGGTGCATCCAATGTAAATGTGGACACTTGCTAATGACATAGAGCACCATGTTATGGAGTATTACTATCAAGGATATGTTGGATGTGGTGTGCATAATTGGCATGGCATAATGCGATTGTTGTTTTGGTAGTTGTGATGGGCATGACACTTAGGTGCATGACCCCCTTTTGTGGAAGGATGAAAGAAATAGTGAAAGGGAAGGAATATGACAATATGTGACCATGCCAAATATGCATCCATACTAATATATGCATGTGTGTATGTTTTATTTCCTTTATGTCATGGTCACAAAGCTCTTTATACATATTCATTTTTATGCACAATTTCACTTGTTTTTCTCTATGGATACTTGTTTCTTATGTGTATTTATCTTTATGTCACAATTGTCAATAACTTAATAATGTTACACAAATAAACTCTTGAGATGTCTCATTCCTCTCTAAGGAGGGTGAGCTCCCAAGATAGGTTCTGGGGGAATACCTGAGTAAGGGTAGCCGTAAGGACTCGACTAGAAGTGGAGATTATTGGCACTCACTCACCTGCAGGGAGTGAGGTGACCAGTGGTATTTGTAGATTATTCTCATTCACTCTTACGAGGAGTGACCTGTTACGTGGTGTATGTGGTGATGTGGTGTATATTCTCAATCCTGCCAGTACAGGAGAGTTCGAGATGTCCCGTTAAGGAAACAGTGATCGTGTACTACTAGCAGGGTAGTTCTTTTTCCACCCCACCTTGGGGTGAGGTCCAGTCCCTTATGTCCAACATTTACCCAGGTTTTCAAATAAAATATCAATAAATGAATACTCTTAATTTAACATAACACACTTGTAATTATTCCTTTTACTTGTGATAGTTGTAATGTTCCATTTATATTTTTCCTTCATGCTTTATCTACACTATGCCATGAGATGTCTCACTTTGTAGCTTATGTTTACTTTCTTGTTTCACTTCCTTTATGTCATAAAATGTCACATATTGTCATTTGCATTAATGGTTGAATAATATGCCATATGAGTTAGGCATCCCTACTGGACACGCTTTGACGTAACCTCCCCCTTTTTCCACAGGTAGCAGGTAGCAAAGTTGGTCTTCTCTGGAGCTTGGTGTTTAGGGAGGTGGAGTTGGAGTTGGTGGCCAGTGTTGTAGGGTGTGAGAGTTGTACATGGGGGTGTGGTATCTTAGGATGCATTGGTGTATCTGAATGTTGTACTTAAACTGTCATGATATGAGATGATGACTGGTGTGTATTTCTATGTCCTTATATATTGTTATTTGTAGAGCATTGCTTGTACTATCCCAACATATGTGTAGTGACATGCGTCTGTTCATTGTACTCTCTCCCTCTCTTCTTCTCTCTTCACCCTTGCCTCTCTAGGACTACCTAGGAAAGTTTCGAAAATCTCCAGGTATCCTGGGAAGCGGAGTGTGACACCTCACGTCATTGGATCACATCTTCATCGATTTGATATAACTTGATCTACATTTGATTATGCTTTAATTAACTACAAAAGGAGTTTGTCACAATTAATTATGGTTGCTCATCATCAAAACCAAATTAGGGGATCCAATACTCAATATTCTCCCTTTTTTGATGATGACAAACAAAAATAATAATTATGCTAAAAATAAATATTTACTCCCTCTGCATTGATGAAATCAAGTTAGTCCAAACAATCAAATATAATATATGGTATTACTGTGTAGTTAAAGTGAGTGTATCACATGTCATTGTGTATTATAGGCATTGAAGCTCAAAAGTAATGAATACACATGAATATGATATGATGGTGATACACATGGAGGAAATTAACTATATGAGAATGGAATCTAAAAATCAAAATGATATAACGACTGAAATGGAATGATATAATCCAAATTTATATACCATACTCCTCCTAAATCATACTATAGTTCAAAAAATAAATTTGAACTATACTTGCTAGAATCATACCCATGGTGAATCATACTCCTCCTGAATCATACCCACGGCGCTTATTTCCCTTACCACGGAATTGTCTGCTTCCATGGGCACATCCCCAAGATGGCCATCACCTTACTTCGTGCCTTCCATGGAAAACTGCACACCAGGGATACATGACTTATTAGCTGGGGGATCCAGTCCTCCACGCATTGTGTCCCCTGTGATGAGGGAGAGGACGAGAGCATCAATCACTATTCTTCACATGCAGTTATTCAAGCTATATTATACACAGATGCTTCATAAAACTTGGGGTTGTGAGCACTTCTTCCTGAAATATTCGTGAGGTTGGAGATTATTTCATTACTACCTTTGGTAAGAATGACTCTGTGGGCTTTCTTGCTAAAACAACTTTGGCGGCCATGGTGTAGCATATCTAGAAGGAGCGCAACAGATGAATCTTTGAGGGGAATAGCTCCCTCAAAACCAAGCTTTTTGAGGACATCACTACAGATGTCAGGATTGTGCTCTGAAACTCTGAAAAGGACCCTCCCTACGATAGTGTACCCTATACTAATAAGGGATTCCACGATGGCACCTGATTTTGCTCCTGATTAGCTCTAGGTCTTGTTTTGTCTTTGGCTCGGTCATATACTTTTAGTCTGCTATACGTGTAAATCATTTTTTCTCAACCAATTGTGGGGATAGGACCGACAGGACTAGTGGAGGGTGGCTGTGCTTGTGCTATATCCCCTCACTAGCCCCCTGTCTCTCCTTTCCCTCCTACCAGTGTTTCTTGCATAGCTTTTGATTTGATTATCAATACATATACCCACTTACTTTCCTACACATACATACATGCCACAGTTATTACCTTATCCTTGGTGAGTCAAAATGGGGTTCCGTCCTCCCTTCCCATGCGACCTAAGAGAGGGGAAAAGAAAACCTTCCATGGTTGTTAGCGGTTGTCTCAGGTTACAGTTGAATAGCAGTTCATTTGCTAGCAAGAAAGAAAAAGAGATCAACCTTCCAATTTTGTTTGGCATTAGTTAGAAGTGAAGGAGTAAGAAGTCGAATAAAACAAGACATGATTTGGAGTCACACGAATCATTAGGATTTGCCTTTCCTTGGGTAGATCCTTAAAAGGACTTAGAGTGAAGCATTTGGGTTCACTCCTTATATAGAAAGGGATTGCTTGTCTTAGCTGAAAATCACCCTAGAGGGGGGTGGATAGGGTGTATGACACAAATTAAAAATTTAACGCACAAGATCAGTTCAGAGATGCCAACACAAATATGTTTAACGGAGTGGCTCCCCACCTCTACTCTGACCCCAAAACCTATGCGGATTTCATCACTTATATAACCAAAAGGAAAAAGGTGATCGCATTTGTGGGTGGTGATCAAACCGTACAAAATAGTGTTCAAGAATATATCGCTCAATGATAGCTTTTGGATGAAGCTATTCTCACTATACAATCTCAAAAAAATAAATTCAAATTGATTTAATACTGCTGTAAAAAACCAAAAAGATATCACAGCGATGTATTTATGAGATCGTGGTCGTGTCGGCGAAAACAGCTTGTCAATCTGAGGTCTGGATCAAAAGTTATGGTTTTTTGAACTTCGTTGCGTAAAGCTGTCTAAACTGGGTCTGTGAGTAAAGTAGGCTGTCGTGGCACTATGGAATTCTTGGTCAGACCCACTAAAATCGCTTATTCTGCTCAGGTGAAATCAATCTGTGGCACTGTGCGTGACTTGTGCGCTGTGCACTAAGAAAGCGCTAGCGCATGTGCCAACAATGCTTTTGGCTAGGGATTCAGCGTGCTTGGCTCGATAAAATTTCGTTTTCGATCGAGCTAGCAAGCTAGCGATGTTGTTGGCACGGTCTTCCCTCGAACTAGGAAAATTGGTCTGCCGACGGGGTCAGCGACAAGTGGCATGGTTGTTGGATCTGGATCCTAGCTTAGAGGGGGTTGAATATGCTAATAAAAAATTGTCGCACAACCCACGAGAAATCAGACGTATTTAAAAGCACAACCAGAGTAAATAGGAGACAATCATAGAGTACGCACAGATTTACCCTGGTTCGATCGCATCAACGACCTACGTCCAGCCCCAAGCGAATACTAGCATTAATATGTTCCTTCTATGCACCTACAATAGTGTCCTAGCTCCAACTCCCCAGCTAGACTGTACCACACTCGACAAAGTGCAGAACCATATCAACCTAGTAAATGTGTATCTTGACTGCAACAACACGTCAAGACCCTCTTGTCTAGTCCCAACCAGACAAGTCCAAAATAGTCACAAATATTGGTAAAGTTTTTCCTACAGAGATCGTTACACTAAGACACGAATATAAAGAGTAAGAGTTTAGAAATGCTCAGTTCGTGTCCGTGTAGTCATCTCTGTCAATCAGCATGTCATCAGCTCCAGTCTGATGTAAATGGTGTCTCGATCCGACTCCTGGATCACAGTCTGTAGCTCTTTGAAGTCAAGTGCACAAGTAGGTCTGTGCGTAAAGCAATTCAGTTCAAAATCAAATTGTATATGGTCTGTGCGTAAAGAAATTCCCTTAAATCCTTTACTCCACGTCAGCATCAACCTTTCTCTCCGTTCCTTTGATTTCGTTCGCTTGGGGTGTCCACGTCAGCGTAACCATGCATGCGTCCTACTTCTCTTCGCCTGGGAGTTGCTTCTCCGATAGCGCTTTGACCTCGACAACGTCGACTCGATGGCAAGCTCACGTCTTCTCCGACTTCGGTGACATCTTGGACGGTGGCGCTTCACGACGTACGGTGATCGCTCCGGGACGTACACCCAAAGAACGGTTGTAGTTTTACCGCAAGCGCACGGTATAGCGGCGAGCGGGATATCGAACACAGGGAGGACGAATGACCGTGCTTGCTTCTAATCAACCTGGCTATTTAAGAATAGAGAGAATTGCCTTGGGCGATCCTGTCACAAGCGTCAGACAAATGTGCGAAATATCAAATCAAATAAAGAACGTCTAGGGAATGGGGAATCCCCTCTACTCACCGTATTTCGTAAATGTGGTTTGTCGGTATCAAAATCGCTAGAATGAGAATTTGGATGAACTAGTTGCAACTAAATGTGGAACCAAGCTCACGCTCTCGCGCTGTTGCCGGTCTATAGCTATCCTAGGGTCGGGTCCAATCTCTTGCAAACCCTAGCCTAGGAAAGCTAGCATTAGGATCAACATCATCGTCCAATTGCGCACCGAGCCCAATCTCTTGCAAACTCGGTCCACAATCTAAATTAGGATAGTTCCTACCCGTCCAATCTCTTGCAAACGGGTATCGGCACGGAATTGCAACCGGAGATCCTAGTATCGGTCCAATCTCTTGCAAACCGATACTTCGAAAATCCGACTCCAACCCAATTCGGATTTCTAGGGCTTCCTATCAAATTGGGATCCAATCTCTTGCAAATCCCAATTGACATGAATACCTATCTATCCGTAGTAATTCGATCTCAATCTAATCTCTAATTATTGATTCTAGCACAATTTCTACCAATTTATCACAAATACGAAATTGGGCTTGTAGGGTTCATCCCCACGCCCCAAGACGTGGAGACTACTCACAAATCATAGCAATAGCACAAAAATAATCAATGAAATAGGCAATGGAATTCATCACAACAATGATATAAACAATAAAAATAGAGTTTTTGGGGAAGAGAGATGCAAACCAATGTAGTTCTTCAATTAATCCAACAAAAAAATCCAAGTTTTTCCTCTTCTCCAATCACAAATAATAAAGCTAAAAAGTAATCTCGAAAAGCTGCAAAAAATCTAAGAGATGGCTCCTAAAACTAGGGTAAAAACAGGGCTTAAATAGTCCCAAAAATCGTCCAAAAATCCTGACCAAAACGCCCCTGCACAGCCTGTTTTCCGCAAATTTCGCTACAGGCAGCGCATCGCACTCGGCCGAGTGACAAAAGTCGCTCGGCCGAGTGAAAACCCTGTAATTTTCCAGTAAGTCGGGGCTTTCAGGGGTCTTCAGTTCGGAGGCGGCTCGGCCGAGTGAGTTGTCGTCACTCGGCCGATGGCTTCAAGGCACTCGGGCGGACGTAATAATCCACTCGGCCGAGTGGGTCTTCTGAAGCTCAGGTGGCCGAAAAACAGAAACTTCGATATTTTGGAGGGGCTTCGTCTGGGCGCCACTCGGGCGGACGTGGTATCGTCACTCGGCCGATGTGGACGCCGACGCTCGGCCGAGTACACATGGAAATCGTGTCTGAACGGGTCGGCCGAGCAGTGTCTCGCTGGTCGGCCGAGTGGCTCCTCCACTCGGCCGAGCGGGACACAAAAGATGCCCAATCTGATTGTTTTGGCCTCCTCGTCGCTCCTGTGACGTCCATTCTTCTTCCGCTCCTCTCCAACAGCAAAATATCCCTCGGGGAGGTCGTCGGTGGCCGTCTAGAGTAAGCGCGTCTCGAGATCACTCCAAATCGCGCCAAATCACCTGAAATGCGACAAAAACAACAAATCGTGAAAAGCATCGCAATATCGTCGATATATCGTGAAAAACATGATTTGGGCGATCTAAATGGCATGCAAATACACGGAAAAAAGGTGTAAAATGAGGAGTGATCAAAATCCCCCAAGCTTGCCTCTTACTCGTCCTCGAGGAAGATAAGTAAAAGGCGAACCCGGTGGATTCGGAAAACGAAAACGGCGAAAAACGAAAAAAAAGGAAAAACGAAGAAGAATGAAAACCAAATGAAAATAAAGATGAAAGAAAGAAGCGAAGAGGTAGGATGCTAGATCATTTTCTCAGGACGTGGGTTTCACTTACTCTTATAGCATGCACCGAATGAGAAATACATGTCAAAGAATCTTATTTTGATATCATAGTATAATAGTGCAAATAGAAATAGAAAACCCACGAACAACGATATAATCATGAAGAACGGAATGATTTTAAAATTAACATTGCCTGAATCATTTAAAGCGGTATACAAATCACAGATCACACACTTTTCAATTGAACGCTTTCTATCTGGAGTATAAGAGTATCACACTATAGAATAGAGAGAATAGAAAAGTTTGGATTTCATGAAATGAACGCTAGGCTTAGATTTCTGGATTTCGTGAAGCTAGAAACAATCTCACCGAGTATAGAATATTACTTAGCCTAGGTTGTCGTGCAATGTCAAGTAGTCACTCTCTCACACATCAATGGATCCCCTCCCCCAAGCTTATCTATAAGCGTGGTGGCACAAAAATATTTACATCCCCATTTTTATATAGCTCCAAAAGCAAAGAAGAGAAAGAAGAAAGAAAGAAAGTGAGATGGGATCTTTTATTGAGGATTTTTCCTCTTTTCTCTTTTTTTTCTCTCTTTTTTTAAATAAGCAATATATACACAATGATCCCAACTCAGAGAGAGATAATGATATACAAGAATGCTTTTCTCTCTTTTATTATATATTTTTTTAGAAGAAGGGATTTGGAGCTAGGAATTAATAGCGGGGGAAATGCCATAAAATAGAATCACTAAGGGGAGATTCACCAATGATTTTTAAAAGTAGAGAAATGATGTTCAAGATTTGTGGAGAAAGAAATATATATAACTCTCGGTTCACTCTATAAGACATGCACGACAACTTCAGCAGGGTAATCTAATCTACTCAGTTTCGATCACAAAAAAAAGCTAACTAATCCAGATATATCATAGCTAACATCATTCAATCATCCCGAAGTGAAGTGTACAATTCATGCATATAGAAGTGATATAGGAAGAGAAATCAGTACTCCAGATATAGGCATTCAATGCGTGAATCTTGGTGTGTTTTCTGTGATAGCATACATATGAATATTCAGGCTCAGCTAATAATAAAACTTCATCCATTTTCATGTGGAAAAAGTGTGGGTTACTATTTCTAAATGCAAAGCAAGTCATAGCATGTGATATCAGAAATAAAATCTAAGACATGACAAATATAGCATGCATATAGAATAAGCTAACTCCACGTAGACATCATCACAGAAAATTCATCTCTAGCATGAGATGAAAAAAGAAAGAAATAAAGATAAGAAAAATAAAATTATGCAATGCGGAACACAGAGAAATAAGAAAAACATGATGCATGGCAAAATAAAAGAAAAATAAAGAAAAATGAGTGCAAAAGTGAAAAGGCGGTGTGAAAAACTAAAAATAAAGGTGGCAAATCGAAAAAGAACGTGAGAACTCACTCCCCCAAGCTAAACTGTACAGTGTCCTCAATGTGCAAAGTGTGGCACACAGAGAGACAAGTAATGAGAGGGGCAAGTGAGGATGCATGCATGATGGAAAGAAAAAAGATAGTAAAACGAAAAATAAAGAAATGAAAATATGATGCGGATATGATGCATGCACAGATATGAGTGATACGAGTATAAATGGGTCACCAAAAGCTCTCCCTCTCTCCCAAAAAAGATATATAAAGATACGGCAAAATGAGAATCCCAAAATAAGTGAGGGGAGGGGGGTGGGCAAAAAGGCATCAGGACCCAGCAGAAACGGGCAGCACTACGGCAAAAGGAATCGATGGCATCAAGGGTGCCTAGGAAGGTGGTGCTGCGCCGTCTCCGTCCTGAGGCGGAGGTGGTGGTGGTGGTGGTGTAGGCTGCTGAGCTGGGGTGGGCGTGGAAGTGGAAGCATGTCTAGTGTGTGTGGAAGTGTGTGTGGGAACCTGCTGGGTGGGTGGGGGTACGCGCGGAAGACGCTCTAAGATCTGTGTCAGGCAGTAGTGGATCTGAGGGATCAGGTCAAAGCGTCCAGCCATCGTAGAGACGGTGGAGGACAGGGTCCTAAGGTCACCTCTAAGACCACTCACCGCCAACTCAAGAGCACGTATGCTCTGCAGTACAGTGTCGGGCGGGGGTGGTGCAGAGGGACGCACCGGTCTAGGCTGCGCAGGGCGGGGCTGGCGTACGCGAGTGGAGTATGTAACGGGCTCAGCAAGGAAGGGGACAAAAGGTGCCGCGCCAGCAAATGTGGGCCTGGCCGCAGTGTGAGGCCGGGACACCGGCTGGTGATAAGTAGAGGCAGCGGCAACAAAGGAAGCGTGCAAAAGTGGCGACGAGGTGGCAAGAGAGGTCAGTGGCCCAGAAGTGTGGACAGACGCCACGACACTCTCGGAGAATACGGCGGCTGTGGAGACAGAGGACTCTACCGCTGGGGCGGAACTGTGTGGACCAAAAGGCGCAATCCCAGCGGAGATCATGCTAGCCATGGTCTCCACGACCGTGGCAAACGAGGGCTCTCCACTCTCGACAAAGGTCGGCGGGCGCTCGGGGAGTGCGGAGCAAAGAGGCTCCACGGACAGAGGGCCAGAGGTGGCAGCGGGAGTGGTGGGGACAGCCGCGGAAGTGGTGACAGTGGTGGAAGTGGGCTCAGCAAAAGTACTCTCGACACTGACAGAGGTGGGGACAGAAGTGTCAGGAGCAGCGGAAACGTCAGGAACAGGCTGAGGGGCCACAGGGTCGACGGGGTCGGCAGCAGGCTCGGCAGGGTGTGCGGCAGGGTCTGCGGGAGCAGCCTGGGCAGCGTGGGCAGCGTGGGCCTGCTCGGCCTCCTCGGCCTCGAGCACGTACGCAGCGGGGATGAGGACATCCATCGCTGGGAGCCAGTCAACGTGGGCCGGTGCAATCTGGGTCCGAGCTGGGCTCGGGAGAATCATGTAGTCGGCACCGAAAGGGCCGTGCAACCAGACCCAGTGACGCTCACCATGCGGACGCAGCATCTTCATCCGGGCCATAACATCTATCGACAAGGAAGTGGGGCCCGGTACGCGTCGCAGGTCGTCAGGTAAGTCCTCGCCGGTCATCATGGTAAGCAGGGTGATCAGACCGCCGCAGCATATCGGTGAGCGAGCGCCCACCGACACAATGATACGGTCTAAAAACCAAGCCGCAATGTCGATCACGACGGCGGGGACAAGCTCGTGTCCATCCCTAGATAGAGCTCTGGGACGTGTCATCGCATAGAGCATGTAGAGCTCTGGCGTAGACATCGTGCCCGGCTCATATCTGGCCAAAAAGGTGGGTTGCCATAAGGCGCTGGGCAATACGTAGGCAGGGGTGGACAATGGCCGAGGCCTTGGCCCTACTAGGGTCAAAGGCGGCGTGGTGGCCTGTAATCCGGGCCCAGAAGGCACCGGCGTCGAAGGAAGGTGGGGGGATGTGGGTAGGGCCGTAACCGCGATCGGCTCCGGGGACTGCGGGCCATGAGAAGAACGCTCTCATCATATCGAGAGTGACCTGGCACTCTCGATCCATGAACCTGAATGAGCATCCCTCATCGGTCCGGGCAATCGAACTCAAAACCTCAAGTTTCGGGCGGGTGAACGTGTCCGCTGACACCTGAAGGAAGTCGCGCCAACCCACGTTGTCGTACAACGTGAATATCCCCTCTAGTACCCCCAGGCGTCCAAGGTCAGCGAGGTGTGCAAACCTGGAGGGTACGATCGAGCGCTGGGAGATACGGTCGAAGACGGCGCGGTGTGCGTCATCTCGGAACGTGATCCCGAGCGGCCCGACCAGTGGAGCCGGTGGTGGTGGCTGTGCAGCGGCGGGGGGTGGCTGTGCGGGCTGTGGGTGCGCTGCAGGCTGTGCGGGGTGTGCGGGGCCTGCAGGCTGTGCGGGGTGTGTGGGAGAAGGCGGAGGAGAGTCCTCCACCAAGTGGGAGGGGCCGGGCTCGTCCGACCGCTTCCGCTTAGCGGAAGCTCTCGTCGACCGCGGCCGTGTCCGGGGCGGCATATCGGCCCCGAGCGCGCCGAAAAATGAAAAAAGTGCGGTGCGTGTAAAAGAATGGAAAGAGTATACCCAAACACGCCGCGAGTGCTAAGCAGTGGAAGCGTGCGAAGTCCGCGCCTCCACAAAGTCCTGAGCAGCCCGTAGAAGCTCCCCTGAGCTCCCCTAAGCTCCAAAAAGCAACCTGCGCATGAAAAAGCGATATCAGCGAGTAATAATCAAAATGTATGGAGCAATAGGGGTATAATGGATAGATATAGAAATTGATTTGGGTTAGGGGGGCATTTAGCACATGGATCCTCAAGAAATACACGAAAAGAGGAGAAAATAGTCGAAATAGGGGTACCGGAGGTGGTCGGACGGCGTGCCGCCGGCGGCGACTCGGGCGAGGCACCGGGGCGTGCTCGGCCGGCGGTGGCGGACCGAGCGGCGGCGGGGCGAGGTCGACCGGGCGAGTGGGTGCTGGGTGAAGCGAGATCGGGCGAGGGGAGCTGAGGGGGCGCGGGCGGATTTGGGATTTGCGATTTCGAAATCCGCGCCTCCCTCGTCACTTATATATAAAAAAGTTACGACTCGGCCGAGTGACGTGCTCACTCGGCCGAGCGAGGCAAATAAAGATTTTCTCCCCGATATCGCTTCGGCCGAGTGGCTTTGCCAGCCTCGGCCGAGTGGAGTAAGTCCATTCGGCCGAGTGACTCAAGCTACTCGGCATGACTCGCCCTAGGAGGGTATCCGTTTCACTCGGCCGAGTGAACATATATACTCGGCCGAGTAGCAGTTATATCGAAATCAAGAAAATAAACAGAGAGTTGGGTACAGCAGACTTCCCTCGTTCGTGAGCGGCTCGGCCGGACGAACTTCTGTACTCGGCCGAGTGACTAGTATGCTCGGCCGAGTGAGCCTTGTTTTCTGCTGTTTGTCTTCGTTTGGGCTCTAAACTCCGTCTTTCTTCCTCCAGTCGATTTCATCCTCCTCCTAAGCATCGAACGCCTTCTTGGGGCGCTCCTCGTCGTCTCGTTCATCCTCCTCATGATGGATCTACCTATCTCCTCCCCTGTCGAGAAAAATAGGACCCGTTATCACAAGATTTTTGGGCGAACGACTCGAAACACTAAAAATTTCTAAAACGAAAATAAAGAAAAAGTAAAAAATAAAGCAAAAACCGTCGGGTTGCCTCCCGACAAGCGCTCGTTTAAGGTCGTGAGCTCGACCCCCTATAATTTTCAATCAATACGGGATGTTTGGTGCATACGGGATGCACCCGTCAAACTTTCCGGGGAGCGCGCTTGGATTTGGATGTGGCGGCGGCGCGTTCTCCCGCGGTGGTCTCTCGTCTCGAATAGTGTTGGGGGGAGGCTCCCCCAAGCTAGCGTTTGCTCCGGTCAACGGCTTAACCGGTGACGCCGGTCTCCGTGCCGGCGGAGCTTTCTTTGGAGACTTTAATTTCGAGAGCTTGCAGAGCTCTCGAATCCTTGCGACATCAGCGTCGCCTTCATCTTCTTCAGCGGAGAAGTCGGGGGAATCGTCTTCATTCTTTTCATCCTGGCCTAAATCCGGGCCTTCTTCAAATTCTTCATCAAAAAGGGCGCCAATTGAGTGAGGAATCGCCTCTTCTATCACCTCATCAAGGAGGTCCATGTAGTCGAGTTCCTCGTGATAAGGCATATGCTTCATAGCCTTAGGAATGTGGAGCTCCACCTCGATGTTTCCGACGTTTAAGGTTAAGGTCCCTTCGCGCACGTCGACGATGACTCCGGCGGTGGCGAGGAATGGGCGTCCAAGTATCAATGAAGTGTCTCCCTCCTCCTTAACGTCCATGATCACAAAGTCACATGGCAAGCATATTCCTCCCGGGACTTGTAGCGGTATGTCTTCGGCGATCCCCACCGGCCTTGTTATCCGTCCATCGGCTAATTGAATGCGCATGTCGGTGGGTTTCAACTTTGTCCCGGTGTTTAGCTTTAAGAACATGGAGAGGGGCATGAGGCTCACACTAGCCCCAAGATCGACCAACGCCTTTTGAAGAGGGACGCTGCCCAAGGTGCAAGGAATCCGAAAACTCCCCGGATCTTTGAATTTTGTCGGCTCCTTCTCTCTCTTGGTGAACCAAGAGCCCTCCTCGGCTAGCATGATCTACTCCTTCCTTTTCCTCCCCGAAATCAAGTCCTTCAAAAATTTAGCATACGTGGGGATCTCGACGATGGCGTCAAGGAAGGGGATGTTAAGGCTAACTCCTCTTAGGTACTCGAGAAATTTTGCTAGCCTCTTCTCCATTTTCGCTCTAGCGAGCCTTTGGGGGAATGGGACCGGTGGCATGAAGCGCCTCTCCTCAATTAATCGCTCCGCCCTAGATTTCTCCTTGTCTTGTGGCTCCTTCTCCTTTTCAATCTCAACTATCGGCTCAATCGGCTCCAAGCTTTCATCCACGGCCTCCTCAATAGGAATCATGGCGGGGGTGGTGTCCTTCCCGCCTCTAGTAGTAACGGCAACTACGGCATTGATGTGGCCCGTGTTGCCCCGTGGGTTTTGCTCCGGTTGCGTCGGCAATCTTTGAGTGTTCCGATTGAGCAACGCCAATTGCTCCGATATTTGAGCCACTACGGTGTTAAGAGAGTCTTGCCCCGCCTTCAAAGTAGCATTCACCTTATTTTGCTCGACCATGAACGCCTCCACTCTAGTTTCGAAGTCGGATCGTTGTGGAGCTTGTGGAGGGTTTTGATTTTGATTCCTCCACCCTTGGTTGTATCCGGGAGGCCTATATGGTGGAACTTGTTGCTTCGGTTGAAAGTTTTGTTGTGGAGGCCCCCTCGGTGGATAGTATTGTTGTTGGGGTGGTGGTGGTCGAGCTTGTTGAGTTGGTGGTTGTGGCGGGTTCAAAGCTCCTTCATTGTTGGCGTAGGAGAATCCCGGATGATTTCTTGCGGCCGGATTGGACCAATACCCTTGGTTCCCCGCAACATATTGTATTTGCTCCAAGGATCCTTCTCCTTGCTCTCCTCCCGCGTACATGGCTTGAGATTGGTCTTGCCAATCACACATTTGGTTGGTCGGCGCGGAGGTGGAAGGTGCTCCTTGGGGCTCCGTGATGAACTTCTCCAATCTCTCCACCACCTTGTGGAGAGAATCAAATTTGCTCGTGAGCTCCGCTACGGCCTTCGCCTCGTAGATGCTAGTTGGCTTTAAGGAGGATGTGGAGTGTCCTCGCTCATCGCCCCATGGTTGGTTATTTGAGGCCATCTCCTCAATTAGGGCCGTAGCTTCTTCGGGAGTCTTTGATAGGATCGCACCATTCGTCGCGGCATCAATAATTTGTTTGGTCCCCGATTGGAGACCGTTGTAGAAGCTATGAACTAGCTCCCAATCCTCTATACTGTGGTGCGGGCATTGATGCTGCAAATCCTTAAAACGCTCCCATGCTTCATAGAGCGTCTCCTGTGGTCCTTGCTTGAAGGACATGAGAGCGCTCCGGATCTTCACCGTCTTGGATGGCGGATAGAATTTATCAATAAATGCACTCGCCAACTCGTCCCAAGTGGTGAAGACTCCGTCAGCCTGCGTCCTCAACCAATAGAGTGCTTTGTCCTTAAGCGTGAAGGGAAGAGACGCAATCTGATAGCATCGTTGGAGACCCCCGGCATCTGGAATGTGGCGCACTTCGACAAGAATAGTTGGATGTGATAGTGGGGGTTCTCATGTGCGTTCCCATGAAATGGGTCTTGTTGCATCAAAACCACCAACCCAGTCTTTAGCTCGAAGTTCTTGTCAGCCGCCAACCCCGGCATGGCAATGGATGAGGTGGTAGAAGAAGTCTTAGGCCGAAGCCTATCGCGAATAGAAATTATCCTCGCCATCCTTGCCGCCAATTCTTCAGGAGTTTCCGGGTTGGTCATATACCCCCCTTCCGGATCTTGTCTCTTTTCCGCTCTAAGTCTCCGCGCGGTTCGTTCGATCTCGGGATCAAATAATAAGTCTTCTGGGTCTGCAGTAGATCTCGTGTTCATGCACAGGGGAAACAGAGTTTCAAAGAGATGATTAGTACCGTGGAAGGGTTAGGTAAGAATAGTAAAGGAAATAATAATGGTAACAATAAAAAAAATAAAAATAAAAGAAAGAAGTAGCTAGGGTGAAAAAAGAATCAAACGCAATCGCCTCCCCGGCAACGGCGCCAAAAACTTGATCGCTCCGGGACGTACACCCAAAGAACGGTTGTAGTTTTACCGCAAGCGCACGGTATAGCGGCGAGCGGGATATCGAACACAGGGAGGACGAATGACCGTGCTTGCTTCTAATCAACCTGGCTATTTAAGAATAGAGAGAATTGCCTTGGGCGATCCTGTCACAATCGTCAGACAAATGTGCGAAATATCAAATCAAATAAAGAACGTCTAGGGAATGGGGAATCCCCGCTACTCACCGTATTTTGTAAATGTGGTTTGTCGGTATCAAAATCGCTAGAATGAGAATTTGGATGAACTAGTTGCAACTAAATGTGGAACCAAGCTCACGCTCTCGCGCTGTTGCCGGTCTATAGCTATCCTAGGGTCGGGTCCAATCTCTTGCAAACCCTAGCCTAGGAAAGCTAGCATTAGGATCAACATCATCGTCCAATTGTGCACCGAGCCCAATCTCTTGCAAACTCGGTCCACAATCTAAATTAGGATAGTTCCTACCTGTCCAATCTCTTGCAAACGGGTATCGACACGGAATTGCAACCGGAGATCCTAGTATCGGTCCAATCTCTTGCAAACCGATACTTCGAAAATCCGACTCCAACCCAATTCGGATTTCTAGGGCTTCCTATCAAATTGGGATCCAATCTCTTGCAAATCCCAATTGACATGAATACCTAGCTATCAGTAGTAATTCGATCCCAATCTAATCTCTAATTATTGATTCTAGCACAATTTCTACCAATTTATCACAAATACGAAATTGGGCTTGTAGGGTTCATCCCCACGCCCCAAGACGTGGAGACTACTCACAAATCATAGCAATAGCACAAAAATAATCAATGAAATAGGCAATGGAATTCATCACAACAATGATATAAACAATAAAAATAGAGTTTTTGGGGAAGAGAGATGCAAACCAATGTAGTTCTTCAATTAATCCAACAAAAAAAATCCAAGTTTTTCCTCTTCTCCAATCACAAATAATAAAGCTAAAAAGTAATCTCGAAAAGCTGCAAAAAATCTAAGAGATGGCTCCTAAAACTAGGGTAAAAACAGGGCTTAAATAGCCCCAAAAATCGTCCAAAAATCCTGACCAAAACGCCCATGCACAGCCCGTTTTCCGCAAATTTCGCTACAGGCAGCGCATCGCACTCGGCCGAGTGACAAAAGTCGCTCGGCCGAGTGAAAACCCTGTAATTTTCCAGTAAGTCGGGGCTTTCAGGGGTCTTCAGTTCGGAGGCGGCTCGACCGAGTGAGTTGTCGTCACTCGGCCGATGGCTTCAAGGCACTCGGGCGGACGTAATAATCCACTCGGCCGAGTGGGTCTTCTGAAGCTTAGGTGGCCGAAAAACAGAAACTTCGATATTTTGGAGGGGCTTCGTCTGGGCGCCACTCGGGCGGACGTGGTATCGTCACTCGGCCGATGTGGACGCCGACGCTCAACCGAGTACACATGGAAATCGTGTCTGAACGGGTCGGCCGAGCAGTGTCTCGCTGGTCGGCCGAGTGGCTCCTCCACTTGGCCGAGCGGGACACAAAAGATGCCCAATCTGATTGTTTTGGCCTCCTCGTCGCTCCTGCGACGTCCATTCTTCTTCCGCTCCTCTCCAACAGCAAAATATCCCTCGGGGAGGTCGTCGGTGGCCGTCTAGAGTAAGCGCGTCTCGAGATCACTCCAAATCGCGCCAAATCACCTGAAATGCGACAAAAACAACAAATCGTGAAAAGCATCGCAATATCGTCGATATATCGTGAAAAACATGATTTGGGCGATCTAAATGGCATGCAAATACACGGAAAAAAGGTGTAAAATGAGGAGTGATCATACGGCTCTCGACTTTGCCGTCTCCGACGTTGGCAACTCGATGGCGGGCTTCTTCGACGGTAAGACTTCGTCGACGATGCGGCAGTTATTCGATCTCCACGGTGGCGAGCACAACAAGGCAACTCCGTCCACGACAGTGAGTTGAAGAGCTCGTCGTAAGCTCTCGATGAGGCACGACGGAGGATGGTCGATGGAAGCTCCGACTCTCGTTGGCTTGGTCTCGTCGGCGGTGACTTGGATGATCAGTGTTGTAAGCTAGGGTTCTGAAGGGGCCTTCGACTTACAGCAGCGGCAATTCAAATTTGGCGTGCAACAGCTACAAAGGTTCTTCGACTGATCCGATAACCCAAAGCGATGGCTTCGAGCTTCTCCAAAGATGGGTCGACGACAGCGTGGGCTTCGACAACGTTCACAGTTCTTCGACGGCAGCATAACGACGAGGTTCATCGTTCTTCACGATGATGGGATGGCAGCCTCGGAGCTCTCCACGTAAAGCTCTCACGGCAACAAGGGTTTGTCGATGAGGAGTTCTGTCAACAATGGGTTACGGCAGCAAGGCAGACCACAGCTTGATGATGTGAGGATTAAGCCTTGGAGTATAGGAGAATGGGGTTTGTGCTTTGAGGGTCTGATGGCGGGGAGAGAAGTTGTGTGATTTTTTTTCTTTTTGCTTGGAGAAATTTTTTGATGGCTGCCTCTCTTTTTCTTTTTCTTTTGACGTTTTGCCGCATTCTCTCTTATTGTGATGGAGTCCCTTTATAGCTTTGATGACCTAGGGTTTGTTGACTAGGTCTAGGGCTTCATCTAGACCCTTGGCTTGCGGCTTGGGCTATTGGAATAGGTTTAGGCTCTAGACCCTTGGGTTGCATAAGTGGTCTACTCTTGGCTTTGGCTAAGGATGAGAACCTGGGTCCCTCTTGAATACAGCTAGACACAATCTCAACCCTAGACTCTTGGCAATGAAAATATCGACAATAGACTAGGATTTTGGCATTAGCAATTAGGCTAAGCCTCTACCCAATGTGGCTAGGAGATGGAGGAATGGCTAGTCTAGTTGATCAATGTAGATGAAGTAGTATGTATTGGACTAGGAATTAGGCTAGGAATCTCCATCTCATCTCAAGTTGACCAAGTCCTCGTTGCTTTGAGCACAACAATCTCTCTCTCCCCCCAATAAGCTATATGATTAGCAATCCCTCCAAGATTTGAAACAATTATCATTTTGCCTTTCCTGAAACACACTAAGCACACATGTCAAATATAACAACACGTTTGTCATCATCAAACTAGAGTTCCTAGATCGTTGCGTCCAACAATCTCTCCCTTTTGATGATGACAAACCAATGAAAGATTTGAGCAATTAGATAGGTGTGTGTGAAGTGTGATGAGGGGTGTAATGCTTATGATGTATACAATAAGACAAAGCATTACTAGCATGCACACAATATAGCAATGATGAAAAGCATGCTCCCCCTATTTTCAACCTCCCCCTTCATCAGACAATAGCATATTTTCAAGCTCCCCCTTGACCAATACCAAATCTTTTGTCTTTCTCCCCCTTTGTTATCATCAAAAGTGGACTAATGAAGTCAAAACACAATCACATGCAAAAAAAGAGCATTATAAATTATATCTAGCACGTGCATGTCATTTTCCATAAAGTAAGCAATTCAAGTTCATAGAAAATCATAATTTAGACTTCACCACCAATGTGTAAGTGTGATAATATAAACATTGAAGTACAAAGGGAGATTCGATTTAGAACATCAACTAAAACAATCCACATTTTCCAGTTAACATGAATTTCACTAGGATTGATTTTTCCCACCTCATTAAAAATGAGTTCAAGTTACCAAACCCCAAAACATAGCCTATAAGGACTCTTAGATGTGGGGTTGGTATTGCTTGACGAGTAATATACACTAACGCTAAAGATTACCCATGAAGCATATGTTGGATACTCGTGGATATTGTACTTACCATGAATTGTATCCATTTTACATACGGAGCAATTTTCATGTAATTTTTTTCATATTCATTTCTTTTCGTGCTCAATTTTTATTCATGGCAATTCACATCATATCCCTTAGAAAATTCAGTTTTATTCATTCTACATTCACTTTCCAACATTTATCAAAAGAATCTCTAAAAGTACTAAAAGTTTAGTATTCGTGAAAGCGCGTATGTAGGTGTAGAAATCAAATTAATCATTTCATGAAGCATGTCATAGCTACCAAATAGTTTCTAACATGCGCATGTAGCTATAACAATAATACAATGATTTCTACCGGGATATGAATGAACATTCAAGAAATACCACTTATAATGAATCATAAAGTGGTATTCGTTAAGCATAATTTTTCTATTTTTGATTTTTGGTTTTTGATTTTTGGTTTTTCTTTTATAAAGAACTAAAACACACCTAAAAGGCAAACAAACAAGCACACAAACAGAAATTAAGTCAAGCACACACAAAATCTATGAAGGTATGCAATGAATGCAGAGAGGGAAAAATATACCTTCGCGTCGCTATTTGACTAAGGAGCTAAAAGAATAAGACTCTTAACTCATTGCTCCTAGCCAAATCTCCACCTTACTTACATGAAAGGTGTTACGTGTGACCTTGAAATCCAACAAGGTCCACTAGTGTTAGCCATTAAAGTTTTAGGAACCCACACTTGTTTGAACTTTATATTTGTGTTCCTAAACATACAATAATATGATGTGTGACCAACACTATCACAAGTAAAGCACTTTGCATGCATATTTTTCATAATCGAAGGCACATTGTGGAATTTCTTAAATTTGGGCCTTTCAACGTTTTTCAAACCAAATCCAAGTCCTCTTCTATTATTGCCATATAATTGATTTTCAAGTATAGTATCCAACGAATGTTTACCAATTGAAAATTTTCTTAATGACAATTCTAGACTAGACACTTTGGATTTTAATAGTTTATTCTCATCCACAAACAAAGTACATTTACTTATAAAAGCTCTCGTGTTTTCCTCTTCCTTTTTTTAGATTCAACCGTTTTCCTGTTAAGTTCATTATTTAACATGCACGGTTTATCATTAAGCTCTTTAATCACATTATCTTTTTCAGCTTCAAGCTTAAATAAGTCTTGCTTAAGCATGCTAATTTCATTCAATAGGGAAGGGCAAGAAAGACAAGCAACTTCTTCATTAAAGCATGATTTTTCCGTTTTCATTATAGCAATGGTAGAATCACGTTCATCAAGTTTTTCTTTAAGGATGTCAACTTCTTCAGAAATGTCACAGTTTTTTTTAGTAATTTAAAGCTAGCATCCCTATAATCATTCAACATGAGTTCTAGCTCATCAATTTCCTCTTGCATGGCTTTACAGATAATTAGAAGTTCAGCTTTACTACCAGATTTTACATCGTTATGTTTTGCCATCAAGCAGATGGAGGAGTGTACTTCATTCTCCACGAGCTCATCTCTACTATCCATGTCCCACGTTCGCACTACAGCTTTTCCTTTTTTCTCTCCGACACAAGCTGTTTCTTGTGGGCAATGTCTCGCGAAGTGTCCCTGCTTCATGCATTTAAAACAAATAACTTTACGCTTAGTATTGTCACAAAGAGAAGCATCAAAATTATTTAGAAGAGTGTTTCTTCCCTTTTGATTCTCTTCATTGCAGCTGAGGGATTTCTCACTTCCATATGCAAGTTCCAAAGTCCTCCATATATCCTACATAGAAGAGCATTGTGAGATACGATCAAGTATTATTCTACTCAACCCACACAATAAGATATTCATTACTGTAGCATTTATAGCACACACATTTTTATCATTTAAATTCAGATTACTTTCAGGCATAGAATATCCGTTATCAATAATGTACCAGGTATCAACATCAACAGATAGAAATAAGTTTTTATCCTAGCCTTCCAGTATATATAATCATGGCCACTAAAAAGAGGAGGACAATCAATAGGCATGCCATGAGAAAAGACTAGCTTTGGGGTTTTCATGATAGCTAGACTAGACTAGATCCTCTAACCTGCACTGATACACTTGTTGGATCTGGATCCTAGCCTAGAGGGAAGGGGTGAATAGGCTAATAAAAAATTCTCGCGCAACCCAACGAGAAATCACATGCAGTTAAAAGCACAACCAGAGTAAATAGGAGACAATCACAGAGTACGCACAGATTTATCCTGGTTTGGTCGCATCAACTACCTACGTCCAGCCCCAAGCGAATACTAGCATTAATATGTTCCTTCTATACACCTAGCTCCAACTCCCCACCTAGACTGTACCACACTTAACAAAGTGCAGAACTCTATCAACCTAGTAAATACGTATCTTGACTGCAGCAACACGTCAAGACCCTCTTGGCTAGTCCCAACCAGACAAGTCCAAAATAGTCACAACTATTGGTAAAGTTTCCCCTACATAGATCATTACACTAAGACACGAATATAAAAAGTAAGAGTTTAGAAATGCTCAGTTTGTATCCGTGTAGTCGTCTCTATCAATCAGTACATCATCAGCTCCAGTCTGACGCAAACTGTGTTTCGATATGACTCCTGGATCTCAGTCTGTAGCTCTTTAAAGTCAAGTGAACAAGTAGGTCTGTGCGTAGAGCAATTCAATATGACTCCTGGATCTCAGTCTGTAGCTCTTTAAAGTCAAGTGAACAAGTAGGTCTGTGCGTAGAGCAATTCAGTTCAAAACCAAATTGTATACGGTCTGTGCATAAAGCAATTCCCTTAAATCCTTTACTCCACGTCAGCATCAACCTTTCTCTCCGTTCCTTTGATTTCGTTCGCTTGGGGTGTCCACGTCAGTGTAACAATGCATGCGTCCTACTTCTCTTCCCCTGGGAGTTGCTTCTCCGATAGCGCTTCGACCTCGACAACGTCGACTCGACGGCAAGCTCACATCTTCTCCGACTTCGGCGACGTCTTGGACGGTGGCGCTTCACGACGTGCGGCTCTCGACTTTGCCATCTCCGACGTTGGCAACTCAACGGCGGGCTTCTTCGATGGTAAGACTTCGTCGGCGATGCGGCAGTTCTTCGATCTCCATGGTGGCGAGCACAGGACGGTGACTTCTTCGAGCAAGGCAACTACGTCCACGACATTAAGTTGAAGAGCTTGTCGTAAGCTCTCGATGAGGCACGGCGGAGGACGGTCGATGGAAGCTCCAACTCTCGGCGGCTTGGTCTCGTCGGCGGCGACTTGGATGATCAGCGTTGGAAGCTAGGCTTCGCAAGGGGCCTTCGACTTGCAGCAGTGGTAGTTCGACTTCGATGTGCAGCAGCTGTGAAGGTTCTCTGACTGCTCCGACAACCCAAAGCGACGTCTTCGAGCTTCTCCGACGATGGGTCGACGGCAGCGTGGGATTTGACAACGTTCACAGTTCTTCGACGGCAGCACAACGACGAGGTTCGTCGTTCTTCACAACGATGTGACGGCAGCTTCGGAGCTCTCCATGCAAAGCTCTCACGACAGCAAAGGTTTGTCGATGAGGAATTCTGTCAACAATGGGTTACGACAGCAAGGCCGACCACAGCTTGATGATGTGAGCATTAAGACTTGGAGTATAGGAGAATGTGGTTTGTGCTTTGAGGGTCTTACGGCGGGGAGAGAAGTTGTGTGATTTTTTTTCTTTTCGCTTGGAGAAAGTTTTTGATGGCTGCCTCTCTTTTTCTTTTTCTTTTGCCGTTTTGCCGCATTCTCTCTTGTTGTGATGGAGTCCCTTTATAGCTTTGATGACCTAGGGTTTGTTGACTAGGTCTAGGGCTTCATCTAGACCCTTGGGTTGCAGCTTGGGCTATTGGAATAGATTTAGGCTCTTGACCCTTGGGTTGCGTACGTGGTCCACTCTTGGCTTTGGCTAAGGATGAGAACTTGGGTCCCTCTTGAATACAGCTAGACACAATCTCAACCCTAGACTCCTGGCAATGAAAAAATCGGCAATAGACTAGGATTTTGGCATTAGCAATTAGGCTAAGCCTCTACCCAATGTGGCTAGGAGATGGTGGAATGGCTAGTCTAGTTGATCAATGTAAATGGACTAGTATGTATTGGACTAGGAATTGGTCTAGGAATCTCCATCTCATCTCAAGTTGACCAAGTCCTCGTTGCTTTGAGCACAACTATCTCTCTGTCCCCCAATGAGCTATATGATTAGCAATCCCTCCAAGATTTGAAACAATTATCGTTTCGCCTTTCCTGAAACACATTAAGCACACACGTCAAATATAACAACACGTTTGTCATCATCAAACTAGAGTTCCTAGATCATTGCGTCCAACAATGATGTTTTTGGCTCTTGATGATTAAACTTGATTGCGTGATGAATGTTTTAACTTAAGACTTGATGCTAGGATTTTGATGGAACCCCTAGACACAAACCTGTGATTTGGAACTTGCTTGAATCATCCCTAAGAGCCCAATGTCGTGAGTTAGCTTCCTGGTGGATGCCTGGATGAGGCTTGCGACAAGAGTTGTTTAAACTTGGATGAAGCTTTCTTTCCATGGGGTTGAAGCGGGGCTTGGCCTTGCACCAGCTTGATGATGGATACTTGATGAAGCTTTGCTTGGCTACCAAAGGAAGAGATGCTAGCAGCAAGGCTTGATGTTGATGAAGTTTTGTGGCTTTCGGCAACAAGACGTGGATGAAGATTTTGCTTGCGACAAGGAGGAAGATGATGACTCTTGATTGAAGCTTTTGGCAAGGATGGTTGTTGATATAGATTTTTGGCTTGTGGAAACAAGATGTGGATGCGAAGGAGGCTTGTATGTGGCTGACTAGGGGTTTAGAGTTTCTTCTCGCCTTGCGCAAGTTGGATTGATGTGCATGGGGGGTTTAAATAGAGGAGAACCCACTCCTATGAGCCATCAAACTCCCCTTTAGGATATGATTTCTCATGAGATAAAAAATCCTTTTAAATCCAATCTTTGACCAATCAAATCTTTATCTTTGACAAATCAAATCTTCATCTTCATGATGCATGGATAATTGTTGATGGAGTAGAACTCTTTTTGAATTTCTTTTGCACAATTATGAACGCATTATTTTCTTTTGCACAAACAATGTTTTTGCACATTTACCCTTGAAATCATTTTATAAAAACATTAGTACCACATGACTTGTTTGTCATCATCAAAATTAAAAGTGAGACCTATTGGTTGTAAGGATCGCCTTACCCTTGCAATACTAACAACAACACACTAGGGGGTGAATAGTGTAATGACAATAAATTGTGCAATTAAAATTTAACTTGCAAATGCAGAATAATAGATGCAAGAGGAATTAATCAGCACAATTAAAACAAATGCAAACACAAGATTTTACCTTGTTTCCCCAAAACTTGGGTACGTCTAGCCATACCAATATTCACTATATTCCCACAAAGAGAAGTGAATACAAATCTCACAAAGAGATACCTCACCAAGAGGATTTTGCCCTACACAAGGACCCAACCAATCCTACACAAGGGTTAAAATCCCACCTAGAGAATTACTAACTCTCACTCAGAGAATTAGGGTTAGTCCTACACTAGGACACCAAACTCCCACAAAGAGAGTTATTCCCACTAAGAGAATATCCTATTCCCACTAAGAGAAATTATCCCACTAAGAGAGAAACTAATTCCCACAAAGAGAATTAGTGTTACAAAGAAAACACCGAGTAAAATAAATACTCTTACCTATGCCTTGAGATGCTTACTCATAGATGAATGCAAGACACGGAAGAGGATCTCCAAGTGTTGAGATTTGCTTGAAAGCACTTGGATGATTTCTCTTGAACTTGACTTCAATGCATGAAGAGGAGAAAGAGCTCTAAGAGGGAAATGAGAGAGTTTGAGAGTGGCTTAATCAATCTCTAATGATTTTCAATAGCATCAAGAAAATTCCTATGAACTCAGCCCTATCATATGTATAGGAACCCTATATCAACTCTCAAAACCCAAGGAAACAGCCAAAAACAAAAAGCTGCAACAGCTAGTTTTTAGGCAGAAACGTCACTGACAGTCGACTGATGAACAAATGACAGTCGACTGTCCAACGGCTAGAAAATATCCAACGGCTATAATCTGAGCCACGACAGTCGACTGATGAAGTCAATACAAGTCGACTGTAAACAGGACATGAGCCTGAAAAACCTTCAGCATGCGACTGCTGCAGGGGATAGAATAAAATAGAGAGTTGCACTCTTTCTCCCAATAAGCATACAGGCGACTGATGACAAGAATACATTCGACTGTAAAATAGACAGGCGAATGTATATCCTACATCAGTCGACTTCTGCAAGGGATGGATAAAAACATAGAGATGCAAATTTCGCACTTATGCCTTTCAGATGACTGTTGACCATTTCACAGGCGACTGTAAATATACAGACGACTGTAATATGACCATCAGTCGACTGATGCGAAAATCTCAAGTAGAGTCAATAAAAGGTTGACTTGAGTAGTGCACCACAGTCGACTGTAGAAGGCTCGACAGGCGACTGGAAATCACCCAGTCGACTGTAAAACCTTCATCAGGCGACTGTAGGAAAACCAGAGACTTCAAATGAGTCTTTGGACAAGATAAACCTATTGGGTTGGATTCTATGATAATCCTAAGGCTCACTAAGATGGTTGAATGCATATGCATATATGAGTAGACCATCTATCAAGACATAACATTAAACCTAGGCACAAACAAGAGAGAAAGCAATAAAGGAAATATTACATGGATTACAATGCTTTCCTTAGAGTGTATGGCTTCAATCTTGATGCCTTGATGCTCCCCATCCTCTCCAAGCTTTGGCACCACTTGAGTCCAAGCTTTGGCCCTTCTACACTTGATGTCCATCCTTACACCAAGTGTTTAGTCTCCAAAAATGATATTTTTAAAATGTTAACTATGAGACTATAACAAGAGAGTCATTAGCAACAACATAATGTTGTGATCATCATCAAAATAACATTGGTATGAAACACCAATACACAACAATCTCCCCCCTTTTGATGATGACACACATTATGTAAAACATAAAGAAATAAAGCACAATGCTAATGAACTCCCCTACCTATATGCACCAATTGTAAAATGAGATACACAATTGTAAATACTCATTATACCAAATGAAATAAAGAGACATCATGGTGACATATAATAGGCATGGATTACATATACCAATTGCAATAGAGAATAACATCCATACATGAATGGTTTATACAATCCCATATATCTCTCCACATAGATATTTCTCTCCCCAAATGCATATGTATGAAATACAAGAATTACATTTACATAATGCATATATCTCTCCCCCTTGACATCGTCAAAAAGGTGGACATCAAAAATATCCCCCTTGGCATCTTAATCAAAGATGTGACAATATGCAAGAGTAAAGAAATGTATGATACCAAATTTGTAAAAAATTAGTGGGTATCAATCACTATCCCATGCTCCCCCTAGATCGTAGAAATGATCAAATTTTGACTTCTAGGATCTAATACCAATTGTAAAGTACGAGATAAACAATCTCTAACAATTGAGGTAATACCAATTGTAAACAAAGAATCTTGGAAGATAATCCTCTTTACCAATTGATATACATATATTGGAGCCATGGGCCTAAAATGTATCAAAGCAAATAGATATGGAAAAATCAAGCTTCATTGATACACAAGGTCATTGTCTTAACAAAGTATAACTTGTAGAAGGTTGGCAATAACAATGGGTCAAGATCAAGACCAAAATAACCAATTGTAAATAATGATCTCTATCCACAGCCCAAAATGAGAGTCAAAATATGTTTTAAGATATTTTTAAACATATTAGATACAATAACTCTCCCATTGTCATACATATGGATCAACAAATGCATGCATGACAATGTCTTCCCCAAGGTCCCAATTTTCATGAAAAATAAGTTTGAAAATATTTTCAAAATTATGAAACACACAAACAATGGGTATGCTAAAAAACATTTAAGCACATTACTCATGTAATATGCATATGCATGAGGAGCCTAAACATTAGGGAACCAAACCCAAGAGGAGTTTGATTTCTTAATGTAATCACATGAGGTGATCATATCCTTGACTAGAGAGTTGATGTAACTATCCCTGTCTTGCACACTAACTTTAGTGGGAATCCATAAACTCAAGGATTTCCTAGGCAGGGGTTTTGCCTTAGCAAGTGGGGTGGATGTGGCATGCTTAGGTGTAGAAAAGAATTTCTTGGCATGCATAGAACGAGGAGTTTGCTTCTTAGTAAAAAAATGAAGAGTTTTCATTCTTCCTCAATACCTTGTGATTTACATGCTTCTTGTTGATGTTATTGTTATACAAGAAAGCATGGTGATTCTTCTTAGATGCTTTAGCAATATTTCTTGTATTAGCACCATAAGAGGAATTAGAGGTGGGTTTGGATACCACATTATGAATATACCCCAAGCCTCCTCTATGGTTTGCCGGATGTTGTTTTTCAAGCAAACAGTGGAGTGAATCCCTAGAATACACAAAGCTTTTGAGCTTACGGGATTCCTCTTCACATTTCAACATAAGTTGTTGAATGCGAGTTTCTAAGCTAAGGTTTTGAGTAACAAGATTATCATTAGACAAACTCAATTCCTTAACTTGAGAGAGTGTGTGTCTCTCTCACTAGTGTCACAAATATGCATATCATCATTGTCTACACTAACTAGTTTCAGTTCATGCAATGTACTCTTAGCAATCTTATATTTAGCTTTTAATCTATTGTAAGCATTGATGCACTTACTAGCTTCTTCGGAGACCATATCAAGCTGATATTCAAGCTCCTCGTATGAGATCTTCTCCTCAATCTCATCATCATCTTCTTCCTCTCTAGTACTTGATGATGACTCCTCCTCGATAGCCATGAGGCCCATTTCCTCACATGAGTTGAGCCAAGCTTCTAACTCTTCTTCATTTGAGCCAGAGGGGATTGGTGTAGGAACATCAATTGCCACAAAGCACGTGTGGGCTTTCTCCATGTCATCCTCTTCTTCATTACTTGATGTATCCTCACTCGAATCATCAAATGTCCCGACAAGCCACTTCTTGTGGGTTTTGGACTTAGACTTTCCTTTTCAATGCTTCTTTTCTTTACCCTTGTAAATCTCTTTGTTGGGTTTGGAAGGGCATTCGGTGGATAGGTGACCTTTTCCACTGTAAGTGTAACAAGTAGGAATCTTGTTAGAATTAGAGGCAAACTTTGACAAAGATTTACCTTGCTTGCACTTGAGGAATGCCTTGAATTGCTCGGCAAGATCCTCAATTTCTTCTCCGCTTGCTTCTTCTAGCTCATCTTCTTCACTAGGAGCTTCTCACGGAATTTCTTCCTCCATTTGATTGGCTCCTTCTTGGCATGGAATGCAACCCCCTTTTGCTTTTCCGGCTTCTCGGGCTTCGATGGTTGAATCTCCTTCTTGTGTTGAAGCTTCACTTTGTATGCCATGAGATTTTCAATGCACTCCTTAACGGTGTATTTGGACATGTCATATGACTCCAAAATTCCGTTGGCCTTTGACTCCTAATGGGGTGTGAGAGAATCAAGGATCTTCTCTACACGAGCCTCTTTGGAATTCATCTTCCCAAGTCCCTCCAACGCGTTCACAATATTTGTGAACCTTGTGAACATCTCTGAAATGCTTTCTCCTTCCTGCATCTTAAGCATTTCATATTTAGATCAAAACACAGTTTGTTTAGATTTCTTTACCTTTGTAGTCCCTTCCTGACATATCTCCAAAGTATGCCAAATTTCGTTGGCCGTTTTGCACATGGAGATGCGGTTGAACTCATTTGCTGAGAGGGCGCAATGGAATGCATTCAGATCCCTCGTATTGAATTTGATCGAGTCCTTCTCCGCCTTTGTCCATGAAGCCGTAGGAGTAGTGGGCTTCTCAAATAGCACCTCCGTGATGTTCCATAGGTCTTGACCCTCCATGTAGATCATCATCCTGATCTTTCAACTTGGGTAGTTGGTTCTGTTGAAGAGCGGAGGTCGAACGGTAGAATGACTTTCTTCATGAGACGCGGATGTAGCGTTGAATGCCATCGTTGCAGTATGCTATAACCTCGCTCTGAAACCAATTGTAAGGATCGCCTTACCCTTGCAATACTAACAACAACACACTAAGGGGGTGAATAGTGTAATGGCAATAAATTGTGCAATTAAAATTTAACTTACAAATGCGGAATAATAGATGCAAGAGGAATTAATCAACACAATTAAAACAAACGCAAACACAAGATTTTACCCTGGTTTCCCAAAACTTGGGTACGCCCAGCCACACCAATATTCACTATATTCCTACAAAGAGAAGTGAATACAAATCTCACAAAGAGATACCTCACCAAGAGGATTTTGCCCTACACAAGGACCCAACCAACCCTACACAAGGGTCAAACTCCCACCTAGAGAATTACAAACTCCCACTCAGAGAATTAGGGTTAGCCCTACACTAGGACACCAAACTCCCACAAAGAGAGTTATTTCCACTAAGAGAATATCCTATTCCCACTAAGATAAATTCTCCCACAAAGAGAGAGACTAATTTCCACAAAGAGAATTAGTGTTACAAAGAAAACACCGAGTAAAACAAATACTCTCACATATGCCTTGAGATGCTTACTCATAGATGAATGCAATGCATGAAAGAGGATCTCCAAGTGTTGAGATTTGCTGGAAAGCACTTGGATGATTTCCCTTGAGCTTGACTTCAATGCATGAAGAGGAGAAAGAGCTCTAAGAGGGAAATGGGAGAGTTTGAGAGTGGCTTAATCAATCTCTAATGATTTTCAATAGCATCAAGAAAATTCCTATGAACTCAGCCCTCTCATATATATAGGAACCCTATATCAACTCTCAAAACCCAAGGAAACAGCCAAAAACAAAAAGCTGCAACGGCTAGTTTCTGGGCAGAAACGTCACTGACAGTTGACTGATGAACAAATGACAGTCAACTATCCAACCGCTAAAAAATATCCAATGGCTAAAAAATATCCTTTCAGACGACTGTTGACCATTTCACAGGCGACTGTAAATATACAGACGACTGTAATATGACCATCAGTCGACTGATGCAAAAATCTCAAGTAGAGTCAATAAAAGGTTGACTTGAGCAGTGCACTACAGTCGACTGTAGAAGGCTCGACAGGCGACTGGAAATCACCCAATCGACTGTAAAACCTTCATTAGGCGACTGTAGGGAAGCCAGAGACTCCAAATGATTCTTTGGACAAGATAAACCTATTGGGTTGGATTCTATGATAATCCTAAGGCTCACTAAGATGGTTGAATGCATATGCATGTATGAGTAGACCATCTATCAAGGCATTACATTAAACATAGACACAAACGAGAAAGAAAGCAATAAAGGAAATATTACATGGATTACAATGCTTTTCTTAGAGTGTATGGCTTCAATCTTGATGCCTTGATGCTCCCCATGCTCTCCAAGCTTTGGCACCACTTGAGTCCAAGCTTTGGCCCTTCTACACTTGATGTCCATCCTTACACTAAGTGTTTAGTGTCCAAAAATGATATTCTCGAAATGTTAACTATGTGACTATAACAAGAGATTCATAAGCAACAACATAATGTTGTGATCATCATCAAAATAACATTGGTATGAAACACCAATACACAACATTAGTGGGCTAACTAGGCCAACATTAGCTTCTAGAGTGTTCACTCGATAGATCTTACGGTGAAGTAGCTAATTTTGAAGTAACAGGAAAAAAGCAATGACTGGAGTGGGAGAGTTAGAGTTAAAAAGAGCATTCACATCCCAATTGATGAATGGAATGTGACGTGAACTAGACAAACAGGAAAAATAAAAAATAGCTTGACTTAACTCACTGCTAATGTGATAGGATTGAAAATTAGACTGACCCTCAAAAGGGAAGATGTATGTAAAGCTCTGTTAAGAAACTAATAGGTATGAGACTCTTTTTGAAAACATAAAAAAAGAGGTTAAAATATGATTATCGGATCGGGCTTTTGGTCGACCTTTATTAGCTCCAACAGATTCGAGAAATGGCCATCGAAGGACTTGTAGAAAAACTAAAACAATGGATTCCTTTCTTATGTGAGGGACAACTTGATAGAGTAAAAATCCATGTTGTATATTTGAACAATGTGATATCTCACAAAAGCTGTTTTAACGAACCTTTTCAATATTGGTAGTTCTTAGTTCATAGATCCGCCTAGTGACAAAAGCATCCTTTAAGCGAGAATTGACGCACCCCGAATTTACACCTAAATTCCACTCAGTGGTGTCATGGTCACTAGGCGTAGTATGGCTCCTAGGTGTCAGCTCTGGGTTCTATCTGCAAGCAAACGGTGTCAAATTATAGTATATAAGATTGTCGAATCCCATAGGGACAGTGACAGTGTATTTAAGGTCTCAGATTATTTTTAGATCTCAGAGTGGGATAGCAGTCGGTTTAAGAAGATTGGTGGTGATGGTATTGTTGGTTTGATAATTAAAAAAACTAGGGCCTTAGGGATCACCGCTAAGACCGTCGGAAGTTGATGTTAGAACGAGATCCTTACGTTGCGTTAGATTTAGGGGATTGATCTCTCAACTCATACCACTCTCGTGGGTTAGAATTTCAAGGTATCTCGGTGGCTCTCATTGACGCGATGGCAGTAGCCGTCAATTAAGCGGTATAGTTCGTCGATGGATCCCCTTAAGGCATGAGCCGGGCATGGTTACGAGCCTTGGTTGGATCCACTAATTCCCTATTCAAATCCCAAAGATACTCCTTAAGCTCATCAATTTCACCGACCGTGGGCATGATCTCAGTACGAGTTCTCTTAGGGATTCGAATGGATTGACTGAAATACTCCCCTTTATTCCCAACACAACCTAGAGATTCAGATTTACATCTCTTTCCTAAAGTCTTAGGGTTAGCCCATCAACCCTAGGAGGAACTACTCACACATAGTGATTGCGACGAATAAAAATACGATTTTTATCAAAGAAAACATTGTAGCAAATGAATCGAGTGAGAAATGAATATCTTACGTACTGAAGACGAGAAAGAACAATAGCCAATAACGATCCAAAGAGATTCCGCAGATTCCAAGATGCAAAGAATAAAACGTGATCTTTCTCCCAAAAATAATTCAATTATTAAACACCCTAGATTTAGATCTACAATAGTTTTTCAATCTCCTCTCCCTCCAAAACTTCATTCAAAAACATACAAAAATGGGCTCCCTTATTTTCTCTCCCAGATCCACTCTTCACTCTCGCTCCATGCATTCGTCTGGGGCCCACGAAAGAAATTCTGAAATTAGCCCGCATTGTCGTCGACCGAGTCAATGACTCGGTCGAGTAGAAGCTTGCTCGGTCGAAAGGATCCGGGCTGCTCGGTCGAGCAGCCCGCTTGCTCGGTCGAGTCTGTCAGTGGATCGGGCTCCTTCAAAAGTGTCGTTCTGTCTATTCGGTCCGAGTAGGCCTTGCTCGGTCGAGTCGCCATCTGGCTCGGTCGAGCAAGTCATGCTCGGTCGAGCAGGATGTTGATGGGTGGAGCTTCGAAAATAGAAGTGGCTCGACCGAGTCACCACACTACTCGATCGAGCAGGGTGCGTATCAGCTGCGCCTCGTGTATCAGCTCGACCGAGCAGCCTGCGCTGCTCGGTCAAGTCACCTGGGAAAAAAATCCAGATCATCTTGCCAGCTTCTCCTCCACTCCTCCCGTAGGCTTCTAAACCTCGACGAACTCCTGTAGAGCTTCGCCAACGGGCTCACGGGCATGCTGGATGTGTCCATATCCAAAAGTGGTCCCGAATCTCTCCAAAATCCCTGAAAATCCACAAAACTCTATGAAACTCGAATATGGCGTTAGAATTGCCGTATCGTAGGAAAATGCGGGATTTGAATGTGAATATGACATGAAATGCAATGGAATGATGCCATGAAAATATAGAAAATATGGACACATCAAAATCCCCCAAGCTTACCTCTTACTCGTCCTCGAGGAAGACGAATACTAGGTATGTCGGGCGATAAACAAAAGGAAATAAAAGAGAATAGAGATGGAAGGGGGGTGCTAAAGTGTTCAATCAGATCTCAAGCCTCAGCAGTATATCACGATGCTTTGAATGGTAAAAACACATGCTAATGGTATTTTCAAGTCTTACTAATCATATGGCTAGCATGCAATAAAGGCAAAAACAGGGATCTTCTAAAATAATGCCATCAACTCATATCAATCTCATGCAATCTATAGAGTCTAGTATAAAAAGAGTTAGCAATGCACTTTTCAATCAATAGACACAAGTGGAGCATAAAGAAATCACGACAACATGCAGTAAAGAATGGAAAGGAATCATGCCATTCAAATATTCACTTCGAATCATGAAAAATCTCCAAAACTAAAATATTTTGTAAAGTTCAAGCATTATCGAATCTCCCCATTGTGCACCATCTCCACTCTAATGTTATACTCACTCATATGATCAATTGGCTCACCCCCCAGCTTAGCTCGAGGCGTCACATCTAGGAATAGGATGTGGAAATTTTTTTTCTTTTCCCAAGTATTTGTAATAGCTTCTAATAAATGGATAGGAAATAATTTATTTCCCCCTTTTTTCCTTTTCTTTTCTTTCTCTTTTTTTATAGAAGCTATCTTCTTCTTTTGGGATTTTTGGGAAGTAAATGTTGTAAAGGTAGCTGTAGGGGGTGAAACCAAATGATAGGTAGAGAATCATGAAGATATGTAGAGAAGGAAAAATAGTGTATCACTCGGTTTACTCATCAGAGGTGCACAACGATTCAATAGGATAATACTCTAACTAAACTCATAACTAGCATGGATATTTTCACTCATCTTAATGAATACTTAAAAGCATGCGGTAATAAGCACAACAATATCAAGCATGCAAACAGAAGTGAATGAGATAGCAAATAGGTGCTTCAAATGTTCTAATGATGCGTGAACCTAGGTGCATTACCCAACGAAGCACATACTAGATACTATTTCATGCATTCAATTTCAATTCATAGCAGGCATTAAATTAGAGAGATCAGCAAGAGAATATGCAAGCATATAAATAGTAAAACTGAAACTACCATAAATAGCATGTCATCAAATATAAGCACCGTGAGTAGCTACTGAGGGCTATGAGAGATATTATCATGCAGAACAACTTTAGCAAAAGGGGGGAAAGGTTGAGAAAGTAAGAAAATGAAAACAGGAATGTGAGCATGGCAAAAAGTGAAAAACGTGATGCTGAATGAGAAAAAAGATAAATAGGTGAAAATGGGTGGAAAAGTAAAGTAAAAAGGTGAAAAATGAAAGAAAATGAAAAATAAAGCGATAGCGCTCATCCCCCAAGCTAAACGCAGTAGTGTCCTCACTGCTAAGAAAACGCTAGTGTGCGGGAGCTGATGCTAGAAAGGGTGGGTGGGTGAGGGGATAGAAAAGGAATAGAAAATAAAACTGTGCAGAAGAAATAAACGGTGATATGATGCAATGATAAAAAGATGATGCATATGCATGAAATGATGCATGGCGGGTCCTCCCCCAAGCTGTGTAAGATTAGGGCCCCGAAAAGACAGATGGGCACAATATAATCTGAGGAAAGCAAAAAGTGTGTAGGGACAACATCAAGCAGGGGCACCACCCTCTGGAGGGGTGATGGGTCACCCTGCTGTGGAACAGGGACGGAGGCAGCTGAAAATAGGACAATAGCAGTAGTGTGCTCGACTGTGGCGACCAACTCGGGTGTGGAAGTAGCAGGCCCTGCAGAAGCCTGAGAATCGGGGGCACTGACTGGTGCAATGGTCGAGACATGGGCTGGCCTGGGTGGAGGGGCGTGAGCTAGGATCACAAGTGGGGGGCCCCGTGTCTGTAGTAGGTCTATGATAGAGGCCAGGTTTGCCTCGACTCTCTCATGATGGGTGGCTATCGAGAAGACGAAGGCATCAAAATCACGCCGAAGGCAAGAAGTCGAGTCCTCCAACGCCGTCAGACGACCGTCAGTGGTACGGGAGTCGAGGGAAGGATGAGAACTGTGAGACACCACTCTCGTAATATGGCCCTGTGGAGATAATCCACGGTGCCTAGGCTGAAAGGTCGGGGAGGGTGAACTCAATGGGATCTCAGCAGTGGAAGGGCGGAAGGTAAAGCAGTCGTCGACACAGATGTGAGGACAGAAATTGAGACGCTCTCTGTGAGTACGGCCACTGCGTGTGAGGAAGTGGAGCCAGTGGTAGGTGGAAGGGACCCTATGGAGATAGGCAGGGATGCTAGAAGGTCCCTAAGTGGTGGAAGGATGACTACTGGCTCGTGCTCCTGAAAGTATAGAGCAGTAGGCTCTGGAGCACATGAGATATCAGTGCCCTCAGGCACGGGTACAGAGGAGATATAGGCAGGGGCATCGGGGCAAAAGGTGGTGACAGTCCCCGAGGTCCCGATGGTGGTGGAGACAGTGGTGGAAGAGGTAGTGCCTCCTGATGGTGGAGGGGGCGCAGGCAGAGCTGGAAGGGCGGCCATAATGGCTGACAGGTCGTGCTCATCGTACTCGGAGGAGCAGGGAACCCGGTCGTCGATGACTGCCTCGACGGGGGCTCCCAGGGGCTCGAGGACATGGAGTGCTGGAAGTGGGTGGACCTTATCTATCATCCAGCTCTGCTGGACAGGTGTTATGGTGGTGAGGTGAGGGGCAGAAAGGGCGAAGTGGGGTGTGTGGTGGGTGCCAACTAGTAGGTCCAGTGACGGGCTCCATAAGGCCTAATGATGTGCATGTGCTCAAGCACACCAAAAGTCAAGCAGGTAGGGCCAGGAGGGGTCACTAGGTCATCAGAAAGATCGATACCTAGCATCCGTGCAAAAATGGTAAAGAATCCGCCGCAGCAGATATCAGTGGAGTAGTAGGTGTGGGCGGTCTACAAAAGGTGACAACACAGCCAGTGGGCTGCGTCAGAAAGTACAAAAGGGTGAAGGGAGCCATCAGGATGGAAGCGCATAGGTCGGGCCATTCCCATAAAATGGGAAAGTTCGGGAAGGGACATGGTCTCGACCTCTAGCCTGCAGAAAATGGTGGTGGCAAGGTGTCTCTGCGTGTAGCAAAGGCAAGGATGCACAATGCATGATGCCTTCGCCCGGCTAGGGCGGTAGTGGTCCAGACCAGAAATGCGATGCGAGAAAACTAAGGCATCGAACGTGCCTAGGTCATAGTCTGGGGAGAAGGCGGCTCGGGGGTCAGGGATGGCTGGGAAGCGGAAGTGGGTGCGGATCATGGCAAATGTGATCATGAAGTCATGATCCAGCAGCCGGAAAGTAATGCCATCACCCGCCTGGGTGGGGGTGATGGAACTCAATGCCTCCAGAGTGAGGCGAGTGTAGGTGGGTACATGGACAGCCAGGAGTCGCTCAAGCCGATAGTGCGATATAGCAATGGACTCCCTGTAGGAGTCCAAGGGATCGGAGGGTGGTGACATCTATAAATAGTGTGGAAACGAGTCTCTGCTGCGACAGCCTGACAAAGCGATCACGGTGTGCGTCGTCATGGAAGGTGATGAAGAATTTCTGCACACATAGCGGCAGAGCGGCGGAAACGGTAGGAGGTGCAGGAGGGGCCGGAGGTGCAGTAGTGGGGATAGGGACGGAAATGGCGGGTATGTGTGTATGATGTTGGGAGAAGAGTCGGATGCGGACGACGGATCACCCACGTGCTCCTCCTTGGTGGTGGGGCTAGTGGCACGACAAGAGCGTCGTGAGAGTCGAGAATAGGAGGCGTCAGTGGCCTTCCTCATCCCACGACGTGGAGGTGTGGGAGCCCCTCTAGTGCGAGGCATCGTGCAAAAGGCAAGCTGAAGTATCGGTATAAAAGTAAAAAGGGTAAAGAGTGTACCGACAAGGCAATCGCAGCGAGGATGATGTAGCGGGTACGGAAATGCTGCTGATGGGAGGTCTCCCCAAGCTAATCCGAGATGTGTCCTCTGACGTAGGTGAAACATACCTGAAATAGAAGCAAATATAATGTCAGGGGGTGAGATGAAAAATAAATAGGGGGTGTATGCATTCGACCGAGCACTAGCCTTGCTCGGTCGAGCAATGTAGGTGCAGGGTTAGTGCTGAGGGTTGCTCGATCGAGCAACTGTAGTGCTCGGTCGAGCAGATCGGATCGTTTGGAGATGTCCTGACTGAGCACTAATTGTGCTCGGTCGAGCACTGTCGATTGGGATTGGGGTGTCCAATTGCTTGGTCGGGCACCATTCATGCTCGATCGAGCAGATGGAGTTGCACTAGGTAGTTTTGGGGGCTGGAGCAGCGGCAGGGTATTTCAATAGTAGAGGGGGTGTACGGGGGGTTGTTTCAAGAGGAGAGGGGGGTGGAAGGGCGTGGTATGGGGGAGGAAGGTGTCGCCGGGCATGGGCGACGCCGACAGTGTTGTACGGTGATTTGAAGGGGGAAAGAGAATAGGGGGAGGAAAAGAGAGGGAGAGACAGAGACATAGAGAGGGGGCGATCCGGAGCTGTGGCACGGCCGGTGGTGCGGATGGTGGATGCGGAGGCGTCGACGGCGGTGCAGGTCGAGTAGGGTAGAGGGCAAGGTGCTCGGGCTAGAGGATTTGGGGAAGTCAAGAAAATTTAGGGCTAAAGAAGTCGAGTTTGGTTTTAATAACCCGACTCGTTCGTTAGTGGGCCCTGCAACGTTTAGGGTAACACGACTCGATCGAGCAGCGTAACTGCTCGGTATAGTCAGACAAATATTAAAAACGAGTTTAGAATACTCCATCCACTACTCGATCGAGTAGGATCTGCTCGGTCGAGCATTCTGCTGTAGTTTCCAATCTTTTCTTTTACTCGATCGAGCATGCTACTGCTCGGTCGAATAAGCGACTACTCGGATCGAGTAGAGGCTACTCGGGCCGTGTAGACAGAACGACGTTTTCCCTTGTCTTTCATGTGCCTGCGCTACTCGACCGAGCAGGTGGCTGCTCGGTCGAGTCGTCTGTGGCTCTTTTTCCTTGTCTTTCTATCAGCTGCTCTCGTCCCAGCTTCCTTCCATTCAAGACATTAATTTTCACGCTCCCCACACATTCAACCTGTAAAAAGGAAGAACCCATCAGTTTTTGTAGTTTTGTATTTTTAAGAGAAATAGATAGCATTTTTATTTGGTCTTCTTGAATAGATAAAGTAAAAAAAATAGAAAAAGATAATCTAAGATATAAAAGATCGTGTTGCCTCCCGATAAGCGCTCGTTTTAAGTCATGAGCTCGACTCCCTCAAGTTCTTCAATGGTTATTTGGCGCACATGAGATTCGTGCATCATTCTTGATCACTACAACAAAAATGGTCATTGACAACTTCTAAAAAATGTTGTAATATGGGTTAGACAACTTTTTAACAAACGTTGTAATATGCGAAGTTGTAATAGGGTCGGCTCCTTCGACCACTTTTTCTGCACGTTGTAAGAAAAAGTTGTAATAGATAAATATTACAACTTTTTTGAAACGTTGTGTAAACCTCTATTACAACGTTTAGAAAAGGTTGTGTATAAAGATATTACAACTTTTAATAAACGTGCAAACTTCTATTACAACTTTTAGTAAACGTTGTGTAAACTTTTATTACAACGTTTATAAAAGGTTGTGTAAAGTAATATTACAACTTTTTTTAAAAGTTGTGTAAACTACTATTACAACTTTTATAAAAAGTTGTGGAAACTATTATTACAACGTTTATAAAAAAGTTGTATAAAGCAATATTACAATTTTCTTTAAAAGTTGTGTAAACTGATATTACAACTTTTATAAAAGGTTGTGAAAACTTCTATTACAACTAGTTTAAATAGTTGTTTAAAACTATATTACAACTTTTATAAAACGTTGCGGAAAAAGAAAAAAATTACAAAAAAAATACGCGGTTACAGCTATTCCAAATCTCCCTACAGTACAACACACACAACAATTATATACAAAGGACTAGTTTTTCAAAGCAGCCCAACATCAACAAATTGTCACAAATCATGTTGCCATAGAGCATAGTATCCTCTCAAATCAAAGCTCTATACATAAATAACATCACATAAATAATCACATAAATAACATCTGTAATACATTCTTGTAATACATTCTAATAACATCTGTAATACATTCTAGCTCTCAGTTAGCAAACAATGGGCCCCGAGTACTAATGCAAAAAATGTTCACCCTCATAACCCTCATCAGGAACCTAACCTGAACAGCCACACCAAGAGCAACAACCTCATCAGGGTTGATGATTATATTGGGCTCCTTTCTGTCAACTTCTTCACATGCCCTTTCACAAGCCCTTGAACAGCTGGAATACGAGTGGATCCACCGACCAGGATGCAAATGATGAAGGCGCTCCTGTTGATTCATTGCCATGGCTTGATGATCTCCAACCAATATGAAGGCTTCACTGTCTCCTCCTGCTATCGGCCGCTTCACTGTCTCCTCCTGCTATCGGCCATTCGATACGAAGGCTTCACTGTCTCCTCCAACTTTAATCGCGCTTCTTCCATAAGCCATGAGTCAGAGCATTAAGCATTCCTTCAGTCTGTCATTAACCAGTAATGGATCATGATGCTAATCTAATTGGCTTCCAGTGAGAACAGAATCAAACTTAACCAATTGAATGAAGAACAATTCCTTAAGTAGAAAATTTGCAGGGAGAATTTGTAAAGCTACAGAAAGTAGGATCTATTCCATTGCGATTGAATTAGATAAGGACCCCCCTCTCCCTCCAGGCCCCTGTCACACATGTGGGTGTCACGTGGGGGCTTGCTTTGCATATGCAGTCTGTTTCATATCTTTTTTTAGGCTACCATCTGCTCCATATCCCAGGGCACATCCAACACTCCATTCATAAGAACTTAACAAAACAAAAACGATAATGATGATGATTGATCTCAACTGCAGTTTAAGGAGATGAATCTTCTCCTCTGATCATTTGTTATCATAACAGCAGAACATTGAATCTGGTTTAAAACTATGTCGTGTACCTTGTGTCTCTGCATGGCTCATTCGTGGTCGTGTCCTTGGTCCGCAGTCTGCACAGTCTTTGCCCATGCCCTGTGCGTGCATGATTCCCGTCCTTTCGCATGTTGTCCCGTGCAGTGCACGCACTGCTGCTCATGTTTCTCAGCTCACGGGCTCCTTGAGTCGCTTACAATTACAAGCTGCATGTAATGGTCACTTGAACTTCCATTACTTTGGGCCTGCAAATGCTGATGTGCTTTGCTCTTAGTTTCGGATGTTTAAAGCCAGATTAAGATGAACTCAGTGTTACTGCATGGGATGCTCTGTGCCATCCCAATCACTTCATGCATTTTTTGGGTACAATACTAGAAATTTTTGTGTAAGTGAATATGGTCTGTTTTCAACGCAAATCAGTAGCCTTATTTTGGCTAAATTAATGAAAACTATCAAAAAATTTGTCATGTTTTTTTAAAGCACTCAATATTTGCTACTTTTTAAAAAAACTACCAAACATACTTATCTAAGAATACAAAATGAGCTTATTAGTGTGTATATATATATATATATATATATATATATATATATATATATATATATATATATATATATATATATATATATATATATATATATATATATATATATATATATATATATATATATATATATATCCAAGCATCAATGTTGCATCGATGTTGGTTCGATAATTATGGTTTCTTCGAAGTATGGCTGAAATGAAAAGGGGAGGATGTGATATTGCTAGGATGTTGGAGAAAATGATTCTTAAACAGATGTTGGATAGCTTCTTATTGCCTAAAGACTTAAAATAAGATATTTTGTTTGTTACAGGTCATAATATGATCGTAATTGTGATCATTTTTCTTTTGTTGCGTTAAAACTTCAGACAAGAAAAGAAAAAAATTTGAAAGGAACTGTGTAAATGAAAAAAATAATAATCATGCAAATAATTGATAAAATTTAATTGCTGATTTTGTGGTTGCATCTCTATTTCTATCCTTCTTTAGATTCTCTCTTTAAAAATTAAGAGAATTCTCGTAAAATCATATTGCCAGGCACTAAGAAGATTCAAAGTCTAGTGATGTTTCAATCTATGATAGCATCTATTTAGAACTATTTCCACATGAAAACAAGTAGAAACACATGAAAATTACTGACAACTAAAATAAAGCTGCAAAAACCAGGGGAGATGATGTTTTTCTACAATCATATAATGCAGTTATTTTTCCACATTTTTCAGGCATGTATTTGGCACCATACAGTTGAAATAAGATAAGATAAATATAAACAGCTTATAGCAATTGCTGAAATCACTGCAAATGACACTAGTGTCGTCCAGCCTTAAAATCCATGGTATGTCTTTGTTTCATCAATGGCAAGAGTAAATTCTGAGCGTGCTCTTGTTTGGTAATGGTTAAGCATTGATGCTCACATTTTATAATAACAAGTGACAAATAACAATTGAGCTAAATATAAATAGATAAAAACTCACAGGCTTGCTGGTTCTTGGAAAACATTAAAGACCAATTTGAGGACGTCGGTCTCTCCACCTGGTGCGTCAGGATAAGGTGAAACCTGGAGCAAGAGAATACAAGAAACATGCTAATCTAACTAATTTAGGTAAATCTTCAATGGCTGGTAAAAATCTTACTTGATTGGAAAGTGGGGTAAAATCTTACATATAATGGTAAAAATTTTCATTTGCCTTTTACACGTTAAACATATCACTAGGAATGAGTTCCAATGGTTTAGAGGTTCTGTTTATTGGATGAAATGGCTTCCTAACTTGTTAAACCTGGACACAAACATAAAGTCTGGAAGAAGATTTTGGCTTGAGATCAACCATCTTTCTATTGGTTCTAAAGTTGAGATCAACCAGTTGAAGATAAAAGATTTTGTTTTAAATTTTCGATTTATAATGGTAAAATCATCGTTCTAAATTTTTTATAACTTATAGACTAAGTAAAAAAATCCTTTTATCTAGAGGAGTATATCATATGCAATGTATGCTCAAAAGATCATTCTATCAGTTAGTTTGATAACTTATTAGACTAAACAAAAGATCATTTTATCTGTCTGTAAGGATGCTCAAAAGCATGTACCCAAATATACATGTGCAATGGAAAACTTTGAATTGCAATTCCTTCAGCAGACGAAAGAAAGTAGATACCTTTGTAAAGATTACTTTAACCTTCATCAAAAGTGAGAGAATGACCAAACACTTTCTGGAAGTTCAAAAAAAATATAGATATAGAACATTGCTGGAGAAAAAATAGAAGTCTCGACAGACAATGAAGGAAGTAGGACATAATGATGTGCCCAGGTCCATATGGTAGATTTTTTGAAATTGGATCACTCATTTTGAGAGTGTAGGCCAGCTCACCGCTTTTAGTTAGCATGTAAGATGGTGAACTTTGAAAAAGAGGTCTGAAAATTGTTGGAAGGAACATCACATGTGAAGAAAATTGCAGCTAATGAGTAGTTACCACGCCCTTCCAAAAAAATTTCCGCCTATTCAGAGGAAAATAGGTTTTCCAAGTTTGGTTAGGTAGCATGGTCTCATCGGTCCACCCTAAAGAGCATGGAAAAGTTTTCCAGGTGGTGGAAAACAAATACACAACCTTAGTCCTCCGTGTTCCCTAGAAGAGTTGTCTGAATAATATTTTCCCAATCTTTTTGATGCAACCAAAGATGCCCTAGGTGAAGTGCAAGTACAATTGAAGTGGAATTTCTCTACGTGATATAAACTGAACAGCAATTTCAATTTTCAACAAATCTGGTGAACTGCTATCATGGGATTCTAGCTCCTTGTTTTGAGTAGATGTCGTTCAAATAAATCAGACTGCTTAATTAGCATCAGGACTTTTCATCAAAGTAAGTTCTAAGCTGATTTCAGTTGAATGGACCATTATTACTGTGTTTCTAGATCAGTATTGCATCACTTCCAAAACTGGTCTAGTTTTGAACGTACGGATAGCTTATACCTCTATTTGATTTCACTATATACTCCTCAGTCCCTATGCTCAGTTGCATCAAATTCAATATCTAACTTCTTAAAAAATTGATCATGTATTATCGTTTTTCATTTATATATCCTATTTGTGTGAAAGGTTTTCTACATCAATTCAATTCTAAACTTTTCCCCACACATTCTTATATGCATCAATTACACCGATATCGTCAGGGAACAGCATGTCATGTAAACTCATCACTAATATAAGCAGTTCATCCATATTAGCACAAAACAAAGAGGTAATAAAAATCGGATATTTCCAAGATAATAAATGGATAAGGATCAAAAACAGCAATATAATACATGAGAAAGGAGCTCACAATGAATCCTCTGCCAAGAGGCGTCTGAAGAAAATCACGCAGCTGCTTTTGGTACTGCAAAAGAAGAATAAACATTGGAATCAACGATCTTTAAGGAAGTGAAAAAAGGGGGAAACGAAGCAGAAAAAAATAAAGGCATGAAACACTAACCCTAGGCCAGTTTCTGGAGAAATCCATGGAGAATAATCTCCACCGTCAGCCGATTCCAAGCTCCTGGTCTATCCCATGTGCCCTGGCGGAGGCAGCAATCGCGAAGGAGTCCGAAAATTTGCCCGTCGCTAGGATATTTAGGTTTAAGAGCGATGTAAGAGATTCTGTATCGAAACCCGCCGACGAGCTCGATGAAGCCGAAGAACTCGAAGAAGACCCAAGTGGATGTAGTTCCCGAAATACTCATTGAGCTTCTCCTCGGAGATCTCCCATGAAATCCCCTCGATGAAAAGCTTGCCCTGGTCGGAGTCCATCGTTCTTCTCGCCTGCTCGTTTCTCTCTGCACAGAGAATGCGATTGAGATCAGCGATGAAGAAAGATCTTGCTTTCTGGTGGCCAACAGATCTGACCGTGGCCCTCGAAAATATCTCGAAGGGAAGAAAGAGGATAGGACTGAAACAGGAGCATTAGGGTTTTCTATGAGGAACAGACGGCTAGGATTTTTCGTTGGATCGCACGTGTGGAGATGGCACCGTACGTGTGGGTTTCTCGCAATCTTCTTATTGAGACAACACAAGTATCGGTAGCAGGTTCGATAAGATAGCTTATACCTATTTCAATGAGCGGCTCCAAAGTTTGGTTAAAATCAAATCAACTCAATAGTCCTATTGCAAAGGTAACATCTGGTTATGTGCTTGCATAGCATACATCAAGCTACATGACACTCAAGTGTAGAATACACACCAAGTACTCGCACTCATGATATATCTTCAAGTAACTAGACATACGAAGGCAATGGTTAATTTTTAAAACACTATACAGCTATGCATCCTCTTGCTAAATAAAACTGTATCCATGTTTAATGCAATTCACTGATATTTTGATCTTACTGTGCATGTTAAATCTTCGTGTATGTCATTTATATAAATATTGGGTCAAAATTAACATTTACAACTATTCACGAAAAAAAGTTGTAATACACATTTCTTACAACTATCCACGAAAGAAAGTTGTAATAACCATTTTTTACAACTATCCATGAAAGAAAGTTGTAATAAACATTTTTTACAACTTTCAGAGAAAAAAAGTTGTGCTATCAAAATTAACATTTACAACTATTCACGAAAAAAAGTTGTAATAACCATTTTTTACAACTATGCACGAAAAAACGTTGTAATAAACATTTTTTACAACTTTCAGAGAGGAAAAAGTTGTCGTATCAAAATTAACATTTACAACTATTCACGTAAAAAAGTTGTAATAACCAATTTTTACAACTATCCACGAAAAAAAGTTGTAATAAATATTTTTTACAACTTTCAGGACAAGAAAAGTTGTGGTAAACATTTATTACAACTACCAAAATAAAAACGTTGTCCCATGAAAGTTGTAAATGACTAGTTTTGTTGTAGTGGATAACGATACCGTGTGGCAGTATTTGGCATCCTCCCTCTTCATGGTTTTTCTCGGCTGCGTGATTGATGGCCTTCGGCTTCTTGTGGTGCATAGAGTTGTCTATGGGTTCCTCATCAAGCACATGAAGATAAGCAGCAACCGCTTTGTTGTAAATGGGGTCGTCGTCGTCATCAACACTCATTCTCATCGGGTCCTTCATGTCCCCCTCAGTGGTATACTCTCCTACCGCTTCATCTTCTAGGAGTTCCAAATAGCGAGCTCCTTCTTCACGGACATGTTCCCTCATATACTTCTGCAATCGAAATTGGGCTTCTATATTACCCACATTCATTGATAAAGTCCCTTCACAAACATCAATAAGGCCGCCGACCGTAGCCATGAAAGGGCGGCCAAGTATGAGCTGGGATCTTCTTCCTTCTGGCATATTCATAATGACAAAATCCACCGTCACACACAGTCCGGGAGGTATTTGCAAAATGATGTCTCTGGCAATGCCTACCGGATACGTGATCGAGTGATCCATCAGCTGTATGGACATGTTCGTGGGCTCCAGCTCGCTTCCAGTTTGTAGTCTTTCAAATATGGAGATCGGCATCAAGCTGATGCTCGCTCCCAAGTCATTAGAGCATGGTTGATGGGTGTACCTCCTATAGAGCATGGGACCGTGAAGCTTCCCGGATCCGGTAGCTTCCTCGGGAGATGGTTCTTTTTGATGGAGGTAGAATCCTCCATAAGCTTTATTTTCTCATGCTTCCGCTTCCCGGTGATGAGGTCCTTCAGAAACTTTGCATATATGGGAGTTTCTGTAATGGCGTCCATAAATGGGATGTTGAGCTGGATGCCCTTTAGAAGCTCCGTGAACTTTGAATACTTCTTCTCCATTTTAACCAAGCTAGCCTCTGTGGATACGGCAGAGGGGGTCGGCGTCCCTTGTCCCTTGCGGCATTATTAGGAGACGGCTTACTAGGACTCGTCGCATCGTCCCTTGGAGCCGGTGTGGCGATGGGTGTGGTGGAAGGTAAATACGCCCTCTCTCCATTCATGGTAAGCTCATCCGTGGCCTCTTCCCTATCCCTGCCAATAGTGGCCTCCTCGGTTATGACTTGTTCTTTGTTCATGACTGGAACCATAACTGGGTCAGTTGCCCGTCCTCCATGCGTGGTAACGGAAACCACGGCATTGGCTTGAGCCCTCGAATTTGGCTCCGGTTGCGAAGGCAACCTCCCTTGATTCTTGAGTAGTTGGGACATCTGGTCCCTCAGCTCATCGAGCGACGTGTTTATATTTTTGAATTGAGTGGATTTGTCTTGGTTAAACCTGACTTGCACACTCATGAATGTCTCTAATGTGGTCTCCAGATTGGAACTGGCGGAGCTGGTGCATAGCCTTGCTGAGGCGGGCGATTGAATTGGTAGCCTGGTGGTCGATATGGCCCAGCTGGCCTAAACCCGCTCTGCTGTTGATTTGATGGCTGCCCTTATTGTTGTTGAGGAGGTGGTGGTGGTCTCTAAAACTGTGGAGGTTGCAACCCTCCACTTGGGTTCCCGTAAGAAAATAGGGGGTGATTCCTAGCAGCTGGATGTTGCCACTGATTGCGCCCATCTCCTTCGACATACTGTACCGAATCAGATGATTCGGCTCTGTCATAATGTCCCTCATTAGGAACGTAACTATGCTCTCCATATTCCTCCGAAGGATGATAAGCCGAGGTGCTGGTAGTTGTTGGGATGGAGTCCAACCGTTGTTCAATCCTAGCCACCTGTTTACATAAAGTCTCAATGTGAGAATCGAGGTGGCTAACAGCTTATACCTCGAGGTCCTGGTGACAATGGTGCACTCTTCGCTCCACTGTTGATTATTTTCTGCCATATGCTCAAGTAGATCAATGGCTTCCTCAGGCGATTTATCCAGAAGGGCGCCTTATGTGACGGCATCAATTATCATCTTCGTGCTGGGTTGCAGCCTATTGTAAAAGCTTTGCACCATATCCCATGACTGGATTCCATGATGAGGACACTGATGTTGAAGGTGTTTGAACCTTTTCCCTGCTTCGTAGAGAGATTCTTGCAGGAGCTACTTAAAATTAGAGATGGCTCCTCTGATCTGCACCGTCTTGGAGGGTGGGTAGAATTTGTCTACGAAGGCGAGCGCTTATTGCTCCCATGCAGTGAAGTGGTTGGACAGGTGGGCTCGTAGCTAATATGAAGCTTTATCCCTCAAGGTGAAGGGAAAAAGCCTTAGCTTAATGGCGTCGTCGCTCATGTCTTTGACTTTGAATGTATCGCACTTCGCCAGAAAAGTGTCGACACAATGGTTCGGATTTTCGTGCGGATGCCCATGGAAGGGATCCTGCTGCATCAGATTTATGAGCTCGGTCTTTAACTCGAAGCTCGCTGCTGCCATTTGCGGTCTCAAGATGGAGGAATTATTTCCGAAGCACAGTTTCATATGGTCCCAGATGGACCCAGTGCGAGGTGGAGCGATGGTATTGTCTACCATTAGATCAGAGGGTGTCTGATTCCTATTTGAGACCCTCAGAGCTCTTGCTGCTTTCTCGATTTCAGGGTCGAATAACAGTTCTTTATCAAAAGCCCCAAAGCGAGTGATCATGCACAAGACAGCTCAGAAAAATACCATCAGTAGTAAGGTAATAATTAAAAAGAATGAAAAGGGTGGAGAGATAAGGAATGATAAGATTCGCTAGCAAAATCTTCAAAATAAGAATAAACTGAGATACACCGTAACCGTCCCCAGCAACGGTGCCAAAAACTTGACGCATCCCAAACTTACACCTAAATTCCACCTAGTGGTGTTACAGTCACTAGGCATAGTATGGCTCCTAGGTGTCAGCTCTGGGTTCTATCCACAAGCGGACGGTGTCAAATTATAGTATATAAGATTGTTGAATCACACAGTGACAGTGACAGTGTATTTAATGTCTTAGATTATTTTTAGATCTCAGAGTAAGATAACAGTCGGTTTAAGAAGATTGGTGGTGATGGTATTGTTGGTTTGATAATAAAAGAAACCATGGCCTTAGGGATCACCGCTAAGGCCGTCGAAAGTTGATGTTAGAACGAGATCCTTACGTTGCGTTAGATTTAGGGGATTGATCTCTCAATTCATACCACTCTCATGGATTAGAATTTCGAGGTATCTCGGTGGCTCTCATTGATGCAATGTCAGTAGCCATCAATGAATCGGTATAGTTCGTCAGTGGATCCCCTCAAGGCACGGGCCGGGCATGGTCACGAGCATTGGTTGGATCCACTAATTTCCTATTTAAATCCCAAAGATACTCTTTAAGCTCATCAATTCCACCGACCGTGGGCATGATCTCAATACGAGTTCTCTTAGGGATTCGGATGGATTGACCAAAATACTCTCCTTTATTCCCAACACAACCTAGAGATTCAGATCTACATCTCTTTCCTAGAGTCTTAGGGTTAGCCCATCAACCCTAGGGGAAACTACTCACACATAGTGATTGCGACGAATTAAAATACGATTTTTATCAAAGAAAACATTGTAGCAAATGAATCGAGTGAGAAATGAATATCTTACGTACCGAAAACGAGAAAGAACAATAGCCAATAACGATCCAAAGAGATTCTACAGATTCCAAGATGCAAAGAATAAAACGTGATCTTTCTCCTAAAAATAATTCAATTATCAAAAAACCTAGATTTAGATCTACAATAGTTTTTCAATCTCCTTCCCCTCCAAAACTTCATTCAAAAACATACAAAAATGAGCTCCCTGATTTCGTCTCCCTGGTTACGTCTCCCAGATCTGCTCTTCACTCTCGCTCCGTGCATTCGTCTGGGGTCCACGAAAGAAATTCCAAAATTAGCCCGCATTGTCGTCGACTGAGTCAATGACTCGGTCGAGCAGAAGATTGCTCGGTCGAAAGGATCCGGGCTGCTCGGTCGAGCAGCCCGCTTGCTCGGTCAAGTCTGTCAGTGGATCGGACTCCTTCAAAAGTGTCGTTCTGTCTACTCGGCCCGAGTAGGCCTTGCTCGGTCGAGTCACCATCTGGCTCGGTCGAGCAGGAGGTTGATGGGTGGAGCTTCGAAAATAGAAGTGGCTCGACCGAGTCACCACACTGCTCGATCGAGCAGGGTGCGTATCAGCTGTGCCTCGTGTATCAGCTCGACCGAGCAGCCTGCCTACTTGGTCGAGTCCCCTGGGAAAAAATCCAGAGCCTCTTGCCAGCTTCTCCTCCACTCCTCCTGTAGGCTTCTAAACCTCGGCGAACTCCTGTAGAGCTTTGCCAACGGGCTCACGGGCATGCTGGATGTGTTCATATCCAAAAGTGGTCCCGAATCGCTCCAAAATCCCTGAAAATCCACAAAACTCTACGAAACTCGAATATGGCGTTAAAATTGCAGTATCATAAGAAATGGAATGATGCCATGAAAAATAGAAAATATGGACACATCAAGAATCAAAAAGGAAAAGGAAAGAATGCCATCCCAACACGGATGTGATTTGATAGATTTCAACAAACTTTACCAAACCGAACGGAAAGAAGAAAAGAGACCGAAAGGACACAGAAGGGAAGAGATTAGAAAGATAGACTTAAACCAGCTTGACTATACTAATTGGAGCGGACTTGGTGAAATTGAATTCTCTATGAAGATGTAGAGTACCAACAGTTAGACGATAAGAACCCCTGAACAATCCTGACTATAGCTTCGTAGTGACAACCTTTGCTTAATTCATTCCGTCCACATTATTGAGTACGTTTCTCCAAAATGGCGTTTGGTCAGCGTAGTTCTCTCTCTCTCTCTCTCTCTCTCTCTCTCTCTCTCTCTCTCTCTCTCTCTCTCTCTCTCTCTCTCTCTCTCTCTCTCTCTCTCTCCATGGTGGTTCCCTATACAGGGCTAAGAATATAGAGCACATCCCTCTCTTGGTTGGTCACTTTGCTAGTTTCTAATGTGCTTTTCCCGAGCTGCTTTCTTATGCTTAGGCCAGCTTGAAAGGCTAATTACTTCTTCATTCATGGCCTAAAGATTTGATTGATATCCCTTTCATATTCATTCGACCTAAGGCAACCATTGGGAGGGAAAGTTCTTTTTTGCCATGCATAGTGGACGTGCCTCTTGTGGATTCCTCCTATTCCACTCTCCGATGTGGATTCTTTTCACACTTCCTTCATGTCGCTACTTCATTATCGGTCACCTGGGAGTATTTATCCTTACAAAGTGGTCCCTGCTGATTCACATAACATCTAGCGTAAGTTATTCTTTATATATGAATGTAAATATTTATATTTTCTATTTCTATTACTCCTTTTTGCTCCAGCTACAGAGGATATATAGGAAGTCAAGTCTTGATCCGATCGTCTCACTAGGATTGATAGAGACCAGTCAAAGAAAAAAAGCGAAGACCTCCCCATCAAAGCGGAATCCAATCTTCGTGGATCGCTTCAATATAGTGTCATGCCTTTGAGGAACCACTCGACCGGGCATCCCTCTTCAGTTAGTTACTGTTCTGATTCTTTCCTTTCTGTCTACCTATAAGTTCTTTTAGCTTGTTCTAGCCAAGACTCCACTCCATTTACTAATGTCGATCTGAGATGCCAAAAGTGGGGATGGCAAGATTCATGATTTGTGTCAATGACCATTGACTGTCTCATTGTTGTCAGGATCTCCATTATTGTCCCAAGATTAATGCTGTCAGTATGAGTTGGACCGAGACTACATATGAAACCAAGACCAATACCCTCCCACCACCATTGCCCAAAACCAAAATGTGTCGAATTTTTTTGAAATTTTGTTTATAAATAGTATTTATGTGATAGCTCATATTTAACGGTGGGAATTATATATATTTGTTAGGAGCATGGTTTAAACCAAATTGAAAGCACCCGTAGGCTAGCTCCACTCAATAAATACAAGTATTTGCTATTTTTCCGCACAGTTGCGATGTATACACGATTTTCGTTCCTTAAAAGGCAAATAAGGTCACATCAGAAGGTTTGGTCATCTGATTTTACAATTCTTTTCATTTTGAGGTAAAAATGATTGGCCACACCGCACAAGTCGGTGTATATAGCAATCTCATTTTTTATTTGCCACTAACAAAATGATGATATTAGCACCGTTTCAATTCACACGCAGTGACGCAAAAGGCCACACATCTGTGTCAATAACATGCATCTTCTTCCTTTTTCTCCACTGAGAAGGTGTAATGGAAAACAAGTGATGTGCACGAGTTTTAAGTCAAGGAGTTTTATACGACTCTATGAACAAATCAGGTAGGTTTCCATTGTTTGTGGATTTGTGGTTACTTTAAAGTTGAATGGAGAGAGGTGTGCAAATTGTATTAATCAACTTTGATCTTTTTCTAGTTTCTTTTTGCCTCGTTTTTTCCTGGCTACATGCTTTTCTCCTTTTTGTTGTGTATTACGTTCATGCTATGTCTAAATCTGCAGCTTTTGCTGGAGAGGTGGTATCATTTTGGACCTGCATATTTGGGTGTCTGGGGTTTTTGTGTGTGTTTTTGTTTGCGTGAGGGAGTGTTTCTCTTGTTTTGTTAACTTTAATATATAGTTTAAGTTAATATATGTAAGTTTGGTTAACTTTAATATATGTACTTCGCACTTTTGTGTGCCTTCGCACCTAATCTATTAGATCATGTGCCACTTTTTCTATATTAAATCCTGCATATATACATACACACACACATGTGTATATTTTTTAAATTTTTTTGGCAGTTGCTTCTACTACTTGTTAACTACATCCCCACCAATTTTCAAGTCAATATCCAACACCGTTTGAGCCTCCGTTCATGCATTTTAAAAAAACCGCTCCCGAAAATCGAACTGTCATCGCAACATTTTTGAAATGCATGAACGGAGGATCAAACGGTGTTGGATTGGCTTGAAAATTGGTGAGGATGTAATTAACAAGTAGTAGAAGTAACTGCAAAAATTTTTAATAAAAAAACTGTTTTTGGGCCCCAAATCGCTGACAGCGCAGAAAACATTTCCTGCACTGTCAGCTCATGCCCATATTCCTCATATATGTATATTTATGTATATGTACATACATATGTATACATACACACACACACATTCTTTCTTCCTCCTTGATTTAAACACACTAACATCTGTGTAAAAACTGCACGATCTTGCATGCTTACTTAGGAAACAATCTGAATGACATTATTTCAGATCAAAGTGTACAGAATAACGATACATTCATAGGCCTAGCATGGCCATGACAACATAGCACACAATTAATTATTTCAAAGTAAAAGTACGGTCACGGAGGTGATTGACTAGTCTTCTGTATGGAGGTACCCCACGTCGGCTTAGAGCGTTGCTCGACTTCTGCAGTAGTATCTTCAATGAACTCATTATCAAGACCTGACAGACATTTCATAAGACAACAAAATGAAATACCCGTCAATGAGGGTTGCTCGACAAATATTCTACATAATAGAACATGTTAAGTAACTTAATTAAGCCTCTAACAAAGCTGATTTCAAGGTTTATATAATCAATGTTTGAATTGATGATAATTGGAATTCTAGTTTGATACAGACAAACACGGCCAATCAGGTTTGGCCAAGGAGGACCATTATCCCTAGCTAGGTCGAGCCATACTAAGGTGATCCAGACTTGACACCAAACGATTCTAGACACTGGTTTGGGGATCAATTTTAAGAACGTCGATTATCAATTTCTACTCCATCAATTTAGTTATGGGATATGGTAAAATAATTTTTCCGAAGAGCATGTATGAGTACATTGAAGCATATATAACATGAACTTGATGTGAGCAAAGTATGAGCAGAGTATAAGCATGGTATGAGCTTAGCATAGTAAGAGCATGGTATAAGTATGACAAGTATGATCTGTAAGAGTTGTAGCAGTTAAAACCTTTAATAGCAATTTGCAACTTATGAGGAAAAGACTATATAAGATGTTAAAGTAATACTTGATAACTATCATGTACTAGTGATAAGTCCGTGTCTGAGGGCACAATGTGTGACTAAAATCACATTACCATCAGGAGCTCTTCGTGGCGCTACTTACTGACACCTTCCATTGGGCGACGATCAAGTACTTTCCTCTGCTCCGTGTGAGTGGAGGTAAAGTTGTAATGTGGATCCAGTCACTCACATACACTTCATGACAACTGGACTACACCAATACCCACAGGTCAAGTCAAGTGCCAGGTCCACGTGTTCTATCGATTAATAGTATGCATCACCGCATAATTCCATCAGGCATATGATCATTTCTATACAGTTGCATCATATCAGATGCATCTAACCAGTCCACAGTGTTTCATTAGTCTATATATCAGTTTAACATAATTTCAGGGAGAGTGACAAGTCGCCAATTCACAATACAATCATTTTACAATTTTTCTATAGTTCAAATTAGGCAATTACTGTAAGAAACTGCATCAGAAATATTTACAACTAAGCATATGGTACATTTAGGCATGAAATATTTTTCTAAACCTAACATGTATTTTTCAAATTTTGAAAATAATTATTAAGCATTTTCTCAATTAAAATAGCCAAAAACTAATTTTTAAATTATAAAAATGATTTTCTCAATATATTCACTGATTTATTCAGAGCAAACTACATGTCAGAATTTTTAAAACAAGATGTCTACTTAAACATCTCAACTAGTAGTATAACATATATTTTCTATGTTCGTCAGTGTACGTGAAAATTGATGGAAATAATTTTTAAAGAGAAAATAACATAAATAGCATTTAGCTTCATTGCGACACGCTGGATTTTCTGGCGCTTCCCGTTAAATTTTCTGACCCTTATAGAATTTACAATGAATTTAATCTAATTTCCTCTTATAAAATATATACGTATATATGAATATAATACGAATACTTGGGTTTATTGTGCATTCATCACCATGTTTAACGCTTAGTGTGCACTCTCTCGCGCTGGGTTTGCGTTCGACGATGAAGATATCACGAGCGACGGTTGGCATCACTAGGGGGATGTCAAGGGCAACGCACGGCGGCGGCGGTCATCGAGCGGTGGTGGTCGCCGATGGTTGGTGGTAAAATGCGACTGCTTGTGTTGGGTCTCAGGGGCTTTGGTGCGGGTTCTCGACGACGGGACAGCGCAGCGAATTGAGGATGGCCGGAGGAGCCTGCGGCGGTCGTGGCGACTGCAACGAGCTCAGGGCGGTGGGAGGGAAGCCCCAGTGGCCAGCGATGAAAGTGAGTGACTGTGGAGGGCTCGATCGTGCTATTGGGTTCTCGACGGAGTGGTGAAGCATCGGGCTTCGGCAGAGTGGCACTGTCAGCGTCGTGGAGTGTAGATGGGGGGTGGCAAAGGCAGGGACGACGACGATGGTGCTGGCTACTGGCGATGGAGCAGACGAGGGGCTCGTCAGGCTAAGGGATGAAGGGTGAATACGTGGGAGAGAGATGAACGTGGGAAAGATGGGCAACGGGGTGACGCCGTGGAGCGGCGGGAACGTGATTCACGGAGGAGGAGGAGGCCGTCGGGGCTACCTCGGTGATGGTCAAAGGTCGGAGCACGGGGAAGAGGGGAGCATGGGTAGAGAGGCTTTCGTCTTTGGGAGAAGCAGGATTTGGGGGTGGATTTTATAGTAATTAGTAAATATTATAATATAATTTACATATTAATTAAGGTATTAAATGGATAGATGAGGAGGTTTGACTAAGCTTAGAAATAAACTTAGCATGAACCTCGTGGGCTGCAGGGGTTATAGGGCTAGATTAATTAGGAAGATAATTATGTATAGTTTAAACGGGAATTGATAAATGGTAAACGTATTATAATTTTAATATTAAAATATTGTTTTCACATATGACTCCGAAAAATTCCAGAAAAAAGTTTCGGGTTGGTATCATCGCGAAGATCATGAAAATGTCATCCACTTTAAATTTTTAGCTACAAAAATATAAGTTTTGGGCCAAAATGTTTGGGTTGTGGGTTTGCGGGTTTTAGATCGATTTGACTACGTAAAAATGCGAAAAAATTATTGAGAATACTAAATGAGCATAGAATCGTATTGTAAAAGTTTAAAGCTATTTTGATATCGTTTACATAGAAAAATAATTAATAAGGATATTTTAGTGATATTTAAATAGAAAGTATCATATAAATTATTTAAATATATTTGATGATAATTGAAATTACTAAAATATGCTACTATTATGATAGGACCTATTGGGCCTATTGGGTATCTACCAACATGAGTAATCAATATCTTGAGCATTACTTCTATACTTATATTCATTGGTGAATCTCCCTTTAGCGATTCTATCATTGGCATTTCCCCCGCTATTAAATTCCATGCTCCAATTCTGTAGGGATCGTCTAACCCTTGCAATACTAATAACACACACTAGAGGGGGGTGAATAGTGTAATGGCAATAAAATTGTCCAATTAAAATTTAACTTACAAATGCGTAATTATAAATGCAAGAGGAATTAAAAGGCACAATCAATCCAAACGCAAACACAAAGTTTTACCCTGGTTCCCAAACTTGGGTACATCCAGCCACACCAATATTCAATATATTCCCACACAGAGAAGTGAATACAAATCTTACAAGGAGATACCCCACAAAGAGGATTTATGCCCTACACAAGGACCCAACCAATCCTACACGAGGATCAAGACTCCCACACAGAGAATCACTAACTCCCACTCAGAGAATTAGGGTTAGCCCTACACAAGGACACTAGAACTCCCACAAAGAGAGTTAATTCCCACAAAGAGAATTCCCTAGTCCCACAAAGATACAACCTCCCACAAAGAGAGAAACTCCCACAAAGAGAGTATCCTAATCCCACAAAGAGAAATAGGAAAACAAATTACACCAAGTAAAGTAAATACTCTTACCTATGCCTTGAGATGCTTACTCATGAATGAATGCAAGGCATGGAAAAGGATCTCCAAGTGTTGGAATATGCTTGAAAGCACTTGGATGATTTCCCTTGAGCTGGACTTCAATGCATGAAGAGAGATGAGTGCTCAATAGAGGGAAATGAGGGAGCTTGAGAGTAGCTTATTGATCTTTTGAGATTTTCTATAGAGTCAAGAGTTATCAAGTGTTGTCAAGAATTCTCAAGTGATGGCAGCACACTCATATATATAGGAACCCTATATCAAGCCTAAAACCCCAAAGAAACAGCCAAATGAACAGATCTGCAATGGCTAGAAACTGGGTGAAAACGACAGGAACAGTCGACTGATGATCAAAAGACAGTCAACTGATCAACGGCTAGAAAATATCCAACGGCTATAATCTGAACCAGGACAGTCGACTTATGAAGACAATACAGTCGACTGACAAACAGGACAGGCGCCTGTTAATCCTTCAGTAGACGACTGCTGCAGGGGATGGATCGAAACAGAGAGCTGCACTCTTTCTCCAATTCTTCGCACATGCGACTGATGTTGATACTACAGTCGACTGTCAAATAGTCAGGTGACTGTTCATTCTACATCAGTCGACTACTGTAAAATATGGAGAGAAGACAGAGAGATGCAGAGATTGCACTTACGCTAGACAGGCGACTGTTGGCCAATTTTCAGGCTGCTGTAAGTATACATGCGACTGTAAACTGATTGACAGACGACTGTGCGTAAAGCTTAAGTTTGAGTCAATTGAAATGTTGACTTGAGCTGTGCAAATCAGGCGACTGTAGAAGGATCTACAGTCGACTAGAAATCACCCAGTCGACTGTGTTTCCCTCATCAGGCAACTGATGGAAAGCCAGAGACTCCAAATGAGTCTTTGGACAGAGTGAACCTATTGGGTTGGATTCTATGATAATCCTAAGGTTCACTAAGATGGTTAAATGCATATGCATTATAAGTAAACCATCTAGCAAGGCATTACAATAACCTAGACTCAAAAAAGAGAGAAAGTAATAAAGTAAATTACATGGATTACAATGCTTTCTTTAGAGTCTAAGTCTTCAATCTTGATGCCTTGATTGCTCTCCACCATCTCCAAGTTTTGGCACTTCTTCAGTCCAAACTTTGGCCCTTCTTTACATGATGTCCATCCTTACACCAAGTGATTAGTCTCCAAGAAAGATATCCTTGAAATAAACTGAGAGACTAAAACATGAGATTCATTAACAACAACATAATGTTGTGATCATCATCAAAATAAGATTGGTATGAAACACCAATACTCAACAAATTCCCCAAAACCAAAAAGAAAAAATATATGAATATCTTTCTATCTTTTAATTGGGGATCTCTGATGTATATATGCAATAAAACAAAAGAGAAAGAAAAAAGAAAAAAAAGAAAAGAGAAAAGAAGCTTTTACATGATCCCATCTCATACTCTTTCTCTCTTTCTTCCCTCTTTTGTTTTTATTTTTATTGGAGCTTCAAAAATGGGGAATGTACTTATTGATTTACTTATGCCACCACGCTTATAGATAAGCTTGGGGAGAGGATCCAATGATGTGTGAGAGAGTGACTACTTGACCGTGCATGACAACCTAAGCTAGGTAATTTTCTATACTCGGTGAGATTACTGAAAGTTTGACGAAATCCGGGAATTGAAACTTAGCATGCATTTCACGAAAACCATACCTTTCTATTCTTATTGATCCATGATGTGTGATATCTCTTATACTCCAAATAGAAAGCATTCAATTGAAAGGTGTGTGGTCTATGATTATGTATACCGCTTTAGATGCTTCAGACAATGTTAATTCTAGAACGATTCAATATTTCATATTGCTTTGATATTCTCGGGTTTTCTATTTTTGAATGCATCCATATGACTATGATATCGAGATGAAAATCTCTGGCATGTGTTTATTATATTCGTTGTATGCTATATGAGTAAGCGAAGCCCACGTCCTGAGAAAATGATCTAGCACCTCTCTCTTTGCTTTCTTTCCTTACTTACTTTCTATTTCTTCCATTTTTTATTTTTATTAATTTTCCTGTCGGGTTCGTCTTTTACTTATCTTCCACGAGGATGAGTAAGAGGTAAGCTTGGGGGATTTTGATCACTCCATATTTTACACCTTTTTTCTGCATGTTTGTATGCCGTTTTGATCGCCCATATCGCGTTTTTCACGATTATTCGACAATATTGCGATGATTTTCACTATTTCTTGTTTTTGTCGTATTTCAGGAAATATGGAGCGATTTGGAGCGAATTTGAGATCAAGGGATTTGCAAGCGCTTAGGAGTGTTACCCACGGCTCATTTGAGGGCTTATCAGTGATGGAGGATGACCAGAAGAAGAAGGAAAGTAATAGGAGCGACGAGGAGGCAAGAAGAAAAAGAAACAAGCACAGCAGCACATCACTCGGCCGAGTAGACCACTCACTCGGCCGAACAAGAAGTCCCACTCGGCCGACCTGAACGGATACGAACACGAAGTTTTCAGCGTATACTCGGCCGAACAAAGAAAGCCCACTCGGCCAAGTGAGAAAGTTCACTCGCCCAAGTGGTACAGGGAATTCGTCCAGAGAAAAGGCCGAAGTTACTGGAATTTTCAGAGATCCTTTGGAGTCTCACTCGGCCGAGCATGAATGCTCACTCGGCTGAATGAGAAAGTCCACTCGGCCGAGCCATCCCCCGATGACAGACCCTGAAACCCCCGAAGTTACTGTTTTTGTACATGGTTTGTCACTCGGCCGAGTGACAATGGTCACTAAGCCGAGTGACCCTCTCTGCCTGCTGTTAGGGTTGCGATTTCTGGGCTGCGCAGGGGCAGTTTGGTCACGATTTTTGGACGATTTTAGAGGGTATTTAAAACCAGTTTTTGCCCTAGTTTCGAGAGCTTTTGACAATTAATTTTAGACTTTCTTTTAGGTTTTTGACGGCTACTCTTTATGAAATCTCAGCTGGAGATCGTCGGCGATTACATTGGTTTGCCTATTTCTATTAAAAACTTGATTTTTATGCATTATTTCTCTTTTGCAATGAATTGTGCTGAGATTATTATTGATTTTTTTAGATTTGCATGATGTCTAGTGAGTAGTGCCGTCATCCTAGGGCGTAGGGATGAACCCTATGGACCCTATTTCTAAATTGTGATGAATTTGTAGAATTGTTGCTAGGATTGATTAAGGTTAGGTAGTGATCAATTGATTACGGATAGCTAGGAATTCATATCGATTGGGATTTGCAAGAGATTGGATCCCAATTAATAGGAAGGCCTAGATATTCGATTTAGATTGACAATTGGATTTCTCTAGATTTGGTTTGCAAGAGATTGGATCAAAGCTAGGATTTTTAATTGTGATTCTATACCCATATCCGTTTGCAAGAGATTGGACGGATAGGAACTATCATAACCTAGGTCGTAGCTCGAGTTTGCACGAGAGTGGGCTCGAGATACGATTGAACAATGATGTCGTTCTTCACGCTAGCGGCTTAGGCTAGGGTTTGCACGAGAGTGGGCTCTATCCTAGGTTTGCTATAGACCGGTAATAGCGCGAGAGCGTGAGCTTGGTTCTACATTAAGTTGCGACTAGTTCACCTATATTCAAGCTTAGCAACAATGAAACTTATGAATCACAAGGATGAGAGACGGTCTATAGTGGGGATTCCCTATCCCTAGACGTTTTATTATATTGATATTTCTCTTGATATTTGAACGATTGTGACTGTTATACCCAAAACTATTCTTGATTCTCTTGTTAGCTAGGTGATCGGAAAAAGACACAGTCATTTGTCCTCCTTGAGTTTGATACCCGCTCGCCGCTACACCGTGCGCTTGCGGTAAAACTACAAGTCGTTTTTCGGGTGTACACTCGGACGCGATCAAGTACCGGTATGGGTTCAATTCCATAATCTACCACTTTTTATGTGGACACTAGATATTTTAAATATCATAGCTAGTGGCGTGGGGACACCAATTTTGTCTTGACAAATCAACAGCTAATGTGGATAGGATCTCATATGCTCGCTGTCTAGTAGAGGCTGAAGCCGAATCTCCACTGCAAAGGAATGTGCAGATTGTCTTGGATGATCAATCAACGCTCACTATTGATGTTAAATATGAGGGCGAACCTCCACGATGTGGGCATTGTGCTTGCTTTGGACATCATGATTTGCAATGCCCTATGTCCTCTTCTGTCACCGAGCCCCCTTCAATCCAACCTCTTGTGCAACCAATGTCCTCAGTAGAGTTGCCTGCTGACATTTCGGCAGGGAGTTCTCTCAATGAAGTTGGTGTTCCTCAAGTTTCACTCAACCCTGGCCCTGGGTTGCTCCAAAACCCTCTTGTGCCAAGTGTTGGACATACCCAGAACCAAGCTTTTCCTCTTCAGCCTATTGTGGGTCTGGCTACTTCGTCCATGACCTCTCCAACTCCCCCCATGAAGCAACCCCAGTCCTCCTTTGATGTGAACCTTGCACCTCACAAACGTGAAGAAGGGGAGTGCAACTACACCTCTGAGGTTTTGATTGATGGTGTTCCTGTGCCTCAGGTTGCGGATACAAATGGAATTTGTGTTCCGATTGACAGTTCTACGTCACATGTACCTGCTCCTCGTGGGAAAGCTACCCCGTCGCTCCTTCAATCTGCCGAGGTGGCTGATGATGTTGACCCTCCACTGTCCCCGACCTATCTGAATCTTGAATGGAATGAAGATCACTCCAAGCTGTGAGATTTGGCGATGAAGCGGAAGCCTCCTCAGAACTTGGCCTCATCCATTAGACGTAGCTCGAGAATTGTGGGGCCTTCTACTGGCCAGTCAACCCCCACCTCTTTGTAATTTCAGTTTATTTCTGGAACTACAGGGAACTGAATAATGTCACGCGACGAGCGGATCTGAAATATAGAGTTCGTAAGTATAATCCTTCAATTGTTTGCCTTATTGAAACTAAAGTAGAAGCTTGTAATTCTGCCAGGCTTTCTAAGTGCTTTGACAAAGGCTGGGAGAGCATCGACAATAGAACTCACCATAAAGGTGGTCGAATCATCATTTATTTCGACCCTTCTATCTGGCGATGTACCTTGCTTGAGGCTTCCCCTCAACACATTACTACTACATTCACTAATAATGCGGGCCTTGTTATGGGTCTTAACTCTGTCTATGGCTTTAATTTATCACATGCCAGAATGGCCCTCTAGGCAGATCTTATTGATGATTCCAAGATTTTATCTAATACACCTTGGTTGGTGGGTGGTGACTTCAACTGCATTCGTTATTCTAATGAGAAGTTGGGGGGTCGGGTTGTTGACGCTACTACAATGGATGCTTTTAATTCTTGTATTGTGGCTACTAATCTCATTGAGCTAAAAAGTATAGGTCAAAGCTTTAGCTGGAGTAATAGGCGCATCGGGCCCTCCCGCATCTCAGCAAAACTAGATCGTGTCTTCTCTAACATGGTGTTGTTAGATCTCTTGCCGAATGCCTATGTTGAATACTCCTCTGCTGGCACTAGCGACCATGCAGGTTTATCCGTGCATCTACTTACCAAGGTACCCTCCTCCCCTAAGCCGTTCAAATTCTGCAACTCATGGACTTCTATTCCTGGTTTCAACGACCTGGTGTGTAACAAATGGGGTAGCCAAATGGGGAGTTTTTCTATGCAGGCACTTGTGAATAAACTTAAGCGTATGAAGGACGACCTTAAGACCTGGGCTTCATCTCACAGGGCCGAATTTAATATCCCAGCTTGCCGCCAGGAGTTAGAAATGGTGCAAAATAATGTGGGTCTTTATTCTGATCCTGTCATTCAAGAAAAAGAAAGGGTGGCTTGCTTCAACCTGGCTCGCTGTTTGGACAATGAAGAGGAGGATCTTCGTCAAAAAAGCAGGCAGAATTAGTTAAGGCTGGGTAACAGGAACTCGAAATTCTTCTACTTGGCTATGAAGTCTAGGCGTTCTCATAACAACTTGAGCCATCTCATCAATATTAATGGTGAAAGAATCTCCAAGCATGCAGATCTTATTGTGGAAGCTCCTCTATTCTACAAGAATCTTTATTCGCAGGACAACTATTTGAACGTATTTCCAAATCTTATCCCAAAGTAGAAGATCAAATTGGAAGCCTCTACTTGGATGGATAGACCCGTTTCGGCCGCTGAAATCAAAAATGATGCATTCCAGATTGATAAGGATAAGGCCCCAGGCCCTGATGGCTATAATGCTCATTTTTTCCAACATCAATGGGGAGTTGTAGGTAAGGATGTTACTTCGGCCATCTCTTCTTTTTTTAGATATGGTCGCATGCTTCCTCATGTGAATCACACCTTCCTTACCTTAGTCCCTAAGAATGCTAATGCATCGACATTGGGCGACTATAGGCCTATATCTTGCTGCAACATCATTTATAAAATTATTAGCAAGGTTATTTGCAACAGATTACGTCATGTAATTAGTGAATTAATCTCCCCTAATTAGGCAGCTTTTCTAAGGGGCAGATTATTTGCTGACTGTACTCTCATAGCCCACGAGCAGATCCGTGACTTTAGTAACCCCATGGGCTCTAGAACGTGTATTAAGCTGGATCTACGTAAAGCTTTTGACAGTGTTAACATGGAGTTTGTCCTCTTCCTCTTGCACCAGCTGGGATTTGGGCAAAAATTTATTACTTGGATCTCAGAGTGTATTACCTCTCCTATGTTCTCCGTTTTGATTAATGGGTTTCCAGAAGGTTATTTTCCTTCTAGCAGAGGACTACGTTAAGGAGATCCCCTATATCCCTATCTATTTGTGCTCGTGATGGATGCTTTCTCGCTGCTTATGGCTAAAGTGGAGTCTGCTTGTACTATCCAGCCTCTTCGTAGAGCTGGGGCTATTTCTCATGTGTTATTTGCTGATGATCTCTTGGTTTTCTACCGTGCCAATTCACGTTCCATAAACGGTCTGAAAGAGGTCTTGGACAAGTTTAACACCCTCTCTGGTCTCCAGGTAAATTGGGAGAAAAGTTCTGCAATCTTCAGTAAATGGGTACGCAACCCTAGAGATCTGGCAACCATTCTCGGTATTAAGGTAGTATCATCTTTTACTACGTATCTGGGGTTACCCCTTTCCTCTAATTACCCGAAAGCATCCTTATATGGGCGACTAGTGGATAAGTGCAAAAAGAGGCTTGTAGGCTGGTCTTCGACAACGCTATCTATTTCTGGAAGAATTGAATTGGTTAGGACCGTTATCTACGGCATGATTTCTTTCTGGATGCAGGCTTATTGTCTACCACCGTCTGTCATTTGAACCTTAAACTCTACTTGCAGGAAGTTCATTTGGGGCAACTTCAATATTTGGTCTTGGAAGGATCTCTGCACCCCTAAGAAAGAAGGGGGGTGGGCCTGAGGTTGTTGGAAGACATGAACGCAGCCTCGGGTGTCAGACTTACCTGGAGAATGCTTGCTAATAATGGTATATGGGGAAAATACATGAGAAGGCATTATGCGGCAAGCCTGAAGGGTTTCTTTGCTTCGTCGCCTAACCCATACTAATCAGGGACTTGGAAATTCCTCCTCAGGTATCGTAGCTTCTCTCAAAAGCTTATTAAACGAATTGTTAATGATGGCACCTCTACCTCATTTTGGTTTGATCATTGGCATCCCAGTGGTCCACTCTATCGGCTTCATCCCCTACACCTGGTAACGAGGATTTTCGTATCTGTGACTACTGGTCGGCGGGTAGATGGCTCGATGAGCCTAGCATTCGGCCATTACTCCCAATTCTGCAACCGATCTCCCTCTCTCAAGGACCTGACGCTTGGAAGTGGCACCCGGCTCCATTTTGCACATTTCGCACCATATGGGAAGGTTGCAGAACGCCTGGACCCTCTTTTGCATACTACAAACTGGTGTGGTACCCTAGGCATGTACCCAAATTTTCTATTTGCCTGCTGAGAGCCTTGCGTGGAAAATTGCCGACCAGGGACACGCTTCTCAGGCGTGGCCTAGCAACTGACCATGGATGTGTTCTTTGCAATGGCCAGGTCGCTAAAACTATGAAGCACTTATTTTTTGAATGTGATTATTCTCGATACATATTATCCAGGAGTCTGCTCAAGCTGGGGTACACCGGGATTGTACCGTCTATTCTCTCTGTTACTTGTGATCTTATTCTTTCCCCTTATAGTATTCGGGACCCTGTGGGGAACTTAGCTAAGGCAACTTTAGCTACCATGGTATGGCACATATGGAAGGAGCGTAACCAGAGAATTTTTGAAGGCATTAAAGTGGGAAAAACAGATTTATTCAGTGCTATTGCGACAGACATCATTATATCTCTTCGAGATCTGGAAACAGAGCAAGCCTCGGATTCTACTCCCTTCTCCAATTGGGGATTCATTGATGCTAGCTAAGTTTTTGGAACATTTATTCTGTCAGAGTCAGTCAGTTTGTTATGAATACTTAGAGTTTCTCGCGCTAAAATTTTTGGTAGTGGACAGGAGGTAATGGGTGACTGCGCTTGTGCCCTCTCCCTCCTCCTTCTGTTAACTCCTGAAACTAATAGCGTTTGTCTTTGTTTTTGTATATTTTGTCATTAATATAGATCTTTTTTACTTGCCATATATATATATATACTAGTCATAACCCGTGCCCGCGGGCACGGTTCATTTAACATTTCACCGACAAATTTTTGTTCCCCGAAAAATTATTTACACAGCCAAAATTAAACAGAACAATAAATTAGCGTAAAAATATTTAGTGACACGGGCACCTTTGGCACGGGCGTCTTCGGCGTGGAACAACAAATTCGGCGTCGAACAACAAATTTGGCGCCCGGTCCTTCGGCGCATAACAACAAATCTTTGTAAAAAAATTGCGCGGGCGACTTCGGCGCGGAACAACGGAACAACAAATTCGACGTCGAACAACAAATTTAGCACCCGCGCCTTTTGCGCAGAACAACAAATCTTTGTAACAACAAATTCGGCGCCCGCGCCTTTGGCCCAGAACAATGGAACAACAAATTCGGCGTCGAACAACAAATTTGGCGCCCGCGCTTTCGGCGCAGAACAACAAATCTTTGAAAAAAAATTTAGCGGGCGCCGAAGACAACAAACATCAATGTATTTTTACGCTAATTTGTCGTTCCGCTAAATTGTTTTACGCTAAATTTTTTATTTTGTTTAATTTAATGGATCATGATTCTCCACAATCTTTCCCAAGGCACTTTTAATTTCAAAGTTTAGGTTTCCAATGCACTTTTTCTTCCAAATTTAATCTCCACAATATTTCCCAATGCACTTCCCCTCCCCAAATTTAATTTCCACACTCTTTTCCAAGGCACTTCTAATTTCAAAGTTTATATTCCCAAGGCATTTTCTCCCAAAAATTTTCACAAAATCCAATCTCAACCATTGATTTACCAAGATCAAATCTCAGCCACTCTTTATCTTGTCCTAGTCAGCCCTAGAATTCAAAAATCGTTGTCAAATGTATAATATATATATATATATATATATATATATATATATATAAACCACTAAAACCTGTCACGCCCCGCTTCCCAAAACGACGGAAGCGAGACGTGACTAAGGCCCGCTTGTGCCGGAGCTGTGAAGCTCGGACCCAATAAGCGTCTGTAGGGGGTACCATTTTAAAATTTTCCAGGTTCTTGCATTTATAAAATTCGTAACAATAGAAAGTACTGAAAGGAAATGCATTCATTTTATTCCATCAAGATATCCAGAAGTACAAGGGTCTAATAAAGGAAGTAATGCCCAACATGGCAACAACGCAGAAAGTAAACTACTGATGCAAGCACCCAACCTAGGCAGAAAAGTAAATGGTGCTATGCACCTGAACTAGAAAGTAGGTAAAACTCTGAACTGCAACGGTGAGGGACCTCTAAGACTGGTCCTCGTCAGGTACGTACTCCGAGTCGACGTCCTCTGGCTCCACGTACTCAGGAATGTCCGGCTCGTCCACGTGCTCTGGCTCAACACCTGACGTACAACACCCAAGAGAAAAGGAACTGTACGTCAGGTAAAGTCTACAAGAAAGTGTTAGACTCTACTGCAAGTGTACTGTAATTTAAAACACGATTTACTGGTTGATTAACATGATAGGGTTATAACATGGTAGTTAAAGAAAGTAAAACAGTGCAGAAAAAGTAAACACGTCATGCTGTAGCCGTAGCGTGTGCTACCGACTACGGGACTAACCTAAATGGGACAAGACAAGACAAGAAGTGTGTCACTAAGATTCACACCTTTCGGTCTGTACCGAGGGAACGCTCAACCTTGTGCACGGGACAAGACAAGACAAGAAGTGTGTCACTAAAGTTCACGCCTTTTGGTCTGTACCGAGGGAACGCTCAACCTTGTGTACGGGACAAGAAAAGGCAAGAAGTGTGCACTAAGGTTCACGCCTTTAGGTCTGTACCGAGGGAACGCTCAACCTTGTGCACGGGACAAGACAAGACAAGAAGTGTGTCACTAAGGTCCACGCCTTTCGGTCTGTACCGAGGGAATGCTCAACCTTGTGCACGGGACAAGACAAGGCAAGAAGTGTGTCACTAAGGTTCACACCTTTCGATCTGTACCGAGGGAACGCTCAACCTTGTGCACGGGACAAGACAAGATAAGAAGTGTGTCACTGAGGTTCACGCCTTTCGGTTAGAAGGCGGCCAGCACCTTCTCAACCGAGGGAACGCTCAACCTATTGCACAACTCGAGACAATACAAGACTGACGGTGACAAGAGAGATTCACGCCTTTCGGTTTGTGGGTGGCCAAACCCGCCAAGCCGAGGGAACGCTCAACCTTCCTCCACCCAAAGTGCTCAAGAAAGACAACCAGAGTTCACCCTCGCATGGAGGGCACCTAAAACGCCCGTAGACTTTCGTGACATGACATGACAGAGTTGAGGGGATGTTCATTCTAGGGTGTCCACACGCATGCATACACATAATAACCCTAAGGTGTCAGTTGTTGTTGTTGTTGTGCTTAGACTTCGTTGTCAAGTCTAATCTGTCAAGGGGGTCCCAGACGCTATCATTTCACGTCCGGTCCTCTTTGTTTATGTTTTGGCAGTTCTAAGAGTCTATGGCCTAAACACGGCCGAAAGTAAAAGTGAGTACACTTGCCTGCGATGGCGAGTGTGTCGTCTGTCCGGGGCGTCCCGTCGAAGCGTCGCGCCGGCGATGGTTCGTCTGAAACAGGATCACAGTGATGTCAGATCGTGCTTTTTTGTCAATCCTATTATGGTTTGTTTCTAAATTTGGCGGGACTATCCTAACAGTCAAAAGTCACGTCTTTTTGATGATTTGTTCGGCCTAGATCGACGTCTATCCTATGTGCACAGAAATTCAGTTCGTTCGTCGATTTTCTACGGTGAACAACGTTTTAAAGATGCAGAAAATAACTTTAGTTCACGTTGACCAATTTTAGATTAGGTTTTAATGAGCTACGGTGTGGGTTTTACTACTAGTTAGGGGAACCAACCTCTTGACGCCGTTCAAAAAAACAAAAAAACAAATATATATATATATATATATATATATATATATATATATATATATATATATATATATATATATATATATATATATATGTTTAGGATTGCAAGCACACACAGCCATGAATATTTCACATGATGTCGCTGAAGGTTATAATAGGCTTCCTATATTTTCTGGACATGATTTTGATTATTGGAAGGCAAGGATGGAAGTTTATATTCTATCGGTGGATTTCGATACGTGGTATCTCATTGAATATGGTTATATTGAAATTAATAAGCTTAAAAATAATTGGAGTTTAGATGAAAAGAAATCATGTGTTCTAAATGCTCAAGCCATGAATATTTTATGGTGTGGCTTAAATAGAAATGTATCTGGCTCTATTTCTCATTGCTTGTCTGCGCATGAAATATGGAGGACCTTGGAGATGACATATGGAAGCGGGCAACCTTTCTAGAATCTTGCTTCAAGTGAAGGAAAGAGACTACGCAATAAGAAGAATCGAAAGGGAAGAAAAGTTCTTGTAAATAAAAGTGTCACTTCTATGTCTAAAGAAACTCCTTCTAGCCTAATAAGGAACTTATTTGTCATAATTGCAGGAAATCTGGACACATCAAAGTGGAGTGTCCATTGTTGGCAAATGGCAAATAAAATAATGAGAATAAGAAAGCTTTGGTGTCTACATGGGATGACGACAGCGAGGATGATCAAAACTATATAGCTGATCTATGTTTGAGGGCACACAATGATTCAAGTAGAGAAGAATCTAACGATGAGGTAACTCAACCATCTTATGGTGATCCAGTCAGGACGTTTGATTCCATGCTCAAAGAGAATAATTTCTTATCTAATGAAATTGAAAGGTTAGTTGCTAAAGCTAAGAAACTTAGATCTGAAAGAAATTCATTGCTTAATAGAGAATGTCAAAACTGCATAGCTTTAGAAGAACAATTGTTTGAAAAGAAACTTAATTGTGATAATTGTTCTAAATCTGAAAAAGAATTGCATGAAATTAAAATTGAAAGAGATGATCTTAAAGTTAATACTGATGCTTTGAATGTTGAATTGAAAAAGAAAGATGATGTTTTTATCTCACGTTGTTCAATGCTTGTTGATGAGAATATTTATTTTAAATCCAAAGTTCATGAATTGGAAAATTGCATGAAAAAGTTTGCCATAAGTGAAAAATCATTGAATATGTTATTGAATAATCAAGTTTATGCAAACAATAGAAAAGGACTTGGATGTAATACTGTTGTGCATAAGAATTTGAGTGTTGCTAGTGAAATATGTGCATAAGACTAATGTTTCAAACAAAGGTAAAAGTGTTGTTGCAAGATGCATGTGCTGTGGAAAATATGGACACCCTTTTAATCATTGTTGGAATAGGAACATGTATTTAAAGTTCAAGCAGGTTTGGGTTCCTAAGGGCACATTCAAGAACGATGGTGGACCTACGTTGGTGAATAAGCCACACATATCATCTTCCAAGTAAGAAGGAAAGATGGTTAGGCGAGGAACTTGGATTTCAATGTCAAATTAAATGAAGTTCATTGACCAAGTTGACGACACGAAGAGATGATTTCTTGCTTGATTTAAAGTATTAATTACCTTCATAGGATATTTTTTTTAATGTGTGTTTCATTTTTATATTTCTTTTAGGTTGATTTTCTTTTCCTTGAGTTTAAGCTTCTTTTGCTTAGCATGTTTAGATTCTTATGAAAAACATGAGAAAAAAATTGGAAAAGAAAAAAAGGATGAAAAAAAATTGGAAAAGAAAAATTCATAAAAAGAGGAGCTTATTGAATATCTTTTTTTGTATGATTTAAAAGGAAACTGTTGATGAAATTCATATTCCTTTAGATGTCTAGTATTATTTTCTTGGCTATGCAAGCATAATAGACTTGATGTTTAGTTGAGAAATGTTCAATAATGAAAAACTAGATTTTTACATCTTCTATCACACTTTCACGGATTAAATTTTATTATTCATTTGGAATTGCTTTTCATGAATATGTTAAAAGTATATGAAGGTGGATAATTATATGTTTATATCTTGATGGGATATGATGAGTCTAGCCAAGAATAAAAATTGATGCTCATGAAAAAGAAAAGAAAAATAATTGTGAAAAGGAAGAAAAATTATATATAAAGAGATTGTATGAAAATGGATACAATTCTTGGCTAAGTCTCAACACACGGACATTCAAATTATGCTATGAAATTCTTATTTATTAGCGTTGATGTTTTGTCCGTCAAGCAATGCCACCCCTCGTTTAAAAGTCCTTATAGGCTATATATGTGTGTTGGTAACTTGAATTCATGTTTCATGAAGTGGGGAAATTCAATCTTTGATATTTATACATATGGAAAATGTTGGTATGTAAAGGTTGAATTCATGAAGTCAACTCCCTTTGAACTTACCTTTTAATTATCACACACGAGCACGAAGATGTTTATAATCCAAGTTCTAAATTATTGAATATATATTAACTACTCGTGATGGTATTAATGTATTCATATGCCATGTTTTATAATGCTTTAGTTTCTATATGCATATGAAATATTATCTTTTGTGGACTTTTGATGATAACAAAGGGTGAGAAATTTATTAGATTTGAACCACAATCTTAAATGTTAAAGTAATTGGTTGCATGTTAATATGGAGTATCCAAATAAGGGGAGCATGTCAAAACGGGGAGCTTCATTTTGGATGTTAAAGTAATTGGTTGTATGTTAATATGGAGTATCCAAATAGGGGGAGCATGTCAAAAGGTGGAGCTTTATAATGGTATAATTTATAATATCTCATTGACTTGCATGATCACACTTCACAAACACACGCACGATGACATGATTATAAGCTTTATATAATTAAATCTTAATTGCGGTTTGCCATCATCAAAAGGGGGAGATTGTTGGAAACATCGTTGTCGATGATTTCTTGTTTGATGATAACAAACCCGTGTGAACTGTTTTAATGTGTTTGTTAAGTGTATTTCAGGTTATTACAGAGCTATGAAGACTATGGAATATGATAGTGGATACAATACTCGTGATGGAGTTGATTATGCGAAGAAATATGGAGTAATACCATTGAATACGAAGGAAAATTGAGTACTTGCACGGGGATGTCAAAGCAAACAGCGACAAAATGAAGTGAAACTCTTGAAGACAGTGAAGAGTAAGTTAAAGAAATCTCAGGAATTTTATGGAATTTTATGGTGAATTTAGGAATATTTTTGGCACATGTAATGTCACGTATACAGGCGAAATACGTGAAGAAACAGAGTTCTTATAAAGGGAATTTGAGCTACAGTGGAAGAAAAGGATTGAGAAAATTCTACGATGTAAAGAATGGGCTCTAGGAATTTTGGTGCTTTTTCAGGAATTTACGAATTTTTAAAAGGCCAAAATACACTAAAATACGGCTGAAATACGCAAGGTCTTTGGATTTGATCATATCTCTTGGACACGTGTCATCACCTCAGCCAGTCCCGCATTTTGAAGGCTGATCCGAGGCCAGGATTGCTGCCGACTTGGACCTAGGGTCTGATGTGTTTTAAGCGGGTTTTGACCCGTTTTAGAGTTCCAACCCCTATAGGACTATACCCTATATAAGTTAATGTATGTACCTAGGGTATTTTGCCAATTCCAAGAGCTAGAGACGTCGAAACAACGAGCCATCTTCTTCTACGCGTTCATGAAGACTTGCCTAACAACCTGAGATAGATAAACTGAAGATCTGAAGCAAAGATATAGGGGGATGTTCATAGCTAAAGAAGGAGACGATACGACGATCGAACTTGGAACAGAGACCACTTTCTGCACAAGCATCCAAATGATGAACGGCCAGAGCCATTGGGAAGTTGTGCATACATAGAACGACGAGGACATTGGGACATCTTAATCTGAACTTTCTAAACTCATATTTATCTTTTGAGAGCTGCTTTGATCTTTGTAAATCTTATTTTTACAAACTTTTTGTGCAAGCTACTTGTTGTAATTTGGGGGATTCTCGATGCATGGGATATGATCGAGACAGGGTCTAGCTTGTTTAGTTAGTTTTGTTTAGCAAAGGGAGTTGCGAGTCTAGAGAGATATTGGGCGTGGAGTAGTGTCTTGTAGGCGTGGAGAAACTGATTAATCAAAGAGTAGATTTTGGGAGTTGCTGGAGTAGATCGAGGTTTGACCGAACCAGTGTACATCTTGGTGTCATCTGTGCTTGGTTATTTGCTATTTTCTGCATATATTTTGACTGCCCGTGATTATTTCTGTAAATCATATAACTGCATGTGCTTGCTAGTCTAAATCTTGTTAATTTCGCATTCACCCTATTCACCCCCCAGGGTGTCTTATCGATCCTAACAGTTAGTGGCTTTAGTTACTGTGGAGTATTGATGTTTCATACCAATGTTATTTTAATGATCACAACATTATGTTGTTGTTAATGACTCTCTTGTTTTAGTCTCTTAGTTTACATTCCAAGAATATCATTTTTGGAGACTAAACACTTGGTGCAAGGATGGACATCGAGAGGAGTGAGGCCAAAGTTTGGACTCAAGGGGTGCCAAAGCTTGGAGATGATGGGGAGCATCAAGGCATCAAGATTGAAGCCATAGACTCTAAAGAAAGTAATATAATCCATGTAATATTTCATTTATTTCTTTTCTCCTTTTTAGTCTAGGTTTAATGTAATGCATTGATAGAATGTCTACTCATTCATGCATATGCATTTAACCATCTTAGTGAGCCTTAGGATTATCATAGAATCTAACCCAATAGGTTCATCTTGCCCAAAGACTCAATTGGAGTCTCTGGCTCTCTAACAGTTGCCTGCTGAAGGTTTTACAGTCGACTGGGTGATTCCAGTCGCCGGTCGAGCCTTCTACAGTCGACTGTGGTGCACTGCTCAAGTCAACATTTTTATTGACTCTATTTAAGCTTTTCGCATCAGTCGACTGATGTTCAATTTACAGTCGCCTGTATATTTACAATCGCCTGTGAAATGGTCAACAGTCGTCTTAAAGGCGTAAGTGCGAAAGTTGCAACTCTTTGTTTATTTACATCCCCTGCAAGAGTCGACTGATGAAGGATAAACAGTCGCATATCTACAGTCGACTGTCATTTGTTCATCAGTCCCATGTATGCATACTGGGAGTAAGTTGCAACTCTCTATTTTATTTAATCCCCTGCAACAGTCGCCTGATGAAGAATATACAGTCGACTGTATGTTTTACAGTCGACTGTGTAGTCTTCTACAGTCGACTGTCATGGCTCAGATTATAGCCGTTGGAAATTATTTATTCGTTGGACTGTCGACTGTCATTTGTTCAACAGTCGACTGACGCTGACATTTCTGCCCAAAATCTAGCCATTGCAGCTTTTTGTTTTTGGCTATTTTCTTGGCTTTTGAGAGTTCCTATAGGGTTCCTATATATATGAGAGGGCTGAATTCATTGGAACTTCTTGATGCTATTGAAAATCATTAGAATTTAATTAAGCCACTCTCAAACTCTCTCATTTCCCTCTTAGAACTCATTCTCTCCTTCATGCATTGAAGTCAAGCTCAAGGAAAATCATCCAAGTGTTATTCAAGCAAATCTCATCACTCGGAGATCCTCTTACATGCCTTGCATTCGTCTATGAGTAAGCATCTTAAGGCATAGGTAAGAGTATTTGTTTTACTTTTTGTTTCTTTGATACCCTAATTTTATTTGTGGGAATTAGATATTCTCTTTGTATGAATAACTCTTTTTTGGGAGTAACTCTCTTTGTGGGAGTTTGGTGTCCTAGTATAGGGCTAACCCTAATTCTCTCTGTGGGAGTTTGACCCTTGTATAGGGTTGGTTTAGTTCTTGTGTAGGACAAAATCATGTGTGTGAGGTATCTCTTTGTGGGATTTATATTAACTTCTCTTTGTGGGAAATATAGTGAATATTGGTGTGGCTGGACGTACCCAAGTTTGGAGAACCATTGTAATATCTTGTGTTTGCATTTAGATTGATTGTGTTCATTAATTCCTCTTGCATATATTATTTCGCATTTGCAAGTTAAATTTTAATTGCACAATTTATTACCATTACTCTATTCACCCTCCTAGAGTGTTTGTTGTTAGTATTGCAAGGTAGACGGTCCTTACAATTGGTATCAGAGCGAGGTTGAAGCATATACAACGCTTCATCCATGTCTTATGAAGAAGGTCTATCAACCGTTCGACCTCCGCTCTTCAACGAAACCAACTACCCAAGTTGGAAGATCAGGATGATGATCTACTTGGAGGATCAAGACCTTTGGGACATCACGGAGTCGCCCTTTGAGAATCCTAATACACCCGCGGTCTCAAGGACAAAAGCGGAGAAGGACTCTATCAAATTCAATGCGAGGGCTATGAATGCATTCCATTGCGCCCTCACTTCAAATGAGTTCAACTGCATCTCCATGTGCAAATCGGCCAACGAAATTTGGCATATCTTGGAGATTACTTCTAAAGGGACATCCAAGGTAAAGAAATCTAAACAACGTGTGTTTATATCTAAATATGAAATGTTTAATATGCGGGAAGCAGAAAGCATCTCAGAAATGTTCACAAGGTTCACAGACAACGTGAACGCTTTGAAAGGACTTGGAAAGGTGATTTCCCAATAGGATCGTGTAGAAAGAGATCCTTGACTCACTCACATCTCAATGGGAGTCAAAGGCTACCGGGATTTTGGAGTCTAACGATATGTCCAAATATACCGTTGAGGAGTGCGTTGGGAATCTCATGGCATATGAAGTGAACCTTCAACACAAGAATGAGACTCAACCAACCAAGCCCGAGAAGCCGAAGAAGCAAAAGGGGGTTGCATTTCTTACCGAGAAGAAGCCAATCGAGTGGAGAAAGAAATTCCATCGAGAAGCCTCGAGTGAAGAAGATGAAGAATAAGATGCTAGCAATGATGATTTCATTGAGCTTGCCAAGCAATTCAAAGAATTCTTCAAGGGCAAGCAAGGTAACTCTTTGTTAAAGTTTGCCTCCAATTCTAACAAGATTCCTACTTGTTACACTTGCAGTGGTAAAGGTCATCTCTCCCACCAATGAAACTTATAAGGGTAAAGGGAAGAAGCATTGGAAAGGCAAGTCCAAATTCAAGAATCAAAAGAAGGGGCTTGTCGGCACATTTGATGATTTCGATGGGGACACATTAAGTGATGAAGAAGAGGATGACAAGGAGCGAGCTCACATATGCTTCCAGCTTTTGATGATTCTTCATCAATCTCCTCAAGCTACAGCGATGAAGATGTAGAGGCGTGGCTCAACTCCAACGAAGAAATGTGCTTCTTGGCTAATGGGAAAGAGTCTTCGTCAAGCTCTAGCGAGGAGGAAAGCGATGGTGAAGAAGAGGAGGACCCAAAGCTACCATATAAGGAGCTTGAGTATCGCTTCAATGTGGCCTCCAACGTGGCAAGTAAGTGCATCGACTCATATGATAAATTGAAAGTAAAATTTAAGAATGCTATGAGTAGGGTGCATACTTTAGAATCTATTGGTATAAATAATAATGATGCTTTGCATGTTTGTGACACTAGTGAGAGAGACACACTTCTCTCTCAAGTTAAGGATTTGAGTATAACCAATGAGAAATTAGTAGCTCAAAACCTTAGCTAGAAACTCGCATTCAACAACTTACGTTGAAATGCGAAGAGGAATCCCAAAAGCTTATTAGCTTTTTTCATGTTAGGGATTCACTCCACGGTTTGCTTGAAAAACAACATCTGACAAACCATATTAGGAGGTTGGGGATACACTCCAAAGGTGGTTACCAAATCCACCTCTAATTCTTCTTTTGGTGCAAATTCAAGAAATATTGCTAAAGCACCTAAGAAGAATCATCATGCTTTCTTGTATAACAATAACACCAACAAGAAGCATGTAAATCACAAGATGGTGAGGAAAAATGAAAATCCTTCATTTTTTGCTAAGAAGCAAATACTCACTTTATGTAACGACTGGTTTTTCATGTATGGATTTTATTTTATATATATATATATATATATATATATATATATATATATATATATGGTTGCTTCTCCTTGATTGCGATTTCCATTTCCGTCTCCGTAGTTTTCATTTTCGTTCGTTTCGTCGTGATTCTCTAGATTCTTCCGTCGGTCACCGTGTTTGAAGTAAGTCATTCATGACGAGCTTCATAACGTCGATATCTTAGAGTTAGAATGAGCCTAGGAGACTTAGGAAACCATCCCGGAGCTTCGCTCCATTTCGGAACTTTCAGTGCACATTAGCCGATGTAAGAAGGGGCACCGACCGACTAGATGACGATCCAGTGGGTCAGAAAACCTTCTTGAACCGACTAGTGGGCTTTGTTAAATGTTCAGGAGTTACTGTTTATCGTTAGTCGGTCTAAGAACGTTGGTTGACCGATTAGGTTGCAAACTAGTCGGTCAGCAATGCTTCTTTAACCGACTAACTCATTAACTATTTTTGGTACCAGTTACTGTTCACTTTTAGTCGGTCTAAGAACGTTCATCGACCGACTAGATGTCAAACTAGTCGGTCAGTAGTTGTTCTTTGACCGACTAACTCTTAGTTCAGGTTTTCGTCAGGGGTTACTGTTTACACTTAGTCGGTCTGCGTTGGTCAACCGACCGACTAGTTCCCAAACTAGTCGATCAGTGGTTGCTCTTTGACCGACTAAACAGTACAGGAAACCCTAGTTTTGCCCTAGCCGTCACCAAACTCTATAAATACCCCTCCAAACATTTTCTTCTTCTTCCTCATGACCTTAAACCCTAATTTCTCCCCCATTGAGCCCTCTACTTCCTCAAACCATTAAACCTTCATCCCAAGCCCAAAATCCATCATCCAAACCCTCACTTAACACATTCTACCTCTCATCTTCCTCAAACTTTCATCAAACCCCCAAAATCCATATCCAACCCTATTTCTCCAGATTTTTCCCTCATTTCCATATCTGAGCCGGATCACTCTTCCGTTGCCGTGGTTGCTCGGCATCGTTCCTCCGCTTCTTCACGGTAATACTCGATTCTTTAGTTTTAGCATAACCCACATTGACATTTGTGAAACCCTAATAAAATGGATTATTAGACAATTAGGATTCTATTAAGAAATCGATTTAGAATCGTTGTTCTAATAATTGTTTTGCTATAACAGTGATCTATTCCGTAGTTAGCTTGTGTGACGATCTTCATTGCTCGTCAACCCCGGTATCAGGCAAGTGAAACTTGCATCTCTTGATTTGGGCCATGTCTTAGGCCATTACCTTGCTTTAGCGTAAAAGAGACTAGACGGTGAAAGGATAGCCGTCTGGACGCCTTTGACCTAGCTTGACAACGAAGCATGGTCCGTTACCTTCATCATGCTTGTATGTCACGTTTACTTTCCCTTAACGGTACGCGTATTAACTGTTCATGTCATCCATGCATCCTTAACTGCCATTGCATTTTAACTGCCATGTTTAATTTCAATTAACGGTACGCGAATATGTTCATGTCATTGCATTTTTCCTGTCACGTTTAATTTCAATTAACGGTACGCGAATATGTTCATGTCATTGCATTTTGCCTGTCACGTTTAATTTCAATTAACGGTACGCGAATATCTGCTCATGTCATTGCATGCTTGAACACTCATCGTGATTGCGTAGCTTCGCTACATACTTGTACTATTTGTTTCCGGCTAGGCACCCGTTCTACGGGCACAACCCTAGGCCAATTACAATTCTGGCTCGTGGTCCAGAAAACGAGCTCAACACAGCCTGCGGGCAATAGGGCACTCTCTGAGTGATCCCTTGGACATGAATACAGCCTGCGGGTAATAGGGCACTCTCTGAGTGATCCCTTGGACATGAATACAGCCTGCTGGCAATAGGGCATCCATGTGTGGGTGATCCCTTGTACTTGTACTTGTTACTTGACATTACATGTCACAACTACCACTTGCTACTTGTACCTTACTTTACTTGTTACCACCTTACTCTACTTGCCATGCACCATACTTTAACTGCTAGGTTGTTAGTTTACCTTTCTTTCAGTTTCCTTGCACAAGTCTTTCGACTTGCTGACATGTGCCCCTTTTCTCTTTTGGGTGACACATGTTAGAGCCCGAGCCTGAGATACTTGCTGTGGACGCGGTGTTCGTTGACGCTGAGTCAGAACCTGAGTTGATCGAGGACTTCGTAGACACTGGAGATCAGTCTTAGTGTCTATGTTTGGTTTTTGTTAGATTGCTTAGGTTGTCGGTGCGTGGCACCTAGTTTGATACTCTGCTATGTTTGTGCTTTGTTTGGCCTTGTTCTGGGCCTTTAGACTCTTTCTTTTTAGCCTGGTGGCTTTTTCTGTGATGTTGAATATTTTGTGGACAAACTTTGGGATTGGTATTTCATATCCGTCTCCTTTTTCTATTATTATTATTGTTGTTCCGTTTGCGTTTACAGGGACCTGCTTATACTAAATTGACGCTTATCAGGCGTGCAGCTTCACAGCTCCACGCTTGAGCGGACCTTCTCACGTCTCGCCTCCATTTTAGGGAAGCGGGGCGTGACATGTTTTAGTGGTGGCCCATGCAGGTCCTCTGTAACTGCAATTATCGGGATAACGATAATAATATAAGATTGTCCAACAAATAAATTCGACATCCGAGCCCTAAGTTATGAGTCTAATTGTTTCGTTTTCTATGTCACTAGATGGCAGGAAGGCGATTCACCCGTGGTGGAGGTAGTGGTGCGCCCCCTCATGACGAGGAGCCTGAGCGGGAACCCACCAATGGAGAGATGATGCGGATGATGCTCCAGATGATGCAAGTGCAGCAGGGCGTGCTCTTGCAAGTCCAGAATGCTCCACTTGCTCGAGCTGCCCGGACACTTCCGGATGCCCCTCGCTCTGAGCCGGGAGCGAAGCAATTTCGGGAGCTGGGTCCCGCATATTTTGATGGGTCTGAGGGTCCTCTGGCTGCCGATGAGTGGATTCAGAACATTGAGGATAACCTGGCGATGGCGAAGATTAACCCGGCTGGATGGGTTGATTTGGCTAAGAGGCAGCTGAAGGATAATGCCAGAAACTGGTGGGATGCTGAAGAGAAGATGCTGGTGGAGCTGATAGTTTGGGATACCTTTAAGTCCAGATTTGATGGAGAATTCTTCCCGAAGGCTGCTAGACAGGTGATGCTGCAGTGCTTCATAGATCTGAAGCAGGGGAGCTTGTCGGTGGATCAGTACCACCAAGAGTTCACGAGACTCAGTCGGTTTGCACCGAAGATGGTGCAAGATGCCGATGAGAAAGCTCAGCGATTTCTTCAAGGACTTGCCTTGGAGCTTCAGAGCTTTGTGACCTCTTCTGACCTGGAGACATACCAGAAGGTCCTGGTTGCTGCGAGGCGGCAGGAGTTGAATTTGAACCAGAGGAAGGGAAATGTTTCTGGAGCTGGGAAGAGGCCTATGGAGTAGGCCAGGGCGGTGGTTAGGCCTGGTTTCAAGCCTAATCATCCGGTGCAGTTCAAGAGGCCAGGAGGGCCTATTCTGAAGACTTTCCATTTCTGCGGCAAGACCGGGCACCTCAGGGATCAGTGTAGGAGGTTCCTAGGGCAGTGTATTGTCTGCGGAGATCCTGCCCACACCATCAGAGAGTGCCTGAGGTCGAAGCAGCCTTGGCGGGGACCTATTGCTGCTCAGCCATTGCAGCAGAGAGCCCATGTGCCCGTTGGATGTGGAGCGCCCCTTGTTCCACAGAGGCAGGCCTTTCAGCGGGCCGTTCCGCCGAGAGGGCAGGCTTTTCTGTTGACTGAGGAGGAGAGCATGGCCGTGGACGAGGTTATTACAGGTAACGCTCATTCTAGCTCTTTTTTTCTTCCTTAGTTAGTTTGATTGTTGATTATGTTGGTTGCTTGCTCATGTTTGTTGCTAGAATAGGATTTGATTGTTAGACTGTTTGCTAGGTGTGGTTTTGGTTTGCACTTTTCCTGCACGAGTCCTCTTTGACTCAGGTGCGTAGATGTGCATTTTGGCCCAGAGCTTCGTGGAGAAGCATTCCTTGTCGACGTCCTCTCTTCCTAAGAGTTGGAATATCATCACAGGGAACGATGTGGTCTCGGTGCATCGTGGGTGCAATTCTTGCCCGTTGGTGGTTTGTGGACGTGAGCTTTGTGCTGATTTCATTGTCCACGACATCATCAACTACGATGCGGTCCTTGGGATGGATTGGCGTGCGAGCTTCTATGCTACGCTTGACTGTCGGAGGAAGAAGGTGGTGTTCGAGATTCCCGGACATCCAGTATTTGAGTTCAGCCGTGGTAGCAGTTCGCTTGGTCCTGTCAGATTTCGGACCAGACCAGTGGAGGTTGTGGCTATGCAGATGGAGTTGGAGAGGCCAGCTGTGGTGCGAGAATTTGATGACGTCTTCCCCGAGGAGATGTCTGGGTTGCCACCTGATCGGGCTTTGGAATTTTCTATTGATCTTATTCCGGGAGCGCAGCCCATTTCGAAGGCACCATATCATATGGCGCCAGCAGAGTTGGAGGAATTGCGTAAGCAGTTGGATGAGCTTACGCAGAAGGGTTACATCAACCCTAGTGTGTCTCCGTGGGGAGCACCGGTGTTGTTGGTAAAGAAGAAGGATGGTTCGCGTCGCATGTGCGTGGACTATCGGGAGCTGAATGCGGTGACCATTAAGAACAAATACCCGTTGCCTTGCATCGATGATATCTTTGATCAGCTGGGAGGATCGAGGTTGTTTTCTAAGTTGGACTTGAGGAGTGGTTACCATCAGTTGAAGGTGAAGAAGGATGATGTGCCGAAGACAGCTTTCAGGACGAAGTATGGACACTATGAGTTTGTGGTTATGCCTTTCGGCGTAACTAACGCACCCGCAATTTTCATGAATCTGATGAACCTGATTTTCTATGACTTTTTGGATAAGTTTGTCGTTATCTTTATTGACGACATTCTGATCTATTCGAAGTCGGAGGAAGAGCATGCCTCGCACTTGAGGACGGTGTTGGAGATACTGAGGAAGCATCGGTTGTATGCTAAGTTTTCAAAGTGCGAGTTTTGGCTGGACAGAGTTGCTTTTCTCGGGCATGTGGTGACTGGAGATGGTATTTCAGTGGATCCCGAGAAGATTAGGGCCATCAGGGAGTGGCCTGTTCCGTCGTCTGTGTCTGAGATTCGGAGTTTCCTTGGTTTAGCGGGATATTATCGGCGTTTCATTAAGGACTTTTCCCGTATTGCGGAGCCGATGACCAGGTTGACGCGGAAGGATGTTGCTTTTGTTTGGTCGGGTGATTGTGAGGATGCCTTTGGTGTTCTGAGGGAGAGGCTGACGACTGCCCCTGTTCTTGTTGTGCCTGATCGCAGTGGAGGATTCGAGATCTTTTGCGATGCTTCTGGCAAGGGTCTTGGCTGTGTTTTGCATCAGCATGGACATGTTGTAGCTTACGCTTCTCGTCAGATCAAGGTTCATGAGAAGAATTACCCGACGCATGACTTGGAGTTGGCTGCCGTTGTGTTTGCTCTTAAGATTTGGAGGCACTTCTTGCTGAGTGAGAAAGTGAAGATCTTCACCGATCACAAAAGCTTGAAGTATATTTTTACTCAGAAGGAGCTCAACATGCGACAGCGTCGATGGTTGGAGCTCATGGCGGATTATGAGATTGATTTGCAGTATCACCCTGGCAAGGTGAATGTGGTTCCTGATGCGCTGAGTAGGCTTCCAGCGGTGATGATTTTGACCTCGCAGTGGAGATTGCAGCAGGATTTTTACGAGTCTGGTGTGGAGATTGTTCTTCCTGGAGAGGATTCCTCGTTGATGTGTATGCAGATACAGTCGACGCTCGTTGATCGGATTAAGGCGAGTTAGGCCGGAGATCCGAAGCTGGTGAGGATTCGAGAACAGGTTGAAGCCGGTCTGCAGACTGACTGTTTGGTTCATGAAGATGGCTCGTTGAGGTATGGAGCCAGGTTGTGTGTGCCTGCTGGGGATATCAGAGAGGAGTTGTTGGTGGAGGCACACAGTTCGCCGTATTCTGTACATCCTGGTGGGACCAAGATGTACAAGGATCTTCGTCTGAACTTTTGGTGGCACGGCATGAAGAGAAGTGTGGCTCGGAGTGTAGCCAAGTGCTTGGTTTGCCAGCAAGTGAAGGCAGAGCATCAGCGTACGGCCGGGTTGCTACAACCGCTTCCGATTCCAGAGTGGAAATGGCAGCACATCACTATGGATTTCGTGACTGGACTACCTCGGAGTCCGAAGCAGAACGACACGATTTGGGTGATCGTAGACCGATTGACCAAATCCGCGCACTTTATTCCATTCCGAGTAGGACAGTCCACTGAGGCGCTAGCGAGGAGATACATGGAGGTAAATTCTTTTACTCTCTGTTTCTGTTTCCTTTTCCTAGCTTAGATAGTGATGTAACGTGAATCGTGCAGGAGATCGTGCGACTTCATGGGGTCCCCGTGAGTATCGTGTCGGACAGAGACACGAGATTCACATCTCAGTTCTGGCAGAGTTTGTAGAAGAGTTTGGGTACACGTCTGAGTTTCAGCACGGCGTACCATCCGCAGACGGATGGCCAGTCCGAGAGGACGATTCAGATTTTGGAAGACATGCTGAGGGCGTGCATGTTGGATTTCAAGGGTTCGTGGGAGGACCATCTACACTTGGTGGAGTTCTCTTACAACAACAGCTACCAGGCGTCTATTGGCATGGTGCCTTTCGCCGCTTTGTATGGGAGGAAGTGTCGATCGCCATTGAGTTGGGATGACGTTGGTGATAGGGAGCTGTTGGGACCTGAGATGATTGTGGAGGCTGTGGAGGTTGTCAGGAACATTCGGGAGATGTTGAGGATTGCTCAGGACCGTTTTAAGCATTGGGCTGATGCTAAACGTCGTCCTTTGGAGTTTCAGCCTGGGGATCATGTGTTTCTGAGGATTTCCCCGAATCGAGGAGTGATTCGTTTTGGGAAGCGAGGGAAGTTGAGCCCACGATACATTGGACCGTTTGATATTCTGGAGAGGGTTGGCGAGGTAGCTTACCGCTTAGCCTTGCCACCATCTTTGGAAGGAGTTCACAATGTTTTCCATGTGTCGCAGCTTCGTCGATACATCAGCGATCCATCTCATGCTGTGGATTTCTCGGAGATCGTCGTTCGCCCAGATTTGACGTATGACCAGCATCCAGTGCAGATTCTGGACAGGCGTCAGAAGTCACTTTGGAACAAGGTCGTCGATCTTGTTAGAGTGATGTGACGGCACGGTTCGCCGGGAGAGTCTACTTGGGAGAGAGAAGATGAGATGCGAGAGCGCTACCCACTTTTGTTCCCGGACACGTGAGTGTTGGGAATTCCGAGGACGGAATTTTTCTTAAGTTGGGGAGGATGTAACGACTGGTTTTTCATGTATGGATTTTATTTTATATATATATATTTGGTTGCTTCTCCTTGGTTGCGATTTCCATTTCCGTCTCCGTAGTTTTCATTTTCGTTCGTTTCGTCGGGATTCTCTAGATTCTTCCGTCGGTCGCCATGTTTGAAGTAAGTCATTCGTGACGAGCTTCATAATGTCGATATCTTAGAGTTAGAACGAGCCTAGGAGACTTAGGAAACCATCCCGGAGCTTCGCGCTCCATTTCGGAACTTTCAGTGCACATTAGCCGGTGTAAGAAGGGGCACCGACCGACTAGATGACGATCCAGTCGGTCGGAAAACCTTTCTGAACCGACTAGTGGGCTTTGTTAAATGTTCAGGAGTTACTGTTTATCGTTAGTCAGTCTAAGAACGTTGGTTGACTGACTAGGTTGCAAACTAGTCGGTCAGCAATGCTTCTTTAACCGACTAACTCATTAACTATTTTTGGTACCAGTTACTGTTCACTTTTAGTCGGTCTAAGAACGTTCATCGACCGACTAGATGTCAAACTAGTCGGTCAGTAGTTGTTCTTTGACCGACTAACTCTTAGTTCAGGTTTTCGTCAGGGGTTACTGTTTACACTTAGTCGGTCTGCGTTGGTCAACCGACCGACTAGTTCCCAAACTAGTCGATCAGTGGTTGCTCTTTGACCGACTAAACAGTACAGGAAACCCTAGTTTTGCCCTAGCCGCCACCAAACTCTATAAATACCCCTCCAAACGTTTTCTTCTTCTTCCTCATGACCTTAAACCCTAATTTCTCCCCCATTGAGCCCTCTACTTCCTCAAACCATTAAACCTTCATCCCAAGCCCAAAATCCATCATCCAAACCCTCACTTAACACATTCTACCTCTCATCTTCCTCAAACTTTCATCAAACCCCCAAAATCCACATCCAACCCTATTTCTCCAGATTTTTCCCTCATTTCCAGATCTGAGCCGGATCGCTCTTCCGTTGCCGTGGTTGCTCGGCATCGTTTCTCCGCTTCTTCACGGTAATACTCGATTCTTTAGTTTTAGCATAACCCACATTGACATTTGTGAAACCCTAATAAAATGGATTATTAGACAATTAGGATTCTATTAAGAAATCAATTTAGAATCGTTGTTCTAATAATTGTTTTGCTATAACAGTGATCTATTCCGTAGTTAGCTTGTGTGACGATCTTCATTGCTCGTCAACCCCGGTATCAGGCAAGTGAAACTTGCATCTCTTGATTTGGGCCATGTCTTAGGCCATTACCTTGCTTTAGCGTAAAAGAGACTAGACGGTGAAAGGATAGCCGTCTGGACGCCTTTGACCTAGCTTGACAACGAAGCATGGTCCGTCACCTTCATCATGCTTGTATGTCACGTTTACTTTCCCTTAACGGTACGTGTATTAACTGTTCATGTCATCCATGCATCCTTAACTGCTATTGCATTTTAACTGACATGTTTAATTTCAATTAACGGTACGCGAATATGTTCATGTCATTGCATTTTGCCTGTCACGTTTAATTTCAATTAACGGTACGCGAATATGTTCATGTCATTGCATTTTGCCTGTCACGTTTAATTTCAATTAACGGTACGCGAATATCTGCTCATGTCATTGCATGCTTGAACACTCATCGTGATTGCGTAGCTTCGCTACATACTTGTACTATTTGTTTCCGGCTAGGCACTCGTTCTACGGGCACAACCCTAGGCCAATTACAATTCTGGCTCGTGGTCCAGAAAACGAGCTCAACACAGCCTGCGGGCAATAGGGCACTCTCTGAGTGATCCCTTGGACATGAATACAGCCTGCGGACAATAGGGCACTCTCTGAGTGATCCCTTGGACATGAATACAGCCTGCTGGCAATAGGGCATCCATGTGTGGGTGATCCCTTGTACTTGTACTTGTTACTTGACATTACATGTCACAACTACCACTTGCTACTTGTACCTTACTTTACTTGTTACCACCTTACTCTACTTGCCATGCACCATACTTTAACTGCTAGGTTGTTAGTTTACCTTTCTTTCAGTTTCCTTGCACAAGTCTTTCGACTTGCTGACATGTGCCCCTTTTCTCTTTTGGGTGACACATGTTAGAGCCCGAGCCTGAGATACTTGTTGTGGACGCGGTGTTCGCTGACGCTGAGTCAGAACCCGAGTTGATCGAGGACTTCGTAGACACTGGAGATCAGCCTTAGTGTCTATGTTTGGTTTTTGTTAGATTGCTTAGGTTGTCGGTGCGTGGCACCTAGTTTGATACTCTGCTATGTTTGTGCTTTGTTTGGCCTTGTTCTGGACCTTTAGACTCTTTCTTTTTAGCCTGGTGGCTTTTTCTGTGATGTTGAATATTTTGTGGACAAACTTTGGGATTGGTATTTCATATCCGTCTCCTTTTTCTATTATTATTATTGTTGTTCCGTTTGCGTTTACAAGGACCTGCTTATACTAAATTGACGCTTATCAGGCGTGCAGCTTCACAGCTCCACGCTTGAAAGGACCTTCTCACGTCTCGCCTCCATTTTAGGGAAGCGGGGCGTGACACTTTATGCATGCTAAGAAATTTATTTCTACACCTAAGCATGCCACATCCACCCCTCTTGCAAAGAAAAAACCCTTGCCTAGGAAATCCTTGAGTTTATGGATTCCCACTAGGTGTAGTGTGCAAGAGAGGGATAGTTACATTAACTCTCTAGTTAGATATGCGATCTCCTCATGTGATTACATTAGGAAATCAAACTCCTCTTGGGTCTGGTTTCCTAATGTTTAGGTTCCTCACACATATGTATATTGCATGGGTATTGTGCTTAAATGTTTATTTTAGCATACCCATTGTTTGTGTGTGTTTCATGATTTTGAAAATGTTTTAAAAATTTATTTTTCATGAAAATGAGGACCTTAGAGAATACATTGTCATGCATGTATTCTTTGATCCATATGTATGACAATGGAGGAGTTAATATGGTGTATGTTTAAAATATTTTAAAACATATTTTAACTCTCATTATGGGTTGTTCTTGATATCATTGTTTACAATTGATTATTTTTGGTCTCAAACTCAACCTCTTGGATATTGCCAACTTGTTTTATGATTATATCTTCGTTTGGCAATGTCATTGTGTATCAATGAAGCTTGATTTTTACATATATATTGTTTTGATACACTTTAGGCTCATGGCCCCAATTATGATTAACAATTGGTAAAGAGGATTATCTTTCAAGATTCTTTTTCCACAATTGGTATTATCTCAGTTGTTAGAGATCGTTTATCTCTTTCTTTACAATTGGTATTAGATCCTAAAAGTCAAAAATTTGACCATTTCTATGATCTAGGGGAGCATGGGATAGTGATTGATACCCACTAAATTTTTATAATTTGGTATCATACATCAACTTTTCCTTTGTATGTTGTCACATCTTTAATTAAGATGACAAGAGTGATATTTTTGATGTCCACCTTTTTGACGATGTCAAGGGGGAGAGATATATGCATTATGTAAATCTTGTATTTCATACATATGCATTTGGGGAGAGATATGTAGGATTATGTAAACCATTCATGTGTGCATGATATATTCTTAGCAATTGGTTTATATAATCCATACCTATTATATGTCACCATTGTCTCTCATTATTTCATTTGGTATAATGAGTATTTACAATTGTGTATTTCATTTTACATTTGGTGCATATAAGTAGGGAGATCTCTTTAGCATTGTGCTTTATTTCTTTATGTTTTATATAATGTGTGTCATCGTCAAAAAGGTGGAGATTGTTGAGTATTGGTGTATCATACCAATGTTATTTTGATGATGATCACAGCATTATGTTGTTGCTAATGACTCTCTTGTTTTAGTCTCTTAGTTTACATTCCAAGAATATCATTTTTGGAGACTAAACACTTGATGCAAGGATGGACATCAAGAGGAGTAAGGCCAAAGATTGGACTCAATGGGTGCAAAAGCTTGGAGATGATGGGAAGCATCAAGACATCAAGATTGAAGCCATAGACTCTAAGGAAAGTAATGTAATCCATGTAATATTTCATTTATTGCTTTTATCCTTTTTTAGTCTAGGTTTAATGTAATGACTTGATAGATGGTCTACTCATTCATGCATATGCATTTAACCATCTTAGTAAGTCGTAGGATTATCATAGAATCCAACCCAATAGGTTCATCTTTCCCAAAGACTCAATTGGAGTCTCTGGCTCTCCAACAGTCACCTGCTGAAGGTTTTACAGTTGACTGGGTGATTCCAGTCGCCTGTCGAGCCTTCTAAAGTCGACTGTGGTGCACTGCTCAAGTCAATATTTTTATTGACTCTACTTGAGCTTTTCGCATCAGTCAACTGATGTTCAATTTACAGTCGCATGTATATTTACAGTCGCCTGTGAAATGGTCAACAGTCATCTGAAAGGTGTAACTGTGAAAGTTACGACTCTCCGTTTATTTTCATCCCCTGCAGCAGTCGACTGGTGAAGGATAAACAATCGCATGTCTATTTTACAGTCGACTATCATTTGGTCATCGGTCGCATGTATGCATACTGGGAGTAAGTTGCAACTCTCTGTTTTATTTAATCCCCTGCAGCAGTCGCCTGATGAAGGATATACAGCCGACTGTCTGTTTTACAGTCGACTATGTAGTCTTCTACAGTCGATTGCCATGGCTCATATTATAGCCGTTGGAAATTATTTATCCTTTGGACAGTCGACTGTCATTTGTTCAAAAGTCGACTGACGCTGATGTTTCAGCCCAAAATCTAGCCGTTGCAGCTTTTTGATTTTGGCTGTTTTCTTGGCTTTTAAGAGTTCCTCTAGGGTTCCTATATATGTGAGAGGGATGAGTTCATTGGAACTTCTTGATACTATTGAAAATCATTAGAGTTTAATTAAGCCACTCTCAAACTCTCGCATTCCCTCTTAGAGCTCATTCTCTCCTTCATGCATTGAAGTCAAGCTCAGGGGAAATCATCCAAGTGCTATTCAAGCAAATCTCATCACTTGGAGATCCTCTTACATGCCTTGCATTCGTCTATGAGTAATCATCTCAAGGCATAGGTAAGATTATTTGTTTTGCTTTGTGTTTTTTTGAAACCCTAATTCTCTTTGTGGGAATTCTTTGTGTGAATAACTCTTTTTGTGGGAGTAACTCTCTTTGTGGGAGTTTGGTGTCCTAGTGTAGGGCTAACCCTAATTCTCTGTGTGGTAGTTAGTAATTCTCTGTGTGGGAGTTTGACCCTTATGTAGGGTTGGTTGGTTCTTGTGTAGGACAAAATCCTCTGTGTGAGGTATCTCTTTTTGGGATTTGTATTCACTTCTCTTTGTGAGAAATATAGTGAATATTGGTGTGGTTGGACGTACTCAAGTTTGGAGAACCAGGGTAATATCTTGTGTTTGTGTTTGGATTGATTGTGTTGATTAATTCCTCTTGCATTTAATATTTCGCATTTGCAAGTTAAATTTTAATTGCACAATTTTTGCCATTACTCTATTTACACCCCCTCTAAAGTGTTTGTTGTTAGTATTGCAAGGTAGACGGTCCTTACAGTTGGCACATGATTGAGGATATAGACTGCATTTTTTAGCGCATCTCCCCAGCGTAATTGAGGTAAGGTTGTATGAGAAATCATACTCCTCACCATATCCTTAAGGGTTCTATTTCGTCTCTCTGCCACACTATTCATGCTAGGAGAGCCTGGCATGGTATATTGAGGGACGATCCCACACTCCTTTAAGTATTGTGCAAATGGACCTGGACGTTGTTCACCTGATCCATCATATCAATCATAGTATTCACCACCCTGATTTGATCTGACAGACTTAATTGTCTTTCCAAGTTTATTTTCAATTTCTGCTTTAAAAGACTTAAAACATCCAGAGCCTATGACTTCTAATGTAACAAATAGAGGTAATCATAACGAGAGATCAATGAACTTTATTTCTCTTTTGAGGAGGATTCAGCAACACCTTCTCCTTTGTTCTTGCGAATTATGACCAGGTTTTTATTCCTGGCGTAATTTTTTCACAAAATCCAATACAAATAAGTGAAGTTGGCAAACCTTCCACCCACCAAATTGAATTTCATCAAATAGTGACTAAAGAGGAACCTCAAAATAATGAAGTTCCTCAAATAGTGACTCAACAGGAACCTCAAAATCAAACTCAACCTCAAGATCAAATTGAACACCCTCAAATTCAAGAAGAACCAATGCCGCTACGGAGATCGACGAGAGAAAAGAGAAGTGCGATATCAAGTGATTATATTGTATTTCTCAATGAGCATGAAGTAAATGATGGTCCAGTGGGAGATGACCCGGTCACCTTTCACGAAGCGATCGAATGTTCAAACTATCAAAATTGGATCAAAGCCATGGTTGAGGAAATTCAATCCATGAAGACAATGACGTTTGGGATCTTGTCCCATTACCTAAAGGAGTGAAACCCATTGGTTGTAAATGGGTATACGAAACCAAAAGGGATTCACATAGTAATGTGGAAAGATATAAAACATGTCTTATCGCAAAAGAATTTACTCAAAAGGACGATATCGATTATAAAGATACTTTCTCTCCTGTTTTGTCAAAAGACTCCTTCAGGACCATAATGGCACTTGTGGCACCTTTTGACCTAGAGTTACATCAGATGTATGTAATAACAGCCTTTCTCAATGGAGACATTGAGGAGACCATTTATATGGTGCAACCAGAAGGGTTATCTCCAAAACAAGATAACTGTTTGGTGTGCAAACTTAAAAAGTCTATCTATGGGCTCAAGCAGGCATCTCGTCAATGGTACCTTAAATTTCATCAAGTTGTTCTCTCATTTGATTTTGAGACGAACATTGTTGAAGATGTGTGTACCATAAGTTCAGTGGGAGTAAGTTTATATTTCTTGTGTTATACAATGATGATATATTGCTTGCCAGCAGTGATGTAAAACTTCTTCAAGATACAAAGAAATTTCTATCAAAACATTTCGATATGAAAGACCTTGGAGACGCCTCATATGTGCCAGGAATTCAAATTCATTGTGATCGTTCACGAGAAACTCTTGGATTATCACAAAAGGGTTACATCGAACGGGTACTGCAAAGGTTTGGCATGCAAAACTGTAGGCCACATAACACACCCGTGTCAAAAGGAGACAAATTCAGTCTAAAGCAGTGTCCAAATAATGATATTGAAGATAAGTATATGGAGAATATCCCATATGCATCAGCAGTGGGAAGTCTCATGTATGCGCAAGTCTACACCCGATCAGATCTTGCGTTTATAGTGGGAATGCTAGGCAGATACCAAACCAATCCAAGAAGAGAACATTGGGTAGCAGCCAAAAGAACCTTTAGATACTTACAGAAGACGAAAGGTTATATGCTTACATATAGGAGGTTGGATAATATTGAGATCGTGGGGTATTCTGACTCCGATCTTGCTGGTTGCCAAGACAGTAGAAAATCCACATCTGGTTACGTTTTTCTACTGGCCGAAGGTGCAATTTCATGGAGAAGCACTAAGCAATCTCTCATTACTTCCTCTATTATGGAGGCAGAGTTTGTTGATTGCTATGAGGCATCAAATCTTGCAATATGGCTGTGAAACTATATTTCGAGACTACGAATTTTCAGCGGCATTGAAAGGCTACTCAAGTTATATTGTGATAATACGGCAGCAGTCCTATATTCTAATAACAACAGGAGCTCGTCTAAATCTGGGCATATAGACATCAAATTCCTAGTTGTGAAAGAAAGGTTTCAGAGTGGTTTAGTAAGGATTGAGCATATAGGGACAAACTATATGGTTGCGAATCCATTCACTAAGGCATTAACCCCCTCGGCCTTTTATGAGCATGTGACTCATATGTGCGTTATCAATTTAGATGACATTTAAACAGTGGGAGTTTATATATGTTGTCTCTCTGGATTAATTCTTATTATAATGTCATGACATTATTTGTCTATTAATATATTATTCAGTGCATTGGTTATTATTATACTCTGAACTCCGATCTCATAAGTTTATTTTCAGTTGGACCAGTTGGAAATAGGCATGCGTAGATCACTTAGCATGTAATTTCCATGACACACATCCACACTATGTCATTCAGTGATATTTTTAATCAATGTGAGTTTAGTTGCATGAAATTTTTGCAATGAATGCTTCGTTGGTTCATGTATCGATAAGACTTATGGACGGGATGTTTTAAATTCAGTTGTGTACACACATTCAATTTTACAGGGTAATTTATGTGTGATATTTATAACAAGCTGTTTTTACACAAGGCTATGTAGTCCAAGTAGGAGATTGTTGGAATTATGGACTTCATACCATATGTATATATACTCGTATATGCATTTGGGCGTGTGGACGCACACGTGCTGCATTAATTGTCACACATATATTACTAATTATATATTAAGGACCTAATTGTAATGATCTAATAAATTTTTATGGTCCTATTCAATTAATAATAAGTGTGGGGACTTATTTACAAATGTGTGGAATTCCTGGAGTAATTACTAATGTCTGATGGTCTAATTAGTAAAAACTCATTTCTATAAATAAGGGGTTGTGGTCCCTTATTGACGTACATGATTTTTTTACGCTCTCATTTAGAAAACTGCATAAAACAAAAGAGAAGAAAATGGCTTCACATCTCTCTCTCTCTCTCTCTCTCTCTCTCTCTCTCTCTCTCTCTCTCTCTCTCTCTCTCTCTCTCTCTCTCTCTCTCTCTCTCTCTCTCCCCCCCCCCCCCCCCCCATTCGTACGATCAGTAAGAAGATCTATATCCAAATTTCTTCTTCTTCATGGATTCTGATAATGTTCTGCACTCAATTCTCATCAAACAATTTCTAGACAAGATTTTCATGAAATTCTAAGTTCTTTCAAAAAAACCTACCAGTTAAAACGTGAATCATTACTAACATGGAGCAAAGAAGTGCATATCATCAAGGCGATCATTGGTATTTCCTCCATAAACCAACATCCCCTCCTCACCTCCAATCTTCATGCCCGTAAAAGCATACCACCCCTGTAGCCCTGGATGCTCCTTTCCCTCAGCAAACTCCTCCAACCTCCTCCAAACAAGGCTCTCGATGTCCAGTACAAACACCTCTCTTCAGAAGTGCCAGGCCCCTATATGCCCTTGGTCACTTGGATCCCATCTTTCTTCAAAATCTTTCAGAGAGGTGATGGAGGCGTGAACCCATATAGGAGTAATTTTTCTTTGCAGAAATTAGCAAAAAGTCATATCGCGCGTTGGTCAGTTCGAAATCCTAATTTCTTTTTTATCCTTGAAGATGGTTATTTACCATACCATCTGGCGCACACAACGTTGCGAGTAGCCTTTGAGATTCAACTCAATTTGCTTATTAAATACTACCAGTGAATTCATCCAAATTCAAACAATATCCCATCCAAAAACAAGTACAATATTATAAAAAAGATTCATCACTGACACCAATTGTATAAAAATTCCTTTCGTCGTCAATTTACTTCAATGCATCATATTAGAGCTTTCTGACTTATTTAGAACAATTTTACAGAAAGGCGTGAGGAGGCGACGAGGAGGGAATGAAGTGGTGAGAGGAGGGGAGATGATTAATGGAAATAGGTGGGGTTAAAATTGGAAATAAGAGTGGATTTTAAGAAAGACAAAATATTAATGGAAATAGGTGGGATTAAAATTGGAAATAAGAGTGGATTTTAAGAAAGACAAAATATTAATGCGGTGAATTCATAGGTGCGTTGAATTCATAAAATCATGTGGTGCAACTAACATCACTCGGCCAACAAAACCCATGCGAAAGGACTTTGTGCTTGCGCCTTGAAAAGAGCCGAACACTTTTCATGTATCTTCCAGAGGATATACTTAGTCTCCTCCAGGGCAAGAGACTTAAAATAAAAATACTCCTATGCCAAAATGAACGTAGTCCAGTGAGACTTCTCTCGCTTCCCAGTGGGGTCAACAGGGTTCAATCCCCATTGTGCGGGGTCTCGTGCGCTCGTAACCAACTTTCCGAAGAATAAAAAAACTTTTATGATAGGCAATCACAGCATGTCAGCCAAGCCTGTAAACCTGAATTCATGCGTAGCTGCTCTCACCGAAGCATGGTCTTTCACATCATTTCCAAATGGTGCATTTAGAACTTACGCACGTGCAAAAAAGCATGGTACCAAAAGGAGGATGATGGATAATATCAACGGGAGTTAGGTACCTTTTTTGATGAGACGTGCTATATACATCGCATCAAATGCGGTGTATACACGAAAAACTTGGAACAGGCCGCTTCTGAGTTCGCGAGTCTCTCTCTCTCTCTCTCTCTCTCTCTCTCTCTCTCTCTCTCTCTCTCTCTCTCTCTCTCTCTCTCTCTCTCTCTCTCTCTCTCTCTCTCTCTCTCTCTCTCTCTCTCTCTCTCTCTCCGGTGCCATTCTTTCTTCGAATCATCTCCCTTACACGCGAAGCGCCTCCGGTGATCGTCGTGCGTCGATCCACCCCCGAACCCAACCGCCACCTCTTTATCCTCCACTAGACCATCGCAACATCCACAGCAAGCCATCGAGGAGGAGACGCTGAAGGGGTTCGTCGGAGCGGAGGGAGGGAGGCCAGCGGTGCACGAGAAGGGGAGGTGCTCGGCTTGTCGTGCGGGAGAGATCGGTGAGGGAACCAGGTGTGCAGGCAGACTGCGGGAGCAGCGAATGGGGGTTTTATGTCCTCTTCGTCGGAGTGACCACCGAATGGGAAGGGGTCGGAGCGTGGGCTCTGGTAGGGGTTGCGAACAGTCGGAGGATGATGTAACGACCGGTTTTTATCGATACTAATATCTGTATTTTCTCCCGTAAATTTTTCCGAATCTGTTGTTAGACGTTGTTGTCCCCGTACTCGTACCCGTATCCTTTTCTTTTCATACTTTTTATTATTATTATCATTATAATCCTTCCAGTAATTATTTTAAAATGCCCTTCTTAAAAATTTGTTTTAAATTTTCAATTCAAAATTCGAAACTCGAAATTCAAATCTTTTTAAACTTTTTAAATTTCAAATGAAACCTTCCTAATAAAACCTAATGACTAAAATTGATTAGCTCTAATCCCTTCCTAATATAACCCTAGCCCACTTTGGTAACCATCTGGCCGAACCCAACTTGCACACGCGCACACAACACAAAAAAAAAGAAAGAACATTAGAAACCTTTAGAACCTAAAAGCTAGGGCTTCACATACTGTACGTTTCAAAACCCCCACACAAAAAGCTAACCTATATAAAAAAAGAAACCCCCGAGCTATTATACAAGCCTTATACCCTCTTCACGTGATGGCAACCCCATACAAATTATGTTATAACCCTAGAAATAAAACCCTAAGACTACTACAGCCTACCCTCTACTCTTTTATAATAAAATAAACTCTAAGCAACTCACGTGCTACTCTTTTGAAACCCTAGCACACATGTGAGTACCCTACTGCCTTTATATAAAAATAACCCGAGGGTATTTTCTTCACCCTACAGAAGAAAGCGCCGCCCCCTGTCATTGCAAATTCTTCACGCGAACAAGGACCAATAGCGCCTGCTCCCTCCTCGCTTCCCCACGCGTCGACACAGCCCCTCGCCCAGAAACACAAGCGCCACCTCCCTCGCAAACGCCCAGCTCCACCGCAAGCTCGCGCAGCTCTCCCCCTCGTCCTACACAGCCACCAGGCTTCGATCTGTCGCTCCCTAGCACAGCAATGCCGCCGGCGCTGTCCTCAGGCCACCGAGATCTCCTCCAGGCGCCGGCAGCGGTCCCCCTCGCGCTGTCACGGCGCTGCCCAGGCGCTGACAGTAGCAGCGACTTCCCCTTCGCGCGGCAGCGACTTTCCTTGGTCGTAGCAACGAACAGCAGTACCCCCTAGCCGATGTCCATGCGCGACGATGTCCCTCTAGCCGTGAACAACTTGCGATGATCACCCAATAGCTTCGTGGGAACGTCTCTTCATAACGGTTAATAAGAGTTCGTTATAACACGTTTAATATCAGATTGCTAATAGATTTTAAACCGTTAATAGATGATGATCGGACTCGATTATATTGATGACAGCATGATAATCTACAGGGTAGATATCGTGTACACAACTCCTAGTTATTGTTAGCCTAGGTTGCTTGATAAAATTGGTGTATATTTTTTTTGCTAGCAACTTAATGTAGTTAACGTGTTAGTAACTTAACGTTCATTAATATTGATGTGAACCCCCATCTTAGGATAGAGAATCTAACTAAAATTGGATCATTAGACGTTTTAGGATTGCCTAATAATTCTAGTCCCGTCGTAACGAACTTATTCATACACGTGTTTTATCAACAGAGAACCGTTCGTTCCGTACCGTTCGCGATAGCGGATTCCAACCCCTGACGTCCCTACCCGACGTCAGAGTAGCTCTCGCGTCGTGTTGAGGTAAGTCCCGCTCCGTAGGAATCCCCACCTCGCCTGTTAATCAACTTAAAAATCATAGTCTCTGATCGCTTTGTAACTCACTAATCAAGAATAATAAATTGGGACTGTATGCTGGACTGCGATCTGAACACATAGGTAGACTCAGACTTGATTGACGGATCGCAACTTGGTTTTTCAGGCAAGTGATACTTGCCACTGTTCTGTTTAGGCCACGTCTTAGGCCATTTTGTTCAGTAGCGTAAAAGAGACTAGGCGATGAAATGATAGTCGCCTAGATGCTCTTACTAGATCTAGCTTGACAACGAAGCTAGATCCGACACTTTTACCATGCTTTCATTCATGCTGTCATGTCATGTTTAATTTCAAATAACAGTACACACTTTAACTGCTCATCCCATGTTATGTCATGCATCATATTGTTCTATCGTGATTGCGTAGCACACGCTACAAATATTGTAACTATTGAGGCTAGGCACCTGCTTTTGCGGGCACAACCTTATGCCAAACCAAATACACTTCCTGGCTCATGATCCAGAAGCGAGCTCACGTACTTAGGAAACCCTGGCTCGATACACGTGGAAGGGTAGGGTTAAGCGATCACTTGAGCGTAGAAGTGCGCCCGTACAGCCACTTCAGCCAAAAGGCGTAAACCATGTGCACAATGTGAGAGGATAGTGATCGTGATTCATGAAATGGTGTTTTTCGTAGTTTCTGCTACGACGTGCATGCATATTCATCATGTCATCTTTAACTGTTGCATTCTTAAAATTTCATGTCAACTCATTCCATTATTTTAGAACTGCTAGTCGTCTTTTGTTAGTTGTATCCTTGCACAAAAGTCCTCCGCTTTCTTTTGGGAGACTTTTGCTGACATGTGCCCTTTTCTCTTTGGGTGTCACATGTCAGGTTCTGAGTTAGAGTTAGCCACAGAGGACGAGCAGCTCGTGGACGCTGAGTTCGAGGTACCTGCAGAGACCGAGGTCGAGGACACTGGTGACCAGTCCTAGACTCACCTGGAGTCTTTTTAGTTGTCACTTTTTAGTAGTTGCAGTTAGCTTTTGGTGTGTAGCACCTGACTTTCTTTACTTTTTTTTCGGCCATGCTTAGGCCTATTGTTCAGACTTGGTACTTTGTGACTCTTTCTGTGATGTTGGAATAATTGGTGGATGTTTTGTTGGTGGATGTTCTTTTGTCTGCTTTTTATCATTGTTGTTGTTTCGTCGCAATGCAAAGGACCTGCTACTATTTGAAATTTTTACAAACGCTTATCAGACTGCAGCTTCACAGCTCCATGTCTGAGCAGACCTCCTCACGTCTCGCCTTACATACTTGGGAAGCGGGACGTGACAGGTTTTGTTGGTGGCCCATGCAGGTCCTCTTTGCATCTGCAAAATATCGGAACGATAATAATGATAATAACATCCATTAAATTATTCAGGACATTTAAGTCATAAATTGAGTCTAACCTGAATGTTTTCCCTGTCTTAGATGGTAGGAAGACTTAGATAGATGACCAGGTTTGATAGGCATGTGCCTTCATCAAGATTAAGCTGTACTCATCTTAGGTTGACTTAGCAGTCTCTCACCCATCCCTGACCATATTAGACTTATAGAGCTTTTCTTTTAGCCGTTCGTTGAGTCCATCGATTTCGGGCCCAGCAAAACGTAATCTTGTTACTCTTAGGACCCCACCCCGAGACCTCTATTACAGTCTAGTCTATTAGAGAGTCTTAGTGTTAAGTTTCTTTTGACCTTCAACCGACCCGGTAATTAGAACCCTTGATTCTATCATTTTCCTGATCATTACACTTTCGTGTTATCGACCGTAGAATTCCGTCGTAGCAGTTTCACTAAATTATTTCCCATTCATATTTACGTTTTATTTGATTCACTTCCTTCTTTTCGAATCACGTGAATCTACATGTCACTCATCGTCAATCGTTGAATCTTCTCCATTACTATCCTGACCATTCGATGAATATTTTCAATATTATCTATTTTGAATTTCTCTCCCAGTTTAAGTTATTTGAAAACATTTAGCCTGCATCTAAACTCCATACATTCTCTGAATTTCGAAATTTTTCGCTAAAATATTTAAAATTATTATCGTACCATATGTCTTTTAAACTCGTGTAAATTTATTACTTTCTTCATATAATGACATTTCGATAATCCAAAATACCATTTTCCTCTACTATTATAAACTACTCAAGTTTAATTCAAACAACTTATTTTACCGACTCCTAAATATTTTCCTATGCAAAAGAGAACTCCAACTTTTCAAGTATGACCGTTTTATATTCTTCGTATTTTAACTTATATTATTTACACACTATTTTCCTGTAACATATAAGGGTATTATTACATCTTCCTTTCATCTACCTAAACATTCACGATTATATCCATGTTTCACCTACCCAAGCTATCTCCTTATCCTCGTCCTATCGGAACTCGTTCTTTCCGATCTTGTTTTGGTATGCTTTTGATTTCGGTCCCCTTACCTTTGCCTAGTCATCCTACTAGTGCTTGCCTTGCCATGTCAAACTTAGTCTAGTAGTGGGCCCATTGGTATTTTTTGTGATGTCGGTGTGGTGCATGTGTATAGGTAGAGTGTGTGGACCTGTAGGAGTGTGCTACCTTAGGGTATTAATGATTGCCACGTGTGTTACTTATGCCTACCCAGTGTTGTTCGTGATATATGTACAAAGTTGTATGAATGATAGTATTTAAATATGTGTGGATAGTTATATCACTTTAGGGATGTTTGGGTGTGTTAGAATTTGTGTTAGAATATCTACTAGTGGTGTATGTGAGTTGAAGGTATTTGTAGATGCTTGAAATAATATACTAGTAAGTCATGTGTATGTTAAGTGTAAAAATAATAGGTGTACTTATAATTAAGTGTGTAGGCTTAATATATGATCTATATGTTACTACGTGTGAGCGTGTGCTCGTGCGTGTGTGTGTGTGTGTGTATGTGTGTGTGTGTGTGTGTGTGTGTGTGTGTGTGCCTTGCCTTGGATAGATAGATATATATACATACTATGTGTATATGTGTGATATATGTCACGACCCGCTTCCCTAAAATGGAGGCGAGACGTGAAAAGGTCCGCACGAGAGTGGAGCTGTGAAGCCCCAAACCCGATAAGCGTCCACAATACATAAACAGGTCCCTGTAACCACAACAGAATAACAATAATAACACAAGGAGAGACTGAAATAAAATTCCTCATCTCACAAAATGTCCAACATCAAAATAAGTCCAACATCCAGAAAAGCCACCAGGCTAAAAGAAAGAGTCCAGGGCCCAGAACAAGGCCAACAAAAGAAACGACATAACAAAGATATAGGTGCCACGCACCGAATACAAAACAACTGTCTAACAAAAGTAAAACACACGAAGACACTAGGACTGGTCCCCAGTGTCCACGTAGTCCCCGTCAAACACAAGCTCGGGCTCGGCGTCAGCAAACACCTCGTCCTCAACGAGGTACTCAGGCTCAGGATCTAACATGTGTCACCCAAAAGAGTAAAGGGGCACATGTCAGCAAGTCTAAAAGACTTGGGCAAGGAAACTGAAAGTAAGGCAACTAGCAACCTAGCAGTTTAGTATGATGCATGGCATGGCAGTTATAACATGAGTGCACAATTTAAAACATGGCAAGACAATTTGTACAAGAGAACAATCATCGGACAAGGCAAGACAAGACAAGAGTAGCCACGCTACTATCAATCTCAATCAACTCACTAGTCACGTTGTTTTGTAGATTGTTTACGCCTTACAGCTGAATGGTTCCACATTCGCTGATTGGCCGCTTAACAACTACCCCACCCCAAAGAGTTTACGCCTTACAACTGCAGTTGTTGATCAAACAGACTCCCAGTTGAATGGCCGCTTAACCCTCACCCCTTATACCCACACGTAATGGAGCCTAGGGTCCCCGCACAATGAACTCAGCTAGTGAGCCTGGGGTTGCCCCGTACATTGAGCTCGCATTCTTAAACATTTGGCGTAGGGGTGCACCTAGCCGGAAACACGCAATTCGGGCATTGGCTATCAACCAACACATGGCCCGCTTCTGGAACACGAGCCAGGAACACAAGCATTCGTAGCAAAGCTACGCAATCACAGAAACACTTAAAGAATGCAATGACATGACAATTAATTTGCGTACCGTTAATGGAAAGTAAACATGACATGGTAATTGTGCAACATGCTATATGTCGGAATTAGCTTCGTTGTCAAGCTAGTCCCTCAATTTGCGCCTAGGCGAGTATCATTTCGTCGCCTAGCCTCTTTTACGCCTACTATAAGAAAATGGCCTAAAACATGGCCCAAACCCTAAGTGGCAAGTTTCACTTGCCTAGCACCGGGGATTGACGATCGCTTCGTCACACGGATGCTATCTACGGGGGAAATCGCTGTTATGGGGGAAACAAACACCCAACACATGAAATTAATTAGGGTTTTCATAAAAATATAAATAGGTTGAGAAAACAACGGTAGATCGATTTCTTACCGAGAGGAGGCGGAAGAAACACTCCGGGGAACCCTAGGATCAAATCTGGAGAAGATTGGAGAAGTTTGGGGAAACTAGGGTTTTGGGGGATTTGGGGATTTTGATGGGTTTTGGTGAGATTTTGGGGAAGATGAGAGGTAGATGGAGTGAATGGATGGTTTGGATGATGATTCTAGGGCTTGGAATAGAGAAATGGAGCTTGGAGGAAGATGGGGGCTGAAGGGGGAAGATTTTAGGGTTTTGGGTCGTGTTGGGGAAGATGAAGTCGTTTGGGTTGGGTTTAAATAGGATGGGCTGGCGGCTGCCCAGAAATTAGGGTTTTAACACTGGTTAGTCGGTCAAAGAGCAACCACTGACCGACTAGTTTGGCAACTAGTCGGTCGGTCGACCAACGTAGACCGACTACGTGCAAACAGTAACTCCTGAACGAAAATAGGATTCTAGAGTTAGTCGGTCCATGAACAAGTACTGACCGACTAGTTTGGCATCTAGTCGGTCGATGAACGTTCTTAGATCGACTAAGAGTAAACAGTAACTGATACAAAAATAATATGATGAGTTAGTCGGTTCAAGAAGCATTGCTGACCGACTAGTTTGCAACCTAGTCGGTCAACCAACGTTCTTAGACCGACTAACGATAAACAGTAACTCCTGAGAAATTTAGAAAGCTAACTAGTCGGTCCAAGAAGGATTGCCGACCTACTGGATCGTCATCTAGTCGGTCGGTGGCCCTTCTTACACCGGCTAATGAGCATCAAAAGTACCGATACGGAGCGTGGGGCCCCGGGATCGATTCCTAAGACTCCTAGGCTTGATCTAATAGTTAGATACGACCGTCATGAAGCCCGTCACGAATGACATACTTCGAAATCGACGATCCTAAGGAAGAAGCGAGAAAATACGACGAATCGATCGAAAATGAAACTACGGAGACGAAAACCACACAAAAGGAGAAAATCCACCAAAACATATATTATATTATATTAAATCCAGATTCATGAAAAGCAGTCGTTACAATATACGTATGGCAATATGGTTATAATTTTGTTTAATATTGCTTGTCTTTACGGGATGTTGTGCGTGTGCGTCTATACCGTGAGGTATACACGATTATTGTATTTCTTAACTATGTATGGATAAGTATATGTGTTAGTATACTAATTATAGGTAAATTATTATGGTGTGTATATTACATGTATGTGACTATACGATGAACACATGTATCAGAGAGTGTATTATAATTATACGTGTGCTGATATTGTAATATTATTATAGGGTGTAAAGTGATTGCATTATATGGGCTTTACTTGACTAAATATAGTGATTGATATTAGGGTATGTATGTGGTGACGTTGGTAGATATATACATATAATTGGAGTGGTGTTGGTATTGGTATAAATATCGTGTTATGTATATAGAGTATTCTGATATGGGAGTCTCACTCAAGCTTGAGTGTGTATACTCTAAGTATATTGTTACATATGTCTGTGGTTTTGCGTGTAGTACTATGAATGTAGTAATGGATGATGTATGTACAGGGATAGGATTGGTTGTGCCGGGTTGTGTTACTCACATGATTGTGGGTGGCCATACCATTATATAGTTATAGATGTTAGTCTTGTGGTATAGTTATATACTAAGGACTTACATGTTTGAATGTATATAGCTAAACTTGGTGTGTAGAATGTGCTAAGTATATTGTGGTATGAGTGGTATGTATGAATGGTATGTTAGTGTGTGTGGGCGTGCACCGTGCACGGGTAAGTATGTGTGTAGTTATAGGTATTTGTGACTATGGTATGTGCGATGTGTCTTGAATATAGTTATAGGACTGTTGTGAAGCGGATATATGGTGAAATATTTTGCGTGCATTTGAATAACTAAATATTTGTGAAATTATTGCAATGGTGAATGTATATTAGATATAGTAAACTTGATTTAATAATGGTATGGTGTGATTATGTGTACCTTGGTTGTGATAAATGAGTGATAGTTACATAAGGATGTACGTGACTATATGCATGATTGAAGTACGTGAATGATTTTGATTGACTATGATAGGTATAAGTATAGAGTGTACATATGTATACATGTTTGTTGTATTAATGTTTGACTATCTAGTGTATATATAAGCACTTGTAATGACTATACTTGTTTTGAATTATAATGTGATATGATTGGGGTAGTTACTAGAGTGGCTAGATATAGTTATAGTTAGAAAGTCTGAGGCCGGCCTTGATCATAAGATGGGTAGATTACGATGACCCTAATACTATGAGTAAGGCGTATATAAATCCGTATTTGGTGTAAGGTAATACGTGCATGTATATACGTGTAGTGATATGTATTATAATGTGTGTATGGTATTATGCGGTGTGTAAAAGTGATTGTATGATTGAAGTGTTAATTGACAAAGAACGATTGTATTTTTGTATTGGTGGTAAGTTTATGTGGCGTGTAGTACTATATCATTATAGATTGTAAATGTATAAGATATGGTAACACATTGTGTATTAGTAATAATGTGAGTGTACGAGGCGATAGCACACTTACTGCTAGTAAATTGATGTGGTGGTGTAGTAAAGTGTTACTATTCACCCGAGTATAATATTGGTTGGATTATATTTGTAGGATGATATTATATTAAACATGTTATGTAAATATGTAATTAGTAAAGTGTGTATGCGTATTGTTATTACTATTAGCATGGATGTTGATTAGTACTATCAGTGGTAATACTTTTGGTGTTGATATTGGTATTAGAAATACTATTTGGATATGACATGATGGTGTGTATACATTAGAAGAGGAGATGCGAGAGTTACCATATGTTTTCCGGTTGCCTTAGCCGATAAGATTCGGAGGACGGAATCGTTTTTAAGGTGGCTAGGATGTAACGACCGGTTTTTATGGATACTAATATCTGTATTTTCTCCTGTATATTTTTCTGTATCTGTTGTTAGACGTTGTTGTCCCCGTACCCGTACTCGTATCCTTTTCTTTTCATACTTTTTATTATTATCATCATTATAATCCTTCTAGTAATTATTTTAAAATGCCCTTCTTAAAAATTTGTTTTAAATTTTCAATTCAAAATTCGAATTCGAAATTCAAATCTTTTTAACTTTTTAAATTTCAAATGAAACCTTCCTAATAAAACCAAATGACTAAAATTGATTAGCTCTAATCCCTTCCTAATATAACCCTAGCCCACTTTGGTAACCATCTGGCCGAACCCAACTTGCACACGCGCACACAACACAAAAAAAAGAAAGAACATTAGAAACCTTTAGGACCTAAAAGCTAGGGCTTCACATACTGTACGTTTCAAAACCCCCACACAAAAAGCTAACCTATATAAAAAAAGAAACCCATGTGCTATTATACAGGCCTTAAACCCTATTCAAGTGATGGCAACCCCACACAACTTATGTTATAACCCTAGAAATAAAACCCTAAGACTACTACAGCCTACCCTCTACTCTTCTATAATAAAATAAACTCTAATCAACTCACGTGCTACTCTTTTGAAACCCTAGCACACAAGTGAGTACCATACTGCCTTTATATAAAAAGAACCCGAGGGTATTTTCTTCACCCTACAGAAGCAAGCGCCGCCCCCTGTCATTGTGAATTCTCCACGCGAACAAGGACCAATGGCGCCTGCTCCCTCCTCGCTTCCCCACGCATCGACACAACCCCTTGCCCAGAAACAGAAGCGCCACCTCCCTCGCAAACGCCCAGCTCAACCGCAAGCTCGCGCGGCTCTCCCCCTCGTCCTGCACAGCCACCAGGCTGCGAGCTGTCGCCCCCTAGCGCAGCAACGCCGCCGCCGCTGTCCTCAGGCCGCCGAGATCTCCTCCAGGCACCGGCAGCGGTCCCCCTCGCACTGTCACGGCGCTGCCCAGGCGCTGACAGCAGCGGCGGCTTCCCCTTCGCGCGGTAGCGACTTTCCTTGGCCGTAGCAACGTACAGCAGCACCCCCTAGCCGCTGTCCACGCGGGACGACGTCCCTCTAGCCGTGAACAACTTGCGACAATCACCCGATAGCTTCGTGGGAACATTTCTTCATAACGGTTAGTAAGCATTCGTTATAACATGTTTAATATCAGATTGCAAATAGATTTTAAACCGTTAATAGATGATGATCGGACTAGATTATATTGATGACAGCATGATAATCTATAGGGTAGATATCCTGTACACAACTCCTAGTTATTGTTAGCCTAGGTTGCTTGATAAAATTGTTGTATATTTTTCTTGCTAACAACTTAATGTAGTTAACGTGTTAGTAACTTAACGTTCATTAATATTGATGTGAACCCCCATCTTAGGATAGAGAATCTAACTAAAATTGGATCATTAGACGTTTTAGGATTGCCTAATAATTCTAGTCACGTCGTAACGAACTTATTCGTACACGTGTTTTATCTACAAAGAACCGTTCGTTCCGTACCATTCGCGATACTGGATTCCAACCCCTGACGTCCCTACCCGACGTCAGAGTAGCTCTCGCATCGTGTTGAGGTAAGTCCCGCTCCGTAGGAATCCCCACCTCGCCTGTTAATTAACTTAAAAATCATAGTCTCTGATCGCTTTTGTAACTTACTAATCAAGAATAATAAATTGGGATTGTAGGCTGACTGCGATCTGAACACATAGGTAGACTCAGACTTGATTGACGGATCGCAACTTGGTTGTTTCAGACAAGTGATACTTGCCAGTGTTCTGTTTAGGCCACGTCTTAGGCCATTTTGTTCAGTAGCGTAAAAGAGACTAAGTGATGAAATGAAAGTCGCCTAGACGCCCTTACTAGATCTAGCTTGACAACGAAGCTAGATCCGACACTTTTACCATGCTTTCATTCATGCTGTCATGTCATGTTTAATTTCAAATAACGGTACGCACTTTAACTGCTCATCCCATGTCATGTCATGCATCATATTGTTCTATCGTGATTGCATAGCACACGCTACAAATATTGTAACTATTGAGGCTAGGCACCTACTTTTGCGGGCACAACCCTATGCCAAACCAAATACACTTCCTGGCTCGTGATCCAGAAGCGAGCTCACGTACTTGGGAAACCCTGGCTCGATACACGTTGAGGGGTAGGGTTAAGCGATCACTTAAGCATAGAAGTGCGCCCGTACAGCCACTTCAACCAAAAGACGTAAACCATGTGCACAATGTGATAAGATAGTGATCGTGATTCATGAAATGGTGTTTTTCGTAGTTTCTGCTACGACATGCATGTATGTTCATCATGTCATCTTTAATTGTTGCATTCTTAAAATGTCATGTCAACTCATTCCATTATTTTAGAACTGCTAGTCGTCTTTTGTTAGTTGTATCCTTGCACAAAAGTCCTTCGCTTTCTTTTGGGAGACTTTTGCTGACATGTGCCCGTTTCTCTTTGGGTGTCATATGTCAGGTTCTGAGTTAGAGTTAGCCGCAGAGGACGAGCAGCTCGTGGACGCTGAGTTCGAGGTACCTGCAGAGACCGAGGACAAGAACACTGGTGACCAGTCCTAGACTCACCTGGAGTCTTTTTAGTTGTCACTTTTTAGTAGTTGCAGTTAGCTTTCGGTGCGTAGCACCTGACTTTCTTTACTTTTGTTTCGCCATGCTTAGGCCTATTGTTCAGACTTGTTACTTTGTGACTCTTTCTGTGATGGTGGAATAATTGCTGGATGTTTTGTTGGTGGATATTCTTTTGTCTGCCTTTTATCATTATTGTTGTTTCGTCGCAATGCAAAGGACCTGCTACTATTTGAAATTTTTACAGACGCTTATCAGACTGCAGCTTCACAGCTCCACGTCTGAGCGGACCTCCTCACGTCTCGCCTTCCATACTTAGCGGGGCGTGACAGATGTTATCGTTGGAGGAGAGCTCGACGGGCTCTGTGCAGTTGGCGGCAGCGGCGTGCAGTGAGTAGAGAGGAGCACGAAGGAGGGCCTGGGACGCCTGGGGGTTCGCCGGAGGTTGACGGTAGAGTGGCACAGCCAAGGCAAGGGGCCATGGGGTGTGGGTTTGTTTGAAGAGGGGGGTGTGTAAGAGCGAGAGAGTTCCCCTTCAAAACTCACAAATCGTCTTAGTCAAATGGCACAAGCAACAACGCCTTTCCAAAACGAGGCATTGCCGTAATAATTAAGCATCTTGTCATTATTCACAACCAACAAATCGTCTAGTGACATTGTTGTAAAATTAAGCATCTTAAGCAACGGGCCTACCTCTTTCAAGACAAGACATGTCTTTTTCAAAACGCAATAAAGCAGCAGGCCCCTCCACGTTTTTTCCCTGTAGAGGGCCATTTTTTCTGGAATAATGACAAATCGTGCCGTTGCGGGCCCAAAAGCTGCCCGACGACGAGACATCCCAGTGTCACTGTTCCATGGTAATGACAATTCATACCGTATAGCATGTGCCCCGCTCGTGCATACACCGCATTTGATGCGGTGTATATTGCACGTTTATTTTAGATCAGTCGAACTGGTCTCGATACTCAAAACGCCAACAAGTGCTGACTGTGTTCAACAGGATGACGATCAAATTCCTTGAACCAAAATGACGGCACACTCTTGTCGGAAATTTTCGACCAAAATGCCTAGCATCATTGTCCTACAAATTTCAGGACGGCCTGTTCTTTGGTTTTTTGTTTTTGTCCTACAAATTTCAGGACCAAAATGCCGAGCATCACTGTCCTACAAATTTTCAGGATGACGATCAAATTCCTCGAACCGAAATGCCGGCACACCCTTCTCACACGTCTAATAGTTATTTTTGTTTTTGTTTTTGTTTTTGGAAACCCCACCCAATGGGCAGTTCTCAACATTTGAATCAAGTTTGGCAACATTTGAATCATGTTTGGCAACCAGCGTTGGTGTCGAATCCTGTTTTACTTTTAAAAGAGAATATAAAACCCGTCTCAACATTTGAATCCTGTTTGGCAACCAGCGTTGGCAATTAGCAAGAATAACTCCCACCTTCCACAAATTTATAGCTCAATCACATTAGAACCAGAGACGTTCCATGATAGAAAACAGCATTTCATACACTGAGTTTGCCCGCAAGACATCATTAACATGGGTTAGTACATTGTTTACAGCCAGTGAGATTTACAACTCTATATGTTATATGGGGCTCACTGAGGGACAATGTACAATCGAGTACTGGAAACAAAACCTATCATTTTCATTCATCTACCATGTCTATCAGAATACTCGGAAGGTGAATAAATAGAAAATGTACAACAAAAGATGTAACACAAGAAAAAACGACGACTTATTGTTACGTTTTGACTCTGGTAGGGATATTACATGAGGAATGATGAATGCTGTGCTTGGAAATACGGATTCACAAACTTGCTAGTTCTAGGACAGATTGCTTCCTGCTCCCCCGCCATCATCTCTAGCTTTTTGAAAGCGCTCCAGCCGCAAATAGAAGATTCCTACGAGAAAACTGTGGGCAGGAAGAAAGCAAAATTTACGAAAAAAAATTCAAAAAGGGGAGGGAAAGGAGATGCAATTATCTATCAATTGTTATATTGAATTGATGCAAGGGACAGTTGCATATTCAATTACCCGCAAACTATAAACAGGAGTTGATTTAGTTGGAAGAGCTTTCAGTAACCTTAGTCTGTTAGCCCCGCTTCCTTTGCTGATCAGAAGACAATGGGATACCTACTATTAGTTTACTAGAAAGCAGTACAGAAACATCCACTTCCCATTTAGGGGGTTCGACCGCGACTTACTTTTCATCAGCCTTTATTGTTTTTGTGCTGGAGGTTACATCCCACAGCTTTACGGTGCAGTCCGCTGAACCAGATGCAAGCAGAGTCCCTTCACAACTGAGATGATCATAGAGGTACTTAAGGCAATAAACATTAAAAATATCTGAAATATATTAAATTTTTTAGTTTAGAACACTTTTGAGGAACACATCTTGTCCGAATATGTTTGAAATGTTAATAATCATATATCTTAGCAATAAAGGTTGTAAAGTGTTTAAAACTCCGATAATTTTAAATATATTTCTTTTAAAATATCAAGATACATTGAACTACTCTATAGAAAGTTGAAAAGTAAAATATATTTTTTGTCCAAAGTCATGAAAATATGTTGTAGGTTGTAATCATTGAGTGTTAGATGATTCAAAACGAGTCTGTAATTTTGGACACATGGGCAAGTTCATGTATGAACCTCTATATGCACTCTTTCATGATTATACATATGTTAGTGGCTTGTTCTGCCCTCGTAGCCTACATTTTATGGAGTTTTCATGTCGTGTATCTGTGTCCGTGTCATGTCCATGTCCATGCTTACTAGATTTCCACATTTATTTTCATGTCTTAAAAGTCCAGCCGTCAGCACTAAATTGCAATTCGTGAAGCAACAATAATGGCGTCATATAACAGTCTAGATAGACTAACCTGATGGTTATCTATGTTGAGTTCATTTGTTTAGCTTTTAGCTAATACCCAAGATTGAGCTTTATGTGAACGAAGATAGTCTCTTTTTTTCTTTTGATAGTACATGTAGCCCAAGTAAAGAAGAAAATGAAAGATACTTACTCAAATGCGAAATTGAAGTCACATATTGGACTTTTATGCTTCTCTTCTGTTCATCTGATTACAATTAGTAAATACAATGTCACAAGCAATATGTGTTGCTTGAGTTATTTAAATTTCATTGCATATCTTTTCCTATTCTATGATTTATTTACTACATAGCACAAACATATATTATTCTTAAATTCCCTTCACATGGGGGTTATCATGTTTCCAATACACTATGACTACCCTTGAGTTGATTTTATTATGTGTAGGGTTCCCTTTTCTTTTTGGTTGTTGGTTTTTTTTTTTTTTTTTGCTTTTTTTGTGGGGGAGGGTGTTGGTGGTTTGAGAAGTGAATCCTATCACCCCAAATAAGGAGTGGCAACCCATATAGCAAATCCATTTTGCTAGATGAGATTTAACTTTTTTGGACAGCCTATAAACGAAAATTAAAACAATTTTGGTGTTTCTTATCCATGATTCAAATGACAACAAATTAATCAATTTCATGGTAATTCTGAAATGTTTGTTTTGCGCCACTTTTTACTAGTAAAAAACAATTGAAATCATTTTTCTTTTATACGTATTTTGTGTGTTAAATCACATCAACCAAAACGGATTTACAATTTGTGTAACCAATTTTTGGATTGGGGTGACAGGATGTTTGTTGATGTGTAATATTGGGTTATGGTGTTTTTGTGGTTGCTTAGCGCTGTTGTATTACTTTCTATGACAGGTGTATATTTTTTTGGCTGGAACTTGAGCTTCTTTGTAGCATGGGTACTAATATCATGCAGAGGAACTCATGTCAAACACTTCTTGGAAACTCCTCCAACATGAATAGGATGCTTCAAATGTGTCATTCATTATGACACCATATTGTATAGTTCTGAAAACTCATGGGCATGTTCTACATGCACTATTTTCATATTACCCCTTTTTAATGAATTCTCCACTAACTCCTAGAACAAAATTGAAGAAGAGAAACTAAAAGAAATTGACAATATCTCTTGATTTCGTGTCTTATTTATTGGATATTGGACTACCCAATATGTGTTTTGATGATAAACAAACATTCTAGTTGCACTTAAATGATCTGTGCAATTATTAGGAAGCATTCGATGAGGTGTCAAGGCTCGAGAATGAACTCAGCAATTTCTATGATAAAGACTTCGGTGTTATCAACATCATTAAGCTCATATTATTATAATTTATGTATGATGTACTTTATATTCTTTATCTTAGAAGTGATGTAAACGCCTTGAAGATTCACTCACTCACACTTCATTTAAGAGGCTCTAAAACATAGAATATATATGACCTCTATCTTAATCATATCACCTTGATTCTAAGATTATCTATTCGTTTCAAATGTTAGTTGACCAATAACCCGATTAATCGACTAACATATATAAAATACTTAAAGTTCAAATCCAGCTTCCATTAGTCGATCAACATCATTTCTAATCAACTATCGCAGACTAATTCATCTTTACTAATCTATATTATTAGTCGATTTATCCAGACATTAGTCGACTAAAAGATAATTTTTTTCTTCATTATTGATTAGTCGACTAACTCATTTTCTAATCCACTAATGCTACTGTGTGTAACTTTAATTTTTTCATCATTAGTGGACTAATGAGCTTGCTAGTCGACTAATGCAAATCGTAAATCCTTTTTTAGCTTGAACTATTAATCGATTAAAGTTCAAATACTCGACTAAAAGTCCCTTTTTCTGCTTTTGCATGTTCATAATATATCTGTTTAATCAGTTGCCACAGCCATATTTTTGATCGTTTGTGAAAATTTATAAGCATTGGATTTCAGCTCTATAAACAGTGATTCGACTCTCAAACATATATACAACTTGACCTTGACAAAATTTCATTTCTTTTTTTCTTCTTGTGCCAAGAACAAACTAAAACATGTATAGTTTTCAGTTCTTCCAAGGCTTAATCCTTTAAAACAAAATCCGTCTCCTTAACCCATCATTTGATATACATGCATGTGAATTCATAGATATAGAAACCCTTTTACTGTATCTACTCAAAGGGTTTCACTCTGAAATTGAGGGATGATATGTTGCTCTCTGATTTTGGAAGTGGTTCAGCCAAAGATTGTTAAGACTGTGTAACTGGCCAAGTGTGTTTATTTGTTCAGTTTTATTCTTGCGGGTTTACAAAAGAGAGTAGAACCTTCAAGCAGTAAGGTTTATATACTGGAGTAGTTCTAAAGGACCGAACCAAAATAAATTCTCGTGTTTACGATTGATCAAACACGATTGATCTTGACTGATTTAGATTCTCTATTCTTTTCATAATTGCAACCATTTGTTATTATTTTCCTCTACATATTATACTACAATTTGGTTGTTATTTCATCTTTTCACTAGTCGTAATTGTTTAGTGTATAAGAATCCATCCACATGGATCCAACAATGGTATCAGAGCCTGGTAAAATCATGTAAAGCATGGTGAAGGATGGCAATAACCTATGAATCATCGCAATTCCTCGAAGACCACTCCACTACAAGACCATCCTTGTTCAACGGTTCCTACTACAGGTATTGTAAGGGAAGGATGTGATACGTTTCGCTAGGGATTTGAATGAAAAAAAAGGGATTTTTATTGAAATTTCAGATCTAGAATTAAAAAGAAACCCTACTACAATTTAACTACTCGCTAACTAATGACTAGAAGACAATTATTAACCTAGGAGAAAAGCCCAAATCCTAATACAATTAATCTAAGGGGATAAATAAAATAACTCTCACAATTTTCGCATCCCCTCTAGGGCCGGCTCAACCCCCTTTAAATAGAAGAAAACACACATAATTGTTATTTTACCCAAATGCCCTTGTTTGTTATTTCCAGCCGCATCACTACTCCGCCCCCGAAAAACCACCTTGTCCTCAAGGTGGTGTGTGAAGTGTATGGTCAGCTACTCCACGTGCAGGTGCTCCTGATCATCGTCCACGCCAGCTTCCAGCATTACCACACTCTCTCCTCCCTCTTCTTCGTCATTCACTATCAAGATCTGAAGAGTATGATTCCCGCACCGGTGCCCAAGAGTAAATTTCTCGTCGCATTTGAAACACAGGCCCTTGGTCCGCTTGTCACGAATCTCTGCAGCGATCATTCTTCGTATATGTCCTCCAGGTCGTGGTTCCATCCACTTCTCCTTAGTAGCCGATGTGCCGTCAGTGGATGTTGCCCCTCCTGCGGACCCCTTTTGTCCCCCTCCAGGATCCGGCCCTCGAATATTGGAGCCTCCCCACGTCCCCCGGGCTCTTCTCTCTGTCTCCTGATGGTCTTCGACCTTCCTAGCCAATGTCATCATCCCGCGCAGACCAACTGGTTCGAACTGCCTCAGTCCTGATCTCACCGTAGGCTTCAACCCCTTCATAAAGCAGCCCTCCAATGATTCCTCAGATACTCCACGAACTCGGTGGCAGAGCGACTCAAACTTCCTGATGTATTCTCCTACGCTCCCCTCCTGCTTCAGTGAATATAGTCTCTCAAACACCCCACCAGACTGCCATGCACCAAATCGCTCCATCAAGAGCGTCGTGAACTCCTCCTAAGTTCGAAATGTCTGCTGTTGATCAGTCCACCGATACCAGCCTAAAGCCTCCCCCTCCAAACATACACCTATTGCCCGAAGCCACTCCTCTCCTGGGACCGCGGACACCTCCAAGTACCTCTCCATCCGGTACAGCCAGTCATCTGGGTCTCCTCCCTCAAAGATGGGCACCTCCAGCTTCCTCAGACATCTCTCTCCAGCGTATCCACCTCTCTCCTGCTGCTGGAATCCTCCCCTCTGCTGGTACCCCTGTCGTCTGTCAGGAAAATAAGCCTCGGCTCGATCGTGAAATCCTCCCTCTGCTCCATGCCCCTGCCAGTCACCCTGTGGGTGTCCAAACTCTGCCGGGTGGCCTCCTGGTGGGTCCTGGTACGCTCTCCAATCACACGTCACTCCCCCAAAAGGTAAGGGCTGAGTCGATGGGCCACCTGTGAACTGGTGGTGCCCTCCAGGCTACTGAAATCCTCCGCCGGGTCCCCAAAAGGCTGAAAACCAGGAAATTGTGCTCCTCGGACCTCGTGCGGGGCCCCCGGGGGCCCGGAAACGCTCGAAAAAGTCTGTCAGGCGTCCTGGAAGGTCGGTGGGGCCCCCCAGGGGTCCACCGGACCTCGGGACCTACCCCTGGGGTCGGCCGAAGCCCCCCAGGCCGTCGTCGGGGCCGGCCGGCCCTAAAATTGGGTCGACGGCCCCAGGCGATACCGCCTGGGCCCGCCGCATTCGCAGGGAGGGGCGGCAGGCCTGGCGGCCCTCTGCCGCCCTTCTGGGTGTTCGCTGGGCCCCCAGAGCCCCCTGGGGGTTCGGCGGCCACCCGGAGGGCTGCCGGGGGGGCCGGAATAACCCCTCCGGCACCTCTGTCTTCTTGGTGCGGTGGCGCATGGTCATGGTGAGTCCCCCACGCCTTGTCTCCTTGATCGAAGCCTCTGTCTTCATCTCGTTCCGACCCGTCTTCAAGAAAAATCGTCTTTTTGCCATTGTCCTTCGCCAAAGGTGGCTCCTTTTTACTTGGATCCGCCTTTGATACGAGATGTGCGGTCAACGCCGCTATAGCTTCCGTTAATTCCGACAATTTTGCCTCCGTTTTCTCTTGGTTCTCTTTCATCTTTTTCATCTCTCCCCGGATCTCCGCGGCTATCTCGGCGTCTTCCCTTCTCACGTCGATGAAACCCTTACTAATTTGGGCCTCCATCCGTTCAACCTTCTCTTCCAAAATTTCGACCCGCTCCTTGGATCGTGTGTTCGCCATAGATCAAACGCTCTGATACCAATTGATACGTTTCGCTATGGATTTGAATGGAAAAAAATGGGATTTTTATTGGAATTTCAGATCTAGAATTAAAAAGAAACCCTACTACAATTTAACTACTCGCTAACTAATGACTAGAAGACAATTATTAACCTAGGGGGAAAAGCCCAAATCCTAATACAATTAATCTAAGAGAATAAATAAAATAACTCTCACAATTTTCGCATCCCCTTTAGGGCCGGCTCAACCCCCTTTAAATGGCAGAAAACACCCATAATTGTTATTTTACCCAAATGCCCCTGCTTGTTATTTCCAGCCGCATCAGGATGATGATATATCTTCAGTCTATCAACTACAAACTATGAAACATCTGGAAACACCTTAGAGACACCTTACAGAAACCAACCACTCCCTACTCTTAAGAGACGAACTCAGAGAAAGTTTTCCTAACACTCGACTTCAAGACCATGAATGCATTATTCTGTACCATGGACACCAATGAATATGACCGCATCAACTGCAATATCAACACATCAAATATAGCACACCGTTAAGGTACATGAAGGAACATGTAAAGTTAAAAAATCTAAAATTTCTATACGTGTTCACAGGTTTGAGTTGTTCAAGATGAAAGATAAGAAGACGATCTCATAGATGTATACACGTTTTACAGATATTACAAATTCACGCATAACATTGGAAAAAACTTGCTTCCAATCTGACATGGCCTGAAAGATTCTTCGAGCCATCAATCCAGAATAGGAAAGGATAACGACAATTAAAGAAGCAAATGATCTTTCAACCTTGACCATGAAGGATTTTATAAGAAACATCATTACAAATGAAGTACAACTGAAATACAGTAGGTAAGATGAAGTTACAAAGAATAAATCCCTTGCATTTCATGCTTCTGACATCAAGGACTCTAAATAGAAATTCTAGTAATGAAAATCAAGAAATTCCTTAAAGGTAAATATATATTTAATAATGTTAAATTACTAATGACTTGTCTTCTTGCTTACATTTTCAAAACCTACAACATATAAATAAAGATTGCCCCAAATTGAAATCAAAAATAGTAACTTCAACAAGCCTAGAAAATTGAAGAAAAAGGCATTAGTGCCACATGTGATGATTCTGATCATCTTTCGATGATGAAGATGACCAAGAGCGCATACATGTGTTACATGACACATAAGAATGAAATAACATCCAACCTTGAAACGAATAAACGTTTAACTGCTTTTAATGATTTATATTGCAGATTTAAAAACTTAACAATACATATAACTCATTAAAAACGGAACAAGATACGTCAATAAATGAACATAATATTTCGTTATCTAAATGTTCAAAAATTAGATGATGTTCTTATTATTAATGAAAAATTAATTGTAGAAAACAATAACCTAAAACAAAAAATAATTTGCTTAATTAAAATGTAATTTAAACATTAGAATAATAGAACTTGATAAAAATGTTTCTTCTATCAAAGTAAAATATGATGAGATTGCTAAAAATAATAAACTTAACAAAGGCAAAGAAAATTTGAGCAAGATACTTTTTATCAACATGTTTCTAATTTTAAGTTTGGATTAGGTTATAATAGACAAAGGAATCATATACATTAAACCATGCATGCTAAACATGTTAAAAGAAATCATGCTTACACTTATAATAGACATGAAACTCATCACATAGGGTGCATTATAATCATCCTTTTAACAAATCGCATGTTAAAAGGTATATGATCTCTAAGTGGACACCAAAATACACATGTGAATATGGTAAGAACGCATATGTCACAAATTTTATGAACACAATGCATAATTCAAAGAATTATTTTATATGCCTGCTCAAATTTGATACAGCAAATTGATAAGAAGTCTCCCAAATGGATTTGTGTCCCACGAACTCTACATTGGGTACCAAAGTTTCAATTCTCAGGTACCTAACTACTAGTAATTTTATACGAAAGTATCAAATTTGAGAAAGTATCAAATTGATGTCAAATCCCAAATGGATAACCCCACGAACTCTATGGGTACCAAAGTTTCAATTTATATTCTCAGGTACATAAAAGGGGAAGCATCTAGTAATTTTATACAGCAAATTGATATGACGTGATGTAAACGGGAAGAAATGTCTAGGAAAGTATCAATTCATGGGTAGTAAGATACTTTATTATGTTTAGAATTTATGATTTTGATTTATATATTATGACTATTTTTGTCATCATCAAAAAGGAAAGAATGTTGGATATTGAATCGCTTCAATATATGTTTTGATGATAAATAAACATTCTACTTGCACTAATATAATATGTATAGCTATTAGAAAGCATTTTATGAGATGTCAAGGCTCAAGAATGGACTCAGCAACTTTTATAATAAAGACTTGAATGTTATCGACATCATTGAGCTTAGATTATTATAATTTATATATGTTGTACTTTTTATTCCGCCTTATAAATGATGTAAAAGCATTTAAGACACACTCACAAACTTCATTCAATAGGTTCTAAGACTTAGAATATCCATGACCTTTATCTTAATCATATCACCTTGATTCTACGCTTATCTATTTATTTCAAGTGATTTCAAGTGTTAGTTAATCGATCAATAACCATGTTAGTCGACTAATGTATATCAGATACTTGAAGTTCAAATACAGCTTCCATAAGTCAACCTCCTTTCTAATCGAATAACATATACTAATATATCTTACTATTAGACTATTAGTCGACTAATCTAGACATTAATCGACTAATATAGAAGATTATTTTTTCTTTCATTATATTGATTAGTTGACTAACATATTTCGTAATCGACTAATGCTGATTTGTGTAACTCTGAATTTTTATCATTAATCGACTAATGAGCTTGTTACTCGACTAATGCAAATTGGAACTCCTCCTTTAGCTTGAACTATAAGTCGATTAATGTTGATGATAATCGATTAATAGCCCTATTTTTCTCATTTTACATCTGCATAATATATTCGTTTGATCAGTTGCAATAGTCATATTTTTAATCGTTTGTGAATGTTTATGAACTTTGGATTGCATCGCTATAAATAGGGATTCAACGCTCAGACGTACACACAACTTGGCCTTGTGCAAAATATGATTTATTTTCTCTTCTTATGCCAAAAACAAGCTAAAACATGTCCAGGATTCTGTTCTCCAAGCCTCAATTCTTTAGAACATAATCCTTCTCCGTAACCATCATTTGATACACCATCATTTGATACACATACACATGAATTCAAGGCTATATGAAACTTTGTTTCTGCTACTATTTAAAGGTTTCCCCTTAGGTATTGAGGGAGGATATGTTGCTTTCTAATTTTGAGAGTGGTTCAGTCTCAGGTTATTGAGACTTTGTGGGCAATAAGTGTGCAATTGACAAAGGATGTTTGTTAAGTTGTATGATTTTACACTTACGGGTTTGCAAGAGGGACATAATGAAAATTCAAGCAAAGCAGCTTAGGGGCTGGATGAGATCTAGAAAACCGAATCATGATAAATCCTCGTGTTTGCGGTTGATCTTGACTGGTTTGGATCGTCTATACTCTTTTCATAATTGGAGTCATTTGTTATTATTTTTCGTTGCCCATTATAATGCAATTTGCATTATATTGCAATTTGATTGTTATTCATCTTTACACTAATTGTAATTGTTTAGTTTAGTGTACAAGAATCATCCATAGGATCCTACCTTATTAGGTCATCAAGTAATCGTGTACAAAAAATGTATTATATACTCCATGAATGATCACATCCTGGATTAGATTACAAAGCTCCCAAAGCAAAATAAAAGGAGTTTGATAAATGCCAACTTCTTACATGAGCAGATGAGCCCACTACATAAGAAATTTGATTTAAACCTTCAGAACTGTTGTTTAATCATACAACCACATGATACTCCTAAATACTTATAGAGTCGCCACAAATCACCATCAAGTCACTTAAAGCTATTAATTCTATCAGGTTTGTCTTTTCTCCACACCTTGGCAAATGTCAGAGACTAGTTCATTCAAAAGATACTCAACAAGCAACGGACAACATCTTGAGGAGTCACTAGTTTAAAATGAGAAACCAACAAGTTGCAACTTACTCAATTACATATATTTCATCACATGTGACAGCTGAGTTTTTTTATATGGCTCTAAATCCATGTCCTTCTTTTTTCTCTTTTCCGTTCATTTTGTTCCCTGGATTTAGTGCATCCCTCCAGAATTTTCTGGTGACTTAGACTAGACAAAATTGTTTAAATACTGTTCAGCCAGGATGCTTAACTTAATATACTCAGACGGCCTTCAGTTTAGTTCAAACTTACCTTCTACTGGAAGCCAAAATCAGATATTCATATTATTTAAAAAGGAGGAGGAAAGAAAAGTAAATAATTGATAATTTACCTGAAAGCAAGCGTCCACACACAAGAGCTGTGCCCTGTTAATGGTGAGATGCAACGTCCGCTTGATAAATCCCACATCATGATGGTTCCATCTTCATCGCCAGAAGCCATATATCGCCCATCAGGAGACATAGCCAATGATAGAACCATACTTCTATGACCAATGAAAATTCGAACGCATTCCCCACTTTGCACATCCCATAATCTGACTGTTTTATCACTGGACCCTGTTGCTATGTAGTTGCCGTTCACATGCCATTGTACACACTGAGTGGCATGCACATTTACATGTTTCAAACAAATTCTATTTAGGCCACAATGTTTCTCAAAGAATGCAAAAGATATAAAGAGCAAGACGCCAACAATGCATGTCAGAGATACACACACCTGACACAAATTAGTAAGTATAACAGGCAGCTACAAGTAAGTCCAAGACAAATGTGAAGATAACGGATATTTCATTACAGCTTATCCATAGGAAGTATGCTACCAATGAAATAGGACAGTTCATTACCACATCAATTAGGACAGTGTGCGAGCAAGGAAACATGATATCACACTATAGCTTATTAACTCAACAGTTTGAACAAAAATTGCGGTGTTATCACGAAGAGGCTCCTTTTGGAATTATCCAGGAAGTAATACTTCCGCTTTAATTTGGATTATGCACCGTCCACAATGAAGGTTTATATCATTGGAGATGATCCCTAGCACCCTATAAACTATCAAGAAACAAAATCTCGAAGTTTTTTGACATGATTTTCTCGCACAAAAAAGTATCCAAAAAACCGATACCTAAATTTGCTTAATTTGTAACTACTTTGATCCATGGTTGACAACACATTGAAAACCACAGAAAAGTTTAATTTTGAATGGTTTATGGGCATTAGATCATAGCCAACAGTGTGGAACTTCAACTCAAAGCAATGCATTTGCAGAAGAACTTCATGATACATACGGTGCATTATTCAATTCAAAGGTTGGAAGAATCCCATCATCCAGTTGACCATGGGATGTGTTAGAGAACCATAGAACTCAAAGCACAGTTGATGGTTTAACAGCTAGAGTAATCAGTTTCACATGCTCAATAAAATAGGCATTGCTTTATATTAACTACACCTACATTGTTAGATTTGAAAGTTGGATTAATACAATAAGGAGAACATGCAAATTCCCACTTGCTAGTTAAACTCTATGGCCCAAATATAAGAAGTTTATTAAAAAATTAAGGGCTAGATTACGCACATCACATATCATGTGGATTCAAAAAATTTATCAACTCTAACACCAGACTGGCAAACTATCTAATGAATATAAGATATCATATTCTTAACACACTTACAAACTCGCGAATATATAGACTCTGGCAGACTTCAAATCTAGAATTTGAACTGAATAATATCTACAAATAAATAGGAATCTGGTAAACTGGTGTCTGACGCAATGTAATATTATCCATATTTCTATCCTCAAAGGCCAATAACTGTAAGAGAGGGTATACAGTCAGTCCGATGTCCCTTTTAATCTGACTTAAAAGTGATGATGCCATGTTCCAATTAAAACTGATTTGTCTTAATGTTCGCCACAAATTTTTAGTTTTACAAACAAAATTTCCCTCCAACACTTGTCCTAGTCAGTAATTTTAGTTTGTCCTAGTCATCTTTTATTTGTCCACGTAGGACAAACCACTGCCACCTAGGACAAAATTCAAATTCTTCATGTTTTATAGAATAGATATCATAGTTGCTGATCCAACATGTTTATAAGCACACAATGCTTCGGTTACTTTCTTCTATGAAATATTAAGACATGGTCCCGGCCAATATCGTTGCTGAGTCTTTTGTGGACATTCTATTTTACATTTTCTTTACTCTAATTGTATGTGAAAATTTTCCTCCAATATAGAGCTCCTTGATAAAAAAATTTCCATTGTATTATTGTGCAACAAAGACCAACGCATCATTCGACCAGTGTTTCTCCATTAAGATGTAGCAGTTCTTCAAAAAAAGGAAGAAAGTACTTCAAACGTATCCCTTAGTTCTTTGTGTTGTATATTTGCCGGTTTCAACTTAACGAAGTCTACCTAAATTTGTAAACTCTTCTAGTCTGACAAAAACCAAATCTTTTATCTTGACTTCTTGGGGATACTGCAAGAGTATCCAACAATCAGGAGCTCATCGCAGTAATATTTATCTTTCCATTGTCCTTTCAGGATTATTTCATTTAAAGAGTTACCGGTTAAAGGCTAGATTGTTCTCTGTCACAGTAATTAACCGGAAAACAATGAAAAAGAGCTCATCGAGAAGCTCTATGTTAAAAAAAAATTCAAGAACATTTAGAACAAAGAAAGGGTATGAAATGATGATGTCTACAGAGGACTAAGCAACATCACAGAGTATTGCTTTATAATTCATTTAAAAATGACTGAAGTTTGCTGTGCTCAAAATCATATTGGATTGACAACCATGACCTACAACTCAATAATAATTGGGGGCAAGGTATCTGCACTTCAAGTCATATTGGAAAAGGCATCCGAATGACTGCAGTGCATTCTAGGACTGTCGTTTGCCTTTAAGGATAAGTTAAGACACGTCAGTCGTCAAACCCATGTTTCCCGATTTGCTCATATTTGTAAAGTCTGATTAAGTTGATTGAAATCCACAAGAATCTATATAAAGTTATAAACAAGACTATGCAAAAAAGGAAGGGTACCCATCTTATCGATTCTTAGCAGTTTGTAGATCTGTTATGAGTTAGTAAATCATGTAACATGCATAAAAGGTTTTTATGCACGAAACTGCTGCTCTAAGCTGGAAAAGGTTTATTTTCTCATTGCTTCTCTTATGATTATTATAATTTCCATGCACCACTATTGGGAAATTTGTATAAAGAGTCTACACCTCAAATTGAATCATAGGAATTAAGGAATTAAGTGGTTTCTTTTTTCTTTTTCTTCTTTTTTCTTTTTGGGGAGGATGGAGGAGAAGCATGTGTTTGTTAAAATCAAAATAACTCCCAAAGCTCTTCAGCATATGATCTCACAGTTGTTAACTACATCTAGAACAAGAAACGAAGCACCATATTAACTTCGTGAATAAACCTAATTTAGGTTATTTGTGGTACATGAATTTAGAGACAATGGAAATTTTATTTGGAAAAGGTTAATGCAAATGTTTTCCCAGACCCCAAACGCCACCCTACGCACCTGGCTTTTTTTCTTGTTTAATATAAATCATAGCCTTTTATTTTTTCTTGTTTAATATAAATCTTCATTTTCTTTCATCGTCTACTTATCTTCCTTTTGTTGTGTTGCTACAACGCTGCTGCTGCTGCTGCATTACAAAAGGAGAAGAGGAAGAAGAAATAAAAGGATATGAAAACTTTCCGTATTGCTTTATATTAGACGACTAAAACAATATGAAAACTTTCCACTCAGTAAATTCTTACAGCATGATCAAAATGACACAAGTTCACATTAATTTTTAATGAAACTTTTTCTTCTTTTGGATGTTTTATTATTAAAAAAATTCTCAAAACAGCATTCAATTACTAGATCATAATTAATCAGGACTTACTAACTAAAAAGTATTTTCCTGGGAAAAACCTTCAAATTGCAATGCACTTATGATTGACAAGCCTTGTTTTATTAGGAAGAAATAGAATTGATTAGCATACATTTATTAAATATGAATTTACAATTGGTTCAAACCCCCATCAAATAGGAATTTAATCGTAACTAAGAACAATTGAGTAGGATTGAGTAATTATAAATTCTTGGTTGATTAAGAACCTGTTAAATTAGGAGTCAAGTATAGTTAAAACTCTTTTGACCTAGTTTACAAAAAGAAATCCCTAAATAAATTACTTACTCAAGGATTATAATTATAAAAATTTATGAATTGATTTAACAATAAATTCTTGTTTGATTAGGATTTCCTTATTATGAAAAGCCTTATTTAATTAGGATTAATTAATTAACAATTCTTTCATTAAAATAGGCTCGCCGTCAGCACTCATTAGATCATTAACTCACTAGGAAATAAGATGGTGGGTTATGATAGGTCCTAATTTCAAGATCAGGCTTCAAGTTTGTTGAAAATATATATACATAAGCTATGACCAATCTCCAAAATAAATTGTTGGTGTTGGTGATTTTTGTAGTTATTATTGTCATTTTTCTTGTAATTTTCACCATGAAGATGATGATTATTATTATTATATTGCTATCTGCCAACATTATACCACATGCCTAAATGCCAATCCCCTAAAAAGACGAAGTGTTACTTCATTTATCAATTAAAATTTGGCCTGCACATGGATTTAGAACAGAAACTCCGGCTTTGAACTATAGCACCAACCATGAAATCATGTTGAACCTTGAACATAGCACACTCGCCTTCATGCTGTTGAAGCAATGAGTTCGCATTTTCATGAAGAACCATGGATGCATTTCGACACAAATCAAAATTAGAGATGGTCTCATCCCTAAGTGGGGAAACAGAACCTCAGTTCCAGAGATGTAAAGCTCAATAAAGATGGCGGTGTTGCCAAACCACCTTCACTGAGGGCCATCATATATGAGCTCCTAGCCAAAAATTTAACATTGTAAATCCAGTGTTACTTTTCTGTATTAAATTCCAACAAATATACTATATAATTGATACGGATGGATCCGCACAATCAACTAAACAGCAGCTCCAAAACTGACGTGTGGCAGTTTGAAGTAGGGTTTGAGCTGAATGCAGGCCATCCACGTATTTGACCCATGTAGTTCCAGACCCTAACCCCAAATTGAAGTGTGGCAACTAGAAATTGGGTCAAGTTAAACGCAAGTCATATTTTTATTTAACCCACGTTCTGACTGTAACCAGACCTAATTATTAGACCAGCTCAAACAGGTCACCATAGACCAGACAAAGCAATATTTACGTAACTAACCTGCTTAATCCAGTTCATCATACATATTTGGCTTCACTTAGTCAGGTTTGTCAATCACACGACAGACAAAGCATATTCTAAAGAGAGGAAGCTAGAGGTTTCATCAGAAAACATAATTTAATTAATTCATGTTAAGAACAGAAGCTAAGGGTTTGTTTGCAAACAAAATAATTCGAACAACACAACAGAAACTCCGGCTTTGACAGCAGACAAAGCTAGAGGCTTCATCAGAAAACTTATTTGACCCATGTAGTTCCAGACCCAAACCCCAAATTGAAGTGTGGCAGCTAGAAATCGGGTCAAGTTAAATGCAGATCATATTTTTATTTAACCCATGTTCTGACTGGAACCAGACCTAATTATTAATCCAGCTCAAACAGGTCACCATAGACCAGACAAGCAATAATTACGTAACTCGCCTTGCTTAATCCAGTTCATCATACATATTTGGCTTCACAAAGTCGTGTTTGTCAATCAGACTGCATACAATGCATATTCTAAAGAGGTTTCATCAGAAAACATAATTGAATTAATTCTTGTTAAGAACATAAGCTAATGGTTTGTTTGCAAACAAAATAATTCAAACAACACTACATAATATATAACATTATGACGCACATATTGACTGATTGGACTGGAACAACTTGGCACATATTAGCAAGATACTTGCTTAGTTTTTATTCATGGAAGTTTTAGTCTATTAAACAGTGAACCAAGACAAACCTTTCAAATCAGTTAAGGTTGGCCAAACCCCACTAGGTTCAGATTCATGTGCCAGGTCAACTGGCACCCGTTACCAAATTCATGTAGTAGCGACCCATTTGAAGTTATTTTTCCCTATTCCCACTGTACAATACCAAGGCTGACTATTCTAAAAGATTAGCAAGCACCACATCCGTTTTATTAATGCCCCAAGCCAAGCCTGAAATTATATATCCTTGGTCCTGGCAGCTTCTTCACTTAAGACAGTGTCATCTCCTAACTAGTGCAAGCAACAGTTTTCCACTGCAAGTGCCCACAACATTTTAAAATCAGATGCAGGGTTCATATGATGGGGATTTTCTATATCGGATAGCGGATATCGGATGATATCTCAGGAATATGATATATCATAGGTCGTAAACAGACTGCTCTATATATGTGTCGCACATGTTTCACAGATAAATCTTGATAACATAAGGAGGTAGTAATGTTCTACAGATCATCTACAAATAACAATACCATATAAGGCATGCAAATGCCTTGAATAATACAATGTTTGGATAAAGCAATAATGAAAATCATGAATTTGAAAAAGGTAGTCAAACAAATTTTTAATTACATCATACTGTTTGAAATTTACTACTTGGCATTCAGTGAATGAAAAAAAAAAAGAAACATCAATGAGCTGAAATCCTCACTATACGATAAGTTATATTTACTATTCGGGATTCACTAGATGAAAAAAACATTAATAAGCTCAAATCCTCACACAACTTTGAGTCGTTCAGTTTGGAAATTTCACAGAAAAAAGGACAGATTGTAATAATCATATAATTTTGAAAGCAAGAACTAAGAAGTTTCAAATCATTGGTCATGACTAATGAATTAAGAAATAAAAGAAATAAAATTTAAAAAATTGCATTCAAAACTGAATTAAAGTCCTTGTAGACCCCTCAAAAAATTAAAATGAAAAAGACTTCCGCATCTAAACTGAAATCCAAGGCCTCGCAGAACAGGAAAAAAAATTAAAAACAAAAAATGGCATTTGCAACTGAAATCGGAGGCATTAGAGATCGTTTAAAGATAAAAACAAAACTTGCTGCATTGAAAACTCAAACCAGATGACTTAAAACTTTTTTTGTGGGGAGTGAGGGGAGGAGAATTTTTTTATTATTATACTTCTTGTCTTCCCATCTTCGATAGGGCTGCTTCCCCACTGTAGGTGGGACGAAGCTTTCTTCTTGTCATTTATTAGAATTTTTTTATTTCCATGAGTCTTTTCTATGGTGGGTTTTGTTTTGTGCTAGGCAATTTGCCACCTGCTTTGCATCCTCAGCAACATTAGATTAAGACAGAAGAGAACAGGTGAGGGGAAAGTGGGATGAAGAGTTGGGAGACTCGTTTGAGTGTATTTGGGTACAAATATAATAATTTTGGGTTCTAGAGTTTAATAAATATTAGCTGATGAGTCTAACTTAAAATCCAAACCCATGTTATCAAGTAGACTGAATAGTATCCAATTGATACATATCAGCTGATATTCATCCAAGATATTGGCCCAATATATCAGCCAATATTTTTGATATCAGCCAATATGGGATCAAAATGACACAACCTTTTTTGACCACATCGTAGCGCGAGACCCTCGAATACTATGTACCCGCCGTTATAGATAGTTCATATCATCCAATATTTGGAACAATGATGCATGCCCAAACAATAGGAAAAGATTTTCCTAGTATTAATCCTAAATTAAAGTTATTACCTCTTTATTTAATGCATCTAATCCCTATCATGTCTTGGATTATAGCACATTGCATGTCATCCATCTAAATTCTTATTTCAGCTACACATTTTTCAACACTCATTTCTGAATTGTGCAACATTCTGATGATAAAGCAAGACTGACTCTATAGATGTCTTCTGAAATGTTCCATTCACCTGTGTGCATGACTAAATACATGTGATAAAAGAAATTATACCCCACAAAAAATTGAAAAAAATCCACTCTATGAAACACATGTATCTTACTTCTTAAAATTAATTAAGCATATCAAATAATGAGAATTAAACTTACATCAACATCAGATAGATGGCCAGCCATTATTCGTAGTGGCTGTATTCTTTCCACTGACCATAACCTAGCAGTGCGATCATGAGACGCACTAGCAAAATAGTGTCCCATATGACTAAACTGACATGTTCAAAATACAATATATGGTCAGATGTCAATGAAAAGTATCAAGAAATCCACATGAATATCAAAATGCCTGGCAATTAAATGCTTCTTTACAAAGAAATTTAGCCTGAGCAAAAATTTCATTCTGTGACTTCCCTACATGCAGTCCAGTGTAGAAAACTGTGGCTGGGATATGAATATGAGATATGGTTTTAAAAGCACAGACCACAGTCAAGGTTTAAATGATAAATTGGAATGGGCTGAAAATTTCAATCTGTTAGAAACCTCATACATTGACTATTTTACTACTGCAAACAATTGTTTGTGCTTAAGGGAAACAACCAATGGAAAAACAGAATCATAGATGTTTGTAAACAGAAACAATAGATATGTATTGATGCGCATGTTGCCAGTGCCCCTTCGTATTATTCCACCTTGAGTTTGAAAAGAAAACGGGCTATGTTTGGCATTTCTCCAATCAAAAACTTCAGTATATGGATTGAAAGGATGAAACTTTCAAAGCAAGTATATGCAACTCTAATGTCTAGTTATAACAAAACACAATTACATCATGTTTGGAAGGCTTCTGACGACTACCACAAGACTTATACATGCACATGTACATTAGCCTCTGGTCCAAATGAATCAACAAAATGCAAGTGTAAGAAATTAGAATTTGCAATATTTTACGAAGAACTAGAGATAGGTGATAGACTTCCAATTGCCTAGTCTGTCACCAGACACTAGAAACATGGGCATGACATGATAAATGGAATTCAAAGTGAATTTCAATATCGCTGTCAAATCAAGAATGGGAAGCATGTAATCATCAAGCTTTACAGTGACAAGTAACCAATTTCAAAGTCTTGGTTTTACGCCAGAACAGTGAAAAAAGAGAGCAACAAAAGATAGAGAGGCTAGTTTTAGGTGCCAAACGGTTCAACATAGAAATCAATTATTTGCAAAAACATGAGAATGGATCTGAATAAAATTCGAATACAAAATAATGGAGAAGATCAGCAGGATTAAAATAGGATACAAAAGGAACTTGGGAGTCGCATTTACAGTTAATTGTTCTGAAACTCAAACAAGTATTGCAACAAGACAGTCCTCTAGGGAAAATAACAGGTTGGAAAAAAATTCATTTAAACGAGCCTTACAATCAATATAATAGAACTATGGGGTCGTCGGGGCCCTGCAACCTAGCTCAATTTTCATTGGGCATAGATCTTTCAGTGTTATGAAGAGTATTCTTACATATGCTCTTTTCCTTCCAACTTCAACTGGTATGATCAAGTCCATCAATGGCTAAACTAGATAAGGCTCTTTCAAACGAATTGCTCAGTGTGTCTCACGCACAGAGGACTACGATGGCTACAAACAAACATAATGTTGTAGTAAGCAGAAGAAAGAGGTGCTTAAGTGGGTGATTAAGCGGCACTTCTAAACTTGTTTGTCCATAGATCAAGTGTGGCACGAAATGCTTTATTTTTAGCCATCAAAAATGATGTCATTTCCCACATAGACAAACAAGTTTGGAATGATTTGATTTATTGCTGTTTGATTACTTTAAATGCGTAGACCAACAAAAACAGTTGAGATCATCCAATGAGATAGCCCCCCATGGAGTTCCCATGAATATTAGTTTGAGAACCATTTTCAGAGGATTTCTTCTTTACACACACACAGTGAGAGAACTGCTACGTGGAACACAAGAATCCTTTTCTTCCGTTTGACATTGTTAAGGGCAATATCAATTATACCATTTTTAGTCGTCCATCTGATTATTTCTACCGGTAGTTCTCGTTGCTATAGTAACTACGAACTTATCACTTCACCGAACTAATGCGCTTAATGGTTTTAATTGCACAAGCCCAACGATCTCAATCAGTCCTTTGTTTTATTCTCACTCGGTGGTTCCTCTTACTTCCAAACAAGCACACATTTCTTCTACAATCACTTAACGGGGTTTGTTACTCAACAATCACACCATTCTAATTTCAGCTTTACAAAATATTTTTCAGACGTGCATTCTTCGTAATTTCCCAAGTCCAACATATGGAGACATAAAAGCATTGCTGGTGTCATAGCCAATTAACAGAAGTATCTTTAATGTCATTCATGAGTATTCTATGATCTATAATAACCCAAAAGACCTCTATCACCAACTATCTCATCATCATGATGAATGACTGATCCCAAGTAATGAAAATACTAACTCCTGATTATTATTTGGTCAAACAATCGGCATATATGCTCATTTCTTCTCACATTTTTTCTGAAGTTGCATCTTATTCATTATGTTCTCACTCTGTTAATTATAAATCCTTTATATTCTAAAGCATTGTTCCGCAATTCTACTTTCGATGAAATAGAATTATCTTTTCTCTAGTATCATTACTAAGTCTAACAACATCTGCAGACAAAATACACCACTGGACACCATCTTTTAAGGTGAATTGTACCCATGCACCAAAATTATGCATCATAAATATGTACTCAAGCATAAACTTGGCCATCTTAAGAACAAATGACAAAAAAACTTAATCCAGAAATTCCAGAAAATAAACTTGGCGCTGTCATCATTGGTAACAAAATTGTAATGATGGTAGATAATACATACAAAGGTTGATTTGACTGTAGTGCACCAGTACAGTTGAGATTTCAAACAACTTATCCGCAATAAAAATAATTAAATTGGTTCAGAAACATGCTCATCCAAATAGCTCTTCACTATGACTGTTAGCCAGTGAATCTTAGAAGACCTATTTAAAATTAAATAATCAAAAAATTTAAGAAAATAAAAATTCTTTACCCCAAAAAATAGCATCTTTTACCCCGAAATAGAAATGATATATTTAAGGAATTAAATTCGCAAGTTATCTGTAGATTGATGCCAGAACCTTTTCAATTTTGATCCCCACTTTCCAACAAACTTGCTCCAACATACAAAAAATCCATGATTGATTTCTTACTTGGACATCCCACACAGGGTAATTATGACCTTTGTAGCTGACCAAATTTGCATTAAGCTTTGTGCTCCACAATCGAACTGCCATAAGGAAATCATAGCATCTAAGAAAACGTCAAGTTACAGTGAGAAGAATTAATAGTACAAGGACCAAATCAAACTTTACTTGTTGAGTCGGATGACGATGACAAAAGAAAATCCCCAAAAGGACAAAACGTTGCTGAATAAACAGGTCCAGCATGACCTTGGAACAATGTGTAAGATTCTTTATGATCATCCGATACAAGCATGTGCTCAGTCTGGCCAGATTCATTGCCTCCCTGCAAATTGGCTGAAGGTGGTTGCATAACTTTCAGAACCATTATCTCAAATTAGCCTTGCATAGCAAATTAGACACTACATGTACTGCACAAATGAAACTTAAAGAACAAAACATGATGAATAAATTCTCAGAACTTCCCGAAGAACAAACAAGAAGTAACATTAAAAGAAGAGGGAGGACACAGAAAGCCCAAACGAAAAGTGGTGGGCTTCGGATGACCTGTATTTAAAAAACAGAACAAGAGATCCATATAACAGAAGTACATGGAAAAGGGGACAGTTGAAAACCACTGTTTAAAGGGGTGAGCAAAAGGGACTACTTGCACTAATGGTTCGTGGGCCAACAATGTGTATCAAGAAAACACTTATCATCTGCCTTGTGTGGGCCAATGGGCCTTGGAAAGATGACTAGCTTGGAAAGAGAATAGATAGTAATAGCAAACATATTGCTATCTAAAGCTAAGACCTTACGGGTGATATCATGCGGTTACCACTTCAACAAGAGCTTAAGCTAATGAACAATACAATAAATATTAGCACTGCTAGGGACCAAATATGTTACATGCAACATGGTAGAGTATATGAACTAGACAACTTTGAGAGGACTTACAAGGAGGATCCCATGAAGGAAAGGTCGACTAGAACATGACATGCTACAAAACCATACTTGCAGGGAAACTCGCCCAGTGTTATTCTTATATCAACATGCTACTTCAGTAACCACCACAAAATTTTATTTCAAGATCCATAGTTCTCAGTTTAAACTAAGGTTAAAGAACTCAGTTTCGGTTTTGGTGTCTTTCCAAAGTCTTGGGTTTACCAAGTTTCGGTGATTTCGTAACTTCTCGTGTCAGTTTTGGTTTTGATATATATATATATATATATATATATATATATATATATATATATATAGGAAAATTTTCAAATGAGAACATTTCGCACCGTGCGAAAATGTTTTTATCTTTTTTTTGAAATTTTTTTTTCAAAAATTCTTTTTTCCACCCTCATTATATGTTGTTATACCCCCCTCAAAAAATAATGGTTGAGAAATAATGTCATTTGGCCTTCGATCAAGCCATTTCATCAAATTCGCACGTTTTGAGACCGTTAAATTTGTAACGGGTGGATGGGTGCTCTAATGCCCAACGGGTTCACCCATTATTTTCCCTGGGGTATATAATTGTATGGATTAAACATCAAAAAAAGAATTTTTGAAAAAAAAAATTTCAAAAAAATAAAAACAAGTTTTCGCACGGGCTTTCGCACGGGATTTTTCGCAACCGAAGATCACTTTATATATATATATATATATATATAGGAAAATTTTCAAATGAGAACATTTCGCACCGTACGAAAATGTTTTTATCTTTTTTTTGAAATTTTTTTTTTCAAAAATTCTTTTTTCCACCCTCATTATATGTTGTTATACCACCCTCAAAAAATAATGGTTGAGAAATAATGTCATTTGGCCTTCGATCAAGCCATTTCATCAAATTCGCACGTTTTGGGACAGTTAAATTTGTAACGGGTGGATGGGTGCTCTAATGCCCAACGGGTTCACCCATTATTTTCCCTGGGGTATATAATTATATGGATTAAACATCAAAAAAAGAATTTTTGGAAAAAAAATTTCAAAAAAATAAAAAAATTTCGCACGGGCTTTCGCACGAGATGCGAAATTTTTTTATTTTTTTGAAATTTTTTTCCAAAAATTCTTTTTTTGCTGTTTAATCCATACAATTATATACCCCAGGGAAAATAATGGGTGAACCCGTTGGGCATTAGAGCACTCATCCACCCGTTACAAATTTAACGGTCCCAAAACGTGCGAATTTGATGAAATGGCTTGATCGAAGGCCAAATGACATTATTTCTCAACCATTATTTTTTGAGGGTGGTATAACAACATATAATGAGGGTGGAAAAAAGAATTTTTGAAAAAAAAATTTCAAAAAAAAAGATAAAAACATTTTCGCACGGTGCGAAATGTTCTCATTTGAAAATTTTCCTATACATATATATATGTGTGTGTGTGTGTATATATGATTTAATGTACAAAAGCTGCTACCTGATCCAATGGATCAGGTGGCAAGACACATAAAAGGTGGAGAGTACAAGCCACATGCGGGGGCTTGTACTCGTTGGGACCCACCCCTTTGTGTCTTGCACCTGATCCTATGGATCAGGTGCCATCTGCTCTACATTAATCACATATATATATATATATATATATATATATATATATATATATATATATATGGGATTAATGTAGAGCAGTGGCACCTGATATATATATATATACGCACACACATACATATATACATACACACACACACACACACAGAGAGAGGATAGTAATCCAGTGCAAACATTTTGCACCAAAATTCAGTGCGAAAATATTTTTCTTTTTTTATTTTTTCTTTCAAAACTTTTTTTGCAGCCTTAAATCCATACAGTTATACACAACACACAAAAATTGGTTGAAAAATAATGAGATTTGGCCTTCAATCAAGCCTTTACGAATTCAACGGTTCAGAATAATAAATATATGTACTTTTTTGCATGCTTTGATCGGGGGTCAAATCTCAACCAATTTTCTCTGGAGTGTATGACTATATGGATTGAAGACTGCAAAAAATTTTGAAAAAAATATTCAAAAAAATAAAATTAATGTGCATGTGTGCGCGCGCATGCATGGTTATTTGACATAAATTAGATTGTACCACGCGATTGATGAATGTGTATTACTGTTAACAAATCATCATGTTTCATGATCTATTTGCAATCATACTTAGCAAGTTGCTTAGATAACCATGCATACATATTAACTACATGCAGCATAAGATAAAATTAACTACATGCAGCATAAGTATATATTTTTTACTCTGACTGCCGGCAAAAAGTCAAGACATAATATGAGGTTGCCTCTCAGGAAGAAAATTTCCAAGCATAATGAGGAAGCAAGGAAAATTGTAGCTAAGAAATTACCAATAACTTATGTTATTTGGTTTGCCAGGTAGTTTTGAGGTAGTTTAATGAAAATGGGTACATTATTGAAAACGACCAAACGTTCACTACTTTTTGACAAAACTATCTTTTGTTCAAAACTACCATGAACTTCGGCCGAACCAATCTAATCTTTAGCCAAAACTATCATGAACTTTATGTTTCAGGATAGTTTTGAATAATTTAGAAACAAAAGGATAGTTTTGATAAAAGTAACCAAAGGTGAAAGTAGTGTTGACTAATTTGCCCAATGAAAAACTACCAATTTAAAGTTTAAAAGAACTAAAACGAGTTCCAGGCTTGAATTCTGAAACCCAACTGAACTAAACTGTTATTTCAAGTTGTATTTAAGTTAAATGAGTGGGTTTTCACCCCAAACCCACTTGAATATCACTGAGCTTTATAAACCCAGCCCAATTACCTTTACTCCTAAATTTCTTGCAAGCCATAATATACTTCAGCAATGCTTCGTGGGGACGATCAGAACAATGAGGCAGTTCCCATCGCTCTCTCATGTTCATTACTCTTCTCCCATGATTTCGGCGGCTATAATCAAATTTTTAATCTTTTCCTTTCATTGTTTTAAAGTTAGTTTGTGGTCTAATTGATATTTGACAACAAGAACAAGAATTTTTATATTTTTAATCATTTATCATGTTTATTTTCTGACAGCCTGAACCGCTATGGTATCTGCTTAAAATTCAATGAAACACAGCAAGATGCTTCCATATCGGCCCAAAAGTTCAACCAAATCTATTTATTACCGTTTCAAATCACGTCCCTTTGAAACCGTTATCAATCAGCCGAACCCACTACTTTTCGACCAATACATCGTTCATTGGTTTAAACTGGTTTAAACGTTCTAGATTTCGGAGTGGTTGATGGTGGAATGAAAATGTCCCCTTTTTGGTAATAGGACAATGGCCTCTAAAAGGCTGGCCTTTCCAACTTGTCCAAGTTAAGTTCACATTAAACTTGGCAACCAATATTGACTCTATAAGCATCTAAACTGGGTAGCACTGTAACTCGGAACCATGTAGCATGTACAGGTTGTATTGGATTATAACTCAAACTAGCGGACATTATTAACAAAAATAGTAACTTGGTTCCACTATTAAGTTCAAATACTACTTAAAAAGTACCAAATAGTGATTGAATAGTATCAAATAATTACCTAAATAGTATCGAATAGTAGCCTAATGGTACCATATAGTAACATATTTATTATTGATAGGGACATTTGGAGGGAAAGTTGGATGCCGCATTGATTGGTTTGACTTGCATGTTAATCACAGTTTTGCATGATTAACAAGGAGTCAAGGACGGTTACGACTCAAAATTTAATTTAGAATTCTCTTATTCCGATAATGACACCTGTAAAAGAAAGGCTCTATAAAATGAGCCAATTTCTTCTCTTTCCCGTAGTAGCAGCTTAATGGTGGCTGAGTAGCAGCCATATAGAGAAATAGATATGATTCTTATCTGAGATTTATTTAATTATCGCATCTTGTCTAAGAAGATCGATGGTTGCTGATAGGTTCGAAAGCAAATCTAAACTTTTATTGAAGAAAACACGATAAAAATGATAACTTTGGTTACAATTCTAGGGGTAACCATCCTCCCAAGACGATGTTAAGAGGACGTCCGCACTCTTCCCTAAGATGGCGACTCAAATCTCAAAATTCACATGCCCTAGGGCCGGCCGCCGCACCCCCTAATATACCCTCTTGCGAAAATAAACAAATTGCCAGTTTGCCCTTATTTCTAATAAAACAATAGAAATCAATTAATAAAGGTGCGAACACGTCCCTGAGCTAATTGGCTGATCTGACTCCTCCTTTGGTGCACCGCCGCGAATACGTGATGGGTCAATCACTACTCCCCCAAAAGAGCCAACTTGTCCTTAAGGAGGAAATCTGAAAACCGATGTCGCATGACGCTCACCAACTCTCAGGTGCTTTCATGCTCTGGCAAGCCCTTCCATCGCACCAACACATCCCGCTCTCCAGTTTCCTCTTATGCACTCCCTTCAACTCCTCAGTCTCCAATAAGACTTCCATATATTCGGTCAATGTCTCCGGAAGCGAAGGAGATGGTATATGCTCTCCCATTGCCTGGCGCAGCTGGGACACGTGAAACACCGGATGAATGACTGATACTAGGGCAACTTCAATCTATAAGCCACTGGTCCCACCTTGGCCTCCACCTCAAAAGAACCAAAATACCGGGGAGAGAGTCATTTCTTCTATGAGCGAGAGACTTCTGTCTGTAGGGGAGCAATTTCAGATATACCATGTCCCCCACGTCGAACTATACGTCTCAACGGTGTAGGTCCGCTCTCGTCTTCATGACCTACTGAGCTCTGGCCAAATGGAGCTTCAGCTTCTCCAAAATCATGTCCCGTTCTGCCAAATACTGCTCCACATCTGATGATGGGGTCGTCTCATGCCCGTAGTGCAGCAGATGGGGAGAATCCCGACCGTACAAAATCCTGAAAGGCGTCGTCTGTGCAGTCGTATGATAGGAAGTATTGTACCAATATTCTGTCCATGCCAGCCAACTGGCCCACTCCTTCGGGCTCTCAGAGATGAAACATCGCAAGTAGGTCTCGATGCTCCTGTTGACGACCTCCGTCTGGCCGTCAGTTTGCGGATGGTAGGCGATACTCCACCTCAGAACTGTCTCATGTAGTCTGAAAAGCTTCTGCCAAAATCTGCTCAAAAAGACCTTGTCCCCATCAGAAAAAATGGATTTTGGGGGCCCATGTAAGCGGATGACCTACCTCAAGAAGACCTCCGCTACTAAAACTGCGCTGTAAGGGTGCTTGAGCGGTATGAAATGCACATACTTGCTGAGGCGGTCCACCACAACAAATATCACCGAGAATCCCCTAGACTTCGGCAACCCGTCTATAAAGTCCATGTAGAGGTCCTCCCCGACTCGCTCGGGTAAGGACAGAGGCTGCAGTAAGCCTCATGGTGACATCACCATATATTTGTGACGCTGGCACACGTCACACTTAGCTACCATCTTCGAGACGTCCTTCTTTATTTCTCGCCGATATACCTCTCTAGCCAATCTCTGGTAGGTCTTGAGATCCCCGGAATACCCGCCCACAGCGCTGCAATGGAACTCCTGGAGTATGGCTGGAATGTGGGTGAAAGTCCTTGGTATCACCAAGCGACCCTAATAAACCAACCTCACATCCTGCAAGGAATAGCCTGGGTGATCTGTTGAACCCTGTAGAAGCGCCGCTCGAATGTCCGCCAGCTTCTGGTCCCCTTCGACCTCCCTCTGCAATGGCTCTCAGTCCTAAAGCACTGGAACAGATATAGCTGCCAACTGAACATCATCATCCCTCCGTGACAGAGCGTCAGCAACCTTATTCTCCAGCCCTGAGCAGTACTCTATCTCGAATCTATACCACATCAGCTTCCTCGGCCACTTCTGGTGCTCCTCTGCCACCATGCATTGCTCCAACAGTTACTTGAGACTCATCTGATCGGGGCGCATAAAGAACCATCTCCCAAGCAAGTATGGCATCCACTTCATAATAGCCAAGACTATAGCCATCAACTCCCTCATAAACTGACTTTAATCTGGCCCTCGCCGTCAGCACCTGGCTGTAGTAAGCAATAGGACGCTGATCCTGCACCAGTACCGCCCCTAATCCATGACCCGAGGCATCAGCCTCCACCACGAAAGGCCTCGAGAAGTCGGGCAGCGCCAACACTGGTACGGTAGTCATGGCCTTCTTCAAGGCCTCCAAAGCAAGTGTCGTCTCGTCGCTCCACACGAACTGATCCTTCTTTAACAACTCCGTGAGTGACCAGACGATCGTACCATATCCCTCTACAAACCTCATGTAGTAACCTGTGAGGCCTAGGAACCCCCTCAAACCACTAAGAGTGGCAAAGCGCGACCAATCCAACATTGTCGCAATCTTTGTCCTGTCTGCAGCAACACCCTCGACGGACACCACATGCCCCAAGTACTCTACCTATGTCTGCCCAAATAAGCACTTCTTTCGATTCCCATACAGCTGGTGATACTATAACTCCTGAAACACCACCTGCAAATGATCCAAGTGCTCCTCCAACAAGCGGCTGTATACAAGATATCGTCAAAGAATACAAGTACAAATCTCCTCAGGTAGGGCTGAAATACCTTATTCATCAGTGCCTGGAACGTAGCCGGTGCGTTAGTCAAGTCAAATGGCATGACTAAGAACTCATAGTGGCCTTCATGTGTCCTGAAGGCCGTTTTAGGGACATCCTCCTTCCTCATTCTGATCTGATGGTAGCCTGATTTGAGGTCTATCTTCGAAAATATGGCTGACCCATGTAACTCGTCGAGGAGCTCGTTAATCACCGGAATGGGAAACTTGTCTGGCACAGTTTCCTTATTTAGCGCTCTGTCATCTATGCAAAAGCGCCAGCTCCCATCCTTCTTTTTAACCAACAGCACCGGACTGGAGAAGGGACTCACATTGCGCTGATGACACCGGCCTGAACCATCTATGCCACCATCCTCTCTATTTCATCTTTCTATATCTGGATGTAGTGGTAGGGCCTGACGCTGATAGGGGCTACACCCTCTCGCAACACTATGGCGTGCTCGCGGTCCCTAGGTGGAGGAACACCTTGTGGCTCCAAATATCTCCAAACTGCTCCAGCAAAACATCTCCAAACTGCTCCAGCATCGATTGCACCTCTCGTGGTACCGATTGCTATCTACCTGCGTCAACACCACCCTCTCCTGCCACAATGTGTAACTCCACCAGAAAGCCTCCCGCCTATGCCTGGATGGTACGTATTATGGTCTTCAGGGAAACCAATACTCTGCACAGACTGGGGTGCCCTACAGCATCACTGCTCTCGCGTCCTCCTGAAACTCCATACTGAGAAGCTTCCAGTTCACCTTCATCTCTCCCAATTTCTGTAGACAAGTCATGCCCAGAATGATATCCATATTGCCCAAATCTAGAGGCAAGAAATCTGCTATGATCTGTAACTCCTGTAAAGTCAGCACCAGTCCTCTGCATACACCAATGCTGCTTTCCTTCTTGTCTGTCCCCATCATCACAATAAAACTGCACTGTCTAGCAGCTGCAGCCCCTGCTGTTCTACTACCCTCCTGAAGATGAAATTATGGATCACCCCATTGTCGATGAGAACTGACACCTCCTGATCACCTATATGTCCCCGCAACTGCATGGTGTAGTTCGGAGTGAACCATACCACAGATTTAAGGGAGACTTCCGCTACATATAACTGACGGTCCTCTGTGTCCTCATCAATAGCCTCATCATCAACCTCCACGTCCTCATCCTCATCTCCTCCAGCAGCAGTACCTGCAATTTGCGCCATGTGCATCTATGGCCCAGGGTGAACCTCTCGTCGCACCTGAAGCAGAATCCCTTCTGACGCTTCTCCCTCATCTCCGTATCAGATATCCTCCTGAACTGACCCCCTGCTGGTGACGCACTGCTCCTCTCGCCGGTTTTCTCCCTGCCAGTTTGATCTGTCACCGGGGTAGCCTTCACCCCTCCTATAACTGTTGTAGATCCATGTTGCACCTATCCACCATACCCGCTCCTAGCTCTCCTCTCCTCGGCCTGGTGGTCCTCGACCATCTGCGCCATCTCCATGACCTCCGCCAGTCCCTTGGGCTTGTACGGTCGAATCCCCGAGCGAATAATAGGCTTCAGGACCTACATGAATGTGCCCTCCAGTGACTCGTCAGTAACCACGTGCACTAGCCTGACAAGGTCTCAAACTTCTCGATGTACTCTATCACTGGTTCGTCCTGCCTGAGCGCAAACAACTGCTTGTGAAGGTTTCCCAAGTGGTGGTCCCGAAACCTCTCCAAAATGAGATCCTTAAGCTCCTCCTAACTGCAGAAACAGTGTCGCTTCTCCTTCCACTGATACCATCCTAGGGCTCTCCCCTCTATACATATGGCTGCTGCTTTCAGCTTCTGTGCATCTGTCATGTGATAAGCAGTGAAGTACCTCTCTGCCCTGAAAATCCATGCATGCGGGTCCTCTCCCTCGAACACGGATGCATGAAGATTTCTCGGGTGGTGGTCTCGAAACCTCTCCAGAATGAGATCCTTAAGCTCCTCCTAACTGCAGAAACAGTGTCGCTTCTCCTTCCACTGATACCATCCTAGGGCTCTCCCCTCTATACATATGGCTGCTGCCTTCAGCTTCTGTGCATCTGTCATGTGATAAGCAGTGAAGTACCTCTCCGTCCTGAAAATCCATGTATGTGGGTCCTCTACCTCGAACACGGGTATCTTTAACTTCATTACGCTGCCATCACCCCTAAAATGCCCCTGGTATGGCCTATCATCTGTGCGTCCGTGCTGGTGATAATGCTGCCACCTCTCATGATGTGTCTCATTTCCTCCCTGTGGCCCTCCACCATGGTCTCCATAGCCCCCTCGTGGACCTCCTCTGTTTCCCCATAATCTTCCCCGCCCTCACCAGCTCCAAAGTCTCCTCCGTAGGTCCCCACTCCAATGTCAATGTGATTTCCGCCCCCTCCTTCATCCCCGTAGTGATAGCCTTCCCCATGCCTATGTCCAAAAAATTCGCAGGGCTCTTGAAAGTGCTCATTGTACCCTTGACGGATCAGCGAAAGCCCGGAAGGGGCTGTTCAGGGGGCACCGCAATCGTCGAAGACCCCCGGTGGCCTGCCGGACCCCGACAGGCTCTGCCGGGGCTGCCGGAGGCCCGGCGGGCCCTCCGGTGGGCCGTGCAGGGTCAGCCGACCCTGCCGATGGCCGGCAGGGTTGGACCGGTCCTGCTGACCAAATTCTGGGGCAGGCGAAAGCCCACGCCCCCCGATAGGGGTCGACCGCCCCCTGGATTGCATCCGGAGGTTCAGCCGACCAATTTTGATGCTTTGGTGGGGTCCCGTGACCTTCTCGTTCCTCCACGGCTCTTTCTCCTCATCTTTAAAGTATTCATCTGCATCAGAGAGCAAGCCCTCATCGAAAGCCTCCACCTTTTCCTTCCCCTTCTCCAAAGGTGGAACCTTTTTGAAGAACTAGAGTTCGCGCCATCGTTCCCCACCTTTTCATTGAGAATCGAAAGTTGGAAGATGATCTGCACGAGGACTTCGTCGGTTTTGTCTTGTTTAGTCGCGAGCCGATCAACGGAAGCCTCCAACTTTGCAATCGACTCACCGTTCTCCGCTAGGGTTCTCTTTACCTCCATGATCTATCCATTGCCCTTCTCCTCCCCCGCTTCGCCCCGATCTTTAGCCCTTGTTGATGTCGCCGTGGATCGAACGCTATAATACCAAATTGATAGGTTCGAAAGCTCTGAACTTTTATTGAAGAAAACATGATAAAAATGATACCTTTGGTTCCAATTCTCGGGGCAACCACCCTCCCAAGACGTTGTTAAGAGGACATCCGCACTCTTCCCTAAGATGACGACTCAAATCTCAAAATTCACATGCCCTAGGGCCGGCCGCCGCACCCCCTAATATACCCTCTTGCAAAAAATAAACAAATTACAAGTTTGCCATTATTTCTAATAAAACAATAGAAATCAATTAATAAAGGTGCAAACACGTCCCTGAGTCAATTGGTTGAGCCGACTCCTCCTTTGGTGCGCCGCCGCAAATACATGATGAGCCCATCAGTTTCTTCTATGACTTCTCATATTTAAGGAACTTGCATGCTTATTTTGAGAGCTTATAGTTATGGGTTTTAGTATCTGGGAGAACAGTGAGTAATCACACTGTATTTGTAATTCTCCCCTTCTGTTCTAGTAAAATATCAAGTGTTGCTGTCTGTGGGTGTAGCTCATAATACCTAACCACGTAAATCTATATCTAATGAGTTTTTTTTTTCTATTTTTTCGTTTGCAATGAAGACTTGTGTGTTCGGGTTTCTTCCGCTATCCGTAACATGTAGCATAATTATTTTGGAATATGTGGACAAAGAAATCTTGAAATAGCTCACCATTTTTTGGACCAATATGCATATCGTAATCCCTACCCTGATCCACAACAGCAACTCGCATAACCTTTAATAAACTTTATTATCACATACTGTCATCATTCTGACTGCAAATCAGCTTGCATTCATATGCAACTGGTATTTCTGTGTCACAAAGCCTCTAGGGTAAAATATACAATGATCTTTGATGATAAATTATTATTTCATATCAATAAACAAATGTCCCCCTCAACCCCTACTCTTCTCTTTCTTCCTTTTCATGGATGCTTATTTTTGGCAAAGTCACAACTTCACCTGCCTTCCTATCTATCAAGTTAAAATCTTCATTGCAGCTTACTTTACTAGCAAATCAATCAACTGCCAAGGAATACTCCATAAATCCATATGCACAACTTGGAATCAAGTACAAGTGAAATGATTACATGAAACAAATCTGATAATTAATATTTCGCCTATAAAACTAAAAAATCTCATGGATGTTGATACCAATGCAACAGTAATATGCAAAAGCATTAATGTTCACGAGAAAGCAGAATGTTTGATACAGATTTCACCATTGAACTTCAGTTGTTTAATCCAAATCTACATTCAATCCAAGCCTAAGCTACTTATGCCAGTTTAGCATCTAAAACAACTCCCTCCCCCCCCCCCAAAAAAAAACACAAAAAAACACAAAAAACCCCCACTCCAAAAATGCCGTCGTCATCACCATCATCTTAGCCTTCATCCCCATTGGGGTCGGCTTCATGGATTCGATAGAACGAAAGAAAAATAATAATAATAATAACAAATGATAAATAGTAATAACAAAATAATAATAATAATAAAACAGTAATAAATAATAATAATACTGCTACTAAATAATACTAAATAAACACACACGGGTTTTTAAAAGAAAAAAAAGAAAAAAAATCATGTTGGATCGTATGTCGGATACTCTATTGATTGGTTAATTGATTGATAATCATGAAAAAGAAGAATAGTGTAGAAAAAGAAAGACTGAAAAAAGATAAGGCGCGAGAAAAAATATGAACAGATATAGAGTGTGTGAGCTATCGAAACATAAATTCCCCCTGCCTCAATTTTACTAGTGGCTTTAGAGCAAGGTTTGAGGTATCGCCCGATACCTCTTGGTATCGGGCGTATCGGACCGGTACCGCCCAGTACCGGTCTGAAACGGCAGCAAAAAATCGGTATCGGCCGAAACCATAGGGTTTCGGCCGGTTTCGCTCAGTATCGGACGAAACTGGCCGAAACCCTAGGGTTTCGGCCAGCAAATGGGTAAGAAACTAGCCAAAATCAAAAAAAAGAGGAAGAAGAAGAAGAAACTGAAGAAAAAAATCAAACTTACCGGCCGCCGCCTGCCGCCGCCTGCCGCCTGATGCCGCTGCTGCCGCTTCCGAGAGAGAACGAGAGAGAGGGGGGACCGCGAGAGAGGGAGGAGGGGGGACCGCGAGAGAGAGGGGGGACCGAGAGAGAGAGGGGGGGAATAATGCGTGAGAGGGGGGATATTGTGAATGGTAAACTTGTAAATAAGTTAAATGTGTATAGGAAGATTTTATGGCAACTTTGTAAATAAGTGATATGTGCACAAAGCAAAATGGTAGGTACGCAAAGCAACTCCAAGGCAAACTTGCAAATAAGTGATACGTGCGCAAAGTAAAACGGTGGGTGTGCAAGGCAAAATTCTAGCTACTTTAGTTTTTTACATATCTGATAGATTTTATGTATTTAAAACTACCGATACTGACCAACCGAAACCCACGTCTGATACCGCCAAAACAGATGATACCGATACCGAAACTTAAATTTTCGAGAGAGCGATACCCTCTCCGAAACCGATACCTAAAACCTTGCTTTAGAGTAGCAGTCCCACTACAGCATTCCTTCCCTAGCTCCCCATTATCAAAAAAAGCCTGATTTTGTAGATTATCCAAAGGATTCATATGAATACATGCTTTGTGTTCGATTAATTTATGGTCCAAAGGATTCGAGCAAACAAAAATCTAAACACAGCCAAATATAAAATGGACATAACTGCTACGATATCCTCAACCTAATATCATCACCATCAGGTTGATGACTTCTAAATTACCCCCAGATACCAGTATCAGAATGTCAGATGAATTGCATTAATTTTGACAGAACTGATGATGGATAGCTGTTAGACAACAATACTGCTATCGCACATAATTTTCTCACGCTAAATAACATGTGCTTCAACTCATTGATTAGTGTACTTCCATAAAGTGTAGCAAAGCCAGGAAATACATTTAACATGCACATTCTATCTTGCATTTTTTAAAACCTTTGTTACTAAAAATTTTTTGAATTCCTTAATGTAAGATTTATTAAAATATTTGAAATACCAACATATCTACCCATAACCCCCACTCCTTTTTCTCTTCTGCGCCCCAACCCCAATGACCACTCTCTTCAAAATTCTCACACATAAATCTTTAGACCATTGCATTCCTTTTTCCAGCCAAAATTCCGCACAAAGGCAAGATTTCCAGTGTAACAGGAAAGCAGTAAGACTTGCTCCCATAACTAATCTTTTCTAATGCAAACTCTCTTTTACATGTTAAGTTCTCTCTTCATCTATTCTCTTTGATGCCTACTGTTGACATAAACACAACCACAGCCGGAACATGCAGCTAGAGCCATTGTAGAAACTTGTCGCCACTGGTGTGAGTTTGTTTTTCTGAATTTATTTTTGAATTATCTTTTCCACTACCAGTGACCTGGGCATATATGCGGTTAACATGGTATGCAGCTCCCAGCAGCAGCAACCCTCATAACACTGTCTAGAACCTTGGGACAAGGATTGGTGGGAAAAAAGGATACCGGTAGCAGTTGGGAAAGGTTCCAAAAATACGCAGCAAACAAATAAAAGAAGGTGCTTATTAGGGAAATGTCTAATGTTTTGAACTTAGATTCTTACTCATTGAATAAATAACAGGACCGGCAGCTCATTCATGCCAATAAGTAAATAGGATGCCAGCATGATGATACTGGAGGAACAAAGGTATGTCTTTCCAATGTATCGATGAGATGGATGAAAGTAAATTACACATGCTACTTCTAAGTTGAAGAAAAATCCAGTCAATTGTTACTTTCCCAATTTTCAAATTTCACAAGACCCGGTACAAGGGATAAAAGTCATTGCCTGGTTTCTCGGGCTTAGGCAACAATTGGTGAGAGAAAATAGAGCGGTTGGTACAATATTTACCATTCTACTAAGCATGTTAAGCTTATGCCAGACATTACACACTAAAACCTCCTGTGGTCCACCATGTAAGCAAATTAAAAATAATGTGCACCATCCATCTTTTGAGTGATATACATAAAAGATACATCCCAATTAATATAAGAGTTCTTTAGATAGTAGAAACAAGAAAGAACTGATGATACTAACATGTTTTAGTCGGTCGACCAATCTTGGACATATCCCAGACCTGCAAAAGGATACAGAGTAATTAACTAGCAAACCAAAAGAAATGGTGAAAGACATTCCCAACCACTGACAGAAAAATCTAACCTTTAACGATGAGTCGGAAAATCCACCAGCAACCAGTGACCCGTCATGAGATATAGATGAACAATTCAATCTGGTCCCGGCAGAAATCAATCAGCATTAAGCAAATAAGCAAATAATAAACAATGCAAGAGAAACATCAAAAGGGTTATGCTCAATAATAATATGGACAATTTTGATATTATTACCCATTGTGTGTGTTAATGAAGGTATAGAAGCAGACAGATGGCAAGGCCAAGCTACTTAATTGCACACGGTTCCTCAAATCCTCAAGAATAGATTGCTCTACTTCGACGGGCCTGAAATGACGTGTTTAAATATTCGCTGTCATATTTATTAAACACAAATCAACAAACAAGTTGTGCTAGTTTACTGTCAATTCAAACAATTAGCAGTAATACTGCAAAGCAATTTCACATACAAAACCAACATAACGTTCAAAACACAGTGGCCATATTTATCAAGGATCCAATTTAAAGATCAAAGGAACCATGAAATCTCAACTGCATGAATCCTCATCATCCTGTTTTGACCATTAAACGCATAATGACAATAACAAAAACACTACCTACTCTCCCCCAACTTTTGAGGTTGACTATATGAATTCTTTCTTCATTAGCAAGTAGCAACCTTCGCGTATTTGATACTTCTTACATCACCCATCTAAATTCAATTTAGGCCCCTTGCCTAGCAGCACCTTCAACTATGCACCCATCACTCCATGATTGACAATGATTTGTAGCAAAATTGTCGCTCTTAAAATTTTCATGACCATCAATGTTAATGATGCATTCGCTTCCTATTGTTATCTTACTGAAAGTACTTCTCGCATTTTTATTTGATTAATTCAATCTCCAAATCCATTTCTTTTACATTCTACTGTTCTCAACTTTTGAAAATGCCACTAGAAAATCATCCATAACTAATGTCAAAAGGAAAGACTCAATGATTGATATAAAGCTGCAGAAATGTGGAAGGATATTGTGCATACTTCAATTCCATCATACTACTCTAGATCTATTGTTAATTTCACTATTAGACAGTTTTCTGCAGCCATCTCGGCATGATTGTACATGACATTTCTCCTTAGCTTCTAACTACCAGAATAACTAATCATAATTCTAGAATTAGCCACGATAACTGCGTAATTGGTTTTCTCTGCCAAGTTGTATTTTTCAATGATTAACCCTTTTATTATTGAAAGTAACTCCATAAAAACATGATTCTCATAGTACACTTGGGCTCTCGTGCATAGAGTTGGCATAGAATCATATTGAAAGGATCAAAAATATGAATCCTTGCATCCCAAATTTAAAAATTGGCAACTCAAAATCGAAAATACATTCCCTTGATGGGACCTAACTTATTTAAACTACTTACAATTTTTTAAAATATCAAAAGATTTCACCATGTTTTACCCTAGCAAAGAGTGGCAACAAAATCAACGCTTCAGAATCATCATATAATTGTCTAATTCGTTGTACCTTGATGCATGGATAAAACATATCGAAATTATTTGGATATTTATAAGTAGTCTAAATGTGTTAGAACCAACAAAGAATGGATTTACAATTTGGGTTGCTAATTTCTAAAATGTGGGGTGATTGGATTAGTATTGTTGATCATCCCTCTCTTTGGACATAGCTTAATCTTTAAATCTAGTAGATCCTATTTTCTAACCCAAACACTTTAATGCCTAAGTGGCACATATACCCACAGTGAGACACATTTGGCATATGTATGTGTATCAAAAATAAAGGGCTTTAAAATTGTGTAAGCAGCTGAAGCTGAAATTGAGAAGATGATGTAGCAAGCAACCGCGGGTACCAGGTCACGATGGATAAAGTGAGAAAATATGATTCCAGTGCGTTGCGTTTTATAAGACAAGTCAGCATAAGATCCTATTTGCATCCCGGCGGGATTGGATTCTGTGACAGTGTAAAAGTAGGCAGCTTCCGTTAGACCCACGGACCAGCCCGCAAGCCACGCGCGCGCAAGGGGACCAGCTTAACCTAGGGGCGTTTTCGAAAAGCTGTTTTAATTAATTTTAATGGCAAACTTGTAATTGTTTAGGAGAGGAGTTTATTCTTAAACTAGGGCTAGCCATCATTTTAGTTTTTATGTTTATTTTGATCAATTGAGATATTTCTTCGAGAGTTCTTCGAGAGATATTAGGAGAGTGCGGACGTCCTCGCTTACCGACGTCTTGGGAGGGTGGTTGCCCATTTATTGTAGCCATTTATCGTCATTATTCGCTGCTTTTATTTGATTTAAGTTCAGATTTGGGAAAACCCTATCAATTTGGTATCAGAGCACGTGACGATCCATGACGGCTACGACGAGATCCCAAGATAAAATTGAGGCGTTGGAGGCGAAATTTACAAGCGAGATCGACGGAATCAAGAAAGCGTTGGCGGAAAACGATGAATCCATAGCAAAGTTGACGGCTTCCATCGAAAAATTAACGGCGAATCAAGCGAAGCACGACGAACAATTTGCGCAAATTCTCTTCCAATTGACGGCAAACAACAAGGGCGATGGAAACCCTAAATCGGTGGGAAAGGCGGCACCTTTAGTCAAGTGGAAGGAGAAAATTGAGATTTTTGACGCGAAAAACGTTTTTGTGGAGGAGGAATTCGTCGAGGATGATGAAGGGGAGCCATGGAAGGTCGACTATCGAGAGGAAGTGCGGCGAAAGGCGGTGGAATTACAACGGAGGGCGGCGGCCCTAACCAACCCCCTTGAGGCGCGGAAGCGGGCGGGGGGCCGCAGGTTGCCTCCCTGGCTCCCGCCGCCTCCCAGGATCACCACCGGGGAGGCGATGGCCTCCCCTGGGTTCGCCCAGGGGCGACGAAGGCTCAGGGGGGCCGGCGAATCCCCCCCCCCCCTCGAACACGGACGGAGCGCTGGGCCCCCGGGAGCACCGGGCGTGGCCCACCAGCAACTGGGCATGGGCTCTCAGGCCACGAAGGGCCTGGGAGGGGCTGTTTCGGGCAGGAGGAGCTGATTTTCAGTGAGGGGGGCGAGTTTCACCATTTCCATGATGACCGGCCCCATCGGGAGGTGCCGCCGCGTGATTTTGAGGAGGAATAGGACCCTGTGGAATTTCAGGAATACAGAGACTACAGCGAAGGATATCGGGACCCTTCTGATACTCGATTTGACGACGGTAGGTAGCAGCCTCCACCCCATCACCAGGAGGGACGCACAGTAGGTGGGGAGGTGGTTACAGAGACTTCCAGGAGGGCCAGAGGGCAGGTTTGGAGGCGACGAAGGGGGTGGATACGGAGACCGAGGAGGAGGACCCCATGGGGGTCACGAGGGACACCATGAGCGATATCAGCACTACCACCAGTCTAGACACGGAGGAGGTCGCAGGGACCAGGGGGTTCAATATGAACCGACTGAGAAAGCTGAAGATACATATATTCGATGGAGCAGACCCGGTCTCGTGGATCTACAGGACGGAGAGATTCTTTAGAGTCTCTCGTATGACTGAGGAGCAGAAGTTGGAGGCCGATGGCATATGTCTGGATAGGAAGGCCCTTGCATGGTTTCAGGGGAAGGACGTGAGGTGCCCTTTTCGCTCAAGGGAGGATATCAGGGACCAGATGGTAGAGAGGTTCAGAGACCCCCAACTGGAGAACGTATGGGAGCAACTGCTATTACTCAGACAGGAGGGCACCGTGAGGGATTATCTAGAGAGGTTTGAGGCGCTATCAGGACTGCACGGGGTATCAGACGAGGCGATGGAGAGCACCTTTATGAAGGGGCTGAAGGCCACGGTTCGAGCAACGGTTCGCATGCAGAAGTATCATAGCCTGATGGAGGCCATGGAGTACGCTCAGATGGCGGAGGACTGGCAGATGGAGGAGAGAAATGCAAGAGATGGTTGGAGTAGACGGCTTTCGTGGAGTGTCCCGACCGCGACAGGAGAACAGAAGGCAGCTACAGGGGCAGATCAAGCAAGTATTGAGAAGACTGGAGAGCAGCGCAGCGCACCGCCAGCGGGGGCTCGGTTTAGGAGGATGACTGACGCCGAGATGAGGGAGAAGAGGCAAAAGTGGCTATGTTTCAGATGCGATGAGAAGTTCACCCCAAGACACCATTGTGGGGGGTTGCAAGCTGCAAGTGCTGATAGCTGGGACAGACGAGGAGGATAATGGGGTCGGAGTCGAAGACGACTCCCACCTGGAGTAGACCGCCAGGAGTCTCATGCACCACCTTGAAGACAAGATAGATTTTCAGGGGCGGAGTAATGTTAGACCCACGGACCAGCCCGCAAGCCACACGCGCGCAAGGGGGCCGGCTCAACCTAGGGGCGTTTTCGAAAAGCGGTTTTAATTAATTTTAATGGCAAACTTGTAATTGTTTAAGAGGGGTTTATTCTTAAACTAGGGCTAGCCGTCATTTTAGTTTTTATGCTTATTTTGATCAATTGAGAGATTTCTTCGAGAGTTCATCAAGGAATATTAGGAGAGTGCGGACGTCCTCGCTTACCGGCGTCTTGGGAGGGTGGTTGCCCCTTTATTGTAGTCATTTATCTTCATTATTCGCTGTTTTTTATTTGATTTAAGTTCAGATTTGGGAAAACCTTATCAGCTTCCTTCAATGCCCATTGTATACCCATCTCTCCCTCCCCTTGTTAGCCGGAACGCTAATAAAACGTGTTTAATTCGATCAATTTCAAAAGACGTTCGGTCAAAAATTCGGTCAAATATGCGCAATACGTGACTAAACGTAAACGGGTTGAATCGTGTTTAATTCGTTAACCCAGATAAAAAATGCGACTAAAAATACGAATACTGTCAAGATATCATTCATCCAAATGAACTTAAAAATCAACAATATCAATATAAAATAAGAGTAACATAAGTTCTATATTCATGATTTAAATAAATTGTATTTATAGTTTTAACCAAAATGACATGATCATACTATTATATTCCCATTTAGCATGCCCTAAACCAAAGTATGATCATGAAATCATAGTTCAAAATGATTTAAAAGTGCCCCTAAAACGAGTTTAAAACACATAAAATACGCAATACGGGAATAAAACCCGTTTTGTTCGTCAACCCCTAAAAAAGCACGTATTTTTTCGAATAATTCAAATGGAACCCCTCTGTGTGTGGTGTGTGGCCTTTCATGTAACATCATAATTGTGATGCGATTTGCTAGGGATTTGAAGATAAAAATGGGATTTTTATTGGAATTTCAGATCTCACAATTAAAAGGGAACCCTAATACAATAATCTTCTTGCTAACTAATACCAGCCGCAACACTACTCATCGTCCCCGCCAGCCAAGCTCGAACTGTCTCAGGGACAGCAGACACCTAGGCGCCTCTCGCCAGTACCCTCCACCCTGCTGCTCCATCTCCTTCCGGATGTCCCTCTTCCAAAATACCGGCCGCAACAAATTGTGCAATTGAATGTAAGACATCTTTTAAATATCAAAACCAGAAGCCAAAGTTAACATAGCAAAATGTGAAAAACTGGTGTAGATTTTCATACCCATAGCATGGTTAAATTTTACTATATAAAATTAATTCATTGAGTTGATGTCAAGATACAAAATTAAAAATCAATGTTTCGATTTTAAGAACTAGGTAATGTCCGCAAAGATAAAGATGTTATCAGAAAGACCGGAGTGACAGATAATTGAAAAAAATCCATAATTAATATGGTTTTATAGCAGATAATCAAGATTATCAGAGTCTGTGCACCCTAATTAGTTGGGACAAGTCTATATGATTATGGCTCAACAGTAAATTAGTCAGTCAGATCAACCAAGATACATCTAAAATCATCCCACGCTTACATTTTATTCCTTCGATTGTCTGGAACAAACTATGTTAATTTCAAGCGAATAACAATCCCAAAGCATAAGACTATTATTGATTTTCATATATATTTAAAGAGGTAGCAAAGCCTAGAAAACAGCAAAATTGAAGTGTTTAGCCCAATGTACACAATGATTACGGATCTAACAACCAAAAGCCGTTACCCCTCTCAAGTTGACGATAAGCTCCAGTGCTTTGATATTTGAATTGAAGAGTATTGCTCAGATATCAGGCTTAAACACCATACCAACTTTGTCAACTAACAGGAATTTTTAATTTGAACTTCAGGAAAATAAAAGGATTCAACACAATTTTCTGCAGTGATACAACTTGTTTCCATGTTTGCCTCTTAAGATGAAAAAACAAGTGTCACCTCAACCCAAACAAGCAGTTCTAACTTCTAAGATTATAAACTGTGATAATTTGAGGGTGACGTTTGTGACGCATGCTACTGTGTGAACAATACTTTCTCAAAACTTAGATACAAGAACATTGCATGTTTGTGTGCATACATACACTGCACACCTGTGCATGCATACTCTGCACGCCTATGCATGCAAAACTAAATTATGATCACGTCTATTTAAAAATAAATAAATAAACTTAACAGCCTTTCTCAAATAGAGTCATACTAGTTTAATGGATACATGGCAGATATAGTCAAGGATGTAGGGGTGCCATTTGTTTTAGCTGACGGTTCATCTTAAGTTAACTGTTTTAACTGGTTAAATATCAATGTCCTGCTAATTAATAACTTGAGTTGTTTATAAGGTCCGCCCTCGTAATTTATTAAACACTATCCTTCTCCATTTCATTTCCTTCTTCCCCTGCTCTTTTTTCCCCTCCTCATTCTTCTAATTTTTTTCCTCACTTTCCTTTTCAGTTTTGTCAGTGCATTCTCTTTCATCACTCCAAAGTTTTACTAGTTTGCTTTTGTTATGGGAACACTAAATAAAGCATGCACACATGATGTCTAATACAGTGGAATACTAATGAAGTGGGGTCCACCAAATCATATATAAACTGCAGTCACACATATATGAATAAGGATCTACAAAAGATACAAAGTAAACAAAGAAGTAATATATAACTAATACATTACGGGCAATGTAAGTTCCGGCTTCACTCGTGGTGCCATAGAAATTGTAGTTGTCTCCGACCGAACATTTTTACCCGTAGCACCAGCAAGCTTGTCCTTTTTCAACTTTTTTGGAGGAGCATTTTGTTTTCCTCCATCAGTAGATCTCTTCTGAGAAAGATAAATTTTAAACCATGTAATTAGATTTCAGCAGAGAAGTGACATGATAAAAGAACAAAATACAGCTACCCAAACACTTTCCTCTAATGAATATTCTGCTTCCTTAAAAATATGTAAAGACAAGTGCTAATAATACAGTAATCATAATTATTCCTTTTTCCTTTCAGGAAAACAAAAAAGAGGTCAAATATACAACCCGGTTAGAACTATTTTAAAAGGGTAAACATATAATCGACCAAAATGGAGAAACAGTGTCATCCCAAAAATTTAGAGCATAAAAATGCCAAAGAATTAAAGTGAATATAAGAACAGCTGATTATGATTCATAACATAAGGATTCGGGCAGGGCATCCAAGAACAGCTGCTACTCTTATTTTGACAATTATATACATGCTATTGATCCTCTTTCCCTCCGCCCTTCTTCTATGCATGAGTGCATATCAATTTCCAAATGATACATTTCAATCCACATGTTGAAAATGCTTGCACGTCCAATAACCAGCCATAAAAGATTATAATTCGTGTATGAACACAACACAAATTACTAAAAATGGTTATGAAAGACGACATAGACCAAATATATAATCTTAGCATAAGGGAGATAACTAAAAATGGTTATGAAAGACGACATAGACCAAATATATAATCTTAGCATAAGGGAGATAACTTAGGTTTGCCGACCCCAAAAAATCAACTAGTAGATCTTCTAAGAAAATCATAGCTATGTACTTTAGTAATTTGGATAAAACACATGGACCTAAAAAATTTCTTCCTACATGACACTATACATCCCGGGTGCATTCAGCTGTTAGAGAATAAATCATTAGCCAGCAGAAGATCATATTGTGAGCCATGGGAATGTCTACCAAACTATTGTCTTGTCCATAGACATGATTCGCAAGTCTAAAAACAATAACCTCGATCCGAGGAACACACAAGGAAAAATGTCACAAAAACATCTTGATTTGTTAACACAATCTTCGGTAGCATAGCATATCTTTTATCAACAACAGTGTTAAAATATAAAGATTATGTGTGTGATTATGTGCATGCATAAGCACATGCCAGCCTGGACCACTTTGAATATCAATTACGCGATGAGATACGCACTCACATATCTCGATTGTGCAGGCCTATAATCCAACCAAAACTGGTATTGTTTATAAAAATTAAAAAAAACAAAAAATGACCCAAATCTTATCTTAGATATCTCAATTCAAAACCCTACACACTTTATAGGCACCTCTCTCTCTCTCTCTCTCTCTCTCTCTCTCTCTCTCTCTCTCTCTCTCTCTCTCTCTCTCTCTCTCATTTCTTCCTCCATCTCTTCCTCTACATCTCTCTCGACAACAACCATCAAGCAGCAAGAGCAGAAAGAAGGCAATGAGATCAAGCTGTGGCGATAGCAGCAATATCAAGCAATAGCAAAAGCAGGAAGACCAAGCAAAAGCAACAAGTGATAGCAGTGACAATCAAAAGTAACATCAGACAGCAGCAATCTCTCTAATTTTCCAATATGTTTAGAAATTTTTTTTGACATGTAGGTTTATAATCTTTGTGTACACATGTATATATAACGTATATATATTAAAAAATTAATGTCTATGTGATTCGCTTTAGAGGCACCTAAGCTGTCTAAGTGCTATTAGCACTTGGATCAAACGCATAATGAAACCATTTTTGCTATATTAACACTAAGAACAGAACTATCACACTCAGATATTTGGAGCCATCTGGACGAATCCTCTTTCAACTATGTTAAGACTCCATTCAACCCTGTTAAAAGTTATGACTCATCTTTTATTAAATATTTGTCCATCTCTTTTTGCACCATCAAAATATGGTATTGGTAATGAAGTTGGCCAAAGGTTTATATTATTGACATCATCGATATCAGTTGTATCAGTTGCTCCTTAAAATATTGAGAATAATTTGAAAAAGCATAAAATGTTAGGGTAATTAGTAAATGTTTGGCATGTTCCTTTGGAAAAACTGATGGGATTTTGGTCCTGTTTCTACAAAATATTGTATAACATAGTAGTCCGTAGTATGTGCATTAGCAATCTATGCGTAGACATGGTATTTCAGGTTTGGGGTCAATTTGTTGGTAGAAAGTTTAGGAATCCCCCTGAAAACACCATAATTTCACGGTTCAATGGAAAAGATAGGGTAACTGGTAAGCTTTTTTTAACCAAATATATGATTTGGCTTTCACGACTTGTCCGGACTTTGGGCTGAGAGAACGGGAATCCTTTGTATTACCTCCTTTCTTTTTTCAGAAATTTGGGGAAACATGAAGACTAAAAAGAAGATTTCAATTGGGTACCTCATGTACATTGATATAAGATGTAACTGGGGTGGTATCAACTCAGATGCCAAAAAATCCGAAATGATGTTATGATGTTCTTGAAAAGTATCGGAATCAGCCAATATTTGAATCCTTCCTTTTTAACCATCTAAGTCCATGTTCCTTCGGCTCTACTCATTGGCCCTTGTCATTCCATAAATTACCATCCTACCACTCTACTATTTATGTCCATGTTCCTTCAGCGTTACTCATTGGCCCTTGTCATTCTATCAATTACCATCCTACCATTCTTCTTGACTTAAGCACCCCTGTTGCGACTGTCCAAACATCATCTAAACCATTTAAAACAATTCTCCCTCATCTTATGCTCAGCTGAAGCTACATCTAACCTCTTAATGGTGCACCCATTTATATCCTATTTTTACGGTAATGTCGCCCATCCATCTCAGCATTCTCGTTTCCATCTCAGCATTCCCATTTCAGTTACACTTTTCTTTGAACATGTAGTTTCTTGACTTTCCTAGCATTTCCACAAGTGCACATGTGCCCATATAGCGGTCTTGCAAAAAAATCCTTCAGCACCATTGGAATTATACACTCACATAGTCCTCCAAAAGAGCTTCTCCACGGTACCCATCCTGCTTTGAATTATTGGATAACATGCTCCTACATCTCAAGGTTATGATAAAATTATCCCATTAACCACTGAAATTATAGTCCAATAATTTATCTATATTATGCCAAAGTTATGTTATATGACGTAAAATATGCAAGTAACTCATGTCATTATGAACTTATGAATACATGTGCACACGACTAATATATTAATGATGCAATCACAAAGCAACATCCTCGTAACAACTACTCACCTTATTGTCGTCTGCATCTGCATCTTTATTTTCTCCCTCCACCTTTTCAGAGTCTGAAACTGCTCTCTCCAAACGCTCTTCGATGGAATCTTCAAGCAACTACAATAATAGAAATCTATGTCAAACAGAGAAGGTCACAAGATACAGAAAAACTGCAGAAAATCTATGTCAAACAGAGAAGTTCACATGATACAGAATAACTGCAGAAAACAGAGCATGAACCTCTATTTACAAAACATAAAAATAAAGAAAGGAAACCAACATGACAACACACAACCAACGATAGATGCATGAAAAGCTCTACAGCTCAGTAAGAACCAGCATGAAGAAAAAAAGCATTGCCTCACAGAACTAGGCAAATTTCATATTCATGCAGAAGCAGTAATATTCAGGAAGCATGAAGCAACCAAACAAATTTGGACAACACAGAATGATGGACTGCGATGTATGCATACATTTGCTTTCAGATGACTTTGATGGCAATAAAGTAATCCAATATTCACCATCTTGCAGTGAAAAAAAATAAAATAAGAGAATATGAACAAAGAAAAAAAGATGGAGAAAATTTGAAACAACAAAACCATAAGCAAAGACATTTTTGATGCTCTATTATCTTTAATATCATTTGGTTCAACATCTTTATCCGGAACTGAGACTCTTTAAATAGTGGACAGTAACTGAATCAAATGGCAAGCTTAGGCTAATAATCAATCGTTGATGATTCTTATGTTAAATGCAGTTTAGAACCTTTAAGAAAGTATAAATTAAAAGGGTCAGGAACCCATCCCTAGAGAGCTTAACAATACTTTTTCCTTTCTCACAACCGGCATGTGCCCAAGAGACCAGCACATATAATGAATATCAGTTTGAATCCATTGCTTTCTACGATTGTAAACTAATAGCATTTAAAAATAAAAAATAAAACATCATGATCAAGTAGGACTGCTGCTTTACCCCGTATTACCAAAGGCAACAGAAACTCTCTGAGTGACCATAACAATATCTTACTCAAAATGAAAAGTCCAGTAAACAGGTATTAAACATTAAAATGATAATGATAATGATAATGATGGGCTTAAAAGCAGTACTGGCTTCACCCTTCAAGCATGCCTTGTGCAGGAAAAGAAAATTTACAGTTATCATGTAAAATTATTGCTAAAGCAAACAGATGACCTATTCAATGACAAAAATTAACTACTGCTTAAATCATGCTTCACATAGTAACCATGATAGGATTAAGGGTTGGTTGAATATTCCACTTACTCCCCACCGTACTTCCTTCTGATTTATCTGCTTAGCTATATCCTGGCTACTACCAACTAGAGCCACGACATCTGCATCATCACTTATGGATAAAGGCTGGCCAGTAGAAACTGCAAACATAACATTATTTGTCAGAGATCTATATGTAATGGAATAAATTAGAAGTTGGCTACGGATCTCAGACAAAGTAGAAATCTTCCATTCCCATAGTGATATCATCATATCCACATGTCCACAGCCTACAAAGAGCAAACGATCATACCTTCAAAGTTGATATGTTCATTTATTATTCCAAGCATCGTAAGCGCCTGAGTCTTTTGAAGATATTGCAGAAGAAGGTCATACGAATACTGGGTTAAAAGAAATAGTTAGCACTAAATAGTTTTATGCCGCAACAAAATCAACATAAAATCCCTAAACTGAGGTTGCTCACAGAACACGTGTAACATTTTAGTATCTTCATTTGCATTTACGCTATAACAATGTACTAGTCATAACACGTGACCATATGTGAGGGGCATTCAAAATATTCCCCCAAAAAATTTAAACCCATACAAAATCCCCCCCCCCCAAAAAAAAATACCTGGCTCATTCAAAATAATCCCCACAACAAAAAATTTGGCAACGTCAAGAAACCAATATAAAAATCATGCTTGCTTAATGGTCGGGATATTTGAATTTTTATCTGCACCTCTGCATGGACGAAGCAAAGGTTTTAAGTACTCGCTTTTTCTGTTATAACCAAAAAAGATATCTCACCACACAAGTATATGAAGTAAATGCAATGACTATCATCACAAAATACTTAACCCGAATTAGCAGGCTATACAAACTCGAATGGTTTGAAATGTAGACAAAGGTGTACCTCACATAATTTAATGTTAACTTTGCTATGCCTCAGAGTACGAGCCAGTTCCATCTCCTGCAGAAAGTAATCTGACATATATGATACAGTGCAAATTATTACTTAACTGCTACGTCTAAATAATGCAACAGGAATCAATTTCATGTATAATAACCTCCAAATGTGAAGGAGAAAGGATGCCTTCCAGTTTCTGGAGATCTCTCAAGTGCATCAGTTCATGGTCTTCGCGGAAGGTGTTGAAAAATGTCCGAGCTACACATGCAATAAAGTAGCAAGAATATTATATCAAGTTAACAATGTACACATCCCAAACGAAATTCAGAAGCAAACCAAGTCAAAGATGTAGTTCACCTTCCTGCATATGCCCTTCTGCCACAAGATCCATGAAGCAGTGTATAAAAACTGGATACAACACACGAAGTAGCTCATGCTGTGCAAAGTTCCAAATGAGAACGAGTCGGCTTGCATATCATGTTATCAGGATAAACATAACAATTGGGTTTTGCAAAAAATAACCAAAAGAAAAGGCTGCTTTAGGTATATACCTAGTAACCCAAATAATCACATGCAGAATGGATATGCAGTCGAATGTGGATTTACTGAAGCCTAGCAAATTAAAAATATGAAGCTTGAGAGGGTGCAAGGAAAGTAAAATGGCAAAACCAGTGAATTTAATTTACAAAATTATAATATTAAAAATCATGTGTCGACTGAGCAATGCACAGCCTAACATTTGAAACATATTGTGCGTGTACTAAAACAATGCCAAGACACCGATGCTGACATCACACCAACACATAAACACATGACAAATTCAAGAAAGTACACACAAAACTTATCATGTCTGATGCATATGTCCAACAAGAACATCCGGTGAATCCCCAAAAAAGATGGCACCATGTTACAAGTATATGTGGTAACTAGATTGAAACATTCACAAAGGCTTAGCATCCTTGTTTATGCGATATATATAACATGTTGGATCTGAATCTAAATGCGCAAGGAACAAAATAATCGGTAAAAATACATCATTTAATAATGCTCTCTCTTAATCCTTGTATGTATTGAACATTGCAACATGGCAACTAAAAAAGAGCATTCCATGTCATGAATTGGTGACGGAGGGAATCAATATATACCCAACCTTAAAAACAAAACGTTTGGAGCCATGTTCCCGCCCACTTCTTTTCTTCCTATTATGGTATGTTGGTAATTACCTATAGATTTTAATGTTTAGCACCATAATACATTTGAGAATCCAAAATATTTCTACATTAAAAATAATAAAGATTCATATCTAATTCGAAGTCAATTAAAATTGAACTCTTACTTTAGAAACTTGTAATATAATTAGGAGACCACAATGACGATCATTGTTGTTGGTAATGTTTAATTATATTCAAATCGTAGAGAACTAATTTAAATCTAACTTTAGCATGCATCGTTATCTATTAGAATTTTTCCTTTCTTTAAAAGTTGTTAACTAGTGCATCGTTGAAAATCAACTAATATCTAGCAGTCAACCAAAAAATTAAATTTCTACCACAATGTGAAGCACGGTTAGAGATCTTGGTATAGGTATCAGCCAAACCAAATGTTTATAGTATCGATATCATCGATATTTGCTGCTTACAATCACCATACTAGGGCTTAAAATTAATAAAGCTAACGGTTACTAAAGATTCAAGATAATTAGAAATAGTTTTACATTTTTTGAATAATTAATGGAATTTTGGTCGTATTCTAATGATGTATTGTAACACCTTCAGTTAGGATTCCACCACGTATTCATTGCAGTTTCATAATTGATGGGAGACGAAGATTATTGGTTAACCAAATGAATGATTTGATGTTCAGAAGTTAAGTGCAGTCAAGGGTGCATCATAGATTAGATCTACTGTGATTCTACCTTAACTTCTGGAGAATTGGAAAAGCAATCATTGAAAACGGATTTTTCAGTTAGGATGCCTGCTCTGTGTACAGTGATATTGGTCATATTGGTCGGTACCGTATCAGATATATTGAAATCCAATAGATGTCCCTCAATACAAATTGGCCAATATTTGAAACATTTGTGTAAAGATTATATCTAGTATACATTTGAGGAGTGATTGATGGGATTTGTCCCATGTGGCACATTTGTCCCAGGTGGCAATGTCTCATCAACCCCCTCACCCAAAAACCCCCATCTCACTTAATTGCAATTTTGCTAGCTGCAAGATTTACGTGTTTGTCATTGATGATTCCCCCCTTTGACCCACATATTTACAAGTTTGTCTTGAGGCTCTTCCCCCTTTTACTCCTAGATTTACAAGTTCAATATATCTGATACACACACTCACACCCACTATTGTCTCTCCTTTTCCCCCTGTGCACGGGTCCAGCATCCTTTGTGTGGGTTTCTTTTGTGTGTACGTGCACTATGTACACGGGTTATTTCTAGTTCCTTCCTAATTTTCAAGGGAGAAAGTTGTATCCATTTATATATAAGTTTTTGTAGATCCAAGTGTTTGATTTCTAATTGTCAAAAATTAGATTTATCAATGGGTTCTGCACACTTAATTATCTCTACCTAATTTTTCATAAAATAACTAACACCTACTAATATAGCCAGAAAAACCTATGTAGCTACACTTTGATGGAGCCGTATTGCGTCGAACATGCTGTCTAACACACATAGCCGACACTATGCTTCTATGTTCAATATAGTTTTTAAAACTTGTGTTGGGGCATGTCGCCCTGTGTCCGCATCCCAGCTACATAGGATAAAACACATTTGGATAAAGATTTAAATTATGGTGAATAGATGGACAGTTCCAAATAAATATTTACAGATAAATATTAGATAGATCTGAAAAGCAAATAAACAACAATATAACATTTTAAAAAATTATTAAATTAAACATTGATTCATAATTCGGATTCAAACAAAAAAAGAAGCTTGTGTTGTGTTAAACTACCAACGCAATAAAAAATTCAGCCTGTCACATGAATGGAACCTGCCTAATACCTAATGCTATTATATTTATATATTCTAGCTGCCACACGAAAATATGAGCAGAATAAAGTTCCATCGCAAAACATCATAACTATAATGAGAAGGTAAGAAATGAGCAATTGATTATTACCTTGTACAGATCCAATGAGCCATATGCCCACGACCTTAGCCTACTGTAGCCATCATGGTATTTGGCAGCACCATTCTTTGATCTGCAACGAAACATCTCATCACATGTATGGAGAATTAGTAGATTAAACTTCTACTTGGAACCGGCTATAAGGGAGGCACGATCACAAATGTCAATGAAATGTTTCCTCGGGAAAATACAAAGACATAATAGAATATCTATTATACAAATGAGGACCTTTTATGAATTTTGTCCTACGTTGTGGCAGTTTTCCCAGTCATATTTTGGGTTGCTGACTGGGACGTTGACTAGGATAATGGGAGTGTTTGTAATTTTTGAGAGAAGAGTTTGAATTGTATGTGGGGAACTAAATTTTAGGAGAGCCTAAAATTTTAAACTTGCCTTTTTTTTAATTTTGTCCTATGTGGCAGCTTTGTGATGCGGACTAGGGTTTGTTTATGGAATTTCAGGATTTTTATTTGAAATAGAAAATCGGGTTACAATGATAAGTAGCCAATTTTGGGAGAGTTAGCCCCTCTCCTAGCTTTTGCTAAGGGAAAAGCTTAAACTCTCTTCTAGATCTCCTCGGAGAACTCTAGAAATGTCAAAAGACGGCTACTAATTCGATACCCTAACCCTAGCCCACGCCCTCTCTTATATAATGATGAGGCGTGGTGCGTACAGCAACAAAAAACAACTAATAGTGCATAAAGAAATTCTATCCCCAAATCGTCGGTGTGTCCAGCAATTACTCCTTAGTCTTCTTGCGCCTCCTCTCGTAGGTGATAAGCGTATCACTACTCCCCCCAGGAGTTTCACCTTGTCCTCAAGGTGGAATGCAGGATACTGTTGCAAGATATGATCGTAAAGCTCCCACGTTGCCTCAAACTCCGGCAATCCCGACCAACGAATCAGAACTTCCCGTGCTCCCGATGCTCCTGTACGAATGTCTGTAACCTCCTCGGGTGCCAAAAGTACCTCCATGTTGACCGTGAGAGTTAGGGGTAATGTAGACGACGCCACGTGATCTCCAATAGCTCGGCGTAACTGTGAGACGTGAAAACCCGGATGAATCCTGGTAGTAGGAGGTCGCTTCAGTCGATACGCCACCTTGTCGATCCGGGCCTCAACCTCGTAAGGCCCATAATACCTCGCTGCCAGCTTCTCATTGCGCCGGTGGACCATAGAACGCTGTCTGTAGGGTCAAAGCTTCAGATAGACACGTTCTCCCACGGCGAACTCCACCTCACTGCGATGTGCATCTGCCTTCTTCTTCATGATTTGTTGTGCTCGCAGTAGGTGGCGCTTCAATTCCTCTAACACCCGGTCACGATCCTCCAACTGCTGCTCTAATCCTGACACCGAGGTGGATCCCCTGTTGTAATGCACTAGATGGGACGGATCTCGGCCATACACAATCTGAAACGGTGTCATCCTCGCAGCTGAGTGGTACGAGGTGTTGTACCAGTACTCAGCCCACATCAACCACCCGGCCCACTTCCTAGGTGTCTCTGACGTAAAACACCGTAGGTATGTCTCCACAGTGCGGTTAAGCACCTCCGTCTGGCCGTCCGTCTGGGGGTGATAAGCTGTGCTCCGTCGTAGCGCTGTCCCATGTAGTCGGAACATCTCCTTCCAAAAAGTGCTCAGAAACACCTTATCCCTGTCTGACACAATCGAGCGAGGGTACCCATGCAGCCTGACCAGCCTTCAAAAAAGAAACTGCCACTGACGCTGCAGTAAATGAATGGCGTAGTGAGATGAAATGGCCGCATTTGCTGAGGCGGTCAACCACAACAAATATCGTAGTGAAGCCCTCCGATCGTGGCAACCCCTCCACGAAATCCATCGAGATGTCTTCCCATATTCTCTCTGGTAACTCTAAGGGCTGTAAAAGACCTGTCGGGGCCCCTCCTGTCCCGCCTGTCTGTCCTCCTAGGAAAGCCTGTGAACGTGGAAACTGTCCTCCAAACGACCCCCTGGCACAACGCTCGTCTGCCAACCTATCCTCGACCGTCAGTGCTAGCTCCATCTGCTCCTCCAGTCCACGTGGCCTAAGAGTGCGAAGTTCAGACCTAATGGTGTGTTTTAATCCATCCATGACAAACCCTTCTAGGGACTCTGCGGGCATCCCGCGTACTCTACTAGTGAGTACATCATACTGCTTTATGTAGTCTCGCACGGTCCCCACCTGCCTCAAGGCATGTAGCTGCTCATAAGCTCCCCCCGCCTGAGAGTCTCGGAATCGGTGTAGTAGTGCCTCCTTGAACAGTCCCAGGTTCTCAGAGGTCTCTGATGTTCCTTCCACCTCCACCAATTCAGTGCATCTCCCTCCAAACAGAGTGCAACCGCCCGAAGCCTCTCCGCCTCCGTCAACCTCGACATCTCGAAGTACCTCTCAGCCTTGTAGATCCACCCCGTAGCATCACTACCCTCAAACAAAGGCATTTTGAGCTTCCGAATACGGTCATCTGCTCGTGGATCTCCTCCGTCGATACGATCATGTTGCTGATGGCGGTGATGATCTCTAAATCTAACCCCTCCATGATCCCACCGTCGGTCCTCCCTCCTATCTCGCTCCTCTTCCTCCTCGTACTCCTCCACGTGGTAACGATCATCTTCCTCATGTCTCCGATCATGCCTGTCAGCTCGTCGTCACCCCTCAGGGCCACCATCACTGTCCTCCGAGTACTCTGGACCACGAGCACCCCGTACACGCCCTTCTCGCCAATCGTCGCCCCCCTTGGTACACAGGGGGACTATCGTCGCGCGCGCGGCCCGCCCGTGACCTGCGGGACCCATGGCGGGCCCGCCCGTCGTCGGCGTACCCCAGGCGGGGTCGCACAGGCTCGGCGACCCCCCTGCGGGTGTGCCCGCCTCCGGCGGCCCCCGCCTGGGGTTGCCCAGGCTCGGCGACCCCCCTGCGGGGTCGCCCGCCTCCGGCGACCCCCAGGCGGGGTCGCCCGTCCATCGCGGCCCCCCTGCGGGGCCGCTGATCATCGGCGGCCCTCAGGTGGGCCGCCAGAGGTTCGGCTTCCCTCTGGCGGTCCAGTAGGGCTGCCGGGTGTGCTTGCCGGCGTCGCCTCGTGTGTTGTACCTCTTCAGAGCTTTCGGTGAGATCTTCCTGCCATTCTTCATCTTCCAGATCCAGATCTGGATCGATCTCTTCTAGGATCACCCCCTTGATCTGGAATCATCACCGCCTTCCCTTTCACCGCGCGGGTTGCCTTCGTCCTCAAATCTGATTGGAGATTCAGATCTGAAGTCGTTCCCTCCTTTGATGGCGAGATTCCGGATGTATTTTGGGCTAGGAGGTGCGCGATCATCTCCTTCATCTGCTCCATATTCTCCTTGAGATCAAATCTGAGATCAGATCTGACAGCAGCGATCTGTTCGATGAGATCCGCCGTATCCTTCTTCCGCTCGACGACTTCCGCATCTAGCCTCTCGTCCAGAGACTTCGTCGTAGACGATCTTGTTGCTGCCATTGGATCAGAGCTCTGATACCAAATTAATGCGGACTAGGATTTGTTTGTGGAATTTGGGGATTTTTATTTGAAATAGAAAATAGGGTTACAATGATAAGTAGCCAATTTTAGGAGAGTTGGCCCCTCTACTAGCTTTTGCTAAGGGAAAAGCCTAAACTCTCTTCTAGATCTCCTCGGAGAACTCTAAGAATGTCAAAAGACAGCTACTAATTCGATACCCTAACCCTAACCCACGTCATCTCTTATATAATGATGAGGCGTGGTGCGTACAGCAACAAAAAACAACTAATAGTGCAAAAAAAATTCTATCCCCAAATCGTCGGTGTGTCCAGCAATTACTCCTTAGTCTTCTTGCGCCTCCTCTCGTAGGTGATAAGCGTATCACTTTGTCCCAGTCATATTTTGGGTTGCTGACTGAGACGCTGACTAGGATAATGGAAGGTTTGTAATTAGTTAGGGAAGAGTTTGAATTGTATTTGGAGAACTAAATTTTAGGAGAGACTAAAATTTTAAACTTACCTTTTTTAATTTTGTCCTACGTGGCAGCTTTGTCCTAGTCATATTTTGGGTTGCTAACTGAGACGCTGACTAGGATAATGAAAGTGTTTGTAATTTTTAAGGGAAGAGTTTGAATTGTATTTGGGGAACTAAATTTTAGAAGAGACTAAAATTTTAAACTTAAACTAAATTTTATAGGGAAACTAGATTGTGTGCGGAACTGAATTTGGATGGAACTAAATTTGGGGGGGAACTAAAATTTTTTGGAAAAACAGAATAACAATTATTGGATTTAATTATTGTTGTTCGTTTAAAATTAGGATTTTAAATAGGATCCAAGATTTGGATGGGGAAATATTTTAAATAAACGTGGGACCTAACTTTTGGGAGTCCTAAAATTTTTGGGGAACTATATAACGATTATTACCATTTAATTATTATTAGTTTAAAATTGTGGGATCGAATATTTTGACGGGGACAATATTTTAATTTTTAAATGAGTTTAAATCTTGATGGAACAAAATTTTAAGGGGGGTCTAAACTTTTTGGGAGAACTAAATTTTGAGAGGACCTACAATTTTTGGGAATACTAAATAACAACTATTCCACTTTACATATTGTTATTTGTTTAAACTTAGGGGATCTAAGATTTGAGGGGAAATACATTAAATGAACCGTGCCCTTTGGGCACGAGTTATGACTAGTAGAAATATAATAACAAAACTTATATTTATTCACACAAAAAGAAGAAGAATGTAGATCAATAGCAAATTTGTAGTATAATTCTTGATTGCTTTCCACTAGGAAAAAAAGGCATATAATTTAGATAAGTGAATCATTTAAGCCGTCAACTGTTTTTCAATTCTACCGGTCCAACGAGTAAAACCCAACAAAAAAAAGTAGGCGGTTACTTGGTATAAGCATGTTTGCACTTGACCGTAGAAGAGATTGGAAAACCTCAAAGAATAAATTCAATACAAGCAAAGAGGATGATAATTTTGGTTGTTATAAAAAAAAGATGATGAATTTTCAACTTGAAATAGAATAATCAGTTGGTGCAGAGAGGAAGCTGTCAACAACAACGCAGAAAGAGAGAGAAAACAATGCTAAAGACCTGAAATCGGCAATCTCAACGAAAAAATCCTAAATAAGATCAATGTGTTTTTAATCGAACCCTCCGCAGTCTCCATGAGGAAAATTTGAGAGAAAAAGCAGTAATTTTGTGCATTCAATCCAATATCAAAATCTCATCTTTCTGCTTAACCGATTTCTAGTTACTCGAAAAGACGGAAGAAACTAAGGCGAATTGAGAGAACTGAGAAGAATTATTAACCTCTCTGATTCGGACAATGACAAAGAAGAAGACGAGATCCGATTCTGTTCTTCCTGAAGAGCGAGCTCGGGCTGCTTGAAACCCTTCTTCTTTAGGTAAGCTAGCACCGCCTTCTCGAGGTCCTCGTCCGCCATCGCCGGAACCCTAGTCTCAACGGCCGCTGCTGAGAGGTCGACGAGCCAGATAGATCCCGGTACTCTGCCTCCCCTCTCTAGGGTTTTGCTCGACCGAAAGAAATAACGAAGTTTCAATTGTACGAGGCTGAAACCAGACGGTCGACCTGTAAACCCGCATGAAAATATGTACTCGTAGCAAGGGCGTCTTCTTTTCACGGAATGTTAGGCCTGTCCCATTGGGTTTCTTTTGGGATGGGATTTAGGCCCGTTCTTTCTTTTGTAGAAAAGTATAAATATGGAAAGTTGGAAAGTGTAAAATCTGATGAGAGAGAAATTTGATGTAGTGTGTTCTTTTGTTGAAAAGTTGGGTTGGATTGTGGAGTTGGAAAGTTGAAGTGATGTCCACTCCGTGCAGTGTGTTCTTTTGGTTGAAGAAAGTTGGAGGTGAAAAGTGGTGTGGGACCTACTCAAATTTAATTTGTTCTATTTAAACCTAAACTAAATACTTAAAACTAAATTAATCAATTAATATACTAGTTAATTAATACTTAATGTTATGAATAGGCCCATGAGGCCCATTGGGTATCCAAGCCCACTATTGAAAGCTATATATATGAGGGTAGGGGGCTCTTACACACCTACACCTATTTCCCTACATTTTCCCTTCATAACACGTTATCAGCACGATCACGCTCGTTGGAGGAGACGGCGGCTCGCGGGGCAGGAGATCCATCAATCGCTCAGATTCAAGAAGATCGTAATCTTCTCAACGGGGAGCGAAAAGGGCATCCTTCACCAACCGTCGACTAGATTCCCTTGTCGAATATAGAGGTAAAAAATCAAAACTTTTAGATCTAAACTTGCTTTTCACGTTAGATCTGCATGTTTTAGGATCAAAAAGTTTAAAGACACGGTAAAAATCAAATTTTTTTTAGATCCGCATGCCTAAAAACAATAAAAATCTGTTTTTTAGCGATCTAAATACTCGAAAAATCCGTTTTTTACCCCCAACCTTTGATCCAAAAATCCGCACGCCCATAAGGGCGAAACGGCGGCGCTTCACAAGCGCCACCGGCGCGAACTCACGCCGCGGCCTCAGGCCGCACGCCGCGACGGCCGCGGCCTGCAGGCCGTGGCCCGCCGCTGCGGCGGCCGCGGCCCGTCGCCGCCACGGCGGCCGCGTTCTGCGCGGCTAGCCGTCGCGGCGACACGCCGCGGGCCCCCCCTAGGGTTTTCCGAAACCCTAACCCTAAACGGGCCAACTTTTTCGGGGGAGGCCCAATTAACCCTAATGGGTTGTTCTCATGGCCCAAAAGGCCAGAAAATTAGCCCATTTACATAAATAATTTTTCTCTTTTATTTTTGGCCCTAAAAGCCCAAAATAATTAAAAGAAACTTTAAAAGGGTTTTTAAGCGGTAAACAAAACATTAAAATATGGATCAAAAGGTAAAATTTTTCAAAATAAATTTTTGCACGGCACACACATTTTAGATTACTTAAATTAATCTGTACATGCCTGTGATTGATTATCTGCGTAATTGTATGTTTCAAATATATTATCTGCTTGGATGTGCAAATTAGGTTATGTTTTTAGGGATCAGCCAGGTTTCCGACACCTTTTAATTCCATGCAATTTTTCTTCTTTTTGAGAGAAATTTGTAAGTGAGGATATAAATGTAAAAAGAAGACCGAAGGACACCAAAAAGGAGCTGAAGGCGTTCGCACAATGAAGATAGGGGCTTCTCTCTGAAGTTCCCGAGTTGTAATTTATTCTTTCATGCAACTATTTTTTGATGTAACTTCAGACTGTACTCCTTTTTATTTCGGTGTCGGCTGGCTGATCCTCATAGTCCTAAGTCATTTTTCTGATTCATTGCTTATACATTAACTACATGGATGTTAATTACTTTAATACCATGTTTAATGTTACAATGAAACTACTTAACAGCATGCGTGAATGTTAACCGTTATTAATTATTCACATTATGAATCTGTAAAAAGCATGTATGTTAAATTCACATTAATTAGATCCATGCTGTGAAAAATGTTTGCATTACATGCGTGGATGTCTAATTTACTCAGTTTTAATGATACATGTTGTTTTTCTTTACATTGCTAGATCATTAAATGGCCAGACTCGCAAATGTCGACTTTTCGGTCCTGAAGGCCGATGGGTCAAACTAACTGACTTGGCAGTTGGACCTGAAGTTCCATCTGCGCTCTCATGGTTTCAGTCTCACACAGACTGAAAAGGCAACAACAAGTACTGCCCCAGCGAACAAGGAGGCTTCAGTGGAAGCACCTCATACAGAGGAAGTTTCCGATATATTAAAGGCGAAAGCCATTATATATATCAGGAAACATTTAGACTCGACCTTAAAGGACGAGTACCTCACTGTAGAGGACCCTTACGAGCTGTGGGACGCACTCGAGGAGAGGTACAGACATCAGATGGATGTCATACTCCCCCGTGCACAGTACGAGTGGACTCACCTCCGCATACAGGACTTCAAATCCGTAGCGGAGTGCAACTCAGCTCTCTTCCGCATCACCTCACGCCTGAAGTTGTGTGGTGAACCAGTGACGGAGAAAATGTTGCTGGAAAAGACGTTCACGTCTTTCCACGAAAAGGACATGATCCTTATGCAACAATATCGCGAGAGGAAGTTCACTAAGTACTCTGACCTGCTTTCATGCCTGCTTATGGCTGAACAGAACAGAGACCTGTTGGTTGCCACCCACAACCTGTGCTCTCCTGGCTCCGCTCCATTGCCACCTCCTGCAGAGGCTCACTTCCAGTCTTCCCAGAAGAAGAAGATGGACAAAAAGGCAAAATTCCAGAAATGGAAAGAACAGAAGCAGCGGAAGAAGGCCACTCCCCTAGCTCCTCCTCAGAACCAGAAGTTCGTGGACAAGAAGCAGAAGAGGATTCCCAACAAAGGTGGCACTCCCAAGAAAGACTTGGAGGACAAGTGCTCTAAATGCGGAATGATGGGCCACTGGTCCAGAATCTGCCGCACAGCAAAACACCTCTAGGACCTCTACCAGGCAAGCCTCAAGCCTCGAGCTGAGACAAACCTGATTGAGAGCGCAGCGTTGGCAGAGACCTCATGGACTCCTGCAGACTTCATGGGAGATGACACTCTCTAGATCTGGACCACTTCTATGCACTAGCAATGTATCTTCTATTTATGCATCGTATCTAGTTTTATTTCCATGTCAAACAATATTTTGAGCATTTATTTTTTTATGAAAGTGGATCTTTTCTCTTCATTTATTGCTTGAATGTCTTTCCCTTTTTTAGATATGGAACTTATCTGCATAGTGGACAGTGCATCGACGCACTCGATACTTCAAAACATAGACTACTTCACGAGCATAAGTAGCTATTCTGGCCCACTGAGAACAATCTCAGGACCAGCAAACATAATCGAAGGATCAGGGGAAGCAATTATATTGCTCCCCGGCAACACACAAATAACACTTAAAAATGCGTTATACTCCCCTAAATCCATCCGAAACCTCCTAAGCTTTAAAGACATCCGTTTAAACGGATATCACTTAGAGACGGTCGAGGAAGATAAAAGGGAATACTTGCTTGTAAAGTCTCTTACAAATGGTTCAAAAACCATTGTGGAACGTTTCAAGGGACTCCCCTCGGGACTCTACCAAACAAGTATACAAACTCCAGAAACATCCATGGCGGAGCACCTGCAGTGCCCTCAAACACCAGAATTCCAACTCTGGCACAGTAGACTGGGACACCCTGGTTCTGTCATGATGTACCGCATCATAAAAAACTCCAGGGGTATAGACCTGAAGAACCTGAAGATTCTTCAAAAAGGCAAATTCTCGTGTCCACCTTGTTACAAGGGTAAACTAATCACGAGACCCTCTCTACTGAAAGTGGACGTGGAGTCCCCCAGTTTTCTGGAAAGAATCCACAGAGACATTTGTGGGCCGATTCACCCATCAAGTGGTCCGTTCAGGTACTTTATGGTCATGATAGACGCATCTACTAAGTGGTCACATGTGTGCCTACTGTCCACCCGTAACCTAGCACTATCTAAGCTTTTAGCTCAGATAATCAAGTTACGGGCCCACTTCCCCGACTACCAGATAAAGAAACTTCGTCTGGACAATGCGGGGGAGTTTACGTCACAAGTTTTTCTAGACTATTGCCAAGCTCAGGGAATTGAAGTCGAACATCCTGTAGCACATGTTCACACCCAAAATGGGTTAGCAGAATCTCTAATTAAGAGACTGCAATGGATCGCTCGTCCATTATTACTTCAATCCCAGATTCCAGTGAATGCGTGGGGTCATGCAATTTTGCATGCTGCATCTTTAATAAAATTAAGACCTTCTGGAGGTCAGTCATCTTCTCCAATGCAACTAGCACTTGGAGCCCCACCAATTGTCTCACATTTGAGAATATTTGGTTGTGCAGTATACGTCCCCATAGCACCACCACAAAGGACAAAGATGGGTCCACAACGTCGTCTAAGCATTTATGTTGGGTTTGACACCCCCTCCATAATTAGATTCCTAGAACCCCTTACGGAGACGTCTTTAAGGCACGTCTAGAAGACTGTGAATTCGATGAAACATCGTTTCCAAGACTAGGCTCACAAACAAAGAAGCCTGAAGCTTCAGAAAGTATCACTTGGGATACAAGACATTATGTCACTTTGATCCGCCAACAAGCCAGTGTGAGGAGGAGGTCCTGAAAATTCTCCACATCCAAAA